>CM077175.1:42503615-43121115 GCA_039654105.1 Coreius guichenoti
ACGGGGACCAACACAGTATTAGGAAGGTAGTCATAATGTTATGCCTGATCAGTGTGTGTGTGTGTGTATATATATATATATATATATATATATATTAGTGCTCGGCAAACGATTAATCACATCCAAAATAAAAGTTTGTGTTTACGTAAACTATGTGTGTGTACTGTATATAATTGTTATGTATATATAGATACACACACATGCAAGTATATATTTAAGAAATACTTGCATGTATATACTGTATATTTATTTATATAATTTATCTTATATATAAATATAAATATTTTATATATAAATATAACATATTTTTCTTAAATATATTCATGCATGTGTGTGTATTTATATATACATAATAATTATACACAGTACACACACATATTTTATGTAAACACAAACTTTTATTTTGGATGCGCAGCAAAATATATATATATACAGTGGGGAGAACAAGTATTTGATACACTGCCGATTTTGCAGGTTTTCCTACTTACAAAGCATGTAGAGGTCTGTAGAGGTCTGAGAGACGGAATCTAAAACAAAAATCCAGAAAATCGCATTGTATGATTTTTAAATAATTAATTTGCATTTTATTGCATGACATAAGTATTTGATCACCTACCAACCAGTAAAAATTCCGGCTCTCACAGACCTGTTAATTTTTCTTTAAGAAGCCCTCCTGTTCTCCACTCATTACCTGTATTAACTACACCTGTTTGAATTAGTTACCTGTATAAAAGACACCTGTCCACACACTCAATCAAACAGACTCCAACCTCTCCACAATGGCCAAGACCAGAGAGCTGTGTAAGGACATCAGGGATAAAATTGTAGACCTGCACAAGGCTGGGATGGGCTACAGGACAATAGGCAAGCAGTTTGGTGAGAAGGCAACAACTGTTGGCGCAATTATTAGAAAATGGAAGAAGTTCAAGATGACGGTCAATCTCCCTCGGTCTGGGGCACCATGCAAGATCTCACCTCGTGGGGCATCAATGATCATGAGGAAGGTGAGGGATCAACCCAGAACTACATGGCAGGACCTGGTCAATGACCTGAAGAGAGCTGGGACCACAGTCTCAAAGAAAACCATTAGTAACACACTACGCCGTCATGGATTAAAATCCTGCAGCGCACGCAAGGTCCCCCTGCTCAAGCCAGCGCATGTCCAGGCCCGTCTGAAGTTTGCCAATGACCATCTGGATGATCCAGAGGAGGAATGGGAGAAGGTCATGTGGTCTGATGAGACAAAAATAGAGCTTTTTGGTCTAAACTCCACTCGCCATGTTTGGAGGAAGAAGAAGGATGAGTACAACCCCAAGAACACCATCCCAACCGTGAAGCATGGAGGTGGAAACATCATTCTTTGGGGATGCTTTTCTGCAAAGGGGACAGGACGACTGCACCGTATTGAGGGGAGGATGGATGGGGCCATGTATCGCGAGATCTTGGCCAACAACCTCCTTCCCTCAGTAAGAGCATTGAAGATGGGTCGTGGCTGGGTCTTCCAGCATGACAACGACCCGAAACACACAGCCAGGGCAACTAAGGAGTGGCTCCGTAAGAAGCATCTCAAGGTCCTGGAGTGGCCTAGCCAGTCTCCAGACCTGAACCCAATAGAAAATCTTTGGAGGGACCACAGCACCTGAAGGAGGGAGAAACCTGAAGGATCTGGAGAAGGTCTGTATGGAGGAGTGGGCCAAAATCCCTGCTGCAGTGTGTGCAAACCTGGTCAAGAACTACAGGAAACGTATGATCTCTGTAATTGCAAACAAAGGTTTCTGTACCAAATATTAAGTTCTGCTTTTCTGATGTATCAAATACTTATGTCATGCAATAAAATGCAAATTAATTATTTAAAAATCATACAATGTGATTTTCTGGATTTTTGTTTTAGATTCCGTCTCTCACAGTTGAAGTGTTCCTATGATAAAAATTACAGACCTCTACATGCTTTGTAAGTGGGCAAACCTGCAAAATCGGCAGTGTATCAAATACTTGTTCTCCCCACTGTATATATATATATATATATATATATATTTGGCCATTTCTAATTATTAGGGAGGACTCTTCCCCCTCAATGTCTGTGGTGTTACAGCCCTGGTATGTTAGCATGCACATGTAAACACACTCATTGTCTGACTTTCTCATTAAGAATCTGAGAATGTCCCGCTCATTAAGACCAGGCTTTTAGCTGATGATGTAGTGCTTTTGTCTCCAGCACATGTGCTCTGTTTATAATGGGATTCCTCCTATCAACACCTTACAGATATTATGAATTCATTATTTCTGCAAATCCATCATTGGTATGTTAGCACTGGTCTAAAATGACAGAGTAAATCCATGATAATGTCAAGAGGAATTATTTTTTACAGACAGAACAGAATGCTTATGGTTTTATAGATGTGTCAGATCAAGTTTAGAAAGCAATGTGCTCTAATGCCCAAGCAGAATGTTGCAGACCAGATATGCTTTGATTGTGTGCGATCAGCCAGATGTGCTATATATTAAGGTGGGGTTAAATTGAAACATGGCTGTGTATTCCCTAGATGGCAAGACACGGCTGACAGTTGCTGTAGGAGACGAGATGATTGATTATACACCGCCTGCTCAACACATGGCAATATGTGGGATTTTAGCTCACAGGGTAACCACGGGTAGAAAAGCGATGCCTTATATGTTAAAAAGAGTTGGAAGATTAATGAAGAATTCCACAGTGGATTTTGTTGACACAAATCTGCTGAGCTGCTCTGTCTTCTAATAATAATACTATGGTTATCCTCTATGTAAAGAATTGTCTAGGAATCACTGTTATCTTCTGACATAACCGTCAATGAAATTTTATTGTCATACTTTAAGATAATCCACCAATATTTGCAAGTGTGATTTATTCTCAATGTGTAGAAATGTATCAGAAATCCTGTATTATTTTTTGTTTCAAGTCAGTGCTTTCATTTTCCAGACTCATTTTTGAATTGACAGAAAAACTGTTTGTCTTTTGCGCCTCATTTCATTTTGTGTAATCCAAATACTGTGATTTTCAAACAACAGCAGATCAGGCCGCATTTTTGCAGCGATGCAGTCATGCGCTAATGAAAGGCAGAGAATGTACCCAATTGAGCAAGGTTAGGATTAGCAAACACTATTCCAAAAATCATTTCATACTGGGATTGTCAGTGTATTAAGGGATTCACAGTTATACATTTACACTACAGCTGTCAACATAACACAAAGCAGAACCAGTGCAAGTTCCTGATATCATCATATAATTTAGTTTCGTAAACTTACATTGTATTTTTAAATACTGAGTGTAATCATAATTGAAGTTGTGTGGGCTTTAGTCCGTGTGTTAGCTTTGAGGCTATTTATATGCTAGTGCACTCCTAAAAGTAGGGGCACAACCTAACGCAGGGTTAGTTGTAACACACATGGTTTAAAACTTTCCACACATGCCAGCATGACGAAACTTAGTGTATTTACTAGCTGCCATATCAACACTATATATAAAAAAAAATCTTTGGAAGATATCACTGAACATTTATTTAACCATAGCAAAAGTACATTTCTTAAGTTAATTTTTCATCTCTGTTTTTTGTGTTTATTTAAAACTAGACAAATCTGATATTATTGTAATCTTATATCTGTTATTTAACAGTTGAGAAAGTTCTTTAATGCTGATCTAACAGCAGAAGACACGAGCCGGGGTTAAATCCCAGTTGTGCAGGTGGGGCATGTTGTCACAATGAGCCCCTATTAGAACTATGATTTTATATTCTATACTTTTATGAATTATATTGAGAAACCATGAGATAAAGGTGAATAAAGACTGAGAGGCAGTGTTCAGAAATTATTAATTATTATTATGTTTTATGTTATGACGTCAAACAATAAAAATGTGTTTATTTTTAATTATTAAAAAATTACTATTTTATTTGAAAAAATGTAATAATCGTATTTTATTGACAAAATATTTTAGTTTGTCTTGTATATTTTTTTGATTGTATCAGATAACATTTTAATCTGTCATATGCTCATGTTACAATGTACCCACCTATGGGGCATGTTGTCACATTTCACTTCCATTCTTTCAGGGTAAATCAAGAACAAAGTATACACTGTATGAAACAAAACCACGTAATTGTACTAGACGTGTGAAATTAATGTGGGAAAAAATAAATACTCTGAACCCCAAGTGGATTTACACAAACTGAGAAAGTCAAAAAGCGTTAGTTTGTGCCCCACTCTCCCCTACACTAAAACATGCATTTAACACTTAAAATCTTTCTCTTCCAAGACAACAGACCCAATATATTGATGAACAAGAATATATCACTCCCCAACTTACTGTTTGAAATCCATATACTCATTAAGCAGTTGCTTTGAGTCTTATATTTGTTTTTAAAATATTTCTTGTCCTCTGTATATTTTAGGTATGGTAAACTACAGTGAGGTTACTGGTTACCCACTGGTTCAGCACTGGAAGCTACGGTCCATTATGTACCATGTGAAGCTCAATCAGTGGACCCTCTCCCAAGGTAAAACACCCTCACTCTTCTTCCATTTACTTGTATTGATCAAGTATTTACAACAAACACATGTACAGTACATTCTGTCGTTTGGAAGAGGTTTCAGGCTAGCTGGCCATAACGTCTTTTGGTCTGGTAGACCGGAGTGATCTCGCCGTGGAGCCCTCACTGTGACAGATCAGTTGTGCTGGGTGGGTAGTGAAGCAAAACTCAATAGCAGCAAATATGGCTGCCTGGTGTGAAAGAGGCGGTTCTCAGTGCTTTGTTGATCCCAGATGGCGAGTGTTTAAAACCGGGAGAATTTCATCTGAAGTCTATCGTAGGATAGTGGTGTACTATTCTAGCTTAATATTCAGAGAGAACAAAAAGAAAGCCACCTGTAGGTTGATTTGTCTTTAAACACTGTGGTGCTATCAAACATTACTCTGTTTAAGCATTATGACAAAGTAATATTGACTCAATCAGTGGCGTGAGTTTGGGGCCGGGACTGTTTTTTACCAACCAATGGCAGATTGGTGGAATGTTCAAGAAACCAGTTTGAGAACATTTATTATTTTTTCCAATTCTGTGACTCTAGTGGTGCAAAAATGACACGCTTTGGCGTCAAGGAAGACAAAAGAAAACCTTCAGAGATGGATAAAGTTGGCATAGTTTTTGGCGCTTTAGTTGCATTTTGGCCTCATATTTTCACTGTGAGTGCATTTGCTTCATTTGTTTAATGAATGCTGTATATTTAATGAGCAGATGTCAGATCCCAAGTGCAGTTCTATAAGAGATACTCCCTATTAATGAATGGCCTGAATGGCCTTTAAAATTTGATTTCCTTGCTCTTATTGCTTGCACCAGTTCCCTCCCTTCTCATCCCATTACCATTAAAGGATTCATTTTTCATATGACTGAGAAGTGGAGTTTTTGCTTTTTCAATTCTGATTTTTACCACTTTTTTCCCCTTACCTTTTCCGCATCTTCTCACTTGAGGTCATTTTGCAAACCTGTGAGAAAGCTGAATATGGCGAAGGCCTTTTTTTCTTGGCCAACATTTGCACGAGTTATTAAAAAATCATTGTGTTGAAACATTGGACCATTCTTTGAATACCCACATGAAACATTTTTTATTAAATTAATAACATGTTAGAGTTCTGCTGTCTACCAACTGTTTCAGAGGTCTTCAGTACTTTTGCAACAAGTACTTTATATTCTAAAGTACCACAGGGAATGTTAAATTCTATGACTAAAAGCTTACATTTAATTTTATGATGGATATTCTGTTGGAAAAAGCAGTAAAAGTTGTTAAAAGGTCAGACATCAACCTACACAAAAGCACTCAATACCCATACAAGGCCTTGTTGTTTATCCTTCCTTTGTTTCCCCAGATGGCATTTCACTTAGCACACTGACAGATCATGTTTTCACTCTTTCTCTTTCCACATTCTTTGCTTTGCCATTTTAACTATGCACTGTATGTGTCCATGTATGTGTCACTGTATTAAAAATCCCCATTTGACAATAAAGCTTTGAATCCTTCAGGCAAATTGTAGCTGCACTGAAAATCACCATTTAATAGTAAAGCTTTGTAATCTTCATCACAGCTCAATACATTTAGAAACTTTTCTCTCTTGTTCGGTCTATTATGCAGCTTCTGCTTTTTAATTGAGATGTGAAATTGAATTTAAAGTTTGATGCGATTCTCTGAAGCCTTCTTCTTTTATCTTTCTACTTCAGCTTTCAGTTCAGCGATTCATTCCCTGGATGGGGCCACCCTGCGCAGTGACTTTGTGTCCATTTTAAAAGAGTTTGGCAACCATTTTATCCAGGAGGCAGTGTATGGCTTTGAGGAATCCTGTACCATATGGTATCCCAACAAGCAAGTCCAACGCCAGCTGTGGTTGGAGTATCAGGATATCAGCAAAGGTAAGCTATAAAAATATATTAATTTAAAAGATTTAATTTGCTGGTTTAGAGCATATTATTCATATTGCATCTCATTCACTATTAATAAAGGTGCATACTGAGCAAATTATTTTTTATCTTTGTAAAAAGTTATTTATTTATAACAAATATTCAATATTTATTATTAAATATGTATTTGTTATTTATGTAACATTTGAGTTAGTTTGAAATCCTAAATATAGAACAAATGAAAGTGTTATCTTACTAATAAATCATGTTTTCTGCATTAAGACTAGGGGTGTAACGGTACACGTATTCATACCGAACCGCTTCGGTCCAGGACTTCCGGTACGGTGCACGTGTGTACCGAACAGTACCGAATACAATCTTTAACAGTTAACAGTCGGCTTGTTTTACGCGCGGATCATACTTCAATCAGAGTTCCCACACGAACATATTAAGTATTCTGTCCATTTTTTACGAAATTCAAACGAACGATAAATGCCGTTTTGCCGCTCTTTAATGTGACGTGACAGATCACTGTATATGTGAGTGAACGCGATCATCTCTTCAGTCAAAGAATAAACATGAATGAACATCTGAAGGTATGTTGAGGATACATTACAACTCACTGAAACGCATCATATGTGGTGTAATCGCTCAATCAGTGTTTCAACGGCGGAAAGACGTCAATAAAACAGCCTGAGAACAATGTCACGTAGCATCACATTTACCTCAGAAGTCATTCAGTGTCCACAGCTGTTAGTTCACTAGAGAAATCAACTCTTTCACTAAATATATGCACTATATTAGCCTATATATTCATTATATTCTACTGAACCTGTTAGTGATGTCTGGATTATTTAATGTGTGTTTAAATAAATCTGTCATGAAAATGACAGCCACTGTGTATAAATGATTATATTTCAACAACGAATTGAGTAAAAATATAATTTTATAATTAGATTTAGAAGTTAATGCAAAAACTGCCTTATGTGAAGTTTACATGTTTGCATACAATGTGTTATTTGAGTGTTGATTATTATATCTAAAAATAAATAGCAGCTGAATTTAGGCTAATAGTTTGGGCTTTGTTGTTAACCTTTAATATTATAGTAATGTGCAAGTAAGGGCTCCCTATATACACTCACCTAAAGGATTATTAGGAACACCTGTTCAATTTCTCATTAATGCAATTATCTAATCAACCAATCACATGGCAGTTGCTTCAATGCATTTAGGGGTGTGGTCCTGGTCAAGACAATCTCCTGAACTCCAAACTGAATGTCAGAATGGGAAAGAAAGGTGATTTAAGCAATTTTGAGCGTGGCATGGTTGTTGGTGCCAGACGGGCCGGTCTGAGTATTTCACAATCTGCTCAGTTACTGGGATTTTCACGCACAACCATTTCTAGAGTTTACAAAGAATGGTGTGAAAAGGGAAAAACATCCAGTATGCGGCAGTCCTGTGGGCGAAAATGCCTTGTTGATGCTAGAGGTCAGAGGAGAATGGGCCGACTGATTCAAGCTGATAGAAGAGCAACTTTGACTGAAATAACCACTCGTTACAACCGAGGTATGCAGCAAAGCATTTGTGAAGCCACAACACGCACAACCTTGAGGCGGATGGGCTACAACAGCAGAAGACCCCACCGGGTACCACTCATCTCCACTACAAATAGGAAAAAGAGGCTACAATTTGCACGAGCTCACCAAAATTGGACAGTTGAAGACTGGAAAAATGTTGCCTGGTCTGATGAGTCTCGATTTCTGTTGAGACATTCAGATGGTAGAGTCAGAATTTGGCGTAAACAGAATGAGAACATGGATCCATCATGCCTTGTTACCCCTGTGCAGGCTGGTGGTGGTGGTGTAATGGTGTGGGGGATGTTTTCTTGGCACACTTTAGGCCCCTTAGTGCCAATTGGGCATCGTTTAAATGCCACGGCCTACCTGAGCATTGTTTCTGACCATGTCCATCCCTTTATGACCACCATGTACCCATCCTCTGATGGCTACTTCCAGCAGGATAGTGCACCATGTCACAAAGCTCCAATCATTTCAAATTGGTTTCTTGAACATGACAATGAGTTCACTGTACTAAAATGGCCCCCACAGTCACCAGATCTCAACCCAATAGAGCATCTTTGGGATGTGGTGGAACGGGAGCTTCGTGCCCTGGATGTGCATCCCACAAATCTCCATCAACTGCAAGATGCTATCCTATCAATATGGGCCAACATTTCTAAAGAATGCTTTCAGCACCTTGTTGAATCAATGCCACGTAGAATTAAGGCAGTTCTGAAGGCGAAAGGGGGTCAAACACAGTATTAGTATGGTGTTCCTAATAATCCTTTAGGTGAGTGTAGTTTACAGCATTATCTTTAAGAAACTTGTAGTTATAATTTAATTAATTTAAGGACAGACACAATTTGTTCAGTAAACACTGTTTAATAAAAATAAATAAAAAGCAATTTTATATTTAGTTTTCTCTCCCCTGCTGTACCGAACCCGTACCGAACCGTGACTTTAAAACCGAGGAACGTACCGAACCGTCAGTTTTGTAAACCGTTACACCCCTGATTAAGACGCATTGGTTTTACACAAGTTTACTCATTCTCAGTGAATGAGAGCCATTGTTTTTTTGCTTTAGGATGCACCTTTTTATTTTATTTTATGAGAAACACCTTAACACTTTAATTTTATGAACAGAGCAAAAATATTTTGCCTATCCATAAATTATGCTAAACTTAGCTAAACTCATAACTAAATAAATAATAATAATAATGCAATAGTCATTTAAAAAAAAAAAAAGACCAGTGTCTAGATATGCAGATAGTAGTTTGGCCCGGTGCACCCAAAGTATGGTTTTGTCAGAATATAAACTCCATTTTGGAGAGGATGTGGACAGGAGCTCAGGAAGTAAAACTCAACACAGCCCTTGGGAGGTTGGTCACATCTGTTCAGCCAATAAAAGGGGGCAAGGGCAGATGTGAGAAGGCTGGCTGGCTGGCTAAAGATGAATGCAGGCCAGCGCTGCTCCGTACTCAGGAGGCCCCTGGGCAGGCTCACCTAGTTTTTATGCTTCAACTCCACTCAGCTGAGCCCATATATATGTACAAGGTCGGTTAGGACGGAACTTATTTGGAGAGACAACAGACGAGTGACGTTAACAGACAAAGCATGGGCTAGATGGTTTATAGAGTGACTCAGCCATGATGGTTTTAGGTTTCTCTGCTTATGGCTAGTATATCGACAACATGCCCTTGGGCATTCATGAAATAGCAGTGGTGTGAGCATGAAAAAAATGCATTGTGAGAGACAGGCATTTCTTCGGAAACCGTGAAATAAGCATCGAGGTCGTCCTACAAGGCATGCTAGAGGCCTCGAACTGTACTCTTCTATTCTTAATGAAAAATTTTGGTAAAAGGTATTAGAACAAGGTGAATGACAACAAACTGAAAGCTGTGGGTGCTCTGTAGTGTGATAACCACCCAGTCATTGCGGAAGTGTCTTTTGTTGGAGTTAGAAAATCTATATCTGAGGTGTCAGTGAGTACTCTATTGTTCTGCTAAAAGCTTTTTCTGGGAATGGCAATGTGGTAATGATCCTGCCAAAAGTTGATCAAATCAAGTCAAAAGGTCACTCAGAAGAAGAGATTTTGATGTGAACTCAAACATTTATTATCAAATACTTCCAATACCAAATTATATGAGCTGCGCTATACACACTAATTTTATTTATTTAATTATTTTTATGTTTTTAAAGGGGTCATGAATTAAGAAATCAACTTTTCCTTGAGCTTTTGATATATAAAAGGTCATCATAATATAAGAATATCCTGTAAGTTTCGGAGCTGAAAACTTCCTTGTTAGTCAAATAAAAGCTTTTATTGACAGCTGGCTCATCAAACGAGGGATCTGCGAATTCTCCCTGTGACGTCAGAGAGCAGCGAAACACCGCCTCAACAGAAGAAGACCAACGCCTGATTCTGTAGCCCCGCCCACGGACTCGCACATGACATGTAACATAACATAGGCCTACGTGGAGCTAAACCGGATCGAGCTACCAAGCAATAAACATGCCGTTGAAGATTACAAAATAGTGTGCAGTGCCTAGTTGTGGAAGACAGTCGGTGCATAAGCTTCCTTCGGTTTCTAATATTAGGAATGCGGTTAAACTTTTATTTTTTATGAAGTTCCAGCTCACGTGGGTAAGACATTGCACGTTTGTTCGCTTTCACCGCGGAATCGTTTGTAAACAAGACACAGGTCGAGAGTGGATTTGCAGACAGAATGAGATTAAAAACGATGCTGTGCCTTCTGGATCCGACAGGAATGGTGCAACACACTTATGTGAGTAAAAAATGATTTTTATATGTGATAGTATTGAGGGGTGTGACGAGACCCTTAGCTCACGAGACGAGACGAGACACGAGATTGGGTTCACGAGAACGAGACGAGATTTTTACACAGTATTTTTAAGAAATCCTCAATGACAAAATACATGACTAGAAAAATTGTTTGCAGGTGCATTTGAAATGTTTTAACTCATCATCTTGTAATGAATGTCATTTCAGTTCTACTTTCTGAGTATGAATTATCATATGCATTGAAAGACAACACTACTCAAGCACTGTAAAAGGTTTTGCCACAAACTCAACTGACTGGCTTCTTTCCTGTATGATCGTCTCTTCAGACCTTAGAACTGCACATGATTTATGAGCTTCTACAACTTTTAACCTCCTAACTGAACTCCTTTCCACAAATTGATCATATTAAGTGCAAATAATAATGCAACCATTGTCAAAGTACTATCTCAATATTCAAAGTGCAAATAGAGACCAAATTTTTCTTCAAGCATGATACAGAGCTAAGAGATGGTTACAACTACACAGCCCAGCCTAAGATAGTTTTCATATTGGAGATATTTGCATGCCTCAGGGAGTCAGCGGTAATGTATTGAAATCGCGTTTGAATGCGCGCTCGGGTTTACTTTCACTTTCAATTTCGCGATCGTGTGTACTCTGTGAATAGGGAGCGGGGGTGCTGAACACGCATTTTACTAGATAAGACATTTGTCTGACGCTTCTGTTGCGCAACGAATCCTCCGCCATGGTCCAGTCAGTCTTATCGTCACGTGATCAGTGCTGTGCACTATGTGCGGCTCGAACAGCTCGTGTTGGGTGAGCTGATGGAATTGAAGCGACCGTTATCCACCTGAATTAAATAGTTTTTATTTCTATAAAAAGCAAAATGACAGTGGAGGCGTAATGTAAACGTACCGGTGGCATATTCTATCCTAACTTCACCCCCACACTCCACAAGAAAGCTTTTCACCTCGATGAGAAATCTTGTCACATTTTAATCTCGCGAGATCTCGTGGCACAAGATCTTGTCACACCCCTAATACTATTGCATTGTTACAGATCGTTTGATATATACTGATTAGGTGTACGTGTCTAACTAAACATAATTAACGATAACTTACCACGCTGTCACAGGCTACCTTTGTATTTGAGGTGTTGTTGGTTCATTGTCCTGCGATTTGGGATCAGACTCTAGGTCGAACATGCATGGGCGAATCATTCCGGTTGCCATTTTTCCACGTTGGAAGTTTTCAAAACAATTCCCCATGTGTACTGACGGGGGAGTCGAAACTCTTTATTATGCAAAACTGTTATCCAATCATAGCAGTGGGCATTTACTCAGTGGGGATAAGTCTTCAATGCGGCACGCCCATAAAAACCACGCGTTCCAGGAGCTAGGCTCAAAACCAGGGTAGAAAATAGCCTATTACTTATTCATTATGATGTTTTTGAATGTAAAAACCATGCAAATGTCATAAGTTGACCTCAGACAACAGTATAAAAAATAAAAAAAGCCAGTTCATGACCCCTTTAATACTTGAAGGCATAAAAAACCCTCAGTGCCTGGAAAAGTTCAAAAAGTCTAGGTGCGTAAGCCACAAAGAAATTATCTAGGCAAGGCAAAAATTTGAAAAAAGGCCTACACAATATGAAGATGAAAAAAGACAACAAAAAGTGAGATGAAAAAACGCTTTACTGATGAATGGCAAACGTTTCAGTCACAACATGACCTTCTTCAGTGCCTTAATAATATGCAGAGGCAATTGCAATATGATTTTCTTCCCAGTTTTGCTTTGAATGTGATTTTTGGTATGCTGTTGCCACTACTAAGCTTCTTAACTACTGTCCCGTAACCAGCAAGACTTGTTCACCAGCTCAGCACTAGCAAGCATATACCAGCCTGGACAAGAATGGAAATTTATGATGGTCTTTTCAGCATGAGGTTATGCATAAATGTTGCTCTAATTTATCATTTAGCATTTTATGCAAAGCAACTTTGGATAGAATGCATATTATTACACTGGGGCAACATAAGGTTAAGTGCCTTGCTCAAGGGCACAATGGTGATAGTTCAGGCATCACACATTGTGGGATTTATTCATTCCTACAAAAAAGTAGGGGGTGAAAAACTACACACTGTTATAATATTCCCATTTATTTTGCAATAAATCATGAGGCCCATATTAGCATCCAAACATTGTAGAAAATACATGTAACCACTAATTAGGCTATCATAAAAAAAAGGACAAGTGGCAATTAGCTGCACTTCATGTTTTACAATTGTTAAACTGGCATTAAAGGCCACATACATGTTACACCCCATCCATCATAACAAACTAGGAAGTTTTCCAACTTAACACACTGGAAGCCACTCTTCTTTGCTTTATTCGTAAACATCCTGATACAATATAAGTTGGATGATTGATGTACTGTATGCAAAAACACCTTAAACACCACAAAAATACCATATACACTGATCAGGCATAACATTATGACCTAATATTGTTGGTCCCCCTTTTGCTGCCAAAACAGCCCTGACCCGTCGAGGCACGGACTCCTCTAGACCCCTGAAGGTGTGCTGTGGTGTCTGGCACCAAGATGTTAGCAGCAGATCCTTTAAGTCCTGTAAGTTACGAGGTGGGGCCTCCAGGGATCGGACTTGTTTGTTCAGCACATCCCACAGATGCTCGATTTGATTGATATCTGGGGAATTTGGAGGCCAAGTCAACACCTCAAACTCGTTGTTGTGCTCCTCAAATCATCCCTGAACCATTTTTGCTTTGTGGCAGGGCGCATTATCCTGCTGAAAGAGCCACAGCCACCAGGGAATACCGTTTCCATGAAAGGGTGTACATGGTCTGCAACAATGCTTAGGTAGGTGGTACATGTCAAAGTAACATCCACATGGATGGCAGGACCCAAGGTTTCCCAGCAGAACATTGCCCAAAGCATCACACTGCCTCCGCTGACTTGCCTTCTTCCCATAGTGCATCCTGGTGCCATGTGTTCCCAGGGTAAGCGACGCACACGCACCCGGCCATCCACGTGATGTAAAAGAAAACGTGATTCATCAGACCAGGCCACCTTCTTCCATTGCTCCGTGGTCCAGTTCTGATGCTCACGTGCCCACTGTTGGCGCTTTCGGCGGTGGACGGGTCAGCATGGGCACCCTGACTGGTCTGCGGCTATGCAGCCCCATACTCAACAAACTGCGATGCACTGTGTATTCTGACACCTTTCTATCAGAACCAGCATTAACTTCTTGAGCAATTTGAGCTACAGTAGCTCGTCTGTTTGATCGGACCACACGGGCCAGCCTTCGCTCCCCACGTGCATCAGTGAGCCTTGGCCGCCCATGACCCTGTCGCCGGTTCACCACTGTTCCTTCCTTGGAGCACTTTTGATAGATACTGACCACTGCAGACCGGGAACACCCCACAAGAGCTGCAGTTTTGGAGATGCTCTGACCCAGTCGTCTAGCCATCACAATTTGGCCCTTGTCAAACTCGCTCAAATCCTTATGCTTGCCCATTTTTCCTGCTTCTAACACATCAACATTGAGGACAAAATGTTCACTTGCTGCCTAATATATCCCACACATTAACAGGTGCCATGATGAAGAGATAATCAGTGTTATTCACTTAACCTGTCAGTGGTCATAATGTTATGCCTGATCGGTGTATGTACATGTTTTACTCACTGTACAAGAGCAACATAAGGGTGAGTAAATGATGACCAAATGTTAATTTTTGGGTGCACAATTCTTTTCTAAATTGAAGAAAAGTTGACCCTTAACACTGGCACATTTTCAGCTCGATTTCTTCGATTTCTTCATGATGTCTTCAGTGAATTATATTCAAGCACCCTGCTAATGTTCATGACCTTGTTTTAAGAGCTGATTTATCTTTAGAACAAATCTACCTGCTTCCTGCCATCCATCCCATCCCATCCGGTAATTATGGCTGCAGTCAATGCTCTCAGTGTAACTTAACATCAATATATAATTCATTCTGTCATCCAAACTCAGGTAAAGTGTTTAAGATCAAAGATATAACCGCGTTATCCATTTGATAAAAAGTCCTTGTGGACACAGTGTACTTTGAGGCAGTTTACAAAAATGAAAGAAAGCTTTATGTACAGTGGGGAGAACAAGTATTTGATACACTGCCGATTTTGCAGGTTTGCCCACTTTCAAAGCATGTAGAAGTCTGTAATTTTTATCATAGGTACACTTCAACTGAGAGAGACGGAATCTAAAACAAAAATCCAGAAAATCACATTGTATGATTTTTAAGTAATTAATTTGCATTTTATTGCATGACATAAGTATTTGATACATCAGAAAAGCAGAACTTAATATTTGGTACAGAAACCTTTGTTTGCAATTACAGAGATCATACGTTTCCTGTAGTTCTTGACCAGGTTTGCACACACTGCAGCAGGGATTTGGCCCACTCCTCCATACAGACCTTCTCCAGATCCTTCAGGTTTCTCCCTCCTTCAGGTGCTGTGGTCCCTCCAAAGATTTTCTATTGGTTTCAGGTCTGGAGACTGGATAGGCCACTCCAGGACCTTGAGATGCTTCTTATGGAGCCACTCCTTAGTTGCCCTGGCTGTGTGTTCCGGGTCGTTGTCGTGCTGGAAGACCCAGCCACGACCCATCTTCAATGCTCTTACTGAGGGAAGGAGGTTGTTGCCCAAGATCTCGCGATACATGGCCCCATCTATCCTCCCCTCAATACGGTGCAGTCATCCTGTCCCCTTTGCAGAAAAGCATCCCCAAAGAATGATGTTTCCACCTTCATGCTTCACTGTTGGGATGGTGTTCTTGGGGTTGTACTCATCCTTCTTCTTCCTCCAAACACGGCGAGTGGAGTTTAGACCAAAAAGCTCTATTTTTGTCTCATCAGACCACATGACCTTCTCCCATTCCTCCTCTGGATCATCCAGATGGTCATTGGCAAACTTCAGACGGACCTGGACATGCGGTGGCTTGAGCAGGGGGACCTTGCGTGCGCTGCAGGATTTTAATCCATGACGGCATAGTGTGTTACTAATGGTTTTCTTTGAGACTGTGGTCCCAGCTCTCTTCAGGTCATTGACCAGGTCCTGCCGTGTAGTTCTGGGTTGATCCCTCACCTTCCTCATGATCATTGATGCCCCACGAGGTGAGATCTTGCATGGTGCCCCAGACCGAGGGAGATTGACCGTCATCTTGAACTTCTTCCATTTTCTAATAATTGTGCCAACAGTTGTTGCCTTCTCACCAAACTGCTTGCCTATTGTCCTGTAGCCCATCCCAGCCTTGTGCAGGTCTACAATTT
Organism: Coreius guichenoti; assembly: GCA_039654105.1. NCBI lineage: Eukaryota > Metazoa > Chordata > Actinopteri > Cypriniformes > Gobionidae > Coreius > Coreius guichenoti. The sequence continues at coordinate 42,519,718 of CM077175.1, forward strand.
TATCCCTGATGTCCTTACACAGCTCTCTGGTCTTGGCCATTGTGGAGAGGTTGGAGTCTGTTTGATTGAGTGTGTGGACAGGTGTCTTTTATACAGGTAACGAGTTCAAATAGGTGCAGTTAATACAGGTAATGAGTGGAGAACAGGAGGGCTTCTTAAAGAAAAACTAACAGGTCTGTGAGAGCCGGAATTCTTACTGGTTGGTAGGTGATCAAATACTTATGTCATGCAATAAAATGCAAATTAATTATTTAAAAATCATACAATGTGATTTTCTGGATTTTTGTTTTAGATCCCGTCTCTCACAGTTGAAGTGTACCTATGATAAAAAATTACAGACCTCTACATGCTTTGTAAGTAGGAAAATCTGCAAAATCGGCAGTGTATCAAATACTTGTTCTCCCCACTGTATTTACAGTACATAGAGCACACATTCCCTTTAAAGTGATAGTTCACCTAAAAATAAAGGTTCTGTCAACATTTACTCACCCTCATGTTGTTCCAAACCTGTATGACTTTCTTGTTTTATTTAGAAAAATGTCAATTGGGTCCAATGTTGCTTTGGGTGTTCTTCAAAATTAATTATTCTGTATTCTGCAGTAATTTACAAATTATGACAGAATTTGTTTTGGTGGATGTATGTGACTTTTTATGGTTAATTATGGTTAAAGGTAAAAGAATATTTGGCAACACTTTAAAATAAGGTTAATTAATACATTAACTAATGTTAACAAATGAGACCTTATTGTGAAGTGTTACCGAATATTTGTATGTTAATGAGCGCCTGATAAAGTTACACTGGATGGAGATCTTGCACAATAAATGGTAATATCATGCATACTGATTTGTTTCTGTAATTTATGTTTTGTGATGCTGTTTAAGTGTTGTTGGATGTGCACCGTAAACCCAAATAAGTTGGACTAACATTTTCCATGAAGATATTTTGTACATTTCCTACTGTAAATATATAAAAAATGTAATATTAGTAGTAATATGCATTGCTAAGGACTTCATTTGGACAACTTTAAAGGAGATTTTCTCAATATTTAGATTTTTTTGCACCCTCAGATTCCAGATTTTCAAATAGTTGTATCTCGACCAAATATTGTCCTATTTTAACAAACCATACATCAATGGAAAGATTATTTATTCAGCTATGTATAATCTAAAAAAAAAAAATTACCAATATGACTGGTTTTGTGCTCCAGGGTGACATATGACACTTAATTTTAGCATTTACTCTCTCTTTCGAGTGTCATGGTAAAAGCATGCTTGGAAATAAAAAATCCCAGCCCAGTTTCAGTTATACTTAAGTTAGTCTTAATGAAAGGAAATGAGTTCATACAACTCAAAACAATAAAACAGTTCAGTTTACTTGAAATATGTCAGTGCTGTGAACTCAAAAGAAAAAGAAAGTGCTAAATACTTACAACATTTCATTTAACTGAACTAATTTGTTTAATTTAAGTTAGTCCTACTCAAACCAGTTAATTATTTTGAGCATTAGGGCATCAGGCATCAGGCTGTTTGTCGATTTGCAAGTACCACAAAGCCTTCCTAAATCAAAGAACATTTTAAATGCTTATATTTTTGTTGAAACAGAGACATTCAAAGCCATCCATCTTCACACTGGTAGTTTTGGTATCTTAGATAAAGTCAGATAAATAATGGCCCTCCTCTAGCTGCTCTTTCGGCCTAATAACTTGTTTCCCTTGGTCAAATCCACTATGTTGCCTTATTCTCAAGGACGTCACCTTGCAATACGTTAGCTATACTGACGGATGATTTTAAATCAGTTTCCCTGCCTACTTGAAAACTCTATTATTCTTCATTTTGCCAGCCTCTGACATGGCCATGGACACTATCATGGCGGTTAAATGTAGAGGTTAAACCAGAATGGGCCCTCATTTTTAATTGGTTTTTGAAATGTTTCTTTGTTTTCAATTCATATCATTCAATGGCATTTGCATGTGTGCCATAAATGAGTGGAGATCTGTGATCATGACTCTCTGAGTCTCTGAGAATGCAGGTGAATTCATATGCTGTGTGTTAGGCAGCTGCGTGTGGACTGCTGTGAGAAGGAGAACAGACACAGGGCAGGGTTTTAATACCCCCCTGTGTCTCAGCTAAAGGTCTTGCTCTTTGGGTATGGATAATGAGCTCTCTGGAGACTCTGGTAAACCATACTGGTACCCTTGCCCCAAATAGCACAAACTTTCTGGAGCTGAAGTGTGCCACCTAATCATTTTTGAATGTTTAGGGGGAAATGTCTACCACACAGCTTATGAATATTCACAAATTGGCTGAAGGAAATTAAAATATTGGAACGATGCCTCAGCAAAAAAGTATGTGAAACTTACTAATTGGTATTTCTTTTGGGAATGTTACTTTCTCAAGTCAAACATTTATGAAAGGTTTTGTTAATGCTTTGAGTTTTTGTTTTGTTTTATTTCAGTAAAAACTATTACTTTTTTTTTTTTTTTTTTTTTGGAGAGAGTGTGTGTATAGAATTCATTTTGCTTTGAATTTGAAGAGGCAAATTGAAATCTTTGAATCATACCATCAAAAAGAGCATCACTCCAGTTTTGAATGTCATCTTTAAGTGTGAGATTATGACCCACTCTTTTGAATGAGATATCTTTCTCTCTGCTATCATAATATGCATTCGATTGATATGAGCATTGCTTGTGTCTGCAAGAGTAGAATGGACTGAGGTTATTTGTTCATTTATCAGTGAATATACAAGAGCAGACTCATTTGTGACCCTGGTCATAAGGGTCAATTTTTTGAAATTGAGATTTATATATCACCGGAAAGCTAAATAAATAAGCTTTCCATTAGCTTATTATGTTTCCATTGGACAATATTTGGCTGAGGTACAACTATTCTAGAATCTGAGGGTGCAAAAAAATCTAAATATTGAGAAAATCGCATTTGAAGTTGTCCAAATGAAGTCCTTAGCAATGCATATTACTACTAATAATACATTTTTGATATATATACTGTATACAGTAGGACATTTACAAAATACCTTCATGGAACATGATCTTTACTTAATATTCTACTGATTTTTGGCATAAAAGAAAAATTAATGATAATTATATCCTATACAATGTATTGTTGGCTATTGCCACAAATATACCCGTGCAACTTATGACTGGTTTTGTGCTCCAGGGTCACATTTAGAAACAAATTTGTAAGTTTTTAAGCATCTTTGGTTTTGAAACTATAAATGATGGCTACAGAACTTTGTGGTTTACAGATCAGATCGATTCACTCCAAACGTTTATGCCGAATACAGTAGGTATTGCAGAGTCTTGTCTAATGCTCTTGTAAGATTTACTGAGATATACCTGCAAAATGGCTTTTTGAGCACCAGCAATACGAAGCATATAACATTTGACTTGATGATCAATACATTATTGATAGCAGGACCAACTCAACATCATAAAATTCTGAATTCAAGAGATGAAATATAGATTTTACGGACAAGCTCTGCTGAAAACAGCACAAAAAGACACAAGAATAGCTTTTATGACAGCCATGTTCCCACCCCTTCCATCTCCTACACGATACGTATGCTCTTTTTTGCCTCTCTGCAACTCCACATGTTCTCTCTCTCTTTCTTTCTCCTACTCTCATCCTTCTCCTATTGCATGCCCTGTATGACAGTGAGGTGGGAGGGTAACGGCCAAGCACGACCCACCTATCACTGCAGTGGCCACTACAGCCCGAGGGTGAAAGATTGAGAGAGGGGAAAAAAGGGATCGGGAAACTTGGGAACTAAAGAGATTCTTACCCACTGCCTGAGGATGTGTTTCAGGGTATGAGAGAAAGATACAGTATAATATACTTTACTTACATTACTCCAGTCTTCAGTGTCACATGATCCTTCAGAAATCATTCTAATATTTTGATTTAGTGCTCAATTATTAATAATGGTTCTTATTATCAGTGTTTTTGCTGCTTAATATTTTTGTGGAAACCATGATACATTATAAAAAGTTAATACAAAGAACATAATTTATTTGAAATATAAATAATTTGTAACATTACAGTATAAATGTCTTCACTGTAATTTTTGATCAATTTAATGCGACCTGGCTGAATATTATTTTTTTTTTTATTATCCTGTAGCGACTGAGGCAAATCAGACACATAATCGCCTGTTACATTTAACAAATATGTTTTAAATGCTTTGTGCTTAGTAACAGACCTCCCCCCAACACAACAGAGAAAGGTCCTCAGTTACGCTGGATACCAACTGATAAGACGTTTTATGGCCCTAAAAAATGTGGCCACATGGAAAAGGCCATAGTTAAGACACAAAGCCTGTAAAACACACACTTGTGCCTCAAGTTATAGACAAACCGTCTATCAATGAACATGCACTCCAGGACATTGTATGTACGCATATAACTGTCTTGTAAAGTGTCCCTTGTATGTTATTTCGTTTATGCATGTCTTATGAGCAACTTGCTAGTTCATGTAACCTCATATGTCGCGTCTCAAATTAATGCTCACTTCACGACTTACACTTTCATGTATGTCACTTCCTTGTAAGAGGCAGTATGTGTTTGTTGCATTAATTGGAGTATAAATGGGCACAGACCCATTGAATCCTGCTTGAAATAAAGAGCCATAAATCTCCCACAGAGGAATTTCCCGCTGGGAAATCCCAACAATCCCATTGGTTAACTCGATCATAAAGGGTGGGACTTCTTGCAGACTCTTAAGGAGAGGCACACAGATTTTCCCTCCTCTTCTCCCTCTGGACCAAAACGACGCGTCATCTTGGCTGTCTATCAGCCGGCCAACAGGCCAGGCCAGATAAGGCCTACACACACAGCCTCATGCAGGCCCAACTCCTCACGGCGTGTGCAACTTCCTCAACCTCGATGGAGTCAAAACAACCATGCAAGCTCACCGTCGTTCCTTCGCTCAACACGGAAGGAAACGATCGCAACTGCAAAACCATCGGACGGAACCATCAAGACTTTCTCCTGCACCCGTATATCTGGATGCCTTCCCGGGCAAATGCAAGTAATGCACTAAGAAATACAAGTCGCTGTGTAGTTAGTAAAACTGTAAACTCCTTTGCTCAGACAAAGGAGCTTATCAGGGATGGTTCTCCCAGGTTTTAGTGTCTTTGCATAACTTCATCCATCTGTACTGACCCGGTTCTTCTAACCACTTTAACTTTGCCTCTTGCCATGTATGTTTTGTGTATGTATGTTTTTTTTATTTATTTTTTTTTATGTCTGTTTAATCTTGTCCATGATTTAGTTATTAAAGTTTGTGCACAATATATGTTTGGTTCTGACTCCCTGCTGCAAACAAATTGTCACTTAAATGATCGATCTTGTTATGCGCTCTAAGCGCTTATGTAAGTACAAAGGAAGAATTATTTTTCTGTGGCCATGAAAAATATCCTTTCTTAGAATTAATTAATAATCAATACTGAACGTTCACAGGATGAACTGATTGATTGATTGTAATGTTAATGTAGCCACATCAAGTTAATCTATTTAACTGATTCAAATATTCATAATTAATCATAATGAATAATCATAATGAGTTATGAATAATTATTAATATTTCCCCTCTGAGCTAATTCGCTACAATCCCTTACCCCAAATTTGGAATGGTAGTGTGTCGTAGTTTAATTTTTTATTTTTTTTGATAATAATCATAAATCAGCACCAAATCATATGAATGATTTCTGAAGGATCATGTGACACTGAAGACTGGCGTAATGATGCTGAAAAATCAGCTTTGCCATCACAGGGATAAATTAAATTTTAAAATAAAATAAAATAAAAAGGAGGTATTTTAAATTATAATAATATTTGCACAAAATTACTGTTTTTACTGTATTTCTGATCAAGTAAATGCAGCCTTGGTGAGCATTTATATTATGTTATATAAAATGATTTAATTATATTACAAATCCGTCTCAGAGAGACACTAGCCGCGTTTCCATTACAGACTTGCGCAAAACTTTTGCGGTATTTTCTTAATGTCGATGAAAAACTATTGCGAAATGACGGCGTTTCCATTAACCGATGTTAAGCGACTAAAACTGTATTTTTCCTCTTGCGATAAATCATCCCAAAAATAAATTGTGGCATTTCTTTGTTTAGCATCCAGTATTCCTGTAAATTCTTTTGTCTTTTAATACAGAACTCTGTCTCGTCTTCTGTCCAAACATACCGCGTCATCTTTAAAGAATGATCAACTTTTACTTGCACCAGGTGGCCTTTAAATGCGAAAAAACTGTTTCCATTGCATTTTTGCGAAATATTCTTTTTTCGAATGAGCTGAAAATCCACCTCATGCAAGCGTAAAAACTTTTCTGCGATATATGGGAGTTTTTGCTAAATTGACGTGTTTCCACACTGTAAAATCGAATTAATTAGGCTTTACTCTTGACTTAGTATAGCTATCATTGTTGTTACCATTGTTGTGTTTTTCATGCTGAATGTTGAAATCTGTGTGTGTCTCAAGCATGATCAACTGCAAGATACTGTCACAGATATAGAGGGATTATATCAACTGTTAAATAAAAACTGTTAAAGATCACTATTTGACATAAAGGTATAAGAAATAAGTAGATTTTAAAAGGTTACCTAACTTCTGACTAAATCATTAACAATTTAGTTAGAAGTTTGGGCACCTTTTACAAGCAACCCATTTATTACTTATCTTCCTTTGAAACCAAATAACTGTTTTCTTGTTTGCTGCATCAATAGGAAGAGAATTACAATAATAATATAAATGAAGGTCCAAGTGCCCAACCAAAGGAAACACTGATCACCATAATGGTGAGTTCAAACAAAAACATTTTAGGAAAATCATCATCAATTATGTGATGTTCTCTCAAATTTTTCAGCTATATTGACAATTGAACATTTAAGATGACTTTGGGAAATCAGTGAATGCAAACAGAGAAAAATAACTGCAGAAGTGGAGTGAAAAGTCTATTAAGAATGGCTCCACCTCCTTTTTTTTTTTTTTTTGACAAAATGGCACGCAAACCAATCAATTAATCTCAACTTGGGTTTTCTGAGTAAACAAGGCATAGTATGTGAATAGTACAGATTACTAGAGTTTTACAATTAAGTTAAAACATTATAATGTTAACCAAAAAGTGTTAGTTAGAATCACTGTTGCATTTTACAGTGGCGTATTTTGCAATTTGTAATTTCAGTTTGCGCAGTTTGAAGGGTAATGACAACGCGGCTAGTGAGATATATTTTAATTGAAGGGAGCGTATGAGGTGTTCTGGGTGTTTCTCCCTCATATCTGCTTCAAGGTCTTGATAAATTGTGGCATTTCTTTGTTTAGCATCCAGTATTCCCGTAAATTCTTTTGTCTTTTAATACAGAACTCTGTCTCGTCTTCTGTCCAAACATACCGCGTCATCTTTAAAGAATGATCAACTTTTACTTGCACCAGGTGGCCTGTAAATGCGAAAAAACTGTTTCCATTGCATTTTTGCGAAATATTCCTTTTTCGAATTGCCTGAAAAACCACCTCATGCGAGCGTAAAAACTTTTTAACGATATATGGGAGTTTTTGCGATATTGACGTGTTTCCATTGGGCGTATTTTCAATTCGCAATTTCAATTTGCGCAATTTGAAGGGTAATGGAAACGCGGCTAGTGAGATCTTTTGTGAGATCTACTAAATAAAATGCTCTTTTTATTATTTAAACATTTCAATTTATTATATTTTTTTTTATTAGAAACAAAATTGCATATTTTTATATGGGGTACATTTATAGGCATAACTGTATATGGAGAAGAATAAAAGGAGAGAGTGAGCTGATTAAAAGAATGAAGGAGTGTGGAGCTGCTCTCTTGGCCTGACTGTCATAGAGGAGCTCCCTCTGCAGTGGTGCAGGAGCTTGATGAATGAGCTCTGGGTGCTCTGCTGTAAAACTATTACAATCAAAGGGAAGCAGATGTCTTCACTAACTCAATATCTTCATTGGGGGACAGAAATATTATAATCTAGAAAAGCATAGGTTCATAGCAGTCTCAGATTTTCAGGTCACCATCTTAGATGAGCATGGACCTTCGTGAAGCCAGACCAGAACGGATTGCTGTGTACGTCATGCATAAAACCAATTGTGTATGAATTGTCCCATTAAATTGAATGCGACAATTTAGGTACAAATAGCGCTGATTCATGAAAATGATTTACATGGAAATTTGTTCTGCTCATGTTTCATGAATAAGGGCAAATGAACGGAAATTTCTCATTAAGAGAATAACCATCAGAGCCATGCACTGTGTATTCGGTTAGTGTAGCCTACATGCTACCGGCACGTCGACCCTTGGCACTTACACAACTGCAAAAAATACTCTGGCTTCACATTTTCAGCCAAGTTAAGAAGAAACATTTTTTATGGAGAGAACAATAGAGAAAGGACAGGAAATGATCAATGATGAGAAGAGGAGGGAACGGGATCAGTAAATGTCACTACAGTAGCTGTGGACCCGCGTGAGAACCACAAAGGAGGCATGTTTTCCTCAGTTCTTCAGCTCCCGAGCTCCTCAAGACACACATTGTAAGTCCTCTTTCTGTGTGTCAGTCAACCATCAATCTTGATATTGCCCTTATCTGGGAATGAGAGCTCACAGAGCTAAACTAAAGCTAAATATAAATCTGCCGTGCTCACGAAGACTTAATCGACCTTAGGGAGAAGCATTTCAGCCAAGAGATCATCACTAGCTTCAGGCTTCAGGCTTCAGATCTAAAATCTCCACTCATGCCTGTTTAGTGTGATATTTGTCAACTTTTTGGCCCTTTTTAAGAAACAAGGTAATGAAAAATCCCTTTTTCATCTCTAAAAACCAGTGAACTACTGACAGTATTACATTTTATCCATAAGAAAATATCAGAGTAGTTCTGAATGAGGAGTTTAAAAGCCTAGAGATTGTTCCCTTAGTAACTTTATTCCAAGCCATGATTTTTTTTCTTTTGACTTCCCCTATTTGTTTAACTAGAGGTCCTAACCTTTAGCCAGAGATCATTTAGTGGCCATTCACGTAACACTTTTTATGCATTTTGGCCGTTCATTTACGCGACCAGGGGCGCCGTTGGGGGGGTGCAGAGTATGCCAGGCATATGGGCCCAGGACGCCATGGATTTTTGATGTGTATGATTTTTTTCTTATATACACGAACATGTTAACTAATAATATTGTAGTAAAATAAAATTAAAATCTATGAATTATAGAAAGTAAGATGTGAACATGAGCACGTATGGAAGTAAAATAATGCAAAATATTTTTGAAACAAAAAAGCTTGTTGAATTGCACTATTTGAAAAAATATGCATTGCATTAACCATGCTTGCATTTTAATGCATTGTATTTTTAGGGCTTGCATTTTTATGGGCTGAAATTCAACATGATTGTATATTTAAGATGTGAATATTTCAATTCAAAACATTTCACACACATTTTCATTATTAAAAATTCAATAATCCATATTCACCTCTCAGATTTCACTTCCAAAACATTCTTTCTGTTTAAAAATACAACCTATAATATTCGACAGGCAATTGTAGGGATGAAGACGTTAAAAGGATGGAAGTTTCCCTTACGAATTGGGTCCTTACAAATCAGAATAGGCTAAACAAAATGTTAGAGATGATCGTTGATCGCGGATGTGTCGAAAGACCTAATTCAAGAAGTCTGTAGTGCAAGCGGTCTTCTGTGTGAGTGCAAAACCGCAATTGAAAAACTTAACTTTATTCTTCAGAGGAACATTGAATCATTATTCCCTAATTTGGCGTCCTCCGTCTCAGCACCAGCCAAAGCGCAAAAGCACGTTTGAATATCAGTGACGCACTGAACGGTAATCACACCGGTGTGATCGTATGCGCCAATCAATCTCAGTTTGGGGGTGGAGGGGGGACGAACTGACATTTTCGTTACTTGAAATAATACAAATGTTAACTAATAAATTATTTAAATTTCTTATTAAACTTTAAAAGAAAAAAAAACATTCATCTTCTGGAAGAAGGGGGTCCAAAATTCTGTCTTGCATACCCCCCTTAAAACTCTTCATGGCACCCCTGTATGCGTGTAATGTCTAGTGTTTCGGTTTCGTTTCATATTCTTATTTTGTCATGTTCAATGTCATGTTTCCTGGTTTGTCATGTGGTTCCATTGTGCCCTCATGTGATCATGTCATGTGCTTCCCTAGTCTCTTGTGTCATGTTGTCATTGGTTGATTTAGTCATGTGGGTTCTTAGTTCAGTTCTGTCATTGGTTCATTGTCTTGATTGTTCACAGGTGTGTCTTGTTAGTCATTAGTCTCTGTGTATTTAAGCCCTCATGTTTGCCATGCATCTTTTGTCTAGTATTGTTCCCTGTACCACTGTTGGTGAGTTCATGTTTCAAGTCAAGTCTGTTCAAGTCAAGTCCTTGTTTGTTTTGTTCACTTGTAACAAACTGCACTTGGGTTCAACTACGCTTGCCTTCAGTGGAATCCGTTACAATGCGACAACAGCATTTTGGGGGTCTGAAAAAAGTTTCAAATTGTTTGAAATTGATACCATTACATCTCCATGTAAACTACAAAAACGTGAATTTGTGAAAACGTTGACGTCATGCCTATGCGTATTACATTACTGGCCCAGCATGCATAAAACAGTTTAGTTTTGACAACGTTGTTGTCTGTACATAAAAAACGTAAAGGAAAAACATTCCCGTTTTTAGTACATTGTTTTCATGTAAACGTCCCCTTAGATTGTCCATCAAATGAAGAGCAAAACCACCTAGAGCCCTCTGGATCTCTCCCTAAACGAGCAAAGAATGGATTTGTCGTTGGCATTTGAATGCATGTGATGTTTAATTTATGATCACCCCATTTCTCATCTCTCACTCTTTCTGACTTTAGTTAAAATAAAGATGAGCCACAGAACTAACTTTCAGTCTTGATTTGATTGTACGGCCACAGATTGTACATGTGGGCTTCACTCCAAAATCATTTGAAATATCAATTTAAGAAATATGGATATTTAAAGAGTTTCCCTGAACTTCATGATGACTCCCCATCATCAATTACCTTGCATTTCCTTTAGACTAATTGGCTTTAGGTCTTAGGTTGGTTCTGCTTGATTTTGTCTGCATACAGAAATTGCATGAATGTTTTGAAAGTGTATTTATTCTTTTACAGTATCTGCTTTAATTAGATGTCAAATTATTTGAGCTATAATATTCATCTACACCACAATGTTGTTCTCTATCAGATCAAAGGAGGAATAAATTAATCTTTTTATAGTTTCTAAATAGTGTATTAACTGCAATTTATGAGCAAGAAAAAGTGTGGATTTGAATCCATGCATTTTTTAAACAGTTACTCATGCATTATGGACTTTGCTAATAGACTGTGTGTGTCTGTTTATGTTGGGATGGCTGATTTGCTGTGCTAAATGAAGAGTGATGAGCAAGGTGTGCAAGGCTTTTTATCAAGGCCACTGGTGCTTTGAAGTGTGTCTTATCAACACAATCCAGTGCTGTGATTGGCTGACACTGATCCATAGTTCTTTGGTTCAGCTGTTGCACTGTGAAAATGGATTTCCATTGGCATTCCTTTGCTCCTGTAGGCAAAAAGATGCCCTAAAATGTGTGATATAAGACAGTATTGAAAGGTAAGATTAAAGAGCCAGCGACTGCACAAAACAAACCATTTATTTGAGCCAGCATTTCTCGTCTAATTGATGGAAGACACGGCTTTGAAAAACACTTTTGTTGTTGTTGTTTTGTCTGGCTACATTTCAGAATATTTTCCTTTCAGTCAAAGTTCACAAGTTTGTGGTTAGTACGTTTTTCAATGTTTTTAATAGGCGTCTCTTATGCTCACTAAAGCAGTATTTATTTGATCAAAAATACAGTAATGTTGTGAAATATTATTACAATTTAAAATAACTGGTTTCTATTTTTATATTTTTAAAAATGTTATTTATCCCTGTGATGGCAAAGCTGAATTTTCAGCATCATTACGCCAGTCTTCAGTGTCACATGATCCTTCAGAAATCATTCTGATATGCTGATCATGCTACTTAATATTGTTGTGGAATTTGATTCATTGAAAAGAACAGTAAAAATATTTTGTAACATATATGTATTTACTGTAACTTTTGATCAATTGAATGTATCCTTGCTAAATAAAATTAATAATTTGTTTTGTTTTATAAAATAAAAAAACGATCTTACTGACCCCAAACGTTTTTACATTGAAGAAGAGATGGTGTCTTATTGTTTTACTTTCTTTACAACCACAGGTCAACTATGTGGAAGCTTATGTAAGCTTATTTCCATCACATAAGAAGCTAAATATTTTGGTAAATCATAATTATGGCATAAAAAGTAAAAAGTGTGACGTCATATTTATGAGATGTAATGTCAAAATTATGATATAAAAGTCATATTTGAGATAAAAAAATCTGAATTGAGTACAAATGTACATACTATGTCGAAATTTAGAAGTCAAAATGATGACAGTCAAAATCATGCGACTATAGGCATAATTATGAGTCACATTTTTTGTCATAATTGTCATTCTATTATAATTTGAGTGTGATAATTTAAAGTTCTGCTGTTATAAATGTGACATTTTTGTCATAATTTTGACGTATTTTTTTGATGTCTTAACTATGGGCCGACAAAAATAACTTTGACGTAGCTCATTTACTATCACAAATGCAGCTGCAAAAAGGGTCATATTGGGTTGATTGGTGATCAGCAGCTTTAAAGAGGCGAGCAGCACTATGTGAGTTAAACAGAATTAAAGGTGTTGAGAGGAACAGTCTCAAAAATAATTACGTCATATGCCGAACAAAGTGCATCAGGAAACGAACTGTGGTTGCAAGATGCAAGTTAAATAAAAGGACACCATGTAGGATAGTTGCTAAATGTCACTGTAGCCTCAAAGAATTTTTCAGAATTCAATCAGCAACTTTGTGACCTTGTCTTAACAAAAACTACATTGTGATCTAAAATTTATGGCAGTGCTTTCATTCAGAAATCTCTTGACTCTGAGGCTGAGTCGCAAAATCTGTCTCAGAACCTGGACCCAAATGGAAAAAATAATATGGTCTGATAGGTCATCTTTCACACACTTTCCAACATCTGGACTGGTTTATGTGTGGAGGAAACCAAAAGATGGCCACAATTACCAACTGTTACACACGGTGGGGGATCTATAATGGTATTGCCAGCCAACTCATGGGAGTCCTTTGGTCCAGTAATTGGTTTGCATGGTTGTATGGTATAGCGGCAATGGTCATATAAGGCCATCTCACAGAACAATGTGCAGCCTGCAAACGCCATTCCCATCTTGGTGGTCCCATATTCCAGGAAATATGTCCCCGTATAAGTTCAAGAGTGGTTTAATCAATGCCAGGATGCTTTCAAACACCTTCAAGCTGTTCAAAATATGACTTAATGCAATATAGGGTGTTTCCACAGTGCAAAAGATTTGAAATACTGTATAAAAAAATTGATTGTGTAAATTATGTAGAGTCATTATCATGATTAAATAGCTGATTATTTCAAGGGAGACCTTTTAAACCAGTGATAAATCGGAGATTAGGTACAGAATGCTAATAGAGGTTAAAGGGAATCTGCTGTCTGATGTTTGAAGCTGATGATCACATTCAGTGTCATAAAGGTCCAGCCACCCGGCAGATCTCTGCTAATTTAATCATAATGAGCACCGCTGATTCTTCTTTCCAAATTAACAAGGGGATTTATATCTTTGTGTCTGACTTAAGCCACCTAATGGATGTCCTAATTAATACAGAGCAATAAAAACAGGACTGCAGCTGACAGAGAGTGGTAGTCGCTGTGGAGAAAGCAGGGAGAAAAAGTGGAAGAAATAAAAGATCAAGAAATATATATAGATTTTTTGGTCTTCACTCCCTTACCTCTATTTTGTGCTTGGATGCAGCTAAATTGCCCTCTGCTGGTCGCTATTGGTACTGCAGCCTCATTTAGTTAAAGGATCAAGCTTCAGGCGACACTGTCCAGTCCCAACGTCTCATTTTTAGAGGGTGTGTTGATTTAGTAATAATATGAGCTGAAGATACACACCATTATTGTAAGTAGAACAAATTTATTAAGAGATTACAAATGGAGAAATGAATGTAGCATCCCCACAATATCATAGTCCACAATTCTCTGCAGACTATGTTGCAATATCTCCTGCATTTGCATACATGTCTGAGCATTTTTGTTTGTGTGGGATGTGCATGTGTCAGAGCATTGATCAGCTCAAGTACGAGACAACACACAGCTGGTGTTAATGGCCTGGCGAGAGTGGGTGTTTCAGAGCTCAGGTTGGTGCCAACTGACTTCATTAGATCTAGTGATAGAGCGCGCCCAATCATTTTTCTGCCAATCTCTGATTCCTGACAGATAGCCATCAGCTGCAAAAAACTGTGGACTCTTTAATAACAGAATGACTCAGCTGATTACCTAATTATGCGTTATGCAAGAATGTAAATTGCACTCATGCAAATCTGATGCTTGAAGGTTGTGATGTGCATGTGTCATGTGCTTAAAGAGATAGTTCAATCAAAAATAAAACTTCAGCAAAAAGTCATCATTTACTCACCCTCATGTTGTTGCAAAACTGTATGACTTTCATTTGTGGAACAGAAAAGAAGAGGCTTAGCCAAATGTTTATGTTGCTCTTTTTTGCATATGCACACACACTATATTGCCAAAAGTTTTGGGATGCCTGCCTTTACATACAAATGAACTTTAATGGCATCCCATTCTTAATCCGTAGGGTTTAATATGGAGTTGGCCCACCCTTTGCAGATATAACAGCTTCAACTCCTCTGGGAAGGCTTTCCACAAGGTTTAGGAGTGTGTTTATGGGAATTTTTGACCATTCTTCTAGAAGCGCATTTGTGAGGTCAGGCACTGATGTTGGACGAGAAGGCCTGGCTCGCAGTCTCCGCTCTAATTCATCCCAAAGGTGTTCTATCGGGTTGAGGTCAGGACTCTGTGCAGGCCAGTCAAGTTCCTCCACACCAAACTCGCTCATCCATGTCTTTATGGACCTTGCTTTGTGCACTGGTGCGCAGTCATGTTGGAACAGGAAGGGGCCGTCCCCAAACTGTTCCCACAAACTTGGGAGCATGAAATTGTCCAAAATGTCTTGGTATGCTGAAGCATTAAGAGTTCCTTTCACTGGAACTAAGGGGCCAAGCCCAACCCCTGAAAAACAACCCCACACCATAATCCCCCCTCCACCAAACTTTACACTCGGCACAATGCAGTCAGGCAAGTCCCGTTCTCCTGGCAACCGCCAAACCCAGACAATCCATGGGATTGCCAGACAGAGAAGCGTGATTGGTCACTCCAGAGAACACGTCTCCACTGCTCTAGAGTCCAGTGGCGGCGTGCTTTACCCCACTGCATCCCACACTTTGCATTGCACTTGGTGATGTAAGGCTTGGATGAGCTGCTCGGCCATGGAAACCCATTCCATGAAGCTCTCTACACACTGTTCTTGAGCTAATCTGAAGGCCACACGAAGTTTGGAGGTCTGTAGCTATTGACTCTGCAGAAAGTTGGCGACTTCTGCGCACTGTGACCCTCAGCATGTGCTGACCCCGCTCTGTGATTTTACGTGGACTACCACTTCGTGCCTGAGTTCCTGTTGTTCCCAATTGCTTCCACTTTGTTATAATCCCACTAACAGTTGAGCGTGGAATATTTAGTCGTGAGATAATTTCACGAATGTACTTATTACACAGGTGTCAACCTATCACGGTACCACGCTTGAGTTCACTGAGCTCCTGAGAGCGACCCATTCTTTCACAAATGTTTGTAGAAGCGTCTGCATGCCTAGTGCTTGATTTATACACCTGTGGCCATGGAAGTGATTGAACACCTGAATTCAATGATTTGGAGGGGTGTCCCAATACTTTTGACAATATACTGTATATTCACTACCATTTAGAAATTCTAGGTTGATAAGATGTTTTAATGTTTTTGAAAAATGTGTCTTATGTTCACTAAGGCTACTGTTTTTATTATAATACATTTTAAAATAAAATGTATTCCTATGATGACAAATCTGAATTTTAGCATCTACGACTATGTTAGTTAACATGAACAACTGAACTACTTTCGGTGTTCATTATCTTTATTTATTTACAGCATAATTTGATATTCAAAGGCAGCATAATTCACTGATGGAAACGTTTGACATCTATGCCACAGTTTTGAATTTCAGATGTTCTCTGTGCCAGTCCTACATTGCTAAAATCAAAATAGTCTAGTCCTGTAGCTTCACAACATTTTAATGGTATAATGGTTCCTGTCTCTCTGTGCAATGTTCAGAGTGTCGTCTTGTTGTGACTTGTTATTGTTTCTGACATCTTGATAAGTCAGTCTTTGTCTATTTTAAGCTCTGTTCTGTGAACGATATTTTGAAAAGTGTCTAGCTGAAAGTCAGTCTTCTGGGCTTCCCTTTGAAGAGCACAAGTCTGAAGCCATTTACTCTGATTGATCAGTTTGTCAAAATCATATTGCAGTGATTTTGTTGTCTTGTCATAAACTTTTTCTGAAAGTATGTTTGTGACTCAAAGAGAGTTTTGCAGTTAAGAGTCAACATTAAACAGAGGCCTGTCTATTGCCTTGTAGACCTTCATAATATTTGTTAATTTATGAACATTATTATAAAGTGAACTGATTTATAGTGAATTGGCCTATATATTTATAGGTTTATTCGGGGGGAATTAAATCATTTGGTAGTGGGTTTATACATATAAGATCATACATAGATCACATTTGGGACTTTGGAAATTAAAAACATCGGAATGGAATTGCCTTTGAAATAGTTCAGTCTTTTAGAAATGTGCTGTTTCAACCACTCAGATGGTGCTTATTGCTCATTTTTAGCGAAGCCCTAATCTAAAACAGCACTTTTCCAGGGTGCCAGAAGAACCTAGAAGTGTCGACGTTGAGTGTCTGTTTGTAAACAGCAATTTCATCTATGCAAGGCAGCAATTATAATAAAGCTAAATGGCTGTTTGAAATGAATTTTAACAATTTTACAACATTTGTAGTGCTGTAGTGTTGAGGAATATTTCATACCCAATGTTGTTATACATTATTGACAAGCATTCTCAAGAGAACAAGATGGTCAATGGATATAGCACAAACTGTTGCATATAAAATCAACTGAAGTATACAGATGTTCAAAGTCATTTGAATTTTTGAAAGAAAGTAATACTTTTATTCAGCAAAAACACATTAAATTGATCAAATATGACAGAAAAAAACATTTTTAATTTATAGTTACAAAATATTTGAAACTGTTTTCAACATTGATAAATATTATAAATGATATTATAATAATATTATAATTTATAAATTAATGTATAATAATGAATATATTCATTAATAAAAATGTTTCTTGAGCATCAAATCAGCATATATTAGAATGATTTCTGAAGACTGGAGTAATGATGCTGAAAATTCAGCTTTACCATCAGAGGAATAAACTGCATTTTGAAATGCACTGAGATGGAAAACAGTTATTTTAAATTGAAATAATTGTGCCTTTGTGAGTAAAAGAGACTTTCCAAAAATCTTAACAACCCCAAACTTTTGAACAGTAGTGTGTAGACTGTAAAAACATGGTTTTGGCCTTATTTTTTTAGAAAAGTTACATATTTTTCACAAACTTTCCAAGCTGCCTATTGGTACATGCTTCCTTAGAATTTGGCCAAAAGAAGGTAAGTTTTGAAACGTCCTTCTCGCCTATAAAAATAACTGGAACTGATGAAGAAAACATGCAAATAGGGTACGCTACAAGAAAAAGACGTTTTTTCCTAATGATTATACATAAAAAGTAGGGGTGTGACGGTACACAAAACTGACGGTTCGGTACAGCAGGGGAGAGAAAACTAAATATAAAATTGCTTTTTATTTATTTTTATTAAACAGTGTTTACTGAACAAATTGTGTCTGTCCTTAAATTAATTAAATTATAACTCAAAGTTTCTTAAAGATAATGCTGTAAACTATATAGGGAGCCCTTACTTGCACATTACTATAATATTAAAGGTTAACAACAGAGCCCAAACTATTAGCCTAAATTCAGCTGCTATTTATTCTTAGATATAATAATCAACACTCAAATAACACATTGTATGCAAACATGTAAACTTCACATAAGGCAGTTTTTGCATTAACTTCTAAATCTAATGATAAAATTATATTTTTACTCAATTCGTTGTTGAAATATAATCATTTATACACAGTGGCTGTCATTTTCATGACAGATTTATTTAAACACACATTAAATAATCCAGACATCACTAACAGGTTCAGTAGAATATAATGAATATATAGGCTAATATAGTGCATATATTTAGTGAAAGAGTTGATTTCTCTAGTGAACTCACAGCTGTGGACACTGAATGACTTCTGAGGTAAATGTGATGCGTGACATTGTTCTCAAGCTGTTTTATTGACGTCTTTCCGCCGTTGAAACACTGATTGAGCGATTACACCACATATGATGCGTTTCAGTGAGTTGTAATGTATCCTCAACATACCTTCAGATGTTCATTCATGTTTATTCTTTGACTATGACGAGATGATCGCGTTCACTCGGCGTCTATACAGTGATCTGTCACGTCACATTAAAGAGCGTCAAAATGGCATTTATCGTTTGAATTTCCTGATAAAATGGACAGAATACTTCATATGTTCGTGTGGGAACTCGGATTGAAGTATGATCCGCGCGTAAAACAACACACGTGCACCGTACCGGAAGTCCTGTACCGAAACGGTTCGGTATGAATACGTGTACCGTTACACCCCTAATAAAAAGGTATTCATCAGTTCTGTGAATGACCTCATATGCTTATCGATCTGAGAATATGGATATCAGCATTGCATTCTGTTTGAGTCAAAGGACAATCACCATTTTGCATTATGTAATTTTATAGGGTAACACGCCGTGCCTCAGAATGTGACCTTATCTCTCTGCTATTGGATCCAGGGAGGATTTTGTTGCTTCTTTATGCCTTGTCGCATTCAATCATCCTATTGATATTGTGAATGGGTTACCGCACTCCAAGTACACCATACTGCAGCCTCATCTGAGCTCATCTTCCGTTTCTGCCCTGACCCATAGGTGATTTTTTTTTTTTCTTTCTCCCAGAGGGTTTGTGTGTGCGTCACTCTTCATAGCATAAATCATTAATGTGTTCTTTTCCCCCGTATACACGAGTGGGTGTCGGTTCAGCTGGGGTCTGGTATCCGCTGAGGTAAGGACACTCATGGATATACTTTGGCATTATTATAGCAAAGGGACTATTGGAAAGGGACTGTTAAATAATGTATATTTGCCCGCTCACTCTTTTCATCCACCTCGTGTGTTCAATAGTGCAGAGCCTGTGGGTGGGATAGAAAACACATGCAGTCAAAGTCCGGCAGGCGTGATACGATATATATAACGTCTTCAGTATTATTGCACTCCGCAGAGTACTTCAGGATGATGATTAAGTAAAGTAGACAGTCATTTTGCTGTACGCTTACATACTGCAAGCTATAGCTATGTTTTCCCTGTGTAAGCAGAGAGAACAGCAGGTGTTGCTGTAAGCATCGGACCGCCTGTAATGTCTCAAACAGGCAGGGGATTTGGCTCTGAATTCGGTTAGCACGTCTCAGATGTGTCAAAATGTAAAAATCATGCTGTTTTCTCTCTAGGGCAAACTGAGAGTATCACTGATTTAGCAACCCAGTACTATCATTTCACC
Organism: Coreius guichenoti; assembly: GCA_039654105.1. Lineage (NCBI taxonomy): Eukaryota > Metazoa > Chordata > Actinopteri > Cypriniformes > Gobionidae > Coreius > Coreius guichenoti. The sequence continues at coordinate 42,539,529 of CM077175.1, forward strand.
CCCAAATACGTTTTACTTTTACGGAACAGCTGATCATCTTAATCGTCTGTCATTCAATAGTGTGAACATTATGGGCCCTATCATACACCCGGCGTAATGCGAACCCAGGCGCGACGCAAGTGTTTTTTGCTAGTTTCATCCTGACGCAGTTCTCATTTTCATGTCCAGCTCCAAGTTGTTTAAATATCAAATGCACTGGCGCATCTGTTTGCCCATGGGCGTCTGGTCTGAAAACCAGGTGTGTTCAGGAGCATTGTTGGAGCGTTGCTATTTTGAGGAACTGAAATCGACTGCACCATCGACCAACACAAACCTGCTCTAAAGTCAATAGCGCAGTATTTTTGTGTTATTTAAAGGGTGTGTTAGTAATATGAGCCTATAGGCGGTGCACAATGTGCGTACACTCTGCTTATTACAGACACACAGGGACGCACAGCAGCACACACACACATGCCAAATATTACAAATAAAAGGATTACAATGTAAAAGATTGTTATTGTGTACATAAAGATAAAAATGCCTACATGTCATAATGGATAGTCATTGCATGTATCAGAATTACCCATTTGCAGTAATGACAAATGAAATGCTACTTATTTAACCAATCGTGGCAATACACACGTGTATTTAAACTGACTCATCAGATTGAGGGTGTCTATATTCCTCCATGAAAATAGCGAATCCGCCATGGTGCGAGCGCAACTGGCTTTTAAAGGGAAAGGGAGATGAGACTCTGATTGGTTTATTGCACGTTACGCCCAAAACACACCCATGACTCATTAAGAGACGAGGGACAACCCTTTTGGACCATGCGCCGGGTGTGTCGATCATTTTTTTCTGTCGTTAAACTAGCAAAAGTGGATTCGGACACACCCGCGCCATGAGCTTCAGACCATGCGCTCAGATCGCTAAAATAGGGCCCTATATATTATATTATATTATATTATATTATATTATATTATATTATACAGTATTATATGTAGGCCTAATCTGGATTCTGTAATCAGATTCCAAAAAAATAAGTACTTGTAATTACATTACATTACATTTTATAATACTCATAATCAGACTACAGTTACTTTTCAATAGAGGGTATGCATTGGCGTCACTTTCCCGCCGGAACACGCCCCCTCAGCCGGACTGAGTGGCAGGAGAGCTGCTGCATGACTGGGGTTAATAGGGGAAAATGTGAGTAAAACAAACAGTTATCAGTTAAAACTAAAGGTTAGACTCGATATAACGTTCCTTACAACTTACCAAAGATCCAGTGATCCATGGATGTTAACACGCAGCCAGGAATCGTGTTTTCCTGACATTTATATGAGCCTGATTTCGATACATAAATATTTATCACCGTCAGTCATCAGTTTCGAGAGTAAATCCCACATGTATATGCGGATGGGCCTATGTGTTGAAGTGTGTATGTGGCCACTTGTCAAGAGAGAAATTCTGAATGTATTATAGGCCTATTAATTTTTTCTTTTTTTTTATATAGCCTAGGCAGCGTGCAAAGAGCGCTCCCTTTATAATCACTAAAAGCTGTCACTCATTCAATGAACGCAATCTCACGAAGTCCCGTTATATTAATCAGTGAAGCGACTACACAATGAATCTCTTATTTACATAATATCCACACTTAGAGCACGTGCAGAACTCAGCACTGGACAAACACTAGAGCGGTGACTGGATTCTAACTTCAACACCTGTGATTGGCCATTGCTTTCAAGAGATCAACAAACATGTCTGTGATTGGCTACATTACTCACCGAAGTGAAAACACGTTGGAAATTGAATCATATGACGAGCGCAAATACAGATACGCACTGGATCTTTTGCCAACTCTTTTTCGCTAATAATATGCTATTATTACGAATTCTTACAGAGGATTACAGATCCTAGACCAGCAGTGTTGGGCAGCTTTTCCCTCTAAAAGCAATCAGTAGCAGAAGCAGCGGCGGCAGTGGTTTGAGTGAGAAAATTACACGCTATTATCAAGTCCGTCTCCCTCGGTCCGGAGAGGGGCACAGGGATGTCCATGGGATACGTGGACAAGCCCCCCCGACCCCCCTCTGGCGCGGGGCCTGGTTTTGTGTGTTTTTCGCAATGCTGTAACCGCAGTCACTCCGGCCGATGGTGACGTCACGTGCATACCCTCTATTGATTTCATGATTACATGTTATTCTCAATTTAGCAATAAATTATTCATAATTCACTGATGCTACTTCTTTATATTTAAAATTTTCCTTTCTGTAAAAGCCTACTGCTTATATCCGTTCAGAAGGTCTTCCGGGTTTGTGGAATTGCTCACACAGACCAGCCACTGGTCAGGTGACTATCACTGCATTTGATCACTGGATTTACAGAAATCATTTCACTTTTAAGAAGTGTTTTCTCAACATTGCAACATTGCATATCTAATCGGCTCCTGACGTACACATTAGTTATTATTTGAATTATCACTCAGTGAGTCAGTTAACCTTGTCTTTGGAAGGCTTTTGTCTTTCAAACAGATTAAATTGTACAAATTCACGTCATTTCATATTCACATGCAATGCAGGGATTCCCTCATTTTTTGTCAGCTGAACCTCTTTGCCCTAATATATTTATTTGAAGTAAGCCCTTAGATTTTAAGTTAATAAGTTAGGTCAATAATAAAATGAAGTCAATAGTAATAAATAATAATAAAATGAATTCCATGATTCTCTGATGTTGGTTAATGGTCACATGACATGCAGGTAGACAAATATATATATATATATAAAATAGATGATTTATTTTGATTGTTTTTTTTTATTTATTTAAAAAAATATATATATTTATAACATTTATTTTTTTTATTTTTATGATTTAATTACTTAATAGATTTTAATTAAACTCACGAACCCCAGTCTGGGAAACCCTGACATAATGTAATATTTAATGCACGTTGTTGATAAAGAATTGAATATATTTTCTTTCTCTTTATATTTTTATATCAATATGGTACAAGATTATCCTATTCAAATCAATGTAATAAACGAGTTTAGTCTAAAAAGTAATCAAAAAGTAGTCCGATTACTACAATTTTTTGTCAAGTAATTTGGAATCAGTAACTGACTACAATTTGACTACAATATATATAGTACAAAAAATATGGTTGTACATATGGCATCTTTTCTGACTAAGATTTATGTAGTTGTGGGATATGTTATTTATTTATTTTTTTTGTATATTTATTCCCAAGAAAAAGTCTAGTTGGTCCTCATAAACATCTGAATGTCCTTTTGTTCTTTCTCTACTTTCTTTCACAACTAACTACTTACCACTAATTTCTGATGTTCAAGATCATCATTTTAGAATTATGAAATTATAATGATGGGAACCACACAGAATGTATTGCCTGTCTCATACTTCAAAACAGGCCAAATAATAAACAAATTATTTTTTGGAACCCAATCCAAGTAACCGAATTTTAGCAGTGCTTCAGTCAGCTTTGAAGTCTTTTTTCCCCCTTTTTTTCATTCAGAATATGACACGTTTGCCATTTACAATGACACACACATCTCATGCCTTTGTTGGTATAAATAGGACAATAAAAAGACGTTGGCGAGAGAACTGCTGTCATCAAATGCTCAGAGAACTACATGTGACAGCTCATATCTTCTCCTCCAATTCTATACCCTACACTGCACATTATGCAGCATGAAAATAAAGGACACACTACTCATACGCCGCATGAGCTCAGCACCGCAGGATGAATTTCCAGCTTTCTGACACCTCTTCATACTTCAAGTATGCTGCTTGTAGAATAAGGTAGAATAATGTAGACATGCCATAAAATGACTGTATTGCCATTACATGGAATTGTATAGTGTGAAACCTAAGATCTTGGTTCAGGTCCCAGAATAGCAACTCTATTGTTATAGAAACAGAAATCACAGAGCGTCGTTTGGAAAAAAATAAACATCTTGAAGTTTACACAGAGAATAAACTAAAGTCATCGTAGGAACATAATTTTAGGTGGGTTTATCTGAAACAGATTATATTACAATAACAGACTGTCTTAAAAAATAATAGCAGAAAATGTCATAGACTCTGAATTTCTTCCTGTTCAAAAGTAGCAAAATACATTGTCTATTCCACAAGCAACTCAGAAAACAAAACAGAATATTCTTCTTTTTTTATTTTATAATAACTATATGTGACCCTGGACCACAAAATCAGTCATAAGGATCAATTTTTTGAAATTGAGATGTATACATCATCTGAATAAATAATCTTTCCATTGATGTATGGTTTGTTAGGACAATATTTGGTCGAGATACAACTATTTGAAAATCTGGAATCTGAGGGTGCAAAAAAATCTAAATATTGAGAAAATCTCCTTTAAAGTTGTCCAAATGAAGTCCTTAGCAATGCATATTACTACTAATAATACATTTCTGATATATTTACGGTAGGAAATTGACAAAATATCTTCATGGAACATGATCTTAATATCCTAATGATTTTTGGCATAAAAGAAAAATGGATCATTTTGACCCATACAATGTATTGTTGGCTATTGCCACAAATATACGTGCGACTTATGACTGGCTTTGTGCTCCAGGGTCACATATCTATAAAATCCTCAATCAAAAATCTGAGTATCATCCAAAGTTTTGATGTCTGGCAAATTTTGGCAAATTCTGTGATTAGCCTTGCTGTCAACCTTGTAAACACAACTTTTCGGTGGACTGATTAAAAAACAGTGTGTCTGTTGAACCTCTTGAAGGTTGTGTAAAGTCTGCCAATCACATTAGAGCTTGCCAGAAAGTTCTTTCCAGTATTGTGAGCAATTTGCATCAGTCGGTGGGCCATCCATTTGAGGCTGAAACTATGTAGATTTGACTTTGAAAGTTGATAGTTAAAAGTGATAGATCTTCCCATTCGGTGGTTCTCTAGAATAACAAACTTGTCAATTTTAGCTACTAAAGCACTTACGAGAAATAACTCTTTAAGATAAGATCACTAGCCCCGTTTACATGCACACTTTTTTTTCCATTCTGATTGAGATCATTCCGGTTGAATGTTTACATGAGACGTTATCTAAACCGATCTGGTGTGTACATGTGCTGACGCTTTCAATCGGAATCATTTTGTGATCAGATTCGTTGCCATAACGTAACTTTGTGATGTTGCCAGTTAGTGTAACTGTGACGTTTGTGGATCAATAGTTCTGTGTTGGTGAACAGTTGGTAAATTTTATATTTATTTATTTTTCTGTGGGCGGACATACAGCAGTTTAACCTAATTTATGTCCTAACTAATACAATGGCTGTTTCAACAGCTGTGAATGATGAATGCGGACTCAAAATGAATTAAATTCATTTATTTTGAAAAACACAAAAATTAACAATAAAATGCACCCAAATTATTAATAAAAACATACACGTGCTCAGCATCATATAGTAGATAAATACTAAACGCATAGATATTTCAGATGATTAAGGAAAGATACCATAATCACAGAGGTATAAATATTAACAGAAGTAATTAAAGTAGACCGTGGGTAATGTTACTTAACCAATAATTGACGCAGTTGTTGAGCTTTTTTTGATATAACTGACGAGAAACAGAGAAATGTTGACGCTGTCCTCTCCAGCAGCTTGAATGTGTTCCCGGTCTCAACGGCCACCAGGACTTATACAGTTTTATAAAAGCTATTTATTTGTTGTAAACTGTAAGACTCAATCAGAAAAATTAATTCTTCTGTCAGGCGCAGTTGAAGTAAAAAGTGCCTGGGACAAACGCAAGATTCGCAAATTAAAAAAAAAAAAAAAACGCAAATTCAAGATGAGATGGCGTAGCCAGGCTGTGTCTGTGTCATTATTCCAACATTATCTTCATAACTTGTTACGAAATAAAAAGTTTAACACTTCAGAAAAAATTAACTTTCCTCTCGTCAACATTATAGCCTTCTGTGAGTGCGGCGCGCACGGCTGCTGCGTCCCAATTCACCTACTTATACTACGACCTAAAAGTATATACTCTTGAGTGTGTAGCAGAGTGTGCAAGCTTTGGGACGTACTACTTCGTCATTTTTAACGGACAGCGCTGTTGCTTAGTTACGTGCATCCTGTCACCGTTTAAACTGCCCTGTCAATCATCGTCACAGTTAAAATCCTCCACATTTTATTTCATTTCCTACCGTATCGGAGAGAAATGTAGTAGCACGTTGATCTGCCATTTGTGGGTCTTTAATGCAGAGACTCTCCTCATGTGTTAAATATAATGATGATGCATTTAAAAGGTAATGGCCAAACGTATCATTACAAAAGTTCACAATGCTATTGCAGGTGAAATATAATGTGGATAACATTGAATAAATATCTTTTCGTCAGGTTAGATACTGATAATTGATCACTCAAGCCTCTTTATCTAAACCTCTCTACTTAACCGTCAGGCTCGCACATCCGCCATGTTTGTAGTTTTTTAACACTTTAACACTGTAGTTCTAATCGAACCCTCGTCCAACTTGCAATGGGTTGTGGGTAATATCAGCCGTTAGAGTGTGCGCTGATCTGCACTTCGAATTCTGACCGGAAATAGTAGACCATCCGGGTATCTTTGGATTACTCTTTTCAACGTACTACAATTTGGGACGTACTAATTCTGTTTTCGAATACTATTTAGGACGGATAGTATGCGAATTGGGACGCACCGTTTATCGGATCAGGTCGTTTACATGGTGGAATTTTCCGTTTGATCGGTTCATAAAAAGGTTTATCCCACCCCTCTCAAACCGATTATAATTTCATTCGGTTTGGGCATTTTTATTCCGATTGAGGTGTTTATATGGAGCATTTTCAATCGGATTGGACTTTTAAACCGATTACAATGCTCCATGTAAACGCACCTACTGACTGATAGCCTTGGAGTCTATCAATAGAATATCTGCAGAACTTGGAATCAGTATCAAAACTTTTTCCCATTGATTTAGCTTAAGTTTCAATGAGCATAATGAATTTGAACACCCCTTAAAAAAATCAAGGCATAGTGTTGGATTGAAAGTCCAGGTGAGTGTTTGGCAGAGAAGATAACGGCGCTGTATTTTCATCTTTGAAAAGAAGAAAAGTAAAGATCAGAGCTGGTGAAAAAACTTGTTTGAGATGTGCACCTTCTGGCAAATTGTTTTCTATGCTAATACCTCAGAGAGTTACTGTGTCTTTGTTTTGTTATTTGTGTGCTATAGGTGTATCTTATTCTGTGTAATTGCTTATTTTACTCAGTGGGGTTTGTGAGAACTAAGGCAGTGCCCCACATTCTGTCTTATAACGGTGCATGTCAACCGAAAATTGTACATTGGTTTGACACTGTGTCAGTCACAAGATAGCTTAAATGATGATTAATTATCTCTATTGAACACTACAAGCATTGAATGTTATTTTCACTGCTTTTTACCAGATAAAGATAGAGAGAGAACCATTGGAGAAAATGCCATTGTCAAGGCCACAGTCTCTGATTCATGGATATTACCCTCTTCCAGGGTTTGAAACATCAATTTTGGTTACTAAAACAGGTCTTTAAGCAAACACTACAACCTTGTTTTAAATCTGAATTGTTGTGGGTGCTATGAACAAAATGCTATATCTCAATGATGGTGTATATCAGTATCTGTGCAAGAAATTCAACTCCCAAATGTTTCAGAAGATGTAGTTTTTACTCATTTGTGTAGTAACTTAAATAATTTGATAATGAAAGGAATGTTAAAATTCTGACCAATAGCAATTAGCTGATAATTATTTTATTATAATTTAAGCATTAAAATTATATACCATTTTTCTATAAATTGAATTTAGGCATTGCAAAACTATAATGTTCAATATGGTTTGTATATACATATGTGACCCTGGAGCACAAAACCAGTCATGCGTCTCACGGGTATATTTACATTACAATAGCCAACAATACATTGTATGGGTCAAAATTATAAATTTTTCTTTTATGCCAAAAATCATTAGGATATTAAGATCATGTTCCATGAAGATATTTTGTAAATTTCCTACCGTAAATATATCAAAAATGTATTATTAGTAGTAATATGCATTGCTAAGGACTTCATTTGGACAACTTTAAAGGAGATTTTCTCAATATTTAGATTTTTTTGCACCCTCAGATTCCAGATTTTCAAATATTGTCCTATCCTAACAAACCATACATCAATGGAAAGATTATTTATTCAGCTTTCAGATGATCTATAAATCTCAATTTCAAGAAATTGACCCTTATGACTGTTTTTTTGGTCTAGGGTCACATATGATTATTATCATTATTATTTGATTTGCTGAAGATTACATTTATTATGCTATTAAATGACTACTCTTTTTAAAGATTAACTTTGAGTGTTAGACGACGGTAAAGTTAATTTCGATGTAAATGTGTTTTTGTACTTTCTAATGACAGATGAGGAATTTTTTTTTTTTTTTTTTTGCCATTGTTGGTGTTTTTCTCCAAAATATCACTTGTTAGCATTGACACATTGAGGTTAGTCTGGGTTTGACTGTGTTAAGATACATTTGGTTCAGTCAAAGCATTATTTTTTCCCTCATGCTTGCTTTGGAGATACCTATGATGTTCTGTCCTTGTAAACATCTCATATCTGACCCTCGAGAGGCTGAGAAGGAGTGGGCCTTTAACATTGGAAAACTCACTATCCAAGAGTATTGATCTTACTCTGAATTCCTCTACCTTCTTTGCTCTCCACTTTTGTCAGATAACCGTTAGGGATCGTTCTCTGTATAGCGATCCAAACACTGAGCTTGGTGTGATCTGCACCAAAGGAGAAAGAGCAAGAGAGATCGTGTATGTATGTATGTGTGTGTGTGTGTGTGTGTGTGTGTGTGTGTGTGTGTGTGTGTGTGTGTGTGTGTGTGTGTGTGTGTGTGTGTGTGAAAGAGTGCACGGTCATGGAGGAAATACAGCTTGAGCAATTTCAGAAACTGATTGGTATCTGAGGAGACAGGCAGAGAGATAAATGAATATTTAGCAGTTGCTTCTTCATGCTGTGTTGTGGATGGTAAGTCCCTTGGGGAACAGTAGTGAAGGGTCAGCGCTAACACATCCAGCAGCTCCTCCAGGGGCAGTGTTCATGGTGCTTTACCAGGCTGGGATATAAGGCTTTCCGCTGGGCAAGAACATGCTGACCTTGCCCTGAGATGTTTTTCTCTCCCCCATCCCCAGAGACAGTTTGTGCATTGATTAGATGACCTGTGTGCAATACAGTTGAGGAACGTTCCCCAGCATCTCATCAGGAGCTCGTCTCATTAATATCCACCTCTAAATTCTTAATGCTCCACATCTGTAGTCAAGTTGTGAGGTAGTGTAATCATTGAAGATCTGGGCTGGTAACTAAAAGATTGTACGCTCAAATCTCACCTGTGATCTGTAAACTTTCACCATTGTGCTAGCCATTAACTCTAATCCTCTAGAGCAGGAGTTTTTCGAACCTTGGGTCACGACCAAGTGCGCAGCCGCGCAGAAAGAATAAATGCCGCGACAGACGCAGACGCGAAATGTGGGGAGAAATCCATTTGATTGTAGTTTAAATGAGAAATAATTGCAGTTCTCTGTTCAACCGCTATAGAGTTAGTATCGCTATAGTGCTAGAACCGGTGAATGCGGTTTACAGGTTTCATAGAAAGAGAATCTGTCGCGTGTGAGCCGCAGAGAGTCATGTGTTTGCGGTCCAAATAGCTCAATATGAAACTCAAAGACGTGAAATTAAAACGGCATCATGTTTTAAAGAAGAGTGGCTTGATTAATGATGGGCACAGCACGGTAACAAAACAGACATTTACAGTTACACACACACCACAAGAGTAGCGCAAACTCAAAACACCTCAGTAACACACGTCAGTTTAAATAGATGTGTGTGGGTTGGGTTTCAGGGATGTTTAGATAACTATAAAAGAGTTCACATGTTCCCTTGAACATATTTAGCTATTAGATCTATTTAAATACTTCAATTCGTTTTTATATTATATTATAGGCTATTATAATTATATTACAGTGTAAGCCTAATACAGAATTGATCTCACAAGGGGATTGTTTAGGGATCCTTGCCATTAAAAGTTTTAAAAACCCCTTATATAGAAAATCTTGGAAATTCATAAGCAATAAACAAACATTTAATTTTGATGGTTTAATGCTGTCTGTCGCCAATAACTGACTGTACAAAAACACATTAAAAACCATCTCAGTGTAACTGCTTAATTGTTTTCATATAATATTATACTATTATAAAGTTTTTTAAAAATGTAACTGTCCTGGGGGAGATTTTAATAGTATTTCTTGGTAAAGAAAAAAATCTGTCAACCTAAAATGTGCTTAATTTAGTGACTTCTGAATTAACTGCTTTTTAAATGATTTAATACATCACTAAGTTACACCAAGGGTTAAATAAAATAAAAAAATGGCACATTAAAGTTAAAAGTTATAACTGCATGATGAAACCACTTTTTTTTACGTACGCTGTACAGGTCTGGTATAAAGAATGTTTTTGCTCAGGTGACCAAAATGTCCGCCCAATAGAGAAAAGTTTTGCTCCGCGAGAAAATAAATTAGAGGGAACTTTGGTAACGACCCATCTGTGGGTCACAGTGTGGGAAGAGGTGGGTCGCGCAGTCACCTGGCTGCAGCTAAATTTATGTCAGTGAATGACACACACACACAAACAGTTTAGTCTGGCGTTGCACAATATACCAACGTTAAATAGAAATCGCTATATTACTTGGTGTGATTTTACGAATCGCAAAGGCTGTTATAAATATATTAGCATTGTGTTTCATGAAGAGCGTGCACACAACGTGTAGTGATAACAGTTTTCAGCGTCTCAGAGCAGCTTGTGTGCATTTTTAACGAGAAAAAACTCGTTCACTCCAATCACTATGCTGTATTCTGCATGAGATCACATTACACCAGAGAATTCAAATGAAAGGCTGATTCAGGTCTGGGCTGTGTTTCCCAAAAGCATCCTGAGCCAGTGGCAGTTCTAGACCACGCTAACTGGGGGGGCCAGGCAAGGGCCACTTGTGCTTTTAATTTAAATTCGATCACCATTTACTCAACCCCATTTGTTCCAAATATGACTTTCTTATGTTGAACATAGAAGCAGCACTGAAATGGTTTGGTTACCGACATTCTAACTAATACAGGTTTTTGGAACAACATGAGGGTGAGTTACAATCTTAGGTGTTTTTATTTTCTTTTTGGGTGAACTAACCCTTTAACCTATTTTCCGGATTATTGAAAGTCATTTATTTGGCCATGTACTGTATCACTCTGCACTCACTACACGTGAAGTAAAATGATTTCAAGTTCATTTATTTATTTGACAAGTATTGTATTGTGATATTGAGCAGTGGTAACATAACACACTTTTAATATCTAGGCACTTTTCTGCATATGTAAACTTGACACTATATTAAACAAAACAAATTGATAACAAAAATGTAAAAAAAAATCTGCTGCATAATCTTACAGATGGGCCTAACACAAATCAACTTAAAGGGATAGTTCACCCAAACATGAACATTTGGTGTTTATCTGCTTACCCCCAGGGCATCCAAGATATAGGTGACTTTGTTTCTTCAGTAGAACACAAATGAAGATTTTTAACTCCAACCGTTGCAGTCTGTCAGTCGTATAATGCATGTGAATGGTAATAAAATCTATGAGAGTAAAACAAACATGCACAAACAAATCCATATTAAACCCTGCGGCTCGTGACGACACATTGATGTCTTAAGACATGAAGCGATCGGTTTGTGCGAGAAACCGAACAGTATTTATATCATTTTTTTATCTCTAATACACCACTATGTCCAACAGCCGTCAGCGCGCGATCACTTCCGGTGAGTGAGGTCAATGTACACGATCTGGTGTAGTTTACGCAAGCGGCGAAAGTGATCTCTCGCGCGTATCTCTACAACTATTTAAGCGAACGCAGACAGAGTGACGAATCATTTATAAATGGACATCACCACCTGCGCCTCGTGCGGTTTTGCTTCTCTGCATTGGTTATTGCTATTGGTTATGACACACTACATTACTCTTTTCATCACATACCACCACAGCAAAAACTGCACATTGTAACCAGTTTCAGAAAATTGTTTGGTGCGATACGATTCCAAATTTAGGGGGGCCAGAGGGGAGGCCAAGCTTGTTGACACTGCGTGTCACACCCTCATGGGTGTGTTTTGGGCGTAACGTGCAATAAACCAATCAGAGTCTCATCTCCCTTTCCCTTTAAAAGCCAGTTGCGCTCGCACCATGGCGGATTCGCTATTTACATGCGAGTGGAAAGACTGAACTCTTCTCCAGAGAGGAATCCTTCTATTTTTAATATTTAAAAATGTGTGTAATAAGCAGAGTGTACGCGCGTTGTGCACCGCCTATAGGCTCATATTACTAACACACTCTTTAAATAACACAAAAATACTGCCCTATTGACTTTAGAGCAGGTTTGTGTTGGTCAATGGCGCAGTCGTTTTCAGTTCCTCAAAATAGCAACGCGCCAACAGTGCTCCTGAACACACCTGGTTTTCAGAACACAGATGCGCCAGTACATTTGCTATTTAAACAATGTGACGCTGGATGTGAAAATGGGAACTGCGTCGGGCTGAAACTAGCCAACAACACTGCCGTTGTGCCTGGCGTCGCATTGCGCCGGGTGTATGATAGGGCCCATGGTCGTAAGAGTTCCCCCGCGTGCATTTGGCTACCTACAAACACTTAAGGAAAATATGTATGTAAAAGCATTTCACATGTACATACACAAGCACGAAAACGTTTTCTGCGCTGAACACCGCAATGAGTTTAACTACACTTGCAGCGCGGATCGCAGTTCATATCCGTTTCAAGCTTGATAAATAAAATTAAGAGTCTGTAAATGAAGAAATTAAGAAATTTTACAGTTGTAGGCCTACTATCAAATAAAATGATTAGCCTATAATTTTTTGTCATATCAAACTTTTGGTTAAGATTAAGCTTACAGTAGGCTACTTTTGTCATTGTTTTTAAATTTGTTCTGCCATGTCTGTGTAAATCAGATGAGGCAGCAGAATGAAATTTTGAAATGAAGTTACTCTTAACATTATTTCAACATAGCCATTAGGCTGCTATTTTAATCGTTATCAAATTTTTTGATAATGTACCATAAGTTTGTATTGCAATTAAACTTGTATGTCATTCATACTATGACAAGTAAAATAAAAACTACTCTGAAGAGAACTAACGCCTCCCACCCCACATTCATGCTTTAAAATGATTTTGGTGAGTCTTGAGATAGATTCCTTGTTTGGGAACCCCTGCTCTAGAGGACGATAAATTTACCAATTAATCAACATTCACTGAATTATTTTTATACCTATAGCAAAGTTAAGCATATTTTAATAAATAAAATTTAAAACAGTTCTAAACCAAAAAATTATATTGTTAAAATTATTTTGATTTTATTCTCATATGTATTTTTATTCTCGTTTATATTCTGCTTTTCCTTCTCAATTCAAGTATCATGATTATTAAGTATGTTTAGATATTTGGGTAACACTTTATTTTACAGTGTCCTTGTTACATATGTTACATGTATTTACCATAGTAATAACAGAATATTATGCATAATTACATGCAACTAACCCTCAACCAAACCTTAATTCTACCCTAACCCTATAGTACATGTAGTTAATTAATATTACTCAGTACTTAAATATATATATATATATATATATATATATATATATAATTACACTGTAACAATGACACCTTAAAAAATGTGTAACCGATATTTGTTACTGGAAAACAAAAGAAAACAAAAAACTGAAATAATTTTTTTTTTTTTCAGTGTGCTAGTTTTTCCATTTTCCCTTTCCATTTGTTGTGTTTTCTTTTTCCATGTTTTCAGCTTAATGATCATGCACAAAGTTGATGATGCATTGAAATGATACATTTAGGAAATGCGCTTGATTCATATAAGAAACTAATGATGCTTCATTGAAACCCTAATCTAAGTTATAATCGTGTCTTTTAAAGGATATGTGGGTCATTAGGACTTTAGAAAGGACTGTCATTATGAAAAACAGACCTGCATTTAGAGGCAATGAAAAGGGTGATTAGATGTATATAAATGTCCTTACAGAGCTACAGGGTAATGAATCGAGGTTGGCAAGATGAATGCATGACTTCCTAATGGCATAACGACAGTAATTGGATGCATATTGTCAGTCCTAACAATTACTGGATCATATACAGAAGCCCATTAGTGCAAAATTGCCTGTAAGGTCACATTACAAGCAGCAACGCAGAGGCAAACAGATTCGCAAACAAGTAAGGAAGACACTTCTCCCTGTTTACGCTCTTCACTAGATAATCAGTTTTCAACAAGCACACATGTTGCCAGTCCCATCTCTCATTTTCACCTGGGATTCCCATCAGTTTTTGTCTAATTACCTCAAGGAAACTGTCAATCTCCTCTAATTATGCTTTTGTTTTCCTATTCCACCACACAAGGGGCATCAAACCAAACAGTAAATCTGATTTTCAGAAGTACCTGTCTCTAAATTATGTTGCATTTAAAGTCATGCGAAGATGTGCAATACATTGGCATTTTGCTTCGTCGCACAAGTTTTCCTTCTTTTCTTGACTTTTTCCAAGTAGAAATTCAGGCTTTCTTCATATGATCCAGGGTTACATGAGGTCATCAGTGCTCTTAAAGCTCATCATCCAGTGTTTCCTTTGTAATGGATATTACATGGCGCACATACAGTATTCAGTAGGATGGGCAGCATGTGAAAAATTATGGGGAGGTAATGGGCAGGAATTGGGAAGTGTGCTATGTAACGACGCGCCCCACCGCTCAGCAGCCCATTTCTTGCTGTCGAACGAACTCAAACTGTGCCGGTCCGTACCAGACTGCAGGGGCGCACACACCACCCAGCTGCTTCTGTCAAGGGCATCAGATTAGCTTAACGATAGCAGAGAGCTAATGCTGGGGAATGAGAGAAGGGCACAGAGGGACTGCAATGGTAATATAATGAGACGTTCACTGCGATCATCTATTCCTTAAGTGGATGGTTTCGTATTTTGTTTTTTCAAAACAGTTCAGAGTATACTAGCTTAGTTTATATATATATATATATACAAACCCGATTCCAAAAAAGTTGGGACATTGTACAAATTGTGAATAAAAAAGGAATGCAATAATTTACAAATCTCATAAACTTATATTTTATTCACAATAGAATATAGATAACATATCAAATGTTGAAAGTGAGACATTTTGAAATGTCATGCCAAATATTGGCTCATTTTGGATTTCATGAGAGCTACACATTCCAAAAAAGTTGGGACAGGTAGCAATAAGAGGCCGGAAAAGTTAAATGTACATATAAGGAACAGCTGGAGGACCAATTTGCAACTTATTAGGTCAATTGGCAACATGATTGGGTATAAAAAGAGCCTCTCAGAGTGGCAGTGTCTCTCAGAAGTCAAGATGGGCAGAGGATCACCAATTCCCCCAATGCTGCGGCGAAAAATAGTGGAGCAATATCAGAAAGGAGTTTCTCAGAGAAAAACTGCAAAGAGTTTGAAGTTATCATCATCTACAGTGCATAATATCATCCAAAGATTCAGAGAATCTGGAACAATCTCTGTGCGTAAGGGTCAAGGCCGGAAAACCATACTGGATGCCCGTGATCTTCGGGCCCTTAGACGGCACTGCATCATATACAGGAATGCTACTGTAATGGAAATCACAACATGGGCTCAGGAATACTTCCAGAAAACATTGTCGGTGAACACAATCCACCGTGCCATTCGCCGTTGCCGGCTAAAACTCTATAGGTCAAAAAAGAAGCCATATCTAAACATGATCCAGAAGCGCAGGCGTTTTCTCTGGGCCAAGGCTCATTTAAAATGGACTGTGGCAAAGTGGAAAACTGTTCTGTGGTCAGACGAATCAAAATTTGAAGTTCTTTTTGGAAAACTGGGACGCCATGTCATCCGGACTAAAGAGGACAAGGACAACCCAAGTTGTCATCAGCGCTCAGTTCAGAAGCCTGCATCTCTGATGGTATGGGGTTGCATGAGTGCGTGTGGCATGGGCAGCTTACACATCTGGAAAGGCACCATCAATGCTGAAAGGTATATCCAAGTTCTAGAACAACATATGCTCCCATCCAGACGTCGTCTCTTTCAGGGAAGACCTTGCATTTTCCAACATGACAATGCCAGACCACATACTGCATCAATTACAACATCATGGCTGCGTAGAAGAAGGATCCGGGTACTGAAATGGCCAGCCTGCAGTCCAGATCTTTCACCCATAGAAAACATTTGGTACATCATAAAGAGGAAGATGCGACAAAGAAGACCTAAGACAGTTGAGCAACTAGAAGCCTGTATTAGACAAGAATGGGACAACATTCCTATTCCTAAACTTGAGCAACTTGTCTCCTCAGTCCCCAGACGTTTGCAGACTGTTATAAAAAGAAGAGGGGATGCCACACAGTAGTAAACATGGCCTTGTCCCAACTTTTTTGAAATGTGTTGATGGCATGAAATTTAAAATCAACTTATTTTTCCCTTAAAATGATACATTTTCTCAGTTTAAACATTTGATATGTCATCTATGTTGTGTTCTGAATAAAATATTGAAATTTGAAACTTCCACATCATTGCATTCTGTTTTTATTCACAATTTGTACAGTGTCCCAACTTTTTTGGAATCGGGTTTGTGTATATATATATATATATATATATATATATATATATATATGTATATATATGTTAACCTTAACCTTCAATGTTAAGTGGTCTCTTAATTTTTTCCAGAGCTGTATATACACCGATCAGGCATAACATTATGACCAGCTTCCTAATATTGTGTTGGTCCCCCTTTTGCTGCCAAAACAGCCCTGACCCGTCAAGGCATGGACTCCACTAGACCCCTGAAGGTGTGCTGTGGTATCTGGCACCAAGATGTTAGCAGCAGATCCTTTAAGTCCTAAGGACTTAAGGGCCCAAGGTTTCCCAGCAGAACATTGCCCAAAGCATCACACTGCCTCCGCTGGCTTGCCTTCTTCCCATAGTGCATCCTGGTGCCATGTGTTCCACAGGTAAGCCACGCACACGCACCCGGCCATCCACGTGATGTAAAAGAAAACGTGATTCATCAGACCAGGCCACCTTCTTCCATTGCTCCGTGGTCCAGTTCTGATGCTCACGTGCCCACTGTTGGTGCTTTCGGCGGTGGACAGGGGTCAGCATGGTCACCCTGACTGGTCTGTGGCTATGCCGTCCCATACGCAACAAACTGCGATGCACTGTGTATTCTGACACCTTTCTATCAGAACCAGCATTAACTTCTGGAGCAATTTGAGCTACAGTAGCTCGTCTGTTTGATTGGACCACACGGGCCAGCCTTCGCTCCCCACGTGCATCAAAGAGCCTTGGTCGCCCATGACCCTGTCACCGGTTCACCACTGTTCCTTCCTTGGAGCACTTTTGATAGATACTGACCACTGCAGACCGGGAACACCCCACAAGAGCTGCAGTTTTGGAGATGCTCTGACTCAGTTGTCTAGCCATCACAATTTGGCCCTTGTCAAACTCGCTCAAATCCTTATACTTGCCCATTTTTCCTGCTTTTAACACATCAACATAAACATAAAATGTTCCCACTAACAGGTGTCGCGATGTAGAGATAATCAGTGTTATTCACTTCACCTGTCAGTGGTCATAATGTTATGCCTGATTGGTGTACAACTTTTTTGTTGTTGTTGTTTTTACTTTGCAAAGCACTTCATAGATTTATTTCAGACATTTATTTTAGATGAGACAAATTCAGTCATTGATATATTATCAAGTGTTTTGCTAAGAATTCAGAACAAGATAAGCAAAATAAACAAAAGGGTGTTTGCGTTCTTCTCATGTACAGTAGGGCTAGGAGGCACAGCAGAGATTGAATTTTGAAATAAAAGGGACAAAGAAGAAAGGAAGGAGAGAGCGAGAGAGAGAGAGATACCAGGCCAGGGAAACTTCAGGCCTGCTAATGAAGATGACATCCTGAGAGCTCAGTAATGTTGCTACATCGTGAACAGCCATTGGAGGATAATGTCCTGGTGCGTACACACATAATTTATTGCTGCAATATACTCACCACTTCAAATGAGTTCCAATGGAACTCATTAGCTACTTTGATGAAGATCAGCCAAGACAATAAAGAAACAGAGAGTGGAGACGAAAAAAGTGAAAAGGGAAGGGAAAGGAAAATGAGTGTTTGTGTGGAAGTATACTGAAGTGTGTGTGTGTGTGTGTGTGTGTGTGTGTGTGTGTGTGTGTGTGTGTGTGTTTGTGTGTGTGATGGGTAGGGTTAGTGTAAGGGGATAGAATATACAGTTTGTACAGTATAAAAACCATTACGTCTATGGAGATTCCCCGCAAAGATAGTGAACTAGATTGTGTGTGTGTGTGTGTGTGTGTGTGTGTGTGTGTGTGTAGTGTTAGGGGCTAGAAAATGTCATTAGCTCAGTATAAAAACCATTACGCCTATGGAATGTCCTTATAATGATAGGAGTTCCAACGTGTGTGGGTGTGTGTGTGTGTGTGTGTGTGTGTCATGTACAAACATTTTTAACAATGATATATGGTAAGAACATGATGCAAGAGGTTCATAATAAAGATCAGAGGCCTCGTGTGTAAAACTTTGCGTTGGTTTTGTCCTAAATGCATGCGTAGGCCTATGTGTGGTCCAGAGTTTTTTAACCTTCATGTTCTGTTTGATAACATGCTCCAGATATTAAACATGACAAAAAACTAATAACAATTACTTTAATGTACATCACTGGGATCTCTGGATCAATATCAATAGAACATAAGGAAAAAATTCTGATGTGTATGTGACAGTTGACGAACACGCAAACTGTTCATTCAGACTGTTATGGCTCCAGGTCTTTTTACACTTCAAACTACAGTTGTTCACACATATTTTTTCTTCTCTTATATCTGTCTGGTGTTTTGCTTTCTTGTTATACAGATTGTTCTTCAAAGTCTCCAGCTGAGCGTGTTTGGTAACTGCTCTTCAATGTTTGATCACAGTGATAGTATTATATTATCTTACTGCATTTTTGACATTCCTGTTTTTCTTTTTGACAAGGCCTGACACATGAACAGACTTGGAAACCGTCCGTACAAAATCAGAACTTTGACCATGACTTTGGCTGTATTTCCTAGCTATAAACTTCTCATCAGCCTCAGCAGTTTTCCTCGCAGACACACCTGAAATAGGTTGCAGGGGTGAATATGCCAGCATCTAAAATGTTTGCATTAAAAAAAAAAAATGCTACACTAATTCCATGCCATTGCTTATCTCCTCGGAAAGCACCCTTGGCGGGTGCGGTGGGTATCAGCTGCTAAGCAGAGGCATTAAAAGATTTTCCCCCTGGCTGCTTTAACTGTTTGTCATTTGACATTTTTGTACCCTACAGTTTGTTAGGCGACGCATATTAATTAGAAATTTCATCCCGGTCATAATTGATGTCGCCGATTCTTTGTACCGAAAAGTCAATCCAAATTAGCAGCTACAGAAGTGAAGATGAATTGACGTTGAATGAGCAATTGGCAGCAAAGAGCCAGTATGAGCACACTGAAATCGAGACAGGAGTTTGAGGAAAGCAGAGCTACTTAGTAAGCACCACTCCATCCTCTCAGGCTTGGCTTACGGATTTTATATTCTTGCCGTCCAGTGTTGGCACGGTCAAGGACAGCCTCTTGCCAGAGGGCAAGGTTAGTTCATCCTAGGTTGGAAACCAAATCTCATTGTGTGCAGGGAAAGATTTCTGCCCTGCTTTTAGTCCATCAGGAGTTCAGTCAAACTCTATTGCTTCAGCATATATTCTATCACGTAGCCCCCAGCGCACATCTGCCAGCACCACATCTTTATGCTGGAGAGATGTGGATTTGAACTGTGCTCTGATAAAAGAAAACTTAGGGAAGTGCGATATCCACCCCACCACCTCGTGTGCTGTCTGGATAAACTGTGTGTGTGTGTGTGTGTAAGAATGTGGTTGCCAACTTAAGGAAAATAAGAGGCACTCTCCATTTCTTAATACCAGTCATTTGAGATTTCCGTAAACCATTGGTGCAGGTGACAATTGACTGCATGGTTTAAAAAAAGCTATTCAGTCACAGTGTATGCCTGAAGCATAGGTATGTGTATAAAAAAATAGTCACTGCTTGACTGACTTAAGTGCCAAAATGCATTTTGAGATGTAATCACTTTGATTTTAACTTACTGACGTACAGCTCCATGACATATTATAAAAAATAAATACATTTTAATGTCATACTGGTGTTGCATACCATTACACACATATCATTTTAGTTTCTACCAAATTATAACACTTGAGAACAGTGACTAAATAAATATTTCAGGATTAACATTTATGCTTTGTATTTGAAAACATTTAATAAACACTGACTGGAAGTGCAGTAATTGTCTTTATATTGCCATCATAGATTGAATATGAGATGTGATGATTCTGTATTACATTAGAAGGCTGTAGCCTAGTGGCTTTTGAATGCAACAAATCTAAAAAAAATTTTTTGCATTTTTTTCACAAAAATATTAAGCAACATTGATAATAATAATGTTTCTTTACATTATTCAGTAAAACAGCTAGTAAACAATGTCACGTAATGTCACATTTACCTCAGAAAAACCATCCAGTGTCCATAAACTCATTAGTCAGCTAGAGAAATTAACTCTAGAGTGGAGCATTTTGCTAAATATATGCACCATATTACATATTCATTATAATTTGTAATCAATATTCAATATTTAATGCATGTATGAATAAATCTGGCAAGTTTTTATGACAGCCACCATTTAAATGTTTATATTTCAAAAAACGAATTGGAGTAGAAATATGATTATGTAATTGTAAAGTTTATAATTAATAAATAATTAAAGTATAATTAAAGTTAATATTAAAACTTTATTATTATTAAAAAAAACAAAAAAACATTGAGTGTAATTTAAGTGTTTGTATACAAATCAGTTCAATTTTACCTTCAATATTATAGTAGGCTACAAATGACTCCCATAGTTTACAGCATTAGTTAAGAGATTTGTTTTCCTTAAGAAAATTTGCCATGTGTTGTACCTGATATATATCCAAAATAATCGATATTGAATCGAATCGAATTGCAAGCTTGTGAATCGAAATTGAATCGAATTGTGAAATCTGTGTCAATACCCAGCCCTAATATATAGTACATACACATACACTATATTGCCAAAAGTTTTGGGACGCCTGCCTTTACATGCACATGAACTTTAATGGCGTCCCATTCTTAATCTGTAGGGTTTAATATGGAGTTGGCCCACCCTTTGCAGCTATAACAGCTTCAACTCTTCTGGGAAGGCTTTCCACAAGGTTTAGGAGTGTGTTTATGGGAATTTTTGACCGTTCTTCTAGAAGCCCATTTGTGAGGTCAGGCACTGATGTTGGACGAGAAGGCCTGGCTCGCAGTCTCCGCTCTAATTCATCCCAAAGGTGTTCTATCGGGTTGAGGTCAGGACTCTGTGCAGGCCAGTCAAGTTCCTCCACACCAAACTCGCTCATCATGTCTTTATGGAGCTTGCTTTGTGCACTGGTGCGCAGTCATGTTGGAGCAGGAAGGGGCCATCCCCAAACTGTTCCCACAAAGTTGGGAGCATGAAATTGTTCATGCAATTTCTACTCTGCTACGCACTGTTCTTGAGCTAATCTGAAAGCCACACGAAGTTTGGAGGTCTGGAGCTATTGACTCTGCAGAAAGTTGGCAGTCACTAACAGTTGACCGTGGAATATTTAGTAGTGAGGAAATTTCACGAATGGACTTATTGCACAGGTGGCAACCTATCACGGTACCACGCTTGAATTCACTGAGCTCCTGAGAGTGACCCATTCTTTCACAAATGTTTGTATAAGCGTCTGCATGCCTAGTGCTTGATTTTATACACCTGTGGCCATGGAAGTGATTGGAACACCTGAATTCAATGATTTGGAGGGGTGTCCCAATACTTTTGGCAATATACTGTATGTATATACAGTGGGGAGAACAAGTATTTGATACACTGCCGATTTTGCAGGTTTTCCTAATTACAAAGCATGTAGAGGTCTGTAATTTTTATCATAGGTACACTTCAACTGTGAGAGACAGAATCTAAAAATCCAGAAAATCACATGGTATGATTTTTAAATAATTAATTTGCATTTTATTGCATGACATAAGTATTTGATCACCTACCAACCAGTAAGAATTCCGGCTCTCACAGACCTGTTAGTTTTTCTTTAAGAAGCCCTCCTGTTCTCCACTCATTACCTGTATTAACTGCACCTATTTGAACTCGTTACCTGTATAAAAGACACCTGTCCACACACTCAATCAAACAGACTCCAACCTCTCCACAATGGCCAAGACCAGAGGGCTGTGTAAGGACATCAGGGATGAAATTGTAGACCTACACAAGGCTGGGATGGGCTACAGGACAATAGGCAAGCAGCTTGGTGAGAAGCCAACAACTGTTGGCGCAATTATTAGAAAATGGAAGAAGTTCAAGATGACGGTCAATCTCCCTCGGTCTGGGGCACCATGCAAGATCTCACCTCGTGGGGCATCAATGATCATGAGGAAGGTGAGGGATCGGCTCAGAACTACACGGCAGGACCTGGTCAATGACCTGAAGAGAGGTGGGACCACAGTCTCAAAGAAAACCATTAGTAACACACTACGCCGTCATGGATTAAAATCCTGCAGCGCACGCAAGGTCCCCCTGCTCAAGCCAACGCATGTCCAGGCCCGTCTGAAGTTTGCCAATAACCATCTGGATGATCCAGAGAAGGAATGGGAGAAGGTCATGTGGTCAGATGAGACAAAAATAGAGCTTTTTGGTCTAAACTCCACTCGCCGTGTTTGGAGGAAGAAGAAGGATGAGTACAACCCCAAGAACACCATCCCAACCGTGAAGCATGGAGGTGGAAACATCATTCTTTGGGGATGCTTTTCTGCAAAGGGGACAGGACGACTGCACCGTATTGAGGGGAGGATGGATGGGGCCATGTATCGCGACATCTTGGCCAACAACCTCCTTCCCTCAGTAAGAGCATTGAAGATGGGTCGTGGCTGGGTCTTCCACCATGACAACGACCTGAAACACACAGCCAGGGCAACTAAGGAGTGGCTCCGTAAGAAGCATCTCAAGGTCCTAACGTGGCCTAGCCAGTCTCCAGACCTGAACCCAATAGAAAATCTTTGGAGGGAGCTGAAAGTCTGTATTGCCCAGCGACAGCCCTGAAACCTGAAGGATCTGGAGAAGGTCTTTATGGAGGAGTGGGCCAAAATCCCTGCTGCAGTGTGTGCAAACCTGGTCAAGAACTACAGGAAACGTATGATCTCTGTAATTGCAAACAAAGGTTTCTGTACCAAATATTAAGTTCTGCTTTTCTGATGTATCAAATACTTATGTCATGCAATAAAATGCAAATTAATTACTTAAAAATCATACAATGTGATTTTCTGGATTTTTGTTTTAGATTCCGTCACTCACAGTTGAAGAGTACCTATGATAAAATTACAGACCTCTACATGCTTTGTAAGTGGGCAAACCTGCAAAATCGGCAGTGTATCAAATACTTGTTCTCCCCACTGTATGGTAATATCTTTGGCCATGTCTTGTCTTGCCTAGGGCACAAAGGGAGCCAGGACTGCCAGCACCCTCAAAAAAAAAATAAAAAAATGATGGGATAGAATGAGTGCATGATGTGCCTGTATATCACACTGGTTTTAATATTAGTTTTGTCCAAGGGTTGAAACAGACAAGCCAGTGCCAGTATCCCATGCTGTCATCTTTCAAAATTATATTTGTCATTGAAATGCATTAGTGAAATGGGTTTTGCTAAATTAGAAATGCATTTTAATAAAGGCTAATGAGGACTTCAGAGGTTTTGTGTTGTGTTGGGAACGAGGAACTACCTGTGCACGCTGCAGCCTTTCGTTTACAATACAATTAATGCACATCTAATTGTCGCTTCATTTTAGGGGGGAAATCACACACTTTGGCACTGTCCCTGGTTTTCTCTTTCGCTCATTTTCTCTGTCGCATTTTAGCCTTGCTGGAGACAGAGAGACCCATCGGCAGTGTGTTTCACTGTAATGTCTTTGTTAATTACATCTCATGGGAGGAGCGGGTGGAGGAAAGCGGCTTGCAAACGCTGAGGGCAGTGTGTGCCAGTGCGTTCGTGTGTGTTTAACAGAGGAGGGGGGTTACGATTGCTAAACTGGCACACTTACACACTAGTCTGCTTTCGGTGCAGACGGTGTGAGTCTCCTCAGTAACAAGCTCCCCCTTCGTGCCGCTCATATCCTCCAGCCATCCTCCATGCTGTGATTCCTCATTCCTTTGCCCCACTTTTGAGGACACACACACTCACTTATCAGGCTCATGGCAAATACTCTCCTCTCTGATTTATCACAACACTTGAATGGATTGGTAATCTGTAAACACTCTCGACTTCTTTATAGTGGCAGTGGGAGTGCAGGGAGTTTATTGTCTATCATTTAAAAGGAACGAGAAGAGACGTGTAGGTGTGTGGTGTTATGGATCATCAGCCAAGTGGTCTTCACTTAGAGGTTAGAGGGAATGAAAGATTAGAGATGCTGATATCAGAATCGGGGAGTCAAGAAAACAATCATTGTATTGTAATTGCTTTTTTGTGTTGCTAAGAGTTTCAAATGATACAATTGATGTCCTACAGCAGGAACCAGTTATCTTTTATTTGCATACAGTATACAAAAGTCTGAGAACAACAGTAGAAATCCTTCTTCTATTTACATTTTTTTTAAATAGTACGTTTAAAATGTATTTTCGGTACAGATTATAGGATCAGCAAAACAACTGAAACGTGCAATTGTAAAATTAGTTTGAATTTTTCGATGCAAATTATAAGATATGGTATATAAAAACCTGAAATACTTTTATTCATTTTATGTTGTAATGTTTTGTTGCTTTAAAATCTGGAATTTTACATTTCTGTTTATTTCTGGATTTACATAAAAAAAAAAAAAAGTCTGTGGTCTGAGACCCGTTGGACTGTGTTACTAAAGGGAGTTTCAGCACATGCATGCATAATTTGGAAGGGATTTCAATTTGAAGATGGGGTCACTGCCACTGGTGCTGGAAATAGGGAAAGGGCGAGAGAAAGGCAATGTGTTTTATCTGACATCAAGACCTGGCTGGTATCGGGCAGGGCCAGAGACCTGGACGTTTCGGGGTGCACCGACCCATGACTGAACCCTCTGGGCTGCTTTTCTGCATGACCACCAACACATTCCTCTCACATCAACTCAGGGCACTTTGACTGCAACAACAACACGGCACTACAGTGAACCGCACACCAGCTCGAGACGTGTGGAAAACCTGCACACATCACGCTCAACTATTACGCTGAGAGATACTCTGGCTGTTATTTTCACCAGTTTCTAGCTTTATTAACTAAGAATTCCTAGGGGAATTCATAAAGTAATGTATTATCTATCTATCCATCCATCCATCCAACCCATCCATCCAACCATCCATCCATCCATCCACCCACCCATCCTACCCATCCATCCATCCATCCAACCAACCATCCAACCACCCACCCACCAACCAAACCACCCATCCACCCATCCATCCATCCATCCATCCATCCATCCATCCATCCATCCATCCATCCATCAACCCAACCACCCACCCATCAATCCATCCACCCACCCACCCATCAATCCATCCACCCAACCACCCATCCATCCATCCATCCATCCATCAACCCAACCACCCACCCATCATCCATCCATCCACCCATCCATCATCCATCCATCCACCCATCCATCCATCCATCCATCCACCCATCCATCCACCCAAAAACCACCCACCCACCCATCCATCCACCCACCCACCGACCCATCCACCCACCCACCCACCGACCCATCCATCCATCCATCCATCCACCCAACCATCCATCCATCCATCCATCCATCCACCCATCCATCCAACCACCCATCCATCCATCCAACCACCCACCCATCCATCCATCCATCCATCCATCCACCCAACATCCTCCCACCCATACACCATCCATCCATCCATCCACCCACCCACCCACCCATCCATCCATCCATCCATCCATCCACCCATCCATCCATCCATCAACCCAACCACCCATCCACCCACCCATATTGTGAATATATAACTATTATCAATGTTGAAAACAGTATATATATATATATATATATATATATATATACACACACACACACACACACACATTACCCTGACTTTTCTTTTTTCAAAATATCATGCACTTGCCTATTTCTTTCAATATCATCATGCAGGTGTCATAAAGACTGAAACATAATTTAATAGGAATGCAGCAGGTCAGTGAAGACATTAAATATCTCATTAAACAGAACTCTCCATTATAACTCCACGTAATGACACATCTTGAAACTTAACTGCTGCTAGGACACTTTATTGAGAGTCTCAGTTCTGTTCTCCATAATCATGGCAACTCGCATATCTATGCATAAAGACTTTTATGAGCTAGTCAGTAAGGAGGACACCGTTGGTCAAGCATTTTTACATTTATGCATTTATCTAAAGCGACTTGCGTTGCGTTGCAGGTATATATCTCATCAGTGCATGCATTCCCTGGGAGCTACATGAATGCTTGTATTTACAAAAAGACATAATATGATTCAAGCCATAAAAATGCAATGTCATCCCATGAAGGACAGATACACAATAGGCAGTGATCTGATGTGTGGCAGATGAGTGCAGAGACTGATGATAGAAATCAGACAGCAATCGGCATGATCCAACTCTCACTGCGGGAGACCACAGGAGGAATCCAGAATAAGTATTTTAGGCTCAAGTAAGACGTCTGTGTCTGAGTTGTTTAGGGTGCTATTCCGTGCTGATCGATTTGCTCTTAAAATTGTGCAGCATAACAGGCACTGTTGCCTGACTCATCAGGAAGCTTCAGTATTTTTTTTTCTTCAGTTTGCCTCCCGTAGGACTAGAAATTAGATGGCAAAATCAACATGCTACTCCTAACAAGACTGCTAAACAGATACTGAGCTGTTTTTTGTTCATAATTGTTACATTTACTCAAAGCCTATACAATGCATTCAGGGTATACATTTTTTCAGTTCATGCATTTCCTGGGAATCGAACCCATGACCTTGGCATTGCCAGTGCCATGTGCTACTGTTTGAGCTACAGGAATTTTAAATTTAAATTTTAAAAAGACAATTTTTTTTTTTTTTTTTTTTATATTATTTAATTATCAATATTAAATAATATTACATTAAAATATATTATTATTATTAGTTATCTTTAAATAGTTTGTTGTTATTATTATTATTATTGATTATAAAAAAGTTGTTTCTGTAGCTCATCTGGTCAGTCCTGGTGCTTACAGTGCCAAGGACGTTTGCATAAAAGCATCTACCAAATACATAAGTAAATGAATATCTGTGGATTTGGCTGCATTTAAATTCTAGCCTGAAATCTTGCCGTTCGACATAGCTGAACCTGTCAGATGGTGGAGTGGCTTTGATCAGTTTTCCGTGTGGATCGTTGTGAAGTTTGTGACGTTATCACTCTCTCATTAAGAGTTTAGATAAAATGCGTTTGCCCATACAGGTACACCTCGATCTAAACAACTGTACTTTAGTAAAAACATGGTTACTATAGCCCTGAAATACAAAGTGAAATATAACATCCCTAACAGATATAAAGCAAATGAAAATGTAGCATGACAGTGATATTTTTCAGCTTGATTAGTTGTACGTACTTACAGATGCTGCAGAGAGACTGATTTATGGTGTGTGTGTGTGTGGGGTGAATAATGAAAGTACACCAGCATCATTAATTCTCAGCGCAAATGGTTGGTTGTTTAGGAAGATTTTGAAACATCTCAATTATGATTCTAAAATATGTTCAAATTATCTCCATGTTAAGAGTCTTATTTGCATACTGCTACTATGTAAAAAAATAAAAAAAATAATAAAAGCATCCAAAGTGTAAATACCGCAGTTATCTAAACTGACTTACAGTGAGTGCATACCCGCAATTGGACACTGTAGTTTTGTAAAGGTTATAAACTAATTTTGTTATTGTCATTCATCTCTCTCACACAGTAAAACACAGCCCTTTTATTTCTGCTGTACAAAGCTCATAAATATTTAATGAGGTAAGCACTGAGGCATTTTATGATTGGTTGTCCATTTCTAAACAAGTTGCTGTGCATTCTAGCACTGCATTATTTCACACTGTATACCTTTAGCACCGCGATTTGTGGTTGGCGCCACAAAACTACATGTGAAACTGTGCTTAACCCAGCCGTATATGCAGTGTGAGAAGCCCTATTTTATCAGTCATTGTGCACATGAACCCATGACCATGTCTTTGTTACTTCGATCCAATCAATATACTCACAGACATTATTTCTGTGTTAAAGGGATAGTTCACCCAAAAATTAAAATTATCCCATGATTTGCTCCCCCTCAAGTCATCCTAGGTGTATATGACTTTCTTCTTTCAGATGAATATAATCAGAGTTATATAAAAAAATGTCCTGGCTCTTCCAAGCTTTATAATGGCAGTGAATGGCTGTTTCTGTTTTGAAGTCCATAAAAGTGCATCTATCCATCATAAAAGTGCATCCATCCATCATAAAAGTGCATCTATCCATCATAAAAGTGCATCCATCCATCATAAAAGTGCATCTATCCATCATAAAAGTGCATCTATCCATCATAAAAGTGTATCCATCCATTATAAAAGTGCTCCACGGCTCCAGGGGTTAATAAAGGCCTCCTGAAACGAATCGATGGGTTTGTGTAAGAAAGATATCCATATTTACAACTTTATAAAGTAAAATACTGTATCTAGCTTCCGGCGGACCACCTTCCGTATTCAACTTACAAAGAAAGTGTAACGCCTCTCGCATGATGGATGGATGCACTTTTATGATGGATGGATGCACTTTTATGATGGATAGATGCACTTTTATGATGATGGATGCACTTTTATGATTGATAGATGCACTTTTATGATGGATAGATGCACTTTTATGGACTTCAAAACAGAAACAGCCATTCACTGCCATTATAAAGCTTGGAAGAGCCACGACATTTGTTAATATAACTCTGATTGTATTCGTCTGAAAGAAGAAAGTCATATACACCTAGGATGACTTGAGGGTGAGTAAATCATGGGCTAATTTTTATTTTTGGGTGAACTATCCCTTTAAAATGCGCATATGATGACTGTCATGTTCTGGTTAGTCCTGTCGAATCACACTTCATAGCTTGAGTAACACGCACAATAATATTATAAGATTTGATAAGCATTGATTATATTGTAGGTGACTAATTTCTTAATTATACCTGGCTGGATACCTGACAACTAGGTTAATCTTTGTGCTGTAATTACAATTAAAACCTGATAATACAATCCATTTGTCTTGTTCTTCCACTCAAAGACCACTGGTGTAGAACCCAAACCATATGCAGGCTTCACTGGTGGACTCCATGATGGATGTATCATTCCAGCTTCACAGTAACTGTGCCACTTCATTTAGCACGCCCTCACTTTCTGCTGATGCACATTAATCTGTCGTTGCTGTTGTGTTCTCCTTCACAGCTTAACAAAGCACTTGCTGGACAGGAATTAAAGTGCTATTTTTGGCCATTTGAAGCTCATTTTACTTCAGTTATGTGATGCATTTCAGAGCGATATATCAAAAGTTGGTAAGATTTGATTAGTTTTTTTATGTTTTAATGTTTTCGAAAGAAGTGCTTATGCACACCAAGGCTGCATTTCTTTGATCATAAATACAGTAAAAACATTAATATTGTGAAATATTATAGCAATTTAACAATGCTGTTTGTATACATTCCTGTGATGCTCCAGTTTTTACTCCAGTCTTCAGTGTCACATGAATCTTCAGAAATCCTATGTTAGTGCTCAACATGTCTTGTTATTCTCAGTGTATTTGTGGATACTTTGATGGAGAAAGTTTAAAATAACAAAGAACAGCATTTATTTAAAATATAAATACTTTTAATAGGGGAGTAACGATACCCTCATGTCCCGATTCGATACGATACTGAACTCACGATACGATATTATATTATATTATAATGTATACGATATTATATTATTCGCTAGTCCAAGACATATGCTAAAAGGTTAAGAAAAATGTTACTGTTGATTTAAAATGCTAAATTTGGTGTTACATTAGGGTGGAAATGAATAGGCTTGGACTTGGTGCTGGTAACCCAATGCACAGGACAATGACACCAGAATAAACATATTCACGATTCTGAAGCTGAAATACAGAATTGTTTTAGACGAATATGCTTGCACGCTGTCACTGACTAGATATATTTAAAATAATGTAGGCCACTTTTTACTGGGAACATAAGACATTTGGCATTATCAGGACCCACAAATATTCCCCCATTGCATTATTATACATTATATTCAACATTGTAGTTTAATGTAGTACTGACACTAAAACTCTGTAAACTTAAATTTTTTTCTCACACAGTAAATTTTTAATTTTCAATTTTGGGTGAACTATACACAATATATATTGTCACTATCTACGATACATATTGTTGCAATTTTGTATTGCGATATATTGTGACACGATATATTGTAACACCCCTAATTTTTAAACATTGTAAATGTCTTTGTCACTTTTGATCAATTTAATGCATCCTTGTTGAATAAAAGTATTCATTTCTTTCTTACTCTGAAATATACACTCACCTAAAGGATTATTAGGAACACCTGTTCAATTTCTCATTAATGCAATTATCTAATCAACCAATCACATGGCAGTTGCTTCAATGCATTTAGGGGTGTGGTCCTGGTCAAGACAATCTCCTGAACTCCAAACTGAATGTCAGAATGGGAAAGAAAGGTGATTTAAGCAATTTTGAGCGTGGCATGGTTGTTGGTGCCAGACGGGCCGGTCTGAGTATTTCACAATCTGCTCAGTTACTGGGATTTTCACGCACAACCATTTCTAGAGTTTACAAAGAATGGTGTGAAAAGGGAAAAACATCCAGTATGCGGCAGTCCTGTGGGCGAAAATGCCTTGTTGATGCTAGACGTCAGAGGAGAATGGGCCGACTGATTCAAGCTGATAGAAGAGCAACTTTGACTGAAATAACCACTCGTTACAACCGAGGTATGCAGCAAAGCATTTGTGAAGCCACAACACGCACAACCTTGAGGCGGATGGGCTACAACAGCAGAAGACCCCACCGGGTACCACTCATCTCCACTACAAATAGGAAAAAGAGGCTACAATTTGCACGAGCTCACCAAAATTGGACAGTTGAAGACTGGAAAAATGTTGCCTGGTCTGATGAGTCTCGATTTCTGTTGAGACATTCAGATGGTAGAGTCAGAATTTGGCGTAAACAGAATGAGAACATGGATCCATCATGCCTTGTTACCACTGTGCAGGCTGGTGGTGGTGGTGTAATGGTGTGGGGGATGTTTTCTTGGCACACTTTAGGCCCCTTAGTGCCAATTGGGCATCGTTTAAATGCCACGGCCTACCTGAGCATTGTTTCTGACCATGTCCATCCCTTTATGACCACCATGTACCCATCCTCTGATGGCTACTTCCAGCAGGATAATGCACCATGTCACAAAGCTTGAATCATTTCAAATTGGTTTCTTGAACATGACAATGAGTTCACTGTACTAAAATGGCCCCCACAGTCACCAGATCTCAACCCAATAGAGCATCTTTGGGATGTGGTGGAACGGGAGCTTCGTGCCCTGGATGTGCATCCCACAAATCTCCATCAACTGCAAGATGCTATCCTATCAATATGGGCCAACATTTCTAAAGAATGCTTTCAGCACCTTGTTGAATCAATGCCACGTAGAATTAAGGCAGTTCTGAAGGCGAAAGGGGGTCAAACACAGTATTAGTATGGTGTTCCTAATAATCCTTTAGGTGAGTGTATATATGCAACTGTGAATTGTTCACAATATGACCAGGATTATATGCATTAAAAAAAGTTAAAAAAAAAAAAAATAGACATGCTTACTTTATATTACTGACATATTCCACCTTGAAAAGACTTTGCCATTGCTACAGTATATGCACACATCCAGCATAGGATCTTTCTGTATTATATATGAGCTCAGGTCATCAGTGTCACATCACTACAGTACTTCAGCAAAAAAAGTTTTTTTGTAACAACTCTTTGCTTTGCAAGGCTCAAGGTTATTTCTATTATGTATGTATTTTGTTCTAATTGTATAGTTTTTTTTTTTCAATGATGCAAATGTTTTTTATCCCTGTACAGCATTCACTTTAGAGCCTTATACAGGTGAAGCCAAAGAGCTGAATGTAGCCAATACAATGGAGAGAAAAGATTAAAAATGAGCAGACCAGTTGCCATGTCAACACGGGGTGACCTGTGTGTATATGTGCTTGTGTGACAGAATGAGGGCTTGAGACAGAAACCTGATGGACCAGTCATCTCCTGGCCCTGATTACTCATTTTAGAGGTCAGGACAAACCAGACCCCAGTGACTTCTCCTCTTAATTAATCTTTCAACCGGTCACTGTGGAAATCGTCTCCTTACACCGGCAACACAGACACGCTTGAATAATGCTGGCCTCTGCTGCGCTGTGTGCTGGGTTAGCATGCTTCATTTTTGATAGAAGCACCAGGGGAATTTTACACGTATTGAGGAAGATATTTGGGATATTTAGCAATTCATGAGTCTAGTTGACAGGAAATGTGCTAAAAGTAAGACCTGTTCATTTCTGGAGGTTGCCATATAGTCTTTGTGCTGTTTGTTGCTAGTAGCCATTTTTCAACTTATATCTCCAACTTTATCAGTGGGTGAATCGCTGTCTGCAAACCAATTGGTAATTCCCACAGCGGGCCCTATCATACACCTGGCGCGAGCCACGGCGCAAGTGTTTTTTGCTAGTTTCATCCTGACACAGTTCCCATTTTCATGTCCAGCTCCACGTTGTTTAAATAGCAAATGCA
The DNA here is from genome assembly GCA_039654105.1 of Coreius guichenoti. NCBI lineage: Eukaryota > Metazoa > Chordata > Actinopteri > Cypriniformes > Gobionidae > Coreius > Coreius guichenoti. The sequence goes on from CM077175.1 coordinate 42,572,673, forward strand.
CTGGCGCCATCTGTTCACCCATGGGCGTCTGTGTGTGTTCAGGAGCATTGTTGGAGCGTTGCTATTTTGAGGAACTGAAAACGACTGCACCATCGACCAACACAAACCTGCTCTAAAGTCAATAGTGCAGTATTTGTGTGTTATTTAAAGGGTGTGTTAGTAATATGAGCCTATAGGCGGTGCACAATGCGCGTACACTCTGCTTATCACACACACAGGGACGTGCAGCACACAAGCATTTTTAAATATTAAAAATTAAAGGATTAAAATGTAACAGATTATTATTGTGTACATAAATATAAAAATGCCTACATGTCATAATGGATAGTCATTGCATGTATCAGAATTAGCCTACCTATTTTCAGTAATGATGAGCAAGCAGGCGTCATTGGATGAGCAGATCCGTTTCCTCGCTACAGAAGCGTTCAGTCTTTCCACTCGCATGTAAATAGAGAATCCGCCATGGTGCGAGCACAACTGGCTTTTAAAGGGAAAGGGAGATGAGACTGCAGATTTATTGCACGTTACGCCCAAAACACACCCATGACTCATTAAGAGACGAGGGACAACCCTTTAAGAGCACCTGCACCGTGAGCTTCAGACCATGAGCTCAGATCGCTAAAATAGGGCTCATTGTGTTGCTATTTCTTAATGAGATAGCTGACCCCAAAAAATGAAAAATCGGGCATTGTTTACTCACCATCATTTTGTTCCAAACCTGTATGACTTGTTTTTGAACATGCTTTTGGACCCCATTGACTTAAATGATGAAAATTATCTTTTTTAGAGGAAAGTGTCCCTTTAAACAGAGATTTAACAGTTATAACATATTAAAAAGTATGACGACAACTCTGGAAACGACCAGTCTTGCAAACAGTGTCTGTAACAAATGCTTAGAGAAAACCGTTCTGTTTTTATCCGAACTGCAAAATTCAATCTTTCTGTGAAATTAGTTTTTCTTCCACATTCAAAATATATTTGCACCTTTTCTTTACCACAGATAGGTTGAATCATCCTTCACTGCGAGGATAAGAGGTATAATGCATATTTCAGAACTCCTTTTTTCTTCTTCTTTTTTGTATTAAGACTCAAAATAGTTCAGCCTTGGACAGAGTAATGAAATAAGAAAATGGCAGAGCCCGTCTCTGTCTCAGAGCTCACTATACAATCTAATGTTCCTCAGGCTAACTTCCCTTTACTCTAATCTCAGATTAATGCATCTGTCATTTTACATTTCTTCTTGTTTCTTTACCGTCTTTCAGAAGTCTTTCACACCCTCTAAATCATCCATCAGTTAAAGGGTGAAAGTTTTGAGCTACACTTGAAGGTCAGCATGTTCCCCGAAAAGCGGAAATGATAGTACGAGCGAACAGCACCGTTAGCGTGTAATCCGCTCGTGAAAGGCATGCCAGCTGCTTGCCGTGCACAGACAGATAAGGCACTGGGAAACCGCACCTGGCTGGCACAGAATCCGTGTTGCTGAGATAGTCCTCTAACTCCAAGGGATCCTTGCAGCAAACTGCAAATATTTGATTATATGGAACTGTTGTTGTAGGGGATGCCGTGGACTGCTCTCTTAAACCTGCAGCTACAACTAGAAGTGTTAATCTCTTTAATGAAATTACTGGCAAAAATGTTTGTTAATAAATGTTTACTATCATTATTATTATTACAGGGTTCGTACAAGGTGCTTAAAGGGATAGTTCACCCAAAAATAAAAATTACCCCATGATTTACTCACCCTCAAGTCATCCTAGGTGTATATGACTTTCTTCTCTCAGACGAATATAGTCGGAGTTATATTAAAAAATGTCCTGGCTCTTCCAAGCTTTATAATGGCAGTGAATGCAGCCCAAAATTTGAAGCCCATAAAAGTGCATCTTTCCATCATAAAAGTGCATCCATCCATCATAAAAGTGCATCTTTCCATCATAAAAGTGCATCTATCCATCATAAAAGTGCTCCACACGACTCCGAGGGTTAATAAAGACCTTCTGAAGCGAAGCCATGCGTTTGTGTAAGAAAAATATCCATATTTAAAACTTTATAGACTAAAATAACTAGCTTCCGGCAGTCAGCGGTACGCAAGTCGACGCAAGTCGATTAACCCCTGACGCGATGTACAGGAGCATCGCAAGCTTTGACGCCTCTCGTGGATAGGGCTGGGCAACAAACTCAAGCCCCTCTTCACTTATATCAAAATTCTCCACAATTTCTCTTTAAAAATTCTTGTTTTACACTTCTAATTCATGACCAGTGTTTTGTTTTGCTCTATCCTCTGCGCTTCTGCATTCGTCAATACGTATGCGTCAAGGGTTCAAGGGTCAAGGGTTACTCTTTTGCCATAAGTCGACTTGCGTACTGCTGACCGCCGGAAGCGAATTATTTTAGTCTATAAAGTTTTAAATATGGATATTTTTCTTACACAAACGCGCCACTTCGCTTCAGAAGGCCTTTATTAACCCCTGGAGCCGTGTGGAGCACTTTTATGATGGATAGATACACTTTTATGATGGATAGATACATTTTTATGATGGATAGATGCACTTTTATGATGAATAGATGCACTTTTATGATGGATGGATGCACTTTTATGATGGATGCACTTTTATGATGGATGGATGCATTTTTATGATGATAGATGCACTTTTATGATGGATAGATGCACTTTTATGATGGATGGATGGATGCACTTTTATGATGTATGGATGCACTTTTATGATGGATAGATGCACTTTTATGATGGATGGATGGATGGATGGATGCACTTTTATGATGTATGGATGCACTTTTATGATGGATAGATGCACTTTTATGATGGATGGATGGATGGATGGATGCACTTTTATGATGTATGGATGCACTTTTATGATGGATAGATGCACTTTTATGATGGATGGATGCACTTTTATGATGGATAGATGCACTTTTATGATGAATAGATGCACTTTTATGATGGATGGATGGATGCACTTTTATGATGGATAGATGCACTTTTATGATGGATGGATGCACTTTTATGATGGATAGATGCATTTTTATGATGGATGGATGCACTTTTATGATGAATGGATGCACTTTTTTAAGTCAATGCCATTATAAAGCTTGGAAGAGCCAGGACTTTTTTACACCTAGGATGACTTGAGGGTGAGTAAATCATGGGCTAATTTTCATTTTTGGGTGAACTATCCTTTTAAAGTGCTTGAAGTACTTGAGTTTGAAATTTAAATCCTATGGAAATATATAGTCCTGGACTATTTTTGAAGAGGTACTTTATTGAAATGCAATATATATGAAATTAGTGTTTAATTTTTCCAGAAAAAAAAGCAAAACACAAATACACTTTTCGTGCAAAATTAATGCTGCAGCCTGTCTGAAATAGATATAGAGCCATTTTGCATGGCTATGAGTGTGATATTAAGTATATGAGTAAATGATACAGCTTTCATTCTTCAGGCCAATCACATAATGGGAGAAAAATCTGTTTGAAAAAAAAAAAAATCTTTGTCAAAGTATCCTCTTAATGGTTAAGGGGATTTCCCATGACTGACAGTGGATCAATGGATTGATCTTCATGAAGTGAAACGTCAGATACCTAATTTCTGTAATTTGTGTTAAAAATTTAAAAAAAAAAAAATAAATAATTAACATATTGTTTGGTAAGTGCTGATTGTAGTCCTTGAAATACAAAAAAAGTAGTCCTTGAAAGTCCTGGAATATCATTTTACAGAATCTGTACAAACCTGTTAATATATATATATATATATATATATATATATATATATATATATATATATATATATATATATATATATATATATATATATATATATATATTTATTTATTTTAGTAAAACACTGTTGACTAAATTGTGATTAGAGAAATAAATGCAAGATATTAATAATGCACTTTTGTTTTTGAAGAAAAATCTGGAAAGAATATTATTGGTCGCATCAAGGACAATTTTCACATTGTTTAATTTTAATACATGTACAAATTAATATATAAAATAATTTTGCCAACTAATTATTTTAGTCAAATTAAATTAAATGCCAGCTAAAATAACTTACTGACTAAAATTATCATTGTATTATTATTGTTATTATTATTATTATTATTATTATTATTATAGATTTTAAATAAAACATACTGTTGATGAAAATGATTCGAAACAAAAATGTAAAATATAATCTAGGCACATTTGTTTTAAGAAATGTCTATAAATTGTATTATCACATTAAGGACAATTTTGACGTGTTGTTAAATGTTGCATTTACTCATCCCCTAAAATGCTAACAAAATTTTGGTCAACTAAAATTTAATGCTAACTAAAAATACTTTCCCCCGGTTTCACAGACAAGGTTTAAGATAGTCTCAGACTAAAATGCATGCTTGAGCTGTTTTAACTGAAAGCAATTTGCACTTTTAAAATATGTCAGTGCCATTGTTTTGTCTCAAGATGCACAACAGTAATGTAATTTCTAAGGCACATTTATAAAAGCTACTTAAATGTCCTAATTTAATTAAGGCCTAATCCTGGCTTAATCTGAGCCCTGTCTGACTAAAATAAATATGACAGGCCAAAATATCCAAAGATAACTAAAACAAAAAACTGCAGTATATAGTGTAGTGCACAGCTCAAATTGCATTTGTGGTAGTTCCCATTAACAATGTGTGTTCCGATCACCACCTACTTTGAAGTCATTTTCACCTGGTTTTCTCTGTCCTAAATTGGTGCCTGTCAGTCTCTCCTTCCGACTCAAAACAATGCCCTGTGTTGTACATTGTGACAATTACTGTGCAATATGGCTTAACTATAAGCCTCATCATTCTTGTTTGAGAATAAAAATAAAGCCCTCGGCCAGTTCTATGTAAGGCAGGTCAGGATCTGTTGCAAATTGCTTTAGATTCAAGCCCCTCAGCCTAGCAGTTCATGTCAGATTGCACAGCGAGTCTCGGGGAGTGTTACCAGCTCCACCGTGCCAACAGATGAATTAGTTTAGCCCTCGCACCTCACAAACAAGATGTCACTGCTCTTTGTGTCTGCAGGCAGGCCCAATCACAGGCAAATAAACCCAGTCACTCTCACCTGAACCACACCGGCAGCTTTTATTAAGAGACAGAGGGGCATGTTAGTTAAGACCAGCAGCTATAGCCATATGCTTAAACCTGTGGAATAAAAGGAACACAAGGAAAATTGAAAGCCTGGTCGGGAGAGGCGAGAGAAGTGAGATGGAAAGAGACTGGCTGGAAGAGTATTTAGACTAGCATTCAGCTCCCTTTGATTAGACATAAACATAACAACACAATACGTACATACGGAACAGAGCAGGTGCTTGAATGAGGATCGTGGGATAATCATCATCATCGACGTCTTTCCTGCTAGATTAGCTTGTCAAGGATTTCTAAAGTGTTCAAATCCATCCAACACTGCAGCACATTTAAATTGCTTGACTGTGGTGCTTAAACGTCCTGATTATTGACTGAAAGCGCTGGTGAATTCTTGGTTTTTGGATGCACGCAGAGCAATTCATGACTTTCGATTGTGATGTTTCATCCTTTTCCATACTTGTCAAAAAAACATGAGAAAAGCGGAGGCAATGTTCATTATCTTCGTACTTTATCGTGTAGATTGTGTTTTCGGATCTGTGCAGACATAATGCAATTTGTTAGGTCACCCCCTCCCTTCTGGTCTCATTGGCATCTCCTCCTACAGAGTTCTTGCGCCATCTAGTGTTTAGTCTGTTTGGTGCAGGTCTCATTTTAGGGAATTTCTATACTCAGTGGTGATAAAAATACAGTGTGCTCTACCGAGGAATTTCCGAATGCTCAACTTTGTCACGGATGACAATTTGCACGCAGTCATAAATGGCAATCCTTCAAACCACTGAGAATATCAAAGGCTTTTTCTTCACAGTGAAAAACTCTGAGCTTAAAGAGACTCTACAGATGACAAGATTTTCTGGGCTTTTTCATGCAAATCACCTGCCTAAAATGAAAGTTATCTAATGAGATGTTTTCCTTCACTCTCCTGTTTTAATTTGGCCTTGCAATGCATCATGCCGGTTTCATAACTGTCAAAACCCAGAGCTGTAGAGAAAATATGTCAAAGCAAATTGGCACACTGTAGAGTGTACTGCTCTCCCACTGTTTCTCTCGCTCTCTTTTTCCAGCTTTCTCTGTTTCTTCTTCCCCACTTCTTGCTTTTTTCATTCTCTCGCTCTGTCTAATTAAAGCACCGGCTAAGCGTAATATTGGTAATGCCTTCTTAATCTACAGCTGGCATCCAATTTGATGAAACACTTTTAACACATTAGTATTTTCAGAGGGGCTCGAGGTTTCTGATTGGCATCCAAAATGTGCAATTTCCAGGCCTTTTAAGACATTAACTTTGAGGAACCTTTTTTTAAAGAGCTTTGTGTTTTCTTGGCACAGCTACAGTGCTTTTCATCAAAGACATACAATGGAAGATACAATTTAGATGATTTAGAATTATATGAGTAATTAAGAAAGCGTCATGTTTTGTAAAGAGCTTGAGGGCCGGATTGCTCCCATTACCTCCCAAATGCGTGACCTTTTGCGCTACTCCTGCAGACCAGACCATGCTTGGATATTGAATAGCAAAAGAACAACTGCTCAGATTCTCCCAAAATAATAAAAAAAGTAAATAAGTACAATTTGTGACTGGGTGAATTTGGGTGGACTGATTGACATGTTTGCAAAATGGTGGGCTAAACGTGGCTCATCTGATATTGCGAAAGGCTGAAGAAATAATGGGTTCTCACGGTGCATTTTCTTACACTGTTGACTCGTAAAATCTCTGTGTGGTTTGTTTTGTGTGCGCATCTTTAAAATCTTGAATGTGTGTGTCTTTTATTAAAGTGTGCTGCATTGAAAGGGTATTCCCTAATTGGCGGTTGAACCTGCGGATTGATTTTTGTATGTGTGGAGGTCTGCAGAGTAAGCAACTATGAGTTCATATACTTTTGGGATGGGCTTAAAATGGAAGAAAAGCTTTACAGAATACATGTACAGGTTCATTTTATGCTCAGATGATGATTCAGTGTCTGAAATAGGGCTGATAGAGCAAATATTGATCTGTAGTTTAATTTGATTCATTATTTTGCACATCATTTTTGATTATTTTATTTTATTATTTAAACTTGATCAATTAAATACATTCATAATAGTATTTTAATACTATCGTTTAATTTGGTTGTGGATGTGTTTAAAGGGATAGTTTAATGAAAATTCAGTCATTAATTCCTCTCCCTCATGTCGTTTCAAACCCGTAAGACCTTCGTTCATCTTCAGAACACAAGTTAAGATATTTCTGATGAAATCCGAGAGCTCTCTGACCTCTCCATAGACAGCAATGCAATTAACACTTTCAAGGTCCAGAAAGGAAGTATAAACATCGTTAAAATAGTCCATGTGACTCCAGTGATTCAACCTTAATGTTATGAAGCCACGAGAATACTTTAGTGCACAAAAACACGGCAGCCGATGCTGTTCACGTGAGCACGACGCATGCGTGTGCTGTATTTACAACAGAAACTGACACAGACTAGAAAGAAATTGTTGAATAAAGTCATTATTTTTGTTTGTTTTTGCGCACTAAAGTATTCTCATGGCTTCATAACATTAAGGTTGAACCACTGGAGTCACATGGACTATTTTAACGATGTTTATACTTCCTTTCTGGACCTTGAAAGTGTTAATTGCATTGCTGTCTATGGAGAGGTCAGAGAGCTCTCGGATTTCATCAGAAATATCTTCATAGGTCTTACGGGTTTGGAACGACATGAGGGAGAGGAATTAATGACAGACTTTTCATTTTTGGGAGAACTAACCCTTTAAAATAGAAGCAAAGCTTTATAGAACAAATATACAGGTTCATTTTATGCTCAAAAGATGATTCTGTGTTTGAAATATAGGCCTAAATATCGAATACATTCTCTGAATACGTTTAGATGTCTCTAAAGTATGGACTTGCTACTGCTAATAGACACACAGACACGCTGCTGTGAGCATGTAAGATATGCTGCTACTACTGTACATAAATAGACATACATAAATCCTGTAGCAGGTGAAGCTGGGGAAGATGGAGGGATTCGGAGGAATTCTGATAGCACACCGCAGGACTTACAGCACACAATGAACCAGACTATTTAAATGTTGAGCAAGCAATCTCATTGGCTGCAGGATCAGCAGAGGCCAATCAGCTTGTACCATGCGTTAATGATGGGATTGCTTGCAGATTGCATGTAAAGGACCTATTAGCCTGCACCCTCTAGAGTTTCATGACTGAACTAGATGTTTAATTAATTTAAGTTTGATAGTTTAAATACATTTATAATAGTATTGTAATATTAAGGGCCCTATCATACACCCGGCGCAATGCGACACCAGGCGCAACGCAAGTGCTTTTTGCTAGTTTCAGCCTGACGCAGTTCTCATTTTCATGTCCAGCTCCAGGTTGTTTAAATATCAAATGCACTGGCGCATCTGTTCGCTCATGGGTGTCTGGTCTGAAAACCAGGTGTGTTCAGGAGCATTGTTGGAGCGTTGCTATTTTGAGGAACTGAAATCGACTGCACCATCGACCAACACAAACCTGCTCTAAAGTCAATAGGGCAGTATTTTTGTGTTATTTAAAGGGTGTGTTAGTAATATGAGCCTATAGGCAGTGCACAACGCGCGTACACTTTGCTTATTACACACACAGGGACGCGCAGCAGCACACACACATTTTTAAATATTAAAAATAGAAGGATTCCTCTCTGGAGAAGCGTTCAGTCTTTCCACTCGCATGTAAATAGAGAATCCGCCATGGTGCGAGCACAACTGGCTTTTAAAGGGAAAGGGAGATGAGACTCTGATTGGTTTATTGCACGTTATGCCCAAAACACACCCATGACTCATTAAGAGACGAGGGACAACCCTTTTGGACCATGTGCCTGGTGCACCGACCGTTTTTCCCGTCGTTAAACTAGCAAAAGTGGATTCGGACACACCCGAAGAGCAGCTGCGGCATGAGCTTCAGACCATGAGCTCAGATCGATAAAATACGGCTCTATATTTTAATTTGGAATGGGCTTAAAATAGAAGCAAGGCTGTACAGTTTTAATTGATGATTCAGTGTTTGAAACTGCTGATAGAGCACATATTGATATGCAATTTAATTATAATTAATCGGCTTAGTTTGCATATTCCTTTTTTAAATTAATTAATTATTTAGATTTGATAAATTTAAATACATTTCTAGTGGTATTTTCATTTTTTTTATTGAATTATTTACTTTTATATTATTGACTTTTTTCATTAGTTTTTTTTTTGTAGTATTACTAAATAATAATTTCATAATCCTATATATTCATAGCCCTAGTCTGAAGACTGAATGATTCTTACTATCATTTTTTAATCAAAATCATGTGGAATTCTCTTTTTCAGGAAACTCTCCGTCAGATGAGTCGGAGGAGCGGGACAAAGAACCACGCACGCTTACTTACCCAGCATACATTGCCAGCCTGCTGGACTCGGGTGCCAAGCGCATGGCGGCAGGGGTGCGCATGGACTGCAGCAGTCAGGGCCAGTGCCCTTTGTCCTGTCACCTCTGCCACATGAGCCCTGGGCCTGCACGTCCTGCAGAACCTGTGCTGCTCAACATCACTAAAGCCACGCCAATCTACGAACTGGTCAACGGCAACGAGACCTACCAGGTACTGTATCTGTGAGTCATAATGCTGTACTCTCACCCTGCAGCTCTTGCCAGGTTACCTACTGAAGCTAAGCAGTGATAAGCTTGGCCAGGACCGGGATGGGAGACCTCCTGGGGAAACAAAGGTTGCAGACGGACAAAGTGTTAGTGAAGCCAGCAGGTGCTCTGTGTGGGTCCTTTTGCACCTGTATAGTGATGAGGACAATGCTCATTAAAAACAGAAAGGTGTTCAAAGAGGGGGAAAAAATGACCGTCAATTAAATGTATCCATGTCCAATCCCTCAGAAATAGAGGAGAGCGGGGCACAACCTAGTGCGGGGTTAGTTGTAACACACATGGTTTAAAACTTTCCACACATGCCAGCATGACGAAACTTAGTGTATTTACTAGCTGCCATATCAACACTATATACAGAAAAAGTAAATTTATTACTTGAGTTAATTTTTCCATCTCTGTTTTTTGTGTTTATTTAAAATTAGACAAATCTGATATTATTGTAATCTTATATCTGTTATTTAACAGTTGAGAAAGTTCTTTAATGCTGATCTAACAGCAGAAGACACGAGCCAGGGTTAAATCCCAGTTGTGCAGGTGGGGCATGTTGTCACAATGAGCCCCTATTAGAACTATGATATTATATTCTATACTTTTATGAATTCTATTGAGAAACCATGAGATAAAGGTGAGTAAAGACTGAGAGTCAATGTTCATAAATGCTAAATTATTATTATTTTTTTAATCATGATGTATAGCTGTGTTTTGATTTTCAAAAATTAGTTTATTTTTAATGATTAAAAAATGCTATTATTTTATTTGAAAAAGTTAATAATTGTATTTTATTGACAAAATATTTTAGTTTATCTTGTTTATTTTTTGATTGTATCAGATAACATTTTAAGCTGTCATATGCTCATGTTACAATGTACCCACCTATGGGGCATGTTGTCACATTTCACTTCCATTCTTTCAGGGTAAATCAAGAAAAAAGTATACACTGTATTAATGAAACAAAACCACGTAATTGTACTAGACATGTGTGAAATTAATGTGGGAAAAAATAAATACTCTGAACCCCAAGTGGATTTACACAAACTGAGAAAGTCAAAAAGCGTTAGTTTGTGCCCCGCTCTCATCATAGTAAACCATCAAACATATAGCCTATATAGTTAATTTTAATTTTTACAAATATTTACAATAATTTTAAAAGTATTTAAATAAAGACATTTATATATATTGTTTGGAAGGTTTATATTTAAAAATATATATATATATATTTTTTTTTTACTTTTTAAAGTAAAATGTTTTTGAAAGAAGTCTCTTATGCTCACCAAGGCTGCATTTGTTTAATCAAAATGCAGTAAAATATTGTGAACTATTATTATAATTTAATTGTTTTCTATTTTAATGTAATTTAATAATTAATCTAATACATATTTTTCCTTCTTTCTCTTCATACTGTCACAATCCGGTTCAGATGAAGATGATGAAAAAGGTTCAAACAGGTTTCTACAAGCAAAAGGTTCTTTAATAAAACAAACTCAGATAATCCAAAGGCAATGTAATATGCAATGTGATTGGTAGGTTTAAGGTTAGAGAGAATATACAGTTTATATGCTGATGCATCATTCAGGTAGATGCTGCACTCTAGTGGTGGTTATTATGATTATTATTTTTATTATTAAATTCAAACTTTTAACATGTTCTGCATCTTTGCCTTATCACGTAGGCTCTGCAGGAGGCCATGATGAGTGTACTGTGGTGCTCTGCTAGAGGTGATGTTATTGATGACTGGTGTCGATGTGATTCCAGTGCCTTTGGCATAGATGGACTCCCGACCTGTGCTCCTCTGCCTCAACCTATGTGAGTTCTAGGAATTTACAGTTTGAATATCCTTAGTATCAGTGGCGGCGTTTCACAAAATCCTAGGGTATGGCATGAGTCCTTCTAGCCATACAACAATGACATTCCCAAATAATCACATTATATCTAAACAAAATGTGGACAAAAATCCACTAAAATAACTTAACAACAGACTTCACAACAATACAAATCAGTGCAAATACTGAAACAGCCCCATAAGCCTTCACTGTGTCCTAACCAAACTTTATATTTTCCAGAGTTTTTTGTACTAACCAGCCTCAATGGCGATTCACGACGAGTCTATTTTACAAACTGTTTTTATTTCTGCGGTGTTGTGGCTGGAACAATATACAAAGTATGACAAGTGCAAATTATGTGCTTTATTTAATGTAAAAAGAATTTAATGTGAGTTTGAATATAATTTTCCGTGACATTTATAGTCTTACTGAAAGCAACAATGGATAATTCGCCTCAGATCTTGAAAATAAATTTAAGGAAACAACTATGTTCAAACTGTCACTCAAGGTAAACAAACAAGTTTATTCTTATATGATAAAAAAAAATATTTCAGTCACTCAGTATGTATTTTTAATCATGCTAAAATGGTGTAAGATTTAGGAATTCGATCTTGTACTTATCAATTTCATTGCAAATGCAGTCAGTGCGCTTGCAGAGAGAGCCCGCCCACACGCTCTTCTGATTGGCTGTGATTTTTGATTGATTGATCACGTGTCAAGTCTGGTTTGCCGTTTAAAATCTTGTCACATCGCGTCTGGTTAGGAAACGGCGTTATGCTGTTTAAATTTGCTTTTCAAAGCTGCGACAGAACTAACGAGCAGCGTCATGAGCTGTTTATTTCCCCTGCTTGTCTGAATGCCAGGGTATGGCAACTGCCATATGCCATATGTAAACGCCGCCCCTGCTTAGTATAAATGGCTAAAATGAGGTTTCAAAGTACAAACCGATTCCAAAAAAGTTGGGACACTGTACAAACTATAGAGTTTTAGCCGGCAACGGCGAATGGCACGGTGGATTGTGTTCACCGACAATGTTTTCTGGAAGTATTCCTGAGCCCATGTTGTGATTTCCATTACAGTAGCATTCCTGTATGTGATGCAGTGCCGTCTAAGGGCCCGAAGATCACGGGCATCCAGTATGGTTTTCCGGCCTTGACCCTTACGCACAGAGATTGTTCCAGATTCTCTGAATCTTTGGATGATATTATGCACTGTAGATGATGATAACTTCAAACTCTTTGCAATTTTTCTCTGAGAAACTCCTTTCTGATATTGCTCCACTATTTTTCGCCGCAGCATTGGGGGAATTGGTGATCCTCTGCCCATCTTGACTTCTGAGAGACACTGCCACTCTGAGAGGCTCTTTTTATACCCAATCATGTTGCCAATTGACCTAATAAGTTGCAAATTGGTCCTCCAGCTGTTCCTTATATGTACATTTAACTTTTCCGGCCTCTTATTGCTACCTGTCCCAACTTTTTTGGAATTTGTAGCTCTCATGAAATCCAAAATGAGCCAATATTTGGCATGACATTTCAAAATGTCTCACTTTCAACATTTGATATGTTATCTATATTCTATTGTGAATAAAATATAAGTTTATGAGATTTGTAAATTATTGCATTCCTTTTTTATTCACAATTTGTACAGTGTCCCAACTTTTTTGGAATCGGGTTTGTAAAATTTCAGATCTTAGTCAAACTTTAAGTCATAATTTGTTTTGTCAGGCTCAAGCTATCACATTCATATGAGCCCAGCAGTTCATTGATCATCATTGAATGGAATCATGCAGAGCCACCAATCGGAGTGAGAATTGTTGATTACCTCATCAGTCAAGAGAAGGTGACGGAGCGGACTGATCACTCCAAAGTTGAGACAGGTAAGTAAATTATAATATGAGCTTATGCAAACGTTTGGGATATATAATATCCACACATTCCTGTCTGCCTCTGCTGTCTTTTTCAATAAAGGCTAAAAGACCAAAAAAAACAGAAACAATACTTAATGCCTATTTATTTGGGAAGCAGCTGTGTAATAAGCGGGATAATGTACATTCAGCCAGTCATTATCACAAATGAAACCCCTTCGGGGTGATACAAGATCCCTTCGCCTCACGCTGGGGTCTTAATTACCCTGCCAAGGTTTATTTGCGATAATGACAACTGACTGCACATGAATATTTGAAATATAAATTAATTTTAATTGAATTTGAAAGACTGCACCACAAAATAAAAAAAAATGTGGCTGCATTTTATGTTGAAAATAATAAAACAATGGAATAAAAATGCATTAATATTTTCTAAAGATATTCAGTTCCTCTAATATAGAGGCTTTGATTGTACAATGAAACCCCTTACACAGTTTAATTTAACTGTGAATTAAAATAACCACCACAATTTATCAAGAATAGCCCTACAGTTAAGTGCTAAAAAAATCTGAGGGACGGCTGTTAAAATGAAGATTAAAGACCATTCCAGAGATAAAGTAAAACAAATGCATACATTTAGAGAATTGCCCAAGTGTTTGGATGTTCCAGTTGACACGGTTGGTCCTATTATTGAGGAATGGAAGGCAAAGAAACTCCCTAGATCCTTTAAAACAAAACCACGAGAGAAGCAAATGATCACTTTGATTTAGCTTCAGAGTTAAGTAGTAGAAAGCAGATAAAGGTGGACTAGTCAGCCGGATCATGAGGGACGGAAGAACACAAGAAGCCATTAATAAAATGAACAAGTGAAAGCACATCCTGAGTTTGCCATTTGTATCATGGGACCAGATTTTTGTGGTTAGATGAGACCAAGATGGAGCATTTTAGTCTGAATTCAATGTAAACTACCCACCAGTTGATTCGCTGTGGCCTGTGATAATTGTGACATATTGCCTGTATTTTCTGCTTTAACCATTATATTGTGTTGAGCATGAGGTCTGGATAAAGTATCCCATTTGACCTTTAAATAATGAAATAACCTCCATGTTGTGCTTTCTTCCTTTTTTAGATTATAGACAGTGATGTATTTGTGTAATTTTGAAAGAATGAAACACTTTGAGGTGAATATTAAGTCAATATGTGTCTCACATCTCTATCCTGGGCATAATGGACATCACATGGGATTTCTTCATGAACATCAAAAACTCTCACCCCAATCAGGGAGAATGTATGTTCATTCTAAGCCTCATTTATCAGACGGTGTGTTGCTGGATGAAGACCATGTTATTGTTCTGCCAGGGACTGCAGAGTAGAATGAATATGTCCTAACTTGAATGGCCTCCTTTCCTCTTTGCCTGGCATGCCAAATAGAAGCCCAGGGCTTCCTACTCTAAAGTTGAGCTTTTCGAGTCCCCCTGGTCTTCGTACTTCGGTACTTACTGTGCTCTATTCCAGCGCCAGAGATTTTATTCCACTTTAGGCAAGAGCTGAAATTGATTTTTCACATAGATGATCAATAGTTCTTCAGAGGGCCTTAAAAGCAGGTCTTGATACTGGACTTGCTGTACTTCATAAGGACGTGAGACACACATATGGCTCCCAGTTTCGTATGCTTCAGACATATCCAATTATTGACTGATCTGCTCACAGCTTGAACTGTGAAGTGTTGTAAATACAATGAGAAAGACCACCTTGAAGCAGGGGAAGGGCAGAGCCATGGCAAGAGTTGATTCTGGTAATGATTAGGACTTAAGCCTTTCAGGATGATGCAAAAATGATCATATGTTAAATAACGTTGGATGAACACCAGAAAATTTACTACCAGTTTCCTTCCCTGAACCTCAGTCAACACAGAGGGACGATTACTGGAAGTACAAGACTGCAGTACAAGTATAGATAACTATATCTGATGCAACAATAATGTAATTTGATAAAATAATATATTTAATATATTTATATAATATTACACATTATATATTTTTATATTATATTATACAAATATAATAATATATATATATATATATATAACAATAATATGTTTTATTATTGAAGTGACAGTAAAGACATTTACAATGTTACATAAGATTTCCATTTCCAATAAATGCTATTCTTTTGAACTTTCTATTCATCAAAGCATCCTGAAAAAATGCATCATGGTTTCCACAAAAATATTAAAGAGCACAACTGTTTTCAGCATTGATAATAGAAAGAAATTTTTCTTAAGCACCAAATCAGCATATGTGACCCTGGAGCACAAAGCCAGTCATGCGTCTCACGGGTATATTTGTGGCAATAGCCAACAATACATTGTATGGGTCAAAATTATCCATTTTTCTTTTATGCCAAAAATCATTAGGATATTAAGATCATGTTCCATGAAGATATTTTGAAAATTTCCTACCGTAAATATATCAAAAATGTATTATTAGTAGTAATATGCATTGCTAAGGACTTCATTTGGACAACTTTAAAGGAGATTTTCTCAATATTTAGATTTTTTTGCACCCTCAGATTCCAGATTTTCAAATAGTTGTATCTATTACCAAATATTGTCCTAACAAACCATACATTAATGGAAAGCTTATTTATTCAATTTCAAAAAATTGACCCTTATGACTGGTTTTGTGGTCCAGGGTCACATATGAGAATGATTTCTGAAGGATCATGTGACACTGAAGATTGGAGTAATGATGCTGAAAATTCAGCTTTGCCACCACAGGGATAAAATACATTTTAAAATATATTAAAATAGAAAAGTTATTTTAAATTGAATTATTATTTTACAATATTACTTTTTCTTTTTTCTTAATATTTTTTTTTATTTATTAAAGGGGACCTATTATGCCCCTGCTTACAAGATGTAATATAAGTCTCAGGTATCCTCAGAAAGCATCTGTGAAGTTTCAGCTCAAAATACCCCCCAGATCATTTATTATACCATGTTGTAAATGCCCTTTTTTTTTTTGTATATGAATCTTTAAATGCAAATGAGCTGCTGCTCCCCGCCCCCTATCCAGAAGAGGGCGGAGCCTTTACAGCTAGTGCCTTGGATTCTCTTCCAAAAACGAACAAAACATCTGTTTGGTTTTGATTATCATCTCTATCGTGGCCACGCTCACTTGACATTGCAGTTCTTCATCATCATGAAAGTTTATTATCTGCATGCATGTAAAGCCACATCGGTCTAAACTTCTGATATATGGTTTTCTGAGCGCACACATCCGAAGCACGCGCACAGAAAGCTGCCTGTTAAGTTCTCTTTCACGTCTTATTTCGCTCAAATACACACAAGGTTATGCCAAAAGCACACAAAGTTCACATAAACACAGTCGGTTATATCTGTGAATGTAAACAGCAGGGAAAGAAATTGCATGTGTAGCCTATTAGATCTGTCTATTAAAGTGACAGCGGCGTAATATACAGTACTTACTGCTAAATATGCTGTTAATATGAATCAAACAACAAAAGAAAAACAGAAAATCCCTCACTGCTCTTGATTGAATCATTTTAATAGCTTTAATAAATGCTGCTGTTAAATGCTCTGGCGAGGAGATAAACATGACGGACTGAGTACAGCTCACTCAGGGGAGGAGCTAAGCTAATAGGGCGGAGTCTGTCTGCAGTCATGGGCGGGGTCTGTTCCAATGTGACGTCATATTGGAGAACATTCCTGAATGCCTCATTTTGCGGCACTGTTTCAGATTTATTGGTGGATGGAGTGGATGGATTTGTAACACAATATGGTGGTTGTGTACACACACTGCGGACACATAATTATGTTCAAAAACAATATAATAGTGAATTTTGCATAATAGGTCCCCTTTAAAGAGAGATTTTGAGAGAAAAAGAGAGAATCTTTAAAGATTTAAAGAGAGAAATTGAATGCTCAACTGCTTGTGCTTTGACATCTTTTGGCTACTCTGGAACTGCGGCCAAGAAAAATGAAGCTCCCTTAGTTATAATGGTTGCTCCGTCCTTTTTTTATGTAAATCATGTCAGGCTTACACCAGGGGCCCGTTTCAGAAAGGAGGTTAAGTGAAAACAACTGAGTATGTTAACCCTGAAATGAGGGAAACTCTGGGTTTTCTGTTTCAGAATGCGAGGGATGTCAAACCCGAGAAAGCAGGGTAAGTCAAGCCAGTTTCTGAAAGAGAGGTAACTTATACTCAGAGTCAGTTACCATGGTAACTTAATCTGTGACCCTTTCTTTGGTAAACCCAGAGTTTCTTTCGGTCTCCTCCTCATTTTTAAAGCGTCAGTGGTGTTTAAATACTTAATTCGTTCATTCACGCTGCACAAATGCTTTTCTTACTGAGTATTTTTGTCACAAATATCTAAAAATTATAAATTAAATCTAAAATCTAAAGTAAGCGCATTTTACTTAAAACAAGTAAAATTATCTGTCTGTGGGGTAAGAAAAATAATCCTAATGCAAACGGAAACAAGATTATTTTTATTTTTTTTGACTGGAAACAACCAGACAAAAATACGAAATAAGAAAGGCATTCTTTGCAGTGCAGGTACATTCATTCATTGCACATATTTTCATCATGAGGACACCGTCAAAGTGACAAAAATGGCATGTCCTTTTATACAGGATCCTGACGTTCACTTGATAAACCTCTAGAAGTAACCTAATAATTAGAATTTCCTTTAGGATTTCCAGTGGATGTATATTCGTATATTCCCATCATCACACTTTCCAAAAACAGATTACTGTGAACTATGAAAGGGAAGGATGCCAGATGGAAGGGTAGTCTGAGATATATGCCGTAACCACAGCTCTTAAATAAACACAAATTATTCACAACTTATATGGTCATCTTTATTTCCTACAAATACTTTATTCTTTTTCCTGTTAGATTTTAACATTATTCCTCCATCTCCTCTTCATCTGTCAGTGGTGCTGGTGTTTTGCGAGCCCATGCCTTCTTGCTGTTGGCCGGCCTGAGTAGAAGTCAAATGTTAATTTCATTACCCTAATTAATTAATGTAAGAGATCAGAGAACATTTAATTATGTGAAAAGAGCATTAGACTATGTGGGGAAAGCTGCTGCACATTGAAATAGACACTGAATTATATTTTTTTTAATATGTCAAATGTTTGTAAAGTCATGAAACCTACACCCATGAATCTTTTATGCTTAAAGCTTTACCTGATTGAATTTTTTATACTTCATTTTTAGCTGCTGCCACATTCTTTTTTTGCCTGTGGGATACCATGAAAATTAAACTTAATTAAACTAATTAAAAACTTAACTAAACTTAGAATTGACCCGGAAGTATGCGGACGTCTTTTGTCAGGTGCTGTTGCCATGGTGAATCATAATTTCGGAGCTCCATTGATCATGGCTTTTCATAGTCGCGGTGCACACGCTTAACTCAGAGTTGATTGAACTAACTCAATTCAGCTGTTCTGAAACCCAAAACTCAGAGTTTCCCATCTCAGGGTAAGTCAACTCAAGAGTTCAAGTTTAAACTCAGAGTTGGTTGAACCTCCTTATTGAAACGGGCCCCTGTACCATTAGCTCTATTATTTAAAATAAATAAATAAATAAAATAAAATAAAAACTGATGCGGAACACTTGTCCTCTCACTTTAGCAGTACTTTTACGAAATATGTGTCCCAAACTGTGTTTGCACCATGACAACCTTTGGCTTCCCTGTTATATTCTCCTCTATCTTCATCCATTCCCCTCATTCGCTTTAAAGACATGCCCATTTCCTGTCCTCCCCCACCTTTGTTGCCCTGTCCAAGTTAGACTTCAGACACATTGTGGCTGTTAAAGCAGAAAAGAACACCATGTTAAATGAAGTCCAAATGTGGAATAGTGAAAATGAGATTGATGAGGAGATGATCGTAGAGGTCTTGCTGCAATCCAGATATGTATGAGTGTTATCCGTAGAGGTAATGTCTTGTTCTTTACGAGCCCGTGATTAAAAGGTGGCCAGAATCAGCAACTTTTCACCCTGGAAGGTTCTGAATGTACTCCACAGGCTGTCAGAAAACTGATTATAAAACTTCATCCGATTTTTAAGGTCTTATAAGAAACATGAGGGATTTTCTCATCTCGTACAAGGCTGTCTTTCATTTGCTGTAAAAAAACAAAACAGAGGCTGTAACTTGCAAGTCATTGCAAACCTGTTTATGTTTTACCAGGATTTGTTTGACAAGTCTGTGCTAATAGCTGCACAAAGCATAGACTTTCTTAACAAATGACCATTTCATTGGTCTGACTTAACTGGATAGTTCACCCAAATGAGAATTCTGTCATCATTTACTCACCCTCATGTCGTTACAACCCTTTATGACTCTTTCCCCGTCAGCGTTTTTTTTAAAAATTATTTTAAAGTTGCCAGTGCCAGTATTTTTGATCATTTTGAAAAAAGTTTCATGGCCCCCATCAATTTTGTTGTATGAATATCTGGACGTGCAATATACACTGTATTGCCAAAAGTTTTGGGACGCCTGCCTTTGTATGCACATGAACTTTAATGACATCCCATTCTTAATCCGTAGGGTTTAATATGGAGTTGGCCCACCCTTTGCAGATATAACAGCTTCAACTCTTCTGGGAAGGCTTTCCACAAGGTTTAGGAGTGTGTTTATGGGAATTTTTGACCATTCTTCTAGAAACGCATTTGTGAGGTCAGGCACTGATAATGGATGAGAAGGCCTGGCTCGCAGTCTCCGCTCTAATTCATTCCAATGAACACAAAGTTTGGAGGTCTGTAGCTATTGACTCTGCAGAAAGTTGGCGACTTCTGTGCACTGTGACCCTCAGCATGCGCTGACCCCGCTCTGTGATTTTCCATGGCCTACCACTTCGTGGCTGAGTTGCTGTTGTTCCCAATTGCTTCCACTTTGTTATAATACCACTGACCGTGGAATTATTAGTAGTGAGGAAATTTCAGGAATGGACTTATTGCACAGGTGGCAACCTATCACGGTACCACGCTTGAGTTCACTGAGCTCCTGAGAGTGACCCATTCTTTCACAAATGTTTGTAGAAGCGTCTGCATGCCTAGTGCTTGATTTATACACCTGTGGCCATGGAAGTGATTGAACACCTGAATTCAGTGATTTGGAGGGGTGTCCCAATACATTTGGCAATATAGTGTATCAAAAGAAAAAACAGAGCAATTTTTATTCTAGCTTCATTCGTTCTTTTTTTTTATCAACATTCTGTGAAAACATGGAAAGCCGGAAAATTCCGTCAATGGTGGGGAAAGAGTTAAATGAAGATATTTTGAGATGTCTCACACCGCGGCCTAAACAGATGCGATAAGATTACAGCAACAAGCAATTTGTCTGTCTGCATGACTATGAGACATGACAAAATCAATCACAGCCAATCAGAAGAGTGTGTGGGGGCGGAGTCTCTCTGCAAGCGCACTGCAGTCGCAATAAATTGGAAAGATACATAATCAAATTCATAAATAATTTAACATTAATACAAATACATACTGAGTGACTGAAACGAGCATGGTCATATGGTTGAGTTTACAGTTTGAACATTCTGGTTTCATTTTAATTGATTTTTAAAATCTGAGGTGAATTATCCATTGTCACTTTCAGTATGGCTATAAAGGTCAGGCTAAATGATATTTAAACTCACATTAAATTCTTTTAGCATTAAATTAAGCACATAATCAGTACCTGATTATCATTGTCAAGCATTGTATGTTGTTGTTCCAGCCGTGACGTCACAGAAATGGAAACAAAAATGGAGACAAAAACTCTGATACCTTTTATCATGATGTCGTGCCACACCTGTCAGTGTTTATTTATTTGTTTGTTTGTTTTGTTCATACATTGGAAGTCAAAGATAACCGTCTCAGGTTACGACTGTAACCCTTGTTCCCTGAGAAGGGAACAAGACACTGCGTCTAACGACACTTTGGGGAACGCCCCCAGCGTAGCGTGTCTGAAGCGTGTCTGAAGCATGAATTAAATCTATTCCAATCCTATTGGTGCTGCTTCATGACGTAGTATGTGACGGCATACACGGAAGCTACAAAGGGACGCCGGCTCATACTACAGATAGCTTTTGCGATGAAGCAAGCGCTCTCGGCGAGATGAGGTGATGAGGTGTGGTTCCCTTCTTCTCAGGAAACAAGGGTTACAGTCGTAACCTGAGACGTTCCCTTTCGAGGGAACTCGCACTGCGTCTAACGACACTTTGGGGAACGAATACCCACTAGGCCACACCGAGAATCATGCCCGCCCTAGTGTGAAGCTGGGACCTAGGCACACTTAGGAGGTGAGCACTCTGGCGCCAGGCGTCGCAGGAAGTTGCAGACTGTAGAATCTTATGAAGGTGTGCGGGGTGGCCCACCCGGCCGCCTCGCAAATCTCCTGAAACGAGACTCCAGAAAGGAGGGCCACCGAGGAGGCCATGCCCCTGGTGGAATGAGCCCTCACGGCCATAGGTGAAGGCAAATTGCGCACTTGATAAGCCGTGGCTATTGCCTGGACAATCCAGTTACTGATTGTCTGTTTTGATGCAGGCAGCCCTTTCTTGGGTGAACCAAAGCACACCAACAACTGATCTGAATTCCTCCACTGCAAAGACTTCTCTAAGGAGATTCTTAGTGCTCTGACGGGACAGAGCAGGTGAAGTCTCCCCTCTTCCGCCGTCACGTGAGGTGGAGGATGGAAGGCCTGAAGAACCACTGACCGTGCCACACTCGATGGCACCTTGGGCACGTAGCCCGGCCTTGGATGGCCTGAACTCCGCCAGGGGCAAACTCCAGGCAAGTTAGCGTAACCGCCAAAGCCTGAAGGTCCCCCACTCTCCTCAGAGACGTGATGGCAAGGAGAAAGGCCACCTTAAGGGTCAGGTTCTTTGCCTCAGCCGACTCGAGTGGTTCAAAGGGGGCCTCAGCCAGCCCTTCGAGCACTACCACCAGATCCCAAGTTGGGACTCTGGAGCGAGTCGCAGGCCTCATCCTCCGAGCCCCATGGAGGAAACGTACAACCAAATGGTGCTTCCCCAGAGGCCCACACCTACAGGCGAGTGGAAAGCCGCAATGGCAGCCACGTACACCTTAAGTGTGGACGGGGTAAGACCGGTGGAGAAACGATCTTGGAGGAACTCCAGCACTGAAGCCACTGGGCAGTTAACTGGATCCACCTCACGCTCTCTACACCAAGTGGAAAACACATTCCACTTCAGGCTGTACAATCTCCTGGTGGAAGGAGCCCTGGAGCTGAGTAAGGTCTCGACAACACCTGCTGACAGGCCAGCCTCTAGGTACCCGGCCCCCTTAGGGGCCAGACCCAGAGGTTCCACAGCTCTGGCCGGGGGTGGAATATTGTGCCCCCTGCCTGAGATCAGCAGGGGGCACTCCTCAGAGGGACCTGCCACGGGAGACCGTCTAGCAGTGCTACAATGTCCGAGAACCATACCCGGGTCAGCCAGTAGGGTGCTACTAGAAGTAGGCTGACCCCTTCTCGGCGGACCCGCTCCAAGACTCCCGGGAGCAGAACGATCGGGGGAAATGCATACAGACGCAGCCTCGGCCACATCTGCATCATGGCATCCAACCCCAGTGGAGCTGGATGCCTGAGAGAAAACCACAGTGGGCAGTGGGACGTCTCTCGAGACGCGAACAGATCCACTTCCACTGGGCCAAACCTCTCGCACATGGCCTTCACCACCTCTGGGTGAAGTCGCCACTCCCCGGGCCTCAGCCCCTGCCTCGACAGGACGTCTGCTCCCTGGTTTCGGTCCCCGGGGATGTACATCGCTCTGAGAGACGACAGTTTCCCCTGGGACCACAGGAGGATCTGGTGTGCCAGTCTGCATAGAGAGCGCGACCTCAGACCCCCCTGATGGTTCAGATACACTACAGACATATTGTCTGTTCGTATCAGGACATGGTGGCCGCAGAGGTCCGGGAAAAAGCTCCTCAGAGCTTTGAAGACCGCCAGCATTTCCAGGCAATTTATGTGCCAGGAGGAATGCCGGGTCTCCCACAGACCTCTCGCAAAGCGGTCCATGACCACGCCCCAACCAGTGAGGGAGGCGTCTGTTAAAACGGTCTTCCGGCAACATGACGCTCCCAGAACTGGCCCTTGGAACAGAAACCAAGGTTTCTTCCATATGACGAGGGAACGAAGGCATCTGCGCATTACCGTGATCATACAGAACAGATTTCCCCTTGAGGAAAACCCCCTGGTTTTCAGCCACCAGTGTAGGGGTCTCATGTATAGCAGGCCAAAAGGTATTACGTTGGACGCTGCTGCCATGAGCCCCAGCCGTCTCTGAAACTGCTTCACAGTGAGGCTGCGGCCTAGCTTTACTTTGGAGACCATCGGCCGTATGGACTCGATGTGTGTGGGAGACATTTGTGCCCGCATCGTCGTCGAGTCCCATACGACTCCCAGGAACGTAGTCCTCTGGGAAGGCGTCAACACACTCTTTTTTGTGTTGAGTCTCAACCCCAAGCACCAAATGTGGGTTAGGGTTAGGGTTAGGGTTAGGTGCCGAACTGCCATCTCTCGACTGGGCCAGAATGAGCCAGTCGTCCTATAATTGAGTACACGGATGCCCTGGAGTCTCAGCGGAGCCAGCGCTGCATCCATGCACTTGGTGAAGGTGCGAGGGAAAAGAGCTAGGCTGAAGGGAAGAACCCGATATTGGTACGCTTCGCCCCCGAAAGCGAACCTCAGGAACTTCCTGTGGGACGGAAGGATGGATATGTGGAAGTATGCGTCCTTTAGATCTATCGTGACGAACCAGTCCTCGACCTGGATCTGCCTCACGATGGCTGGAATTGTGAGCATCTTGAACCTGAATCTCCTCAGAGAACGATTCAAGTACCTCAGATCTATTATTGGACGCAACCCCCCATCCTTCTTGGGAACTATGAAGTACTGGCTGTAGAACCCAGACTCCCTGTCTGGCGGAGGAACACGTTCTATGGCCTCCTTTACCAACAGGGATTGTACTTCCTGTTCCATAACCCGCACCTGCTCTGGGACCACCACAGTCCAGACCACCCCATTGAACTTCGGGGGTGGGGAGCTGAACTGCAGTCTGTATCCCAGCTCTACAGTACGCAGGGCCTGTGCAGATATATTCGGAAGGCATATCCATGCGCCGAAATAATCTGCTAAGGGAACCAGCCTCTCGGGGCTGGCCTCGGGTGTCAACCGAGCCTCGTTCCCGACCCCCTGAAGCGGCTGACCGGCAGGGAGCAGTCGAGAAAGATTTTCGGTGTGCGGACGCGTTCGCTGCCCAGCTGCAGGTCTTTCTAGAGGCGGCTGGAGCGGCATGCGTACGCGGGAAATCGATGTGGCCCGAAGCGTACTGGACGACGGGAGCACAGCATCGATTCCCGAGAGCTCCGTGGAGGAGGACAGCTCTCAGCGGCCCAGCCGAAGCTAGGACCGATTGCCAGAAGCCTTTTTTGCCTGAAGGGACGTGGGAAGACGAGAACACAGATGCACACACCGCTTGTACTGCTTGCTCGCCATTATATCGAGTGCTTATGCAACAGTTTGACAAACAACACCAAATAAGACACACAAACACAGAGCGCTTCGCTGAAGAGCAAAAAGCTATCTGTAGTATGAGCCGGCGTCCCTTTGTAGCTTCCGTGTATGCCATCACATACTACGTCATGACGCAGCACCAATAGGATTGGAATAGATTTCATTCATGCTTCAGACGCACTACGCTGGGGGCGTTCCCCAAAGTGTCGTTAGACGCAGTGCGAGTTCCCTCGAAAGGGAACAATATGGTTTGGTTGCCAACATTGTTCAAAATATCTTCTGTCATGAGAATAAAGAAAGTCATGCAGGTTTGGAATGATATGAAGGTGATTAATGATGACAGAATTTTTCATTTTTGGGTGAACAGAAATGAAAATGTTGTTATAAACTTGTATGTTGTTATATTTTTAGAAGAATCTTCACACAGATCATTTCCAAAGGCAGTTCATAACCATGCCTGTCAAATATCCATCATTATTCACTGATAATCTTCCCTTACAGTTTCATTTGTGAAATGGATCAATCGGGTTTACTGAAAAGATTTGGTTCAAAAGAATGATTTATTCATGAATTCGTTTTATCTGGTTCTTAAGTTTAACTCGATACAGTGCTTGACTGTAGAGGAAGATTATCAGTGAACAACAGCTTAAATTGTTGTCTGTTTCTCATCTGACTTCAGAAGACTTGCAGTCACCATGGCTACTTTTTATTAGTTAGTAATTTTCCAACTGTTTAGTTTTTAGTAGAGACTGAAAACTAAACTCATAAGTGTCTTCGCTTTTCTCTAAATCACTCTAACTCTGGACATGCATGGAATTCACTTGGAAAGGGAAAAATCACATTTTGGCAATAAATTACGCAAACCACATTTCCCATATGCTTTCCTTCACCATGTATATAATGAAATGATTGTCTCTTCCTGAAAACGGTGTCCAGTGCTTTATTTTGTGTATGGTTGCCTAGAAACAAGGTGTGGCTCATCTTACCTTGTGGCTCATTTTACTTTTGTCTGTGGATGAGCAAATAATGAACATTTTCATTTTGGGTGAACTATTCCTGTAAAAAAAAAAATTATAATAATTGACGATGTGGATTTTAAAGTGTTGACTGGACTCACTGTGTTAGGAGTTTAGTATCTAAAAACTACAAAACTGGCCTGCTATAAAATAGCACACACAGTGAGACTGCCAGCTTTGCATGCTAATAGAGCTCTTAATAGGAATCAGGCACACAACGTCATCAGCTCTTGCTTTTCTCTCTCGTGGTGTGGGAACCGAGTAAATGGGAAGTCTGCCTTCAGTCAAATCACCCTGACCAGACACACTGTGAAAACAAACAGCTTTCCTCACCAGACTGATGTCAGGACTTTGATCACATAATAACAGCTGGGTTTACTCAAGGGTCAGAGGGACATAACATCCTACCCATAAACAGACGCTCTCTCTCCCACGGGTGGCATAAAGAACCGGGTGCCACACTTCCCCTAGTAGAGGGACCTCTCCTCCAAGCAGCAGGCAAAACAAGGGCAAACTTTTACGTTTGTCTATATTTAAGTTTGTGCACATGTACATGTGTGTCTGTGTCTATATGTATTTTTAATTAGAAGTTTGAATGTTTGTGTGATTTACTAGTGAAAATAGTCGATGCGTTTACCAAAAATATTTTAAATCTATATTGTTTTGGTGATCAAGTCATTGTTATCAATTTGATACATTTTTTTTAGGATGATGAATAGAAAAAAAAAAAAAAAAAACGCATTTATTTGAAATAGAAATCCTTTGTAACATTATAAATGTCTTTACTGTCACTTTTTTTCAATTTAAAGGGATAGCTCACCCAAAAATGAACATTACCCCAAGATTTACTCACCCTCAAGTCATACTAGGTGTATATGACTTTCTTCTTTCAGACGAATACAATCTGAGTTATATTTAAAAGTTTCCTGGCTCTTCCAAGCTTTATAATGGCAGTGAATGGCTGTTTCTGTTTTGAAGTCCATAAAAGTGCATCTATCCATCATAAAAGTGCATCCATCCATCATAAAAGTGCATCTATCCATCATAAAAGTGCATCCATCCATCATAAAAGTGCTCCACACGGCTCTGGGGGGTTAATAAAGGCCTTCTGAAGCGAATCGATGGGTTTGTGTAAGAAAAATATCCATATTTAAAACTTTATAAAGTAAAATATCTAGCTTCCGCCAGACCGCCTTTCCGTATTCAACTTACGAAAAAAGCGTAACTGGCACGACGTAGCATAAGCGTTTTGAACTGCGAGAGGCGTTACACTTTCTGCGTAAGTTGAATACGGAAGGTGGTCTGGCGGAAGCTAGATATTTTACTTTATAAAAAGTAAAATCTGCCATTATAAAGCTTGGAAGAGCCAGGACATATTTTAATATAACTCTGATTGTATTCGTCTGAAAGAAGAATGTCATATACACCTAGGATGACTTGAGGGTGAGTAAATCATGGGGTCATTTTCATTTTTGGGTGAACTATCCCGTTAATGCATCCTTGTGGAATAAAAGCATTTGTTTCTTTATTAAAAAATAAAAATAAATGCAAATCTTACTGACCCCAAACTTCCTAAAACACTGTTTATTTCCAATTTTTAATCGCATTAAGAATTCCAAATTTTCAGTGTGACCTCAGTTTTACGGACCCCACTGTGTGCGTGATCATTTGCACCTGTGCAAATTGCTAGACATAATATCCAGTGAATAACAACAGGATCATATTAAAGTCCAGCAATACTGAGTTCCTCATCATAAAAACATGTTGTCTCCACCCGTTATTGGAACTCGAGGGCCTCAGGGAGTCTGTCCAGGCAGATGATGTTATGATGTACAGTTGCTGATCTACAGATTTAACAGAAATGAAGGTGGCTTGGGCTGTGCTATGAAGGCCCACTGTCATGTATTTCCTGCCCTTCAAATGAGACCCACATGTCAAATGCCCATTTGGCCAGGAGCCATCAACATGTACCACGCATGTCTCCACCCAACAATACTGCCTCTGTTAATCATTAATATCAAACCATACATCGCTATATATTAGGGGTGTGACGGTACACAAAACTGACGGTTCGGTACAGCAGGGGAGAGAAAACTAAATATAAAATTGCTTTTTATTTATTTTTATTAAACAGTGTTTACTGAACAAATTGTGTCTGTCCTTAAATTAATTCAATTATAACTCAAAGTTTCTTAAAGATAATGCTGTAAACTATATAAGGAGCCCTTACTTGCACATTACTATAATATTAAAGGTTAACAACAGAGCCCAAACTATTAGCCTAAATTCAGTTGCTATTTATGTTTAGATATAATAATCAACACTCAAATAACACATTGTATGCAAACATGTAAACTTCACATAAGGCAGTTTTTGCATTAACTTCTAAATCTAATTATAAAATTATATTTTTACTCAATTCGTTGTTGAAATATAATCATTTATACACAGTGGCTGTCATTTTCATGACAGATTTATTTAAACACACATTAAATAATCCAGACATCACTAACAGGTTCAGTAGAATATAATGAATATATAGGCTAATATAGTGCATATATTTAGTGAAAGAGTTGATTTCTCTAGTGAACTAACAGCTGTGGACACTGAATGACTTCTGAGGTAAATGTGATGCTACGTGACATTGTTCTCAAGCTGTTTTATTGACGTCTTTCCGCCGTTGAAACACTGATTGAGCGATTACACCACATATGATGCGTTTCAGTGAGTTGTAATGTATCCTCAACATACCTTCAGATGTTCATTCATGTTTATTCTTTGACTGAAGAGATGATCGCGTTCACTCACATATACAGTGATCTGTCGTGTCACATTAAACAGCATTTATCGTTTGAATTTCCTGATAAAATGGACAGAATACTTCATATGTTCGTGTGGGAACTCTGATTGAAGTATGATCCACGCGTAAAACAAGCCGACTGTTAACTGTTAAAGATTGCATTCGCTACCATTCGGTACACACGTGCACCGTACCGGAAGTCCTGGACCGAAACGGTTCGGTACAAATACGTGTACCGTTACACCCCTACTATATATCACAACAATTACATCTTCAATGCATTCTACTTGACTCTGATTGGCTATTAAAATAGTATTTAGTAGTATCAAATTTATTGGTTCCCCTTCAATTTTGGTTACATCTTTAAATGTGTTTTGATTTTATGATTGCTTAAGAGGTTTGCCGTTTTTATTAATAGTTGTGATTGTTATATGTTTTATAATCCTTTTAAGAGTTTCCAAATGTGTTCTGTGTGAGTGCGTTCCATTATATCTTCTCGTTCTGTGCTCACTGAAATAGTTTTTAGGGTTGTCTTTGGTGCGGTCGGTCTTTAGTCACGTTCATTATATAAACCTGTCTTCCAGGCAATTTTCTTACCTTCACAGCACATAGTTATCAAGTGTTATCACCTGGCTAAGCGTTATCATAGGCTAATTGTTATCACCTGTTGGGTGCTGTCAAGTGTGGGATTATATCAAATAGTAGGAAAGAGCATGTATCACAGTTTAATCGAAGCTGAGCAGCAGCTAAGCTCTTAGCAGCGCTATGACGTAGATGGCAAGTGTATCGTCTAGAGCAAAAGCTCTTTGCACGAAAATGAATGCAGATTAAAGAGTTCTCGTTTTCACTCTTATCCACTCCAACTAACACCCACCTTTCCCCTGCTACAATTAACCTTTTATATCCTCTTTTCGTCGAAAAAGACTATATGTTCCACGTGGGAGATCGAGTCTGTTAATCATTTTTGGGGAAGAAATGCCAAGAATTGATACATTACAAACCGTTGTTATGCATCACTCACTCTCTGTTCATCAAAGTAGACAACGAAGGCCAGATGTTGTTTGTGGAGTATTGTGTGGAGCTGCTACGTGCGTTTGGTACCAAAGCGTTGCTGTTTAATGGAACTGGTAAAACTTCCAGCTCTTTGGATACAGAGTTGCTCCTGTGATGGATTTGGAGATGTTTAATTGAAATGTTTACCTGTTCAACAGAAACACAAGATCCTCATTATGTGTGTTCGTGCTCAGGCTGTTCCCACACGTCTAATAGAATCTTTCTTTTCTTTCTTTCTTTCTTTTTAATTGTAAATTTTACCTGAGTTGGTAGAAACAAAGTCCCCGTGCATCCAAGGGCCTCAGAAACTTCCTTCATTCCTTCCTTCCTTCCTTCCTTCCTTCCTTCCTTTTCTCTTTACTTGCTTCCTTACTTCTTTCCTTTTTCCAGTTTGTTCTTTCTTTCTTTTTGATTTTGTAGTTTTTAATTGTAGGGCCTCAGAAATTTCCTTCCTTCCTTCCTTGTCACGCTTCCCTATTTCTCTTTTTGCTTCATTTTCTGACTTTTTCCATTTTTCTTCCTCCTTTTTTTCAGTTTCTTTCTTTCTTTCCAGTTTCTTTCTTTCTTTCTTTCTTTTTGATTTTGGAGTTTTTATTGTAAATTTTACCGTCATCCAAGGGCCTCAGAAACGTCACTCCTTTTCTGCCTTCTTTCACTTCCTTCCTTCCTTTTTTCTTTTTCTCGCTTCCCTATTTCTCTTCTTGCTTCATTTTCTCACTTCTTTCCTTCCTCCCTTTTTTTATTTATTTCTTTATTCATTAAAAAATATATTTAAAAAAAATGTATTATTTCTCTTCCCTTCCTGTCTTTCTTTCTACCTGTCTGTCTTTTTCTTTATTTAGGTTATACACATTTCAGCTTCCTGGTTGACCACAGGGGAGAAACAGTAATGTCTATGTGTCTAAGTAGCAACAAATTAGTTTAGGGAAAACATATGGCAAACATTGTGGAAAAGCTTTAGGCTCAAAACACTAGCAGCTCACATGAATCCACTCCACAGCTGTTGCCTCTGCATGTTTTTAATGGAATCATAGGATTCATAGGAGAAATAAATATTTTTGTACACGATGGCTCAATATTTACCATAGACGTGTATTTGAGTCCAGGTTTGTGTTCTCTTTTTATTCACAGTTGATTTATCTTGTTTCAGTAATGCACAAATCTGATACTTGCATCAAGGTATTGATGTTTCTCAGGCTCGTTTGAGGAATGTTGTCTTTGGCTCAGATGTTGAGATGCTGGTTATTATATATAAGATGCCAGATCTTTTAAGAAAATGTATTATGTTTTTGTGTTTTTTTTCACTACCAACATCTGTTTAAAACAATAAATGCTTTTAAGTTGAGCGTTTTTCCATAAATTTAACCTTGCCATTTATTTGTCTGTGTCACGGCTGCGAGTGCAGTGAAGAGGCGAGGACTCAAACGCAAGAAGAAAGGGTGGTTTTTATTAAATGATAAAATAAAACAAACACAAACAAAATCCCCACAAGGGGGAAAACTAAACAAACAAGGAATCAGGAACAAAAGACATACCAAATGATAACGAACCAGCCCAGGACTGAAGACACAAGGAGATTAAATAGCGGACAAACAAGGCAGGTAATGGGGAGGAACAGGTGGGGCAAATTAACCAATAATCAGATAACAAGAGAGGTGGGGTCAAGACAGAAGACAGGAACACACCTGACACAGAAAGGGAGGGGAGGGAGGGGAGGGGAGGGAGGGACCAGGGGCGGGAGGGGAGGGGAGGGGAGGGGAGGGAGGGACCAGGGGCGGGACCAGGGGAGGGAGGGCGGCGCGGCCCACACAGCTCTGGAGGCCAGGGCGGCGCGGCCCACACAGCTCTGGAGGCCAGGGCGGCGCGGCCCACACAGCTCTGGAGGCCAGGGCGGCGCGGCCCACACAGCTCTGGAGGCCAGGGCGGCGCGGCCCACACAGCTCTGGAGGCCAGGGCGGCGCGGCCCACACAGCTCTGGAGGCCAGGGCGGCGCGGCCCACACAGCTCTGGAGGCCAGGGCGGCGCGGCCCACACAGCTCTGGAGGCCAGGGCGGCGCGGCCCACACAGCTCTGGAGGCCAGGGCGGCGCGGCCCACACAGCTCTGGAGGCCAGGGCGGCGCGGCCCACACAGCTCTGGAGGCCAGGGCGGCGCGGCCCACACAGCTCTGGAGGCCAGGGCGGCGCGGCCCACACAGCTCTGGAGGCCAGGGCGGCGCGGCCCACACAGCTCTGGAGGCCAGGGCGGCGCGGCCCACACAGCTCTGGAGGCCAGGGCGGCGCGGCCCACACAGCTCTGGAGGCCAGGGCGGCGCGGCCCACACAGCTCTGGAGGCCAGGGCGGCGCGGCCCACACAGCTCTGGAGGCCAGGGCGGCGCGGCCCACACAGCTCTGGAGGCCAGGGCGGCGCGGCCCACACAGCTCTGGAGGCCAGGGCGGCGCGGCCCACACAGCTCTGGAGGCCAGGGCGGCGCGGCCCACACAGCTCTGGAGGCCAGGGCGGCGCGGCCCACACAGCTCTGGAGGCCAGGGCGGCGCGGCCCACACAGCTCTGGAGGCCAGGGCGGCGCGGCCCACACAGCTCTGGAGGCCAGGGCGGCGCGGCCCACACAGCTCTGGAAGCGGAGTCCTCTCTGGAGTCGTAACGGGAAGCGAAGTCCTCGCTGGACTTGAGACGGGAAGCGGAGTCCTCTCTGGACGCTGGTCAGTGACTGGAGCCATCTCTGGACGCTGGTCAGTGGCAGGAGCCATCTCTGGACGCTGGTCAGGGGCTGGAGCCATCTCTGGACGCTGGTCAGGGGCTGGAGCCATCTCTGGACGCTGGTCAGGGGCTGGAGCCATCTCTGGACGCTGGTCAGGGGCTGGAGCCATCTCTGGACGCTGGTCAGGGGCTGGAGCCATCCTTGGGCGCTGGTCAGGGGCTGGAGCCATCCTTGGGCGCTGGTCAGGGGCTGGAGCCATCCTTGGGCGCTGGTCAGGGGCTGGAGCCATCCTTGGGCGCTGGTCAGGGGCTGGAGCCATCTCTGGGCGCTGGTCAGGGGCTGGAGCCATCTCTGGGCGCTGGTCAGGGGCTGGAGCCATCTCTGGGCGCTGGTCAGGGGCTGGAGCCATCTCTGGGCGCTGGTCAGGGGCTGGAGCCATCTCTGGGCGCTGGTCAGGGGCTGGAGCCATCTCTGGGCGCTGGTCAGGGGCTGGAGCCATCTCTGGGCGCTGGTCAGGGGCTGGAGCCATCTCTGGGCGCTGGTCAGGGGCTGGAGCCATCTCTGGGCGCTGGTCAGGGGCTGGAGCCATCTCTGGGCGCTGGTCAGGGGCTGGAGCCATCTCTGGGCGCTGGTCAGGGGCTGGAGCCATCTCTGGGCGCTGGTCAGGGGCTGGCCACAGCAGAGCAAGGCGCCCAGGCGGCACGGCCAGAGCAAGGCGCCCGGGCGGCACGGGCAAGGCTAGACGCCCGGGCGGCGCGTCTGGGACGGCAGCAACCTCCGGGACAGTCTCTGGGCTTGGGACCACCGGACTCGGGATCACCGGACCTGGGACTACCGGACTCGGGACCACCGAACTCAGACTAGAGACCACCGGAGTCGGATCCTCCTCAGCAGAGGTCTCCGACGAAGTGGGCCCCTTCTTCCTCCTCATTGGAGGGCTGGGGCCTCAACTGACTGCAGATGGCACATAACAGTCAGTGGGCTGGGACTCTGCTGGCCGTAGATGTTTTGGCTCTCCAAGATGGCAGATATGCCAGACAAAATCCCAGAATTCCAGATTCCCCAGCTTCTCCATCTCCCCCGGACTGAGAGGCATGTCTAGACAGATGTTGAACACCTCCTTAATCTCTGTCTCCGTGTAGACCATCCACCTCGATGAGGAATCTACAGGCAAAGTCCCTCACGTCAGCTCCCTGCTGACGGATGTAATGAGAGTTCACATATCTGGCTATTCCAAGATAGTTGGAAGGTTCAGTGGGGGGAGATAGAAAAAGGAAGATACCCATCTTCTGCTGAATCCTCTATATGGCTGGTTCGTTCTGTCACGGCTGCGAGTGCAGTGAAGAGGCGAGGACTCAAACGCAAGAAGAAAGGGTGGTTTTTATTAAATGATAAAATAAAACAAACACAAACAAAATGCCCACGAGGGGGAAAACTAAACAAACTGAAATACATACAAGGAATCAGGAACAAAAGACATACCAAATGATAACAAACCAGCCCAGGACTGAAGACACAAGGAGATTAAATAGGGGAAAAACAAGGCAGGTAATGGGGAGGAACAGGTGGGGCAAATTAACCAATAATCAGATAACAAGAAGGGTTGGGTCAAGACAGAAGACAGGAACGCACCTGACACAGAAATTAACCAAAACACCACATGTGCTAAACAAGACAAGACAGACATGTGACACTTTGATTCTGGATAAATCAGAGGGATAATAACTGACGTGTTGTTCAGTCCCTGAATGAGGTCATACCAGGACAGGGCATTCCCAAATAGATGTAGTAAGTATTATTCTCTGTACACACAGAAGCAGGCAGCACACGACCAACTTACTAAGTTAAGTAGTTTGAACTGTTTAGCAAACTGTTTCCTTTCTGCCAAATAGTTGAGGAATCCAGGTGCCATTTTCAAGTTTTGATTAACAACTTGACAGTTTCCATCATCTAAATGTTTTTGTTTGTGTTTTCTTCAGTTTTTGAGTTGCTTGGCCGTCCAAAAATATCTTGCAAATTCTCTTGGATAGGCTGGGATCCTTATACCTGGCTGGGCCTTGATGTTTTAACAAAGTAATGAGAATCAGAGAGGGTTTTTGGTCAAACCCCATGAAAGTTTAACAGAGGGCAGCCAGACATCGTAGTGTGGTCATGTCAACCCACGTCTTTCCCGTTGAAAAATGGGACTGAGATATGAGGATGGAACATGATGAAAGTGATGAAAATACGGCATAAATTTAGCCGTATTTGCCAGACACCTGTAGTTGTAACGATTGTCAGACAAAGCTTTAGATTGATAAAGAGGTGGAGATATCTTGATTCTTTTTTTATTTTTTTATTTATTATTTTCATATCAGCATTTGTCAAAGAGAGTTAAAGTGTGAGGGAACACATTTATTGCAGTGGAAACACTGCATACACGTGATACTGATGGCTTTAGTTATGTGGACATTTTATTGGAAGCCTTTTTCCTGCAGACCTGTTGCTGTAGGGAACTGGACTAAGTTTGCATGCCAATGCATGATGACACTTAAAATGGAGGGAATGAGCATGAGCAAATAATATGTTTTAAGCTTAAAGGGATAGTTCACCCAAAAATGAAAATTAGCCCATGATTTACTCTCCCTCAAGTCATCCTAGGTGTATATGACTTTCTTCTTTCAGACGAATACAATCAGAGTTATATTAACAAATGTCCTGGCTCTTCCAAGCTTTATAATGGCAGTGAACGGTAGTCCAAAATTTGAAGCCCCAAAAAGTGCATCTATCCATCATAAAAGTGCATCTGTCCATTATAAAAGTGCATCTATCGATCATAAAATCTTTCTGAAGCGAATCGATGGGTTTGTGTAAGAAAAATATCCATATTTAACACGTTATAAAGTAAAATATCTATAATATAGGACCGCCTTCCATATTCAACTTACGAAGAAAGTGTAACGTCTCTCGCTGTTCAAAACGCTTACACTACATCCAATGTCATCTTCGCGCCAGTTACGCTTTTTTCGTAATGTGTTAAATATGGATATTTTTCTTACACAAACCCCATCGATTCGCTTCAGAAGGCCTTTATTAACCCCCGGAGCCACGTTGAGCACTTTTATGATGGATAGATGCACTTTTATAATGGATGGATGCACTTTTTTGGTCTTCAAATTTTGGGCTGCCATTATAAAGCTTGGATTAGCCAGGACATTTTTTAATATAACTCTGATTGTATTCGTCTGAAAGAAGAATGTCATAATACACCTAGGATGGCTTGAGGGTGAGTAAATCATGGGATAATTTTCATTTTTGGGTGAACTATCCCTTTGAGAAACAAGAAAAGGATAT
Source organism: Coreius guichenoti (assembly GCA_039654105.1). Taxonomy (NCBI): domain Eukaryota; kingdom Metazoa; phylum Chordata; class Actinopteri; order Cypriniformes; family Gobionidae; genus Coreius; species Coreius guichenoti. The sequence continues at coordinate 42,608,604 of CM077175.1, forward strand.
TTATACCGACATAGTGCAGTTACACCATAATGTAATTCTTTGTATGCATAAGATTTACCTTCCTTTTTAAAGAAATTCTTTATAATCCTTCATAGAAAAGTCAAATCATAAATTTTAAGTCCTAAATTCCCCCCGTCTGTGTTGTTTTCTGAGAACTACACCAACAGGTTTGCCAGGGTGCTGGTCAGTCTTTGCCATTTAAGGTCATATTGAGCCGATGAACATTTTAAATCATACAGTATGTTTAAAATCATAATAATTCATATGCTTAAAACATTTCTTTTTGGAGGGATTCCTCTTATATATAATAATTAATTATTTTGTGTAACATGGTCAAAAAACAGGCACTTCCTACATCACTTTTCCCATTCAGTATTCCTGTTGAAAGGTTCTCCATAAAAAAATCTTAAAACATTGTGTGTTCCTCAGTTCATAAATAGCACACAATTTAATATCTCATAAAAACACTCACAAAATTTTCCACACACATCAAAGTTTTATTGCCTTTTTACATTTCACCTTTTTTCGACACAAAACAGAGACGTTAGAGCTTGTTGTCGGTGGAATTGTATATGACTGGATAAATAAGACCCGAAGTGCTGAAGTTCCTCACAATGTCACTTTTCATTAACGTCAGAGCATGTTCTTCTCCACAAGCACCGTAAATACTTACCAGTGACAGCAAGCATATAATCACACACACACACACACACACACCCTCCGCGTTTATCCTGGCATCATGTTCTCAGAAGCCTGGTACTTTTGAAGAGGAGGCCTCCAGGAAGACACCGCTTTTAAAAGGTTCCCCGTACACGGACAGGAGGTTTCTCTTTGCTATGAAAGGCACACGTGCTTATGTCCTGTGACGCATGCAGGCCAGCTGGGCAAACACTCTTCCCGTCCACTTTGTAATAAGAAAGGCAAAGCACAGGTAACTTCTGTATGGGCTCTTTATTTGGGTTTTTAGATGGCTGACACTCCCAGCTCGATCTGGTTCACGTGTCTCGTGTGAAATCAAACCACTAACATCTCCTCCGCTGGAAATGTCCAAACCACAGGGTCTCCGTCTCTGGAAGGTTCTAGCGCGTTCCAGCGAGCAGGGGAAGCGGGGAAACACTTGTTTTCATAGCTCTGGGTCAGAGTCAGTCAGGGCTTTTCAGGGTGAGGGAAATCCTCATGCAAAACAGTGTTCATGGTGCGGTGGCTTTCCTGAGAAGATGGGCTGCTTTGCTGTTTGTTTTCCCTGCGCATGCATGGTTGTCTCCTAATGACATATCATTAATCATGCTTAATTAGAAACACTTGAAACTAGTGTTGTCACGATACCAAAATTATGACTTTGATACGATACCAGACTAAAATACCTCGATACCGAGACTGAATCGATACCACGGCAAAAAACAGTAAAAGTAATTGAATAATATGACAGAACTTACTATTCATTGTTTTATACAGTTATTTTTTTATTTATTTTTTAAACTAAAAACTCACTTGGCCAGCATGTTCCTGTCCTGCTTTTTGACCATTCCCTCCTCTTTATTTAAAAATAATAATAATAATAATAATAATGATGATAATAATAATAACTACAGTGGGGAGAACAAGTATTTGATACACTGCCGATTTTGCAGGTTTGCCCACTTACAAAGCATGTAGAGGTCTGTAATTTTGATCATAGGAACACTTCAACTGTGAGTGACGGAATCTAAAACAAAAATCCAGAAAATCACATTGTATGATTTTTAAGTAATTAATTTGCATTTTATTGCATGACATAAGTATTTGATACATCAGAAAAGCAGAACTTAATATTTGGTACAGAAACCTTTGTTTGCAATTACAGAGATCATACGTTTCCTGTAGTTCTTGACCAGGTTTGCACACACTGCAGCAGGGATTTTGGCCCACTCCTCCATACAGACCTTCTCCAGATCCTTCAGGTTTCGGGGCTGTCGCTGGGCAATACGGACTTTCAGCTCCCTCCAAAGATTTTCTATTGGGTTCAGGTCTGGAGACTGGCTAGGCCACTCCAGGACCTTGAGATGCTTCTTACGGAGCAACTCCTTAGTTGCCCTGGCTGTGTGTTTCGGGTCGTTGTCATGCTGGAAGACCCAGCCACGACCCATCTTCAGTGCTCTTACTGAGGGAAGGAGGTTGTTGGCCAAGATCTCGCGATACATGGCCCCATCCATCCTCCCCTCAATACGGTGCAGTCGTCCTGTCCCCTTTGCAGAAAAGCATCCCCAAAGAATGATGTTTCCACCTCCATGCTTCACGGTTGGGATGGTGTTCTTGGGGTTGTACTCATCCTTCTTCCTCCAAACACGGCGAGTGGAGTTTAGACCAAAAAGCTCTATTTTTGTCTCATCAGACCACATGACCTTCTCCCATTCCTCTTCTGGATCATCCAGATGGTCATTGGCAAACTTCAGACGGGCCTGGACATGCGCTGGCTTGAGCAGGGGGACCTTGCGTGCGCTGCAGGATTTTAATCCATGATGGCGTAGTGTGTTACTAATGGTTTTCTTTGAGACTGTGGTCCCAGCTCTCTTTAGGTCATTGACCAGGTCCTGCCGTGTAGTTCTAGGCTGATCCCTCACCTTCCTCATGATCATTGATGCCCCACGAGGTGAGATCTTGCATGGTGCCCCAGACCGAGGGAGATTGACCGTCATCTTGAACTTCTTCCATTTTCTAATAATTGCGCCAACAGTTGTTGCCTTCTCACCAAGCTGCTTGCCTATTGTCCTGTAGCCCATCCCAGCCTTGTGCAGGTCTACAATTTTATCCCTGATGTCCTTACACAGCTTTCTGGTCTTGGCCATTGTGGAGAGGTTGGAGTCTGTTTGATTGAGTGTGTGGACAGGTGTCTTTTATACAGGTAACGAGTTCAAACAGGTGCAGTTAATACAGGTAATGAGTGGAGAACAGGAGGGCTTCTTAAAGAAAAACTAACAGGTCTGTGAGAGCCGGAATTTTTACTGGTTGGTAGGTGATCAAATACTTATGTCATGCAATAAAATGCAAATTAATTATTTAAAAATCATACAATGGATTTTTGTTTTAGATTCCGTCTCTCACAGTTGAAGTGTACCTGTGATAAAAATTACAGACCTCTACATGCTTTGTAAGTAGGAAAACCTGCAAAATCGGCAGTGTATCAAATACTTGTTCTCTCCACTGTACATGCCAATGTGAACATCCTTACAGAGATGTTTGCAACAATCACATTATCAATCATGTTAACATTCACTAACCTTTCATTCTGAACAGGTTGGGATGACCAAAATCTTATTTCATGATGTGGGTAATTTAATATTTTTTTAAATGTAATTTTATAATTACAATATAGATATTTAATTTAATTTTATCTTTGTTTTTAAAAAAATAAGCAAAAATGTAAATTACAATGACAAAAACAGTGCTTTCTTTTCAGCAGTAGCTCTATTTAACAGTAGCATTCAAGAAAGAAATTAAATAATCAAATGTAAAAAAAATAAAATAAAAAACATTAAAGTTAATCAGTCAAGCATGGGGTGATATTCTATTTTCTTTTGGTGTTTGATTAACATTAATCACACAGAATATTAGGTCCGGCCCTTTAAGAGCTGCACGGATCCAATACATTGTAACCAAGCGGCAACCTCCCCCAGTTTCTCTTGAAGCCAATACAGAAGTGACTTAAACTGCAATTCATCGACTGGCCGCTAGAGACAGGCTCCAAAAGAGAGCAGAATCTCATTGAGCCCCATGTTAAAATGCCCAACTTTACAGCAGAAAAAAACATGTTTACAGCCTGGTACAAATTGTGGTTTTGGTCTATACAGCTAATTTTGCCCTTCATGACAACTGTGAAGGGGGTGAATTTTTTTATAACTCATTCGTTTAAATTATATTAAGCCTTAAAGTTCTGCATAATTAAGGGGCGTGGCCACTTGAGTGACAGGTGGATTGCCGCTGCTGTCACTACTAGACCTTTGTCTGCTGTCTGTTAGCTCCACCCACTCCACCTGTTAGCTCCTCTTTGCCCATTTTCTGTTATCCGGGAGTGATGCGCCCCACTTTAGGCTCCAGAAACGCTCTTTAGAAACCTATGGGTGACATCACAGACACTACGTCCATATTTTTTTACAGTCTATGATTGTAACACATCCGATTTCTCACTCAACTCTGTATACGGTCACTAAAGACACACCCGACTGTGTTTACCTGACTACTCACCAGGACGTGCATTTTTACATATTTTTGACCATTCAAAGCCAATAATCCACGAAATTGACGTCGCGATCGCATGCTGTCTGAGTGAAAGGCGTGTGCATGCTTCAGGTCAGAGTCTGGCAGCACGAGCACGTCCCGCACCGCACTTTATTTTCTCATGCATGCGTTTCTGTTGCTTTCTTTGTCATATTTGACTGTTCTGCTTCCATTGATTAGTGAACGGTGAAACCAGAGCTCTGCACACACGTCCTGACTCTGCTGTCACACATCGACGCAAATTAACAAATACTGCTCTTGTGCTGTCACTACAGCAATACAATTTCATATTGTACCATTTTTAATAGCAGGGTATTGCGATACTTTTCTAGTATATTGTGCAACACTACTTGAAACTACACAAACAGGATGTTCTAAATGGTTTGGTGACCTTAAAGCTACACTTTGTATTTTTTCGCCGCTAGGGGTCGCTAACCTCTTCACAACAATAACAAAGGCGTAGCTTGATGACGCAGTGAATGAGCGTGGAATCATACCGATGGATCTAATCATGTTTATGGGGAAATAATGTTTATGGATGAGTGAATGCATTCATGTTTTTTAACATGACTGTGGTATGAAGCAGGGTGCGATTACTAATAAGAGACAGATATCAGCGCCACACGCGAGTCCCAGGGGATATAAAGAAATGAGGACATTTCATTCTACCGAACTACCCGCGAGTGCTGAATTACTACTCAAACAGGTCAGTTTATTTGACCATTTACAACTGTGAGGAAACACAATGCTGTTTCACTTGGTCTACACTGCATTTGAGTGTGTTGAGAGTTATGTTATTCTGTGTGCTAGTATGAGACTAGCAGTAGCTACATCATACTGATGATAATATTTCATCGTGTTGAGCTACATAACATTGATTCGTTGTATGTACATTTGCTCACCTGTCTAATAAAGCACACGAGCGGCATCTCTGTCAAGTCGAAGTTTGTTGCGAAGCTCTCGCCATCTGGAAAACGCCACGTCGATACTGGTCCTCTTTTGATTTCTCATTTTGTTCCAAAGTCTGCTTGCCATGGTCCGTAATGTTTGAACGAAACTACAACAGCACTAGACGTTACGCACTTGTTCACGTCTGTTGCCATGGTTTCTACGGCAGTAAAAGCGGAAACCGAGGGTAACGCGGATATGACGCCATTGACAGGCGACTCCCTCACACGTCCCGGTTCCTTGGTTAAAATCACAATTTTCTCACGATTTACAAATAGTTGGAAATATTTGGGATATTGTAAGTACTCAACAAAATATATAATACTGGCCCAGTGGTTTTTGGATATTTTACTGCAAAAATCTTACATATTGCACCTTTAAAACCAGCATGGGAGATCAAAATGGGTTTTTAGGTCCTGTAAACTTGTTTGTGTACATCTCGTGTGTGTGCTAAACAAAGTTTTCTCCTCTTCACAGAGACTATGTTGAGTTTTGTGGATGACATCATGTCCGGGGCCAAATCTCCGTGTGTGATGCTCGGGGACATCCCTGATCCCCTCTCATCTATCTCACTGATCACACGCTGCCTGGAGCCAGACACCACATACATGTGAGTTTCTGTCTATATAACCACCCATGACTTTGAGTCTGTTTTTTAAATAGCAGCATTTTCACTTTGAAATGAGTTGAGATGAACACTAGAATGTTCTCAACACAAATGTTTCATCTTAATTGATTTGCTCTTAATTTTATCAAAATTATATTATATTAGCCCCCCCTATCCTTGAAAAAAAAAATACCTGTCATATCACAATACTTCAGTACTTTTTTATTGATTTATATATACAGCTCTGGAAAAAATTAAGAGACCACTTAACATTGAGAAATTATTTGATTTGCTCTTAATTTTTTCCAGAGCTATATATTAAACTTATGAAAAACAGAAATGAAAGAAACACTACTATGTCCTGACAAATCCTTCATGTCCTCTTTGAGTTATACGCATTTTGGAAATAATACAAATACAATTATTATTATTATTATTATTATTACTTTGTATTATTTATTAATTAATTTAAAAAAATAATTTTAATTATTATTGTTATTATTTCCAAAATTCATATTGGCATATTCTAAAATAATAACAATAATTAAACAATATTAATTATTATTATTACTATTATTATTTCTAAAATTCATATTGGCATATCCTATAACAACAATAATAATAATAATTGTATTTGTATTATTTCCAAATTGCATATTGGCATATTCTAAAATAATAACAATAATTAAACAATATTAATTATTATTACTATTATTATTTCCAAAATTCATATTGGCATATCCTATAACAACAATAATAATAATAATAATTTTATGTGTATTATTTCCAAATTGCATATTGGCATATTCTAAAATAATAATAATAATAATAATAATAATAATAATAATAATAATAATAATAATAATTTTTTTTGTATTATTTCCAAATTGCATATTGGCATATTCTAAAATAATAACAATAATTAAACAATATTAATTATTATTACTATTATTATTTCCAAAATTCATATTGGCATATCCTATAACAACAATAATAATAATAATTGTATTTGTATTATTTCCAAATTGCATATTGGCATATTCTAAAATAATAACAATAATTAAACAATATTAATTATTATTACTATTATTATTTCCAAAATTCATATTGGCATATCCTATAACAACAATAATAATAATAATTTTATGTGTATTATTTCCAAATTGCATATTGGCATATTCTAAAATAATAATAATAATAATAATAATAATAATAATAATAATAATAATAATAATAATTTTTTTTGTATTATTTCCAAATTGCATATTGGCATATTCTAAAATAATAACAATAATTAAACAATATTAATTATTATTATTACTATTATTATTTCCAAAATTCATATTGGCATATCCTATAACAACAATAATAATAATAATTGTATTTGTATTATTTCCAAATTGCATATTGGCATATTCTAAAATAATAACAATAATTAAACAATATTAATTATTATTACTATTATTATTTCCAAAATTCATATTGGTATATCCTATAACAACAATAATAATAATAATTTTATGTGTATTATTTCCAAATTGCATATTGGCATATTCTAAAATAATAATAATAATAATAATAATAATAATAATAATAATAATAATAATTTTTGTATTATTTCCAAATTGCATATTGGCATATTCTAAAATAATAACAATAATTAAACAATATTCATTATTATTATTACTATTATTATTTCCAAAATTCATATTGGCATATCCTATAACAACAACAATAATAATAATTTTATTTGTATTATTTCCAAATTGCATATTGGCATATTCTAAAAAAATAATAATAATAATAATAATAATAATAATTTTATTTGTATTATTTCCAAATTGCATATTGGCATATTCTAAATGTACTTATTGTGTTCATGTTGTAGTGCAAAACAGTTTTGCTGCTACTAAAGTGGGATATGGGTACGGTTATGGACAGATTTGGTGGTGTGGGTAAGTTGAAGGGTGAGTTAAGAGGTAGGAGAAGGGTCAACGGTGTAATTATAGATGTAATTACAGAAATTAATTACAGATATAATTACATGCAGGTATTTTTTTTAAATATAAGTATAATGTAAAAGCATGTATGTTCACTAGGGGTGGGCGATATATCCTCAAAATTGTATCACGATATTTCAAGAATATTTGCGATAATGATATTTATGACGATATAGAAAAAAATATATGGAACAAAGTTTTATTGGTTATTGCAGCTGTTAGGCAGCAGCATTTATTAGTGCAAACAAAATGAAGGGCATTTTCCATCCTTTTCCAATGAGCTACTGTCATTGAAGACATAATACTTAATTCGAAGTGTAAATCTGTTGTCATAAGGTGGCAGCATCACAGTCACACAGCATGAGTCAAATGTAAGCAAAGTAAAAAAAATAGCCTTGGTACAAGTTGGGAGTGTTTTCACTGGAAATCTTAAGTAAAAGTATAACTCCTTAACATTTTAGTTTAACAATAACTAAAGTATATTATGCCATGGTCTGTCTGAATATTCGATTCTGATTGGCTGGAAGGTGTGCAATAAAATCGTTTAATGCACAGGTAGTTTCAAGTCAGTTGAATCACCGTTCTATATCAATGCGCTGTTTTCATTGAAGCGCACACACACGCACACGTCACTCGCATACAGAGAGCGGAGATCGCGCTGCGCATTCAGGAGCACAGAAACTTATCAACGCCGCCCCGCGACTTTTAGCAATAAAACAGCTAAGCTACTGGATCACTACATTATATTACTCGGCAACGATGGGGTTACATCGCTATTTTTAAGTAATAAACGCACACCTTCATTCTTAAGAGAGACGCTGAACAGACGCAGTCATGCAGGCATGACTCTCTCTCTCTCTCTCTCTCTCTCTCTCTCTCTCTCTCTCTCTCGATAATTAATTCAAATAAATGCTGTAATTCATTCATTCAAATAAATGTAATCTTACCGCACTACTTTATCTCTGTGTCTGATTCAAAGGAGGCAGAATGCTAGATCTCACGAGCCGTAACTGACGAAAATAACCGTCAATTTTACCCTTCCGGTCAAATATTGTGCTGCAAACATCAATAACAGCTTATCAGTGTTTTTTTCAGTTGTCAAGAGGTCTGACCGCTCCCTTTTTAGGTACTAAATCGTCATCGGAGGCTGACATGCTGCTCACAGGTGTTGTTGTTGTGCGCGCTAGGGAACGTAAATGCGATATACGTCATCGCGTCGCTATATCATTGATATCACGATATGACACTTTTTTTATCATGTAAAAATTTATACCGGTGTTATCGTGGACGGTATGATATGGCACACCCCTAATGTTCACAATAAGTACATTGTATCAAATGATTAATTTAAATATTAGTACATAGTTACTAGTTAAAGACACCGAATATAAAGTGGGACCATAATAATAATATAAATCAAAGAGGTCATCTCCAGGCCTTATGTTCACAAAGTTTCTTAATCTAAGTGTGATGCCAGGTTTCTTCAGCATGGAACACCTGCTTCCTTTGCAAGAGGCTTCGTCATTGAGCGCTCCGTAAGAAACAAAACATAGAGGCCCCACTTTTGGCTGGATGATTTACTTGGACTTTGAACTGACGTTGAGTTGCATGTCTTCAGTCAGATGAGGGATTTTAATATCTGCGTGAGTCTAAGCAATTATATCCAACTAAGGCTGTGAAAATCCGATAATGATTTGTCTAAAATATGTCTGGAGTACTTCCGACCTATGTCAATTGTCCAATATCAGTAGTTGATTTAGCATGTGCTTTTCACTAAATAGCTTGGCAGTCTTTGTAGCAGGTATGGAATCTTCTTGGAAAGTATAATTGGCCCAATCATCGCTTTTGTATAAAAGCTGGTGACATCAGCCCGATGTCTTCTCTTGGAAGTGGTAATTGCGTGGTGGGCCCCTGTCTGTTTAGACTCCCTTGGATAGTTATGACGTATTACATCCTTTTCTCAGGAAAGTTCTTTTTTGTGCCACGGGGAAGAACATGGTCTTCTCGCCCAGTAGGCCCGAGTCAATTTGGGCGAATTTTACATGCTTCAGATGTATACAGCATGGGCTGCATACAACAAGGATTAAGTAAACACTTGACATTAGCAGTATATTGTGAGAGTAGATACACCGATCAGGTATAACATTATGACCTAATAGACCTAATAGACCACTAGACCCCTGAAGGTGTGCTGTGGTGTCTGGCACCAAGATGTTAGCAGCAGATCCTTTAAGTCCTGTAAGTTGCAAGGTAGGGCCTCCATGGATCGGACTTGTTTGTTCAGCACATCCCACTGATGCTCGATTGGATTGAGAACTGGGGAATTTGGAGGCCAAGTCAACACCTCAAACTCGTTGTTGTGCTCCTCAAACCATTCCTGAACCATTTGTGCTTTGTGGCAGGCACATTATCCTGCTGAAAGAGCCACAGCCACCAGGGAATACCGTTTCCATGAAAGGGTGTACATGGTCTGCAACAATGCTTAGGTAGGTGGTACGTGTCAAAGTAACCTCCACATTGATGGCAGGACCCAAGGTTTCCCAGCAGAACATTGCCCAAAGCATCACACTGCCTCCGCCGGCATGCCTTCTTCCCATAGTGCGTCCTGGTGCCATGTGTTCCCAGGTAAGCCACACACGCACCCGGCCATCCACGTGATGTAAAAGAAAACGTGATTCATCAGACCAGGCCACCTTCTTCCATTGCTCCGTGGTCCAGTTCTGATGCTCACGTGCCCACTGTTGGCGCTTTCGGCGGTGGACATGGGTCAGCATGGGCACCCTGACTGGTCTGCGGCTATGCCGCCCCATACGCAACAAACTACGATGCACTGTGTATTCTGACACCTTTCTATCAGAACCAGCATTAACTTCTTGAGCAATTTGAGCTACAGTAGCTCGTCTGTTTGATCGGACCACTTGGGCCAGCCTTCGCTCCCCACATGCATCAATGAGCCTTGGCCGCCCGTGACCCTGTCGCCGGTTCACCACTGTTCCTTCCTTGGAGCACTTTTGATAGATACTGACCACTGCAGACCGGGAACACCCCACAAGAGCTGCAGTTTTGGAGATGCTCTGACCCAGTCGTCTAGCCATCACAATTTGGCCCCCCCTCGCTCAAATCCTTACCCTTGCCCATTTTTCCTGCTTCTAACACATCAACTTTGAGGACAAAATGTTCACTTGCTGCCTAATATATCCCACCCACTAACAGGTGCCGTGATGAAGAGATAATCAGTGTAATTCACTTCACCGGTCATAATGTTATGCCTGATCGGTGTATATGAATAATGATAAATCGCAATATAAATCTGTGGTTTTCATCAGAGGGTCGTGATGCAGCATTAGTCTGCAAACATCTGTCTTTGCAGTTTTACACATTCCAGAATTGCTTGCGATGATCTGTCTGCATGCAACTTTCATATGGGTATTCCAACATATAGGTGCTTGTATTTAAACACCCTGCTACCTGTCCTCCTGATTCCCTGTGCTACATGTCCTGCACATATGTAGGCATTTAGCACACACACACATGCAGGGCACGCTGGAGAGATTACACCAGCCCAGAGGGAGGATTGAGTCCTCCTTAGTATACTTCTTTCCAAATGTTTTTGATATTTGACCGTTGTTCAAAGCACAGATTGTCTTTATAATATTTATGGACCTGTTCAGTGTTGTTGTCAGGTTCACTTCAGAGTTTTAAGTTTCCAGAGAAACATAGTGGGGTCCAAAAATCTGAGACTGCTAGTGAATATGCTTCTGCTTTGCATCATTTTTAGTTTTCTATTTTAATAATTTCTTTAATTAAAAATGACATCAGCAAAAGTATTTCCTATTTGGGTGTATTTTTCCACCTCATGTTTAATGTGGTCTTAGCAGCTATTATCATTAACTAATAACTAAAACATTTCTCTTAATTGAATAAATCATGTAAAATCTCCTAAATTGTTTAGTCTATGACACAATGAATTTAATATTTCTAGTGAAATGTGCTTTTTTTATTTTAAGTTGACTCTCAAAAGTGTGTGAATTAGAGTGAATGGAAATCTCCTGTTTATATTTGATTTTGAGTTATGTTGTACAATTAAAAGACTAGCTAGCACAGCACAAGTACAAACAAACTTGTTACTCAATAGCAAAGTCATTGCTCACTGAACAAAGCAACATGCATCATATTATTAGTGTACATGCAGTTATCCACAACCTAACCATAAGCTCTGCTCTTCTGCACAATGGTAACGATCAAAACTTCAACATAACAGAAACTAAAGTCAAGCAGATCATTAAACATTAACAGATGTTTCCCTTCACTCAAAAACACATAACACTTCATTTCAACATTAACTCTCCATTTCGAGCCATATGCAAAGCATGCTGGGAACTAACAATGGTGTCTCTAAATAAAACCACATAATTGAACAAATTCTCTTAAAAATAAATAGGTATTTTAATTTTATCAGCTTAATCGGTTCCTTAAATCAAGCCTCAAAGCTGCTTAAGTTTCCTTAAATTTAGGAAAATGTATCTCTTGGCTTTATTAGTGAAATGTTCTCAACTTTTTATACAACACTGAACCACAATTTTCTTAAGAAAATATGCACACTATTTTTAATAATCAACTAATAATACAAGACCCATGATTCATTTTTTACAGTATAAAATGACAAAAACACATGACGAAATGACTAAAAATGAAATATTAAAAAATATATAAACAAATTCTAATTCAACATATTAATAAAACTAAAATAACGCTGGATCAAATGCTTTATTTTCACTACTATCACCAAAACAGGTGTGTGAAATATAAATAGTCATTAATAATCAAGGTTTTTATAGTTATGAGGTTCATAGGTTAGGTCTTAGGAAAGGTTATATCCCTTTTAATCAATAAATCACACACATAACAGATTTCCCTAGCTCACACATGCACTCTCTGCCTGGCACGTTTGTTGTTTATGATATCTTCCACTAGATGGGGATGTAGTTCAGCTTAATCTTTCCAACCTGCCTCTCATAGCCTGCGGCACATATCATCAGTGATAGAGTAATTGCAGCGATCTTTTCGGAGTGAGTGGGTACACGGTACACCGCCACAGCTGGTTGCTATTGTTCAAGTTGAGTTGTCTGTACATAAGGGATTCTCAAATCAAAGCCATGAGCCGAAGGTAAACTCGTGCTTATGTAATGGGAGTGGTGCAGTCATGCATTTTTATTTTAATGGAGGTATATGCCGTTATATGATTACATAATTCACACACTGAAACAATTTGTTGACTCTGAACTTCAAAGCACTCCTAAAAAGGTAATGGTTCATAATTTCCGAGATCTATCTGAAAGTGTTATTTCCATCCAAATCTAGGAATAAATCCAATACACTTATTTATTCATTTAACCTTAACCCTGAGCTTATTTATTTTGATAAACGTTATTGTTTAAGACATGCATCTTAAATTATTATTAGTAGTAGTCATAGTAGTAGTATTTTATTAGGAATCATAGCTGTTTAACGAACATGCTCTATACATGTTGAGCTATGGTGCTTATGTTGGAAGATGTGGTTCAAGTCTGGCCTGCAACATATCCCAATCATATTGCAAAAGGCTAACAGATAAAAATAGGTAACACTTTATTTTTTAATCCACTTTATTTTCTGGTCCACTTTCATGTCAACTAGACTGTCTTAACTTTTTCCCCATTGACAGAATTTTGCGGTGCCTTGACGAAAAATGATACCAATTGTGCTACCAACACTATATTTGCATTGTTTTAAAGGTAGGGTTAGCGTAGGTTTGGACGTTAATAAAGAATCACACACATTAATGTTCACAATCTGATCAGATATTCATACAACTAAATATTCTGGGGGCCATAAAAGTTGAAAATGATTAAAAATGCTGCCGCTGGCTGGCAACTTTTAAAAAAAACACTGGCGGGGAAAGAGTAAATATCTACTAACACTTTATTTTGATGCTTCCCCAACAGTTTCTACTTATTCTACTAACCCCAACTAACTTAACAGTCTACTAATACTCTAATAAGAGTAAGTTGACATGTAGTTGCAAAGTTACTTATAGTTAGCAGAATGTCTAAAGTTGACTATCAAAATAAAGAGTAACCTAAAAATACTGTATTTCAGAACCTTGAGTAAGTGGCAAATGTCTAATTGTGCGTTGTCAGGTTTCGGCTGTGGGCGGTGGACAACACGGGTCGGCGCTCCAGTCCGAGTGAGGTGACGATCAAAACTCCCTGTCCTGCCGTGGACGACGTCAAGGCTCAAGGTAGAGAATTGCTTGCATATTGTAAAATGACCTTAGGGAAATATTCAGAAGATCATAAGTGATTTGATATGGTTGAATATCCCCTCAGAAATAGCAGACAAGATTTATAACCTGTTCAACGGCTACACCAGCGGGAAGGAACAGCAGACTGCCTACAATACACTCATGGACCTGGGCTCACCAACCCTCCACCGAGTGCTTTACCACTACAACCAGCGCTATGAGAGCTTTGGAGAGTTCACTTGGCGCTGTGAAGATGAACTGGGGCCCAGGTTTGTAAGACGATTCTCAAGCTCTGTTACAAAAGTTAGTTAAAGGGATAGTTCACACAAAAATTAAAATTAGCCCATGATTTACTCACCCTCAAGCCATCCTAGGTGTATATGACTTTCTTCTTTCAGACGAATACAATCAGAGTTATATTAAAACATGTCCTGGCTCTTCCAAGCTTTATAATGGCAGTTTGAAGCCCAAAAAGTGCATCCATCCATCATAAAAGTGCATCTATCCATTATAAAACTGCATCTATCCATCATAAAACTGCATCCATCCATCATAAAAGTGCATCTACCATCATAAAAGTGCATCCATCCATCATAAAAGTGCATCTATCCATCATAAAAGTGCATCTATCCATCATAAAAGTGCATCCATCCATCATAAAAGTGCTCCACACGGCTCCGGGTTGTTAATAAAGGCCTTCTGAAGTGAAACGATGCGTTTTTGTAAGAAAAAATATCCATATTTAAAACTTTATAAAGATGGCCTATGCAAGTCGACTCACAGCAAAAGAGTAACCCCTGACGCCAAGGCTGTAACCATGTCTTAGACATTGGGGGGGACCAAAGTTTGTTTTGTTTTTTTTGCGTGAGGACGAGTGGGGGGGAGGAATTAAATTATTAAAGGATTAAAAGGGATTTAAGGAAATAAAGAAAAAGAAATAAGAACGGTAAAAGTTCCAGTTCTATTGTACTTATGAAGTAAACTATTTGCAAATAATATTTTTTTTCACACTTATTTTCGTCTGCCTAATATGTAAAAATGCTAAATGTTTCTTGTCACGTCAAATTCAGTTATGATGTCATGTTTTCAATTCAAAACGGTGAAATTTCATAAAAAATCTCAAGTAGGCTAGTTTGCATCACTTGATATTACTGTTGGTCGCTGAACGTTTTTATCATAAAACAGTTAAATATTAAATGTTTAGCTACTTACATCTTACGACGCACTCTTTCACTGCGATAACTAAAGTGTGGCGTTGGAATTCGCACTACAGTAAGCCCCGCCTTCTTTGATTTGATTGGCCATCAGTGACAAGCGCTGTTAGACCGCTGAGGCAGACCAACCTAAATATGTAACATTTTACATTTGTCATCCGAGCAACAAACAGAGCGGTTTATGATGGAGTACAGCAGAGCAGCATCAATAATATCAGATATTGGGGGGGGGGACAATTTGGCCATTTCTAATTATTCGGGGGGGACTCATCCCCCTCAATGTCTATGGTGTTACGGCCCTGCCTGACACGATGTAGGAGTAGCATAAACTTTGACGCCTCTCGCGGTTCAAACAAATAGGGCTGGGCAACAAACTCAAGAACCCCTTCTCTTATATCTTATAATCCTCCGACATTTCTCTAAAAAAAATCTCGTTTTAGACTTCTAATTCGTGACCAGTGTTTTGTTTTGCTCTATCCTCTGTGCTTCCACGTTCGTCAATGTGTCATGCGTCAGGTCAAGGGTTACTCTTTCACCGTAAATCCATGCGTTATTTTAGTTTATAACATGTTAAATATGGATATTTTTCTTACAAAACCCCATCGCTTCGCTTATGAGGGCCTTTATTAACCCCCTGGATTACTTTTATGGTGGATGGATGCACTTTTATGATGGATAGATGCACTTTTATGATGGATAGATGCACTTTTATGATGGATGCAACCATAATGGAACTTCATAAGTAGCCAGTTTGGGATGCTCTATATTAGAGTGTCCCAAATTGGTTCCAAATTGCACTCCACTGGATACACTGCAATTGATTTAAATAGCATTTGATGTTAGCATGTTGCTAAGCTAAAAGAGCAATGCTACGCTTAAAATAACAAAAATATTAAAGACATCCTGTAATGAAAATCTAGTTTTTAATGTTGTTTATATGTCTATGTGGTAATATGTTTTAAGACAAACCATGTGCAAATTCAAGTCAACACCATTACTGAGTATTTTCTCCTTAAAACTGCAGTGAAAAAACACATAGTTTGAAATCGCCTGTGTTTCTTAGGTCATAAACTACCTTGTAACCAATCACGTCAGCGTGCGGCGGCTTTAGCATATCATGAACTATTCTCTGAAGCAGGGGAGGCTCAAGAGAAGCTGGTTATCCTGGTGTATCTTTCTGTTGATATGAAAAATCAGGTACATTTAGCCATATAGCAGGTGAATTATGTATATGATATATATTATTATGATGTATGATGAACTTTATGCCTTTCTCCAATGACGTTCTGAGTTGTTCAAAGCATTTCTGAGGATGCTGATTTTTAGAAGGCAGACTGAGATGGCGAATGTGAACATGGTTTGTGTAACATTAGCAACACATTATTAGCTGTTTGATAACGTAGTCAAGCAAAAGGCTAATCATATTAATTACGGTTATGTGTCCTACATTGTAAAGCGTTTACTACAGTAAAGTTGACTGAGTGAGTGGAGGCGGGGCTAATTTGCATATTCAAGTATCCACGTATACTAAAGGCAGCGGCTATTTACACTAAGTGAAAATAAAATATTTTCTTAGTGATATATTCTATTTACACCATGTAAAAGTAGCAGTTCTTTGCAATATGTGTAAATAGTAATTAGATGCTATTTATACTTTATTTTGGCAGATACATACTATTTGCACCTCGGTGTTGTTGTACATTAACAGGATGCAATAATAACAGAGTGTAAATGATTATATTTATTAAAATGATTAAATGGATGCCGCCTTAATGGGACAATAAAAGCCCTCCCTACACCGACCCCTAACCTTACCCAATAAATGTTTTTATTATTATTAAACATTTCGTTAGGCAATTTATTTCCACTTTTAGAACATTTTCTTCATTTTTATTGAAAGTAAATGCCTTTCCGATGTGATATGTGATGGGAAAAGGGAGAAGAGCGAGCTCGGCAAAAGGCGGATTCGAACCCGGTTGCGTCAAAATCTAGATCCTTGAGCCTTACGCTCTACTGACTACACCACTGAAGACATTGAAATATGTTCGTCTTTTCTAAATCTCGTTTGTCCCAACCAGGCATTGTTAGGCGGAGATAGTGTGAATAGCACTTGCCAACAAGGCGCGCTATTTGCACTTGGTGTATATAGACACTCCGTATACTAAATGAAGCAAGGGTGTAGAGTTGCATTCAAGCTATTTTAAGGCATGAAGATTTTTTTTTCACAGGAAAAAAAACATTTAAATATGTCATTTTGGTGATCAAAGATGAGTTTTAAGGGATAAAATGATTGACTACAGGGGGACTTTAAATAAAATGATCAATTAGTTTTATTCATTTTTCATTTATGTAAATGAATTTGAATGAATGTTTAAATATTTTAATTATATGCACTATTTTTATAAACTATTTAGTATTGAATTAAATACATTTATAATCAACATTTCACCCGCTTTTTACTCAATCTTGGATTTATATTTTCATTGAGCTCAGCGCAGTGCATTATGGGATGCTGCCCTGGAATGGATGTGGGTATTTTAGGGGGACACATTCATTTTTATTGATTGCAATTAAACATGATATGTTGTTTCACAAGCTTTAATGTGCTTTTTAAATTTTTTTCATTGCTCCTTAAATTACATAGTAAACAGATTATTCTATTACGGATTCTAACGTCAGACGTGATTAGGGAATTTGTGCTAATTAGGTTTAAATTGAATGCAATCAGACTGATTACAGTACATTTAAAGGGATCACTAAGGCATCACGCTGACCACAGAACAGGGTGGTAATCTTTATACACCCTCCAAAACAAACCAAAGACAAATAAGGTCTGGATTTTAGAATTGCACTGAAACGCTTTCTAAACGTAGCCATGTGTTCGATATAAAACTTGAACGCTTCCTCGCTGATGCACAGTAGAGGCAGGTGAATTTAATTAAAGCCATTTGGACAACCGTACCTGAGGCCTCAGTTCAAATTAAAAGGTTGTATTTAATCGTCTCCATGTTGCAAGGTTTTTCTTTCTTGCTCCTGAGTTACTGCACTAAAACACACTCGTATCAAACTCTATCCCAATCCCACCCAGTGTGACTGATGAGAGTTAACCGCTGTGAGCACTTCAACAGTGCCGCTTTCAAACAAAGATCATGAATTCATGGTAGTTTAATCGAATTCAGGCCTACGATATTTTCTCAATCATACCCGAGGAGTCAAGGTTTGGCTAGTTAGTATGTTCCAGTTATCTCCTGGGTGCCACTGTCCACGTACGGGGACATTATATTTGAGTGAATTTCTCTGACACCATACATGTCACAGTTTTAAGTCTGGATGTCCTGTAAAGAGCACATTTTCACAGATACCATTTGTTTTGAGGTTTCACCAGGACAACAACTTCTCCTTGGTCTTTAAAAATGATCGAATGATCAAATTTAGCACTCTTATGGAAATATGATAATATTTTGTAATGATCATTTAAATCTGACTAATTTTCAGGAAAATCTCAGGAAAATGTTATGGGGTTTCTGATCAAAATATGACTTTCTGTTACGATACAGGGCATTGATTTCATACATGTCCACTGTAGAGACACCGGGACTTAAAGCATGTTTATCAGGCTTTTTTGGGAGAAATAGGGAAATAGGGAAAGAAATTAGATATCAATGTTCCAATAAAATATTAGATACTATTACTATAAAATGTTGCCAACTATTACTCCCATTATTACACTTCTTTTTCCATTACATGTTGCTCCAAGAACACATTAATATGCAAACTAGATCCAGTGTATAGATACATTGCATTGAATGGGACTACCCATGTATGGCCATTTTACCCACATATTGCATAAAGTAAAATGGTATATCAGTTCATTCCGTTATATGTTTCATAACATAGTTGAGAATCATGTTTAAACAAAGTTTGGTTAAAAACATTGATTCCATTTGTTTTTGCCTATACATGTCATTTCATGTCATTTTATTTTTTAAACAACTGAGTCCTGGTGTCCACTTACGAGGACATAACATAACATATTAATAAAATATAATTTTTCAAAAAAAAATTCCATTTGTTTCTTATGCTCTAATGTAATGACATGAAAAAATACTAAATTCAAAAGACTTTGTTTTCCTGGGGTTTAGGAGGTTAACTATACCATTACGGTGTAGAAAGTGTCTCCTTTTACAGACATTCAAAAGTAGCTGTATATCAATTTTTTTTCCAAAGAAACATTTATATTCCAAATATTTCAATCAATCAATACCATCACTTTTAATTGTACATAAATACATTTAATGTGCTATTTATTAATTTGCATTCACTTTTTATTATGCTTATATTTATTTATTTCAACAGTTCATGATATATTCAATTTCGTTATATATCGATTTCTGCTGTCTGCTACATTTTATTTCAAATTATATGTTTTTCAATTTAATGTGCACTTACATTGCTCTCTTATTTATTTATCGCAACATTCTAGGATGTATTTCATAATTTAATTATGTCTTTATTTAAATTAAAATCAATCAATACCATCATGGAATCAGTCAATATCAATCGATACCATCACTTTGTACATAAATACATTTAATGCGCTACTTATTAATTTGTATTTATTATGCTTATATTTATTTATTTCAACAGTTCATGATGTATTCAATATCATTATATATCAATTTCTGCTGTCTGCTACATTTTATTTCAAGTTGTATATGTTTTTCAATTTAAGGTGCGCTTACATTTCATTGTTCGGTAACACTTTAGAATAATGGTCCGTCATTAATAGGTAACTAAGCAGGACTAATGAGTAGTACTACATTAACACTTCAGCTACTGCTATTAACTAATATAGAAACAAGCTTAACTAATCAGTAAGTAATATTGAATTTAGGAGATAGTTCCTTGTTAAGTAATCAATAATTACTGAAGGAGATTAGCCTCATTATTAACTATTAACTAACTGAAAAATTATAAAGAACATTATTGTGTGTCTGAAACATAATCACTCATCTTTTTTACTCTGAATAAAGTCATAAAATGCATCACTAATTACTCAAGTGTTACCTAGTCACTACTAGAGATCTGGACCATTATTTTAAAGTGAAAAAGATGTTTTAATGGTCCAGATCACTAGTAGTGACTAGGTAACACTTGAGTAATTAGTGATGCATTTTATGACTTTATTCAGAGTAAAAAAAGACAATTGCTCACATCTCAAACACGTTAATGTTGTGATTAGTAATTAATTATTAATTCTTTATCATTTGTCATAGTTACCTATTAGTTCTTAGTGATGCCAATCTCCTTCAGTAATTATTGATTAGCTAATAAGGAACTATCTTAGTCCTAAATTTGATATTACTTACTGATTAAAGCTTGTTTCTATATTAGTTAATAGTAGTAGCTGAAGTGTTAATGTAGTACTACCCATTGTTCTTTTATTTATTTATTGCAACATTCTAGGATATATTTCACAATGTAATTGTCTTTATTTAAATTAATCTGTTAAATCCCTACTTTTGAAGTTAGTTAGCTCAGTTACTATTCATACATTTCATTTATACATTGCATTATTTATACATTTCCATTAAAAAAATCCATAAGGAGGACCATATGAGTGCTAAAGGGTAAATGGTCTGTTGACCCCATGATGAGTCCAGTGATGTCATTAATACAGTCACTGGCCATCATTGAGATTTGAGAACTTCGAGTTTAAATGATAGCAGGTCAATTAGTATTAATTGACCCCCCTAAAGCCGTCTCCTATGACGAATGCATCAAGATAACTCAAAAACAACATTCATTCATATTAATTCTTCCAGATATTTGCACAATGATGATCATGCCCTTGTGATCGACCCAGTTCCATGAAATGTTGCGCAAGCTTTTAGACTTCAGATAAGCTGTTCAAGTGGAGGTCTGGGGAGATGGGCCATTATCTCCACGGCATCTGCCTTCCAAACAACTCATATGCGTCATTTCCAATCGCATTACGTCCATACAGCATTTTTTAAGGCATAGGATAGCAAGGAAGTATAAACAAAGAGAATTTGTTTCTAAGTCTTCAATACAAAAGGAATGCAGTTCACGCAACACAATCTCACTCCCAACTCATCACATATTGACGCTTGGTCAGGACCCTTCAGCATCACTTTTTAACGCACAGGGCACCCCTTTAGCGCCATTTTTCGACATGCAGTACTCCATTGATTTCAATGAGAAACCTTTGGCGTCATACACAGACACGGGCATGGGAATGTTATCATCATGATGATCATATATTGGGTTATGATTTTGCCATTATGACATGTTAGAGTGTGATTCTCAATTTAATCAGCCAGCATAATTTTATTTACATTTATTTAATTTTTTATTTACGCTATTTAGACACGTTTGAACATATAACCCAACCCCATCCCATCCCTAAACCTACCCATTTGTGTGGTATATGATATAAAACACAGGATATAACAGGCAGATTCGACTGCAGGCACAATTTATTCAAAAGTACAAATATTACAAGTGTTCCAAGGCCAAACAATTGATTTGTGTGAAGAAATTCCCAAAAGCGATCAGCGTCTCCATCCGCCGAAGATCATGCACACATTCAAAAATTGCCGCCTGAAGAAACGTTACGTCAGCTTTGATTGTGAAATGTCATTGACTCTCGCGTGTCTCGTGACCGATCGTGTCATGCTAAAGAGTCGGTGTATCTTTTGAATGAGATATGACTGAGTGCGTGTGTTCACGGAGCGGCGGGATCATTTCAGCGATTAAAACATTAAGATCAACTCTGTTCTTCACATAAAGATATCTTATGACTTCAGAAGACAACACGAGTTAATACTTTTATACTGTTTTTGATCAGTTTTTACAATAAATACCTGTGACTGTACTTTTATTTGCCTGTTGTGTGTTTTATATTGTTGAGAAGTGGGTAGGTTTAGGGTAGGAGTGGGATTAGTTGCTCCAAAATATAAAAGTAGCCTATACATATTCATAAAATCATGTCTACTTTTACAAATGCAAAGAATTAAATGCGTCTTGATCTGACGCATTGGGCAAACAACTGAAATCAATGGAGCACCCTGTGTGTTAAAAAGTGACTCTGAAGGGTCCTGACCAAGCGTCAATATGTGACGAGTTGGGAGTGAGAACGTGTTGGTTCACTGGGGTTTCCTCATTTAAATGCAATTTTCATCAACTAGTCATAATACAAGATAATTGTCACTAAACTGGTTCCACTCAGCATATAAACCGGTCCTGACTTGGAACAAAACGGATTAAAAAATTAATATATTTCCTATGTTTTCTTTCTTTTTGAGATATCATACAGGTCGTCTTGTGACTCACTCTTAATTGCTGGGCCGATTGGTTGGACTGACTCACGCTTTAATTGGTGGAATTCAGTGTGTTCGGTCAAAGTTCTTTCATTGTTTTCATTGGAGATTAATGCTATACAGTTACTAGAGCGTTGTCACTCTCTCTCTCTCTCTCTCTCTCTCTCTCTCTCTCTCTCTCTCTCTCTCTCTCTCTCTCTCTCTCTCGATATTTCAAATGGATGTTATGGAAGGTGGGTCGGTGTGTTACTGTGGGTGTCAGTGGAATGCAGCTGATTGTTTCCTCCGAGACCAGTGCAAGAGATTTCGGAAAGCGAGAGTGAGAGAGAGAGGCACTGGCAGAGGCCAAGAGGTTGAAAACGTACCTTGGAAATTAGAGGCCATTTTCCACTTCCATACATGCTGGGATTTATGGTGACAACCGTTGCTATTTGGAGACCAAAACGGACTTTCTTGAAAAATTAAAGGATAACAAACCACAGGGTTTTGTTTTAAGCAAATAAACATCCAAATTCCTACAACCACTGAAATGTGGCAAGATATTAAAAACACAAATACATTCAAAAGAGTGATATAAATGACAGCATCTCTACAGCAGATGGGAATTTTTTTTCATTTAATATGCTGGTGATCATTAAAATTCCATTATTATACGTTGTGAATTAAGTGGAAGCCAAAGTAAATAATGATTTTATACTTCAGTTTTGTCGCGTTAAACCTCAATAAATTGCAAAAGAACGATCAATCAAAACCCTGTGCGATCGGTTTAATCGATTTAAGCCACATTTTAATCGTAAACACTTAAAAATGCACTTAGCTACCCCAAAGCATGGTTGGTCCACACAGATTTGGTTTTTGGTATTTATACAGTAGAGTGTTGAGCTTCTGGTTTGGCAGGGGTTTGAAGTGAAGCTATGACTTAGGAATGAGGCGCTCTTTCCGTACTCTTGGTGTCGCATTTCAGCTTTTTGTCTTTTGCGAAGGATATTGGCGCTTCATGGCATTCACACATACTCAATAAACGTCCTCTCAAGTGACTGTCGCTAATAGAATTCACAGGTACTTAACCTCGACTGCCGGTCACCTAATCGGTCCTGTTACCTCAAAAGATTCTTGACGGGAAAATTGTCGTTTTTAAAGGCTTTGCCATTAGAGTTTGATAAAAAAACACCACAGGCTTGATTTATGATCAATCTCCTCAGTCCAGATTTTGAAGAGCGTCGTTTAAGTGGTGCAGACAGGAGACCTGTGTTTTAGCTGAATATGGCCATCGCCTGCAGTTCATATTTATTATATTGGAGTCTCCCATCAATCTTTCAGTCTCATGCTCTGGAGCAGCTTGTGAGGTGGGCATTCTCCGAATGGATAAACGGAATGGAATGCTCAATGTTTAAACCACTGAAGGAAGAAACATTTCAAGCCAGTGTCGAGAGCATTGCGTAACAGCAATATTATAAAAACTATGCGGTATGAATATCACAACGGCTTTTAGCAGAAAATACTAACTTGCACATCACTTAAGGAAAAAGGAATGAGCTGTGCGTCCATACCGAGACCTTGTTAATTAGATGGTACAAAAATAAAACAAATATTACAATAATGGGATCAAATTAGATTTGAGATTAAATGTGAGTTTTTACGAGTTGACTAATCGTCTGAAAGATACTGAACAAATTATAGATAATGAGCAAATTATAATAATATATTTGAATATAGTTTCAACATTTACTAATACATTATTAAAATCAGAAGTTGTATTTGTTAACATTAGTTCATGCACTGTGAACTAACATGAACAAACAATGAACAGCTGGAATTTTATTAACTAACAGTAACAAAGATTCATAAATACAGTAACAAATGTACTGCTCATTGTTAGTTCAGGTTAGTTAATACATTAACTAATGTTAACAAACGAAACCTTATTGTAAAGTGTTACCAGTTTTTTAATCAATTTAATGCATCCTTGCTGAATTGAATTATTTTTCATAATAATAATTATAGCTGCAGGCAGCAATTAAAAAAGCCATGATGAGTTATGCGAGCATGGCTGGGAGCATCGGATCATCTGCAACAATGAGTAATTAAAGACATTTTAGATTATTTTAGTCAAAATGGCTGAACAATCTGAAATAGAATCACATTGGGTGAATTTGAATCGTCTTGAGCCAAGGAATCGGAGTAGACCTTACGGTTCAAAAGTTATTAGCATAAAAGTAAGTGCAAATTTGGACAGGCACTGGAATGATTGAGTTAGAGACTCCAAAATTGCTCTGGTTAATTTTCAGACTGTGTGCCAAATTTCATAATTTTCCCGCAAACGGTTCAAGAAAAAGAATAAGAAAGCTAACGGATACAATAAGTGCCTTTTGAAAACTTGCGCGTTCTATTGAATCAATAGGAAATTATATGATTTTACTGAGAAAACATTGCCTAAGGAGACACTGTTTTTCTATCTGAAGTTTCCCTGTACATTCTTACAACACGTCCTAAGCATGTAAATGGTCATTTGTTTAAAGTCAGGAATTTCCCCTGCTTATTACAGTATAAAGTTACGTTCATATTCATTACAGTAATGAACATCAGATCAGCTGACGGATGAGACACTTCAGGGTATGTATTACAAATCAAAGCGCGCATTCTGAAACCGGAATAAAGATTTATGCCTTGTAACCTGAAATCGCCTTGTGCTGTTGTGTTTATGTATTTATATTGTGCTGTAGTATTGTTTTTATTCATTGTAGGCTAACTGCAAATATTTCAACAATGATTTTGTTAACAGCATGCATTTCAAAGCAGTTAAAACAATGATTAAATTAATAATTAATTCAACAACATGGCATACATAACACTTTACTCATATGGAAACTGTAAACGCCATAAATTTGCATTGTCTTTAAGAGTCTGAAATAAATGTTGCTCAATCAGAAAATAAAATACATGCATCATAACTTATTCAGACAGATAACGCTGACTGCTTTATTTCCGAGATGATGCATGGCAAACTTTGAATTTTAATACAATATAGTGCAATAACAGTGTCCAGTAGACACACCCACATCAACGATTTCAATATATGACTTATCCTCTCCGAAAAGACCGTAAACATTACAGATAACATATAAAGTGGTCTATTAATTTACATACATATATATCGTAAAACTAATCCTGTGAGACTGAGACGCTGCAAATCGTGTGATTTTTAGCTGAATGTTTTGGCTGTTAGTCAATGATGCCCTCTGTCGGTAGGGAATAGTAAGATGGCCGCTCGAACACTTCCGGTGGCTTCACCGCCTGATGGCAGTTTAGAACGAGATGAGCAATCCAGTCATTATATAGATCAGTGGTGTCTACGCACCTTTGGTGTTTGGCCCCTAATAATAATAATATAGTATAGTTGCTTGAAATGTGTTACATACACTCTAAAAAATGCTGGGTTAAAAACAACCCAAGTTGGGTTGAAAATGGACAAACCCAGCAATTGGGTTGTTTTAACCCAGTGATTGGGTTAAGCAAACATTTAACCCAACCGCTGGGTTAAAACAATCCATTCACTGGGTTAAAACAATCCAATTGCTGGGTCAAAACAACCCAACCGCTGGGTTAAAACAACCCAATTGCTGTGTTTGTCCATTTTCAACCCAGCATTTTTTAGAGTGTATGCATTTAACCCAGAAAATCTGTATCTATATTAACATATACTAACTCTATGTCATCTTTGTGTTTGCTGCTGCAGGAAAGCAGGATTGATCCTGTCTCAGCTGGATGAACTCAGCGGTTGGTGCCGGGGTCTCCTCCAGGAACCAAAAATTGGCTTACGCAGAGCATCCCTCAAGTATCTATCTTGTCGTTATACAGATACCAAAGCATTCGGGCTCAGCTGGGTGAATCTCGGCCAAGACTTACGTAAGGCCTGTGAAGATCAGATGCTCGCTGTTATGTACAATGATTACGGAGAACCCAAGGAACTTTAAACGATTTGGACAACAAAAGGACTAGTCAGGGGTTGTACCGAAACACGGCCTCCCCTTTAGGGCTTCTCTCTAGAGAATCTGCTCCATCAGTTTTAACATTAATTGGTCATTTAATGATGCAAGTATTTTGTGGGAACGTGAGCAGTCCATCCTGATTTTGTCTTGTCTTCGGGCTTGAACATACAAATGTACAGTGTACAGTCAAAGGAAAGTTGCATTAAAGTGTCATTTAGAACTAGTGGTGTATTTTGTCAAATAGTGCATACACCAGCTTGTATAGGTAGGACTTTTTCACAAGAACCTAAACTTTATCTTCTTAATGTGCTGAAAATGTCTGTCTCTGTAGTGCATATAGGTATGCAAAGAGCTATAGCAAATGTAAATGTTAATTAATTATTAAATCTATTACTAATGTGCTGAATGTAGTATTCAAACTAAGGTATGCGAGGTCAAGAAACTGTACAGAAGTTTTTTTTTTTTTAAAGTATAAGCAGTATTACGAAAATAATCATTTTAAAGTTGTGTACAATAACATGTCTTGTTCATGTTTTATTTCCTATTCCAAATAAAATTGCCCAAATTCAGTCAATGATTATTTCATTTTTCAACTAAAATTTGAACAAAGGTAATGAGAGTATTAGTATATAGAAGTGTAGTGACATCTGTATTGTGACGTACATCCAAGTAAAACAAAATTATCAGGGAAAAAAGGGCGGGACTAGGTTCTATTCATCGGCTGTTGATTGGATAGAGGCAAATCTGAATTTTAGATGATTTAAGAGGACTAAAAGATTGGAGAAGTCCGACTAGTCAACAGAGATTCTGTGAATTCACTGGAATGTCAAAAAAAATTTAACTTGCATTGATTGTTCACAGTAAGATCAATAACATAAGAGCCGGCCCAAGGCATAAGCGAACTAAGCAGCTGCTTAGGGCCACCAGGGGGCCCCCAAGAGCACATGAAATGACATACTTTATAATGATTGAAATCGCGAAATGGCCTTAAACAATTACTTAATAAACTGCAAAATGTTAGGTTTTGTAATATATGCACGGATTGATTCTGACAGCGCTGCACGAGGTCGCGGCGCCATCACCTGGACACTATTAGCTTGTTAGCCAGGGTTCAAAGTGCAAAGTGCATGAAAAATCGGCGCTGAAACGGTGCTACTGGTCAGTTGGCCAGTAAGCTTTTTATGGATTTGAGAATGTGATATGGTTTAGTGTGAATATCTTATCTGATGTGCTGCATGTTTTGGACGGAGTACAGCATAGCTTTCAGTTTCTGTTCACAGTAAATGCTTCTCTGCAAGTGCTTTATGTTTGAGGCGCTCAAAATGATCATTTGGGGACGCAACATGCAGCAAGCATCTTCCCAAATGAACAACATGAACAATGAACAGCTGGAATTTTATTAACTAACAGTAACAAAGATTCATAAACACAGTAACAAATGTACTGCTCATTGTTAGTTCAGGTTAGTTAATACATTAACTAATGTTAACAAATGAAACCTTAATGTAAAGTGTTACCAGTTTTTTAATCAATTTAATGCATCCTTGCTGAATTGAATTGTTATTTTTCATAATAATAATTATAGCTGCAGGCAGCAATTAAAAAAGCTATGATGAGTTATGCGAGCATGGCTGGGAGCATCGGATCATCTGCAACAATGAGTAATTAAAGACATTTTAGATTATTTTAGTCAAAATGGCTGAACAATCTGAAATAGAATCACATTGGGTGAATTTGAATCGTCTTGAGCCAAGGAATCGGAGTAGACCTTACGGTTCAAAAGTTATTAGCATAAAAGTAAGTGCAAATTTGGACAGGCGCTGGAATGATTGAGTTAGAGACTCCAAAATTGCTCTGGTTAATTTTCAGACTGTGTGCCAAATTTCATAATTTTCCCGCAAACGGTTCAAGAGCAGAAAAAGAATAAGAAAACGAACGGATACAATAGGTGTCTACGCACCTTTGGTGTTTGGCCCCTAATAATAATAATAATAATAATAATATAGTATAGTTGCTTGAAATGTGTTACATATGCATTTAACCCAGAAAATCTGTATCTATATTAACAAATACTAACTCTATATCATCTTTACGAATCTTCCCAAATTCGTAATGAGAATTATTTATAATTCTGTTGTCAACAAAAAGAGATGAGCATATTCAGCATAAGAGACTTTTTATACATAAGAGAACATTTTAAAAAAGCGTACATATCCCAGTCTGAACTGCAGACTTTAAATATTAAAGTGCAAATTAACACCTGAGCACTCTTGTTGGTTTGCTACTGTTACAATTAAAAACCGTATAAGGATAAAAACATGACAAGCAGACATGATGTAAGCAACACAGCTACAACTAATACAATTGATAATGGGTGTGCAAATTATCAAGAATTGACAATAATCAATCAATCGTATTGGTGGCACCGAATGGCCCTCAAATAAAATTCTGCTTAGGGCCCCATAAAGGCTTGGGCCGGCCCTGAATGACATGTATTTAGAAAATTGTATTTCAGTCTTAATTTTGCACCATTTGATAGTTAAAAATAATTTGAATCTTAAATTAAATCTTGATATATAAAATATATATATATATATTGCAAAATAATGGACAATGGACTTTGTAAATCCCACCAAACTTGTCTTTAATAGTGTGTATTTATACTTTATTGATATGACAGTGATACTACACTTTAACAGACTGAAGAGCATACAAAAATAGTATCATATATTTCCATTACAATTGCTATAAATGAACTGTCTTTTCCCAAAGCACACATGCATTTCACAGGTTTTGCATGTATAAAATAAGGATGAGGAGGGGTAAATAAAAAAAAAAAAATAAAAAAAAAAAAAATTCCAGATTTCTGAATGAACTGACAGTCTGAGATAAGCACTTGTTTATATACCTGTATTAATGACATATAGGTGAAGAGAGTATTAAGAATGTGGCTCACAACAAGCAAGAGATATTTGTATAAAATATTCATAAAAATCAGCTACACATGAAACAATTTTTGTGTGCTCAATAATTGTGGGCTAAAATATCAGTCATATCTACATCTACGTTAGAGATTTTGAAAATATATTAGGTATTATTTTATAGATTAGTGTTGAAGAGGATTGTTTTTCTGCAATGCTATGGTTTGAATTACTGCCTTTGATCAGCCTCTCTCTCATGTGGCGCGAGAAACAACATTCAGGTTATTGTTTGACATTTTCTTTTCAAGCCAGCCTGAGAGCTGTCCGCGCGCTCTCCGCCTCGCTATCATTCACAGCGCTCCTGGCTCCTTTCGCTTGGCTGTGCCCTTGTTCTCTTCGGCTTCGGGGTCACGGCAGGTGCACTCATCGTGATCGCAGTCCACCCCGAACTGAATGACCTGTCAATCAATCAGACACACTTTCACAAACAGTGTCCAAAAGATATTCGGCCACAAACATCTGATACGGTGTGTGGGAGCCACACGCAGTCTTTGAACGAGAGATCAAAGTGTGGTTCGGATAATTCGGCTCAAATACATTGCAGTACATCAAAACAATGAGCGTTACCTTTTCCAGATGTGTGATCGATATATGGACCAAATTACTCAAAGTGACCAATAGAATAACAGTCTATTGAAGAAATATGTACAAAAACTTGGGGAATGGACTGTTCCATAACTAGAAAGTTATAAGGATTGGGGTTTTTACACTAGAAGGATTGCTAGGATCGATTAGGACAGGACGCGGTCAGTGCTGCGGGGAACGAAAGAGAGAAAGAAAGCCTGACTGTGAGCAGATGAGTAAAGGAGGTGAACACATGTTCAGAATCAACAGGAGAAGGTTCTTGTCCAGGATTCGTGCCATCACCACAGGTTACAAAATAAACCCAAATTCCCAGCTAAGCGGCCTACTGCAGGAAAAGTAAACATAAAACTAGAGTAAAAACGCTGATTTCACCTGATGTTTACGGGATGCAATTGTCCAATTGCGGTGCACTCGAGACTATTCACTCATGTGTGATGCATTTCTTGCGAACGCTGAAGTTTAGCTTTAGTTTCATGCTAAATAATCATGACAGATGCGTTTTAAAATACCCAAATATTTGCTTTCGGATCACCCACGCAAAATAGCGCAATGCATATCATTTTGTTTCCTGTGCATAGATATTTGGATGCTAGAAAAGGAGCTACAGAAGGAGGGATGAGAGGAATTTGTTCTTTATTGTCCAACCTGGCTCTCGTCCTAGACGCTCTTAAACCAGACTGCCCCACCAACGTACTGGGACTTTTCCATGGCCTGCGTAAACAGAAGCATGGCAGCTCCGTCGGACCTACAGTGGCAGGATGCTGTTCCTCACGGTTTATTTCACTTTCTCAGACCGTGCTTGTTTTACAGTTGCCCGTGACCGCTGACACCTGGCCCACTGCTAATAAAAGCTGCTCTATCCAGTCATTTATTTATGACAGACACTTTCCCCCGAGCTCATTCTCTCTATGGGAGAACACGCCACCTGAGTGCCTAATGATGTGGGCGATGTTCATGGAAAGGGTTGACAATGTGGCGGCACGATATGAGACGGAGCCTGACACTCCCGGAGAGGGATGAGAAAATCACTAAGGAATGAGGACCTTCAGATGAGATTTAGAGGGTTTGATTTACCTTTCTAGATGAGAGAGTGGACGGACAGCAGTCTCCTCCGTCATATTGGCAGTACGCTCGGTTATTAATGGTGTCGCACCAACCATCTCCTCCAAACGGCTGCAAAAAAAACAAAACATTTAAAAGAAAAACATTTGGTTACATAAGGTGTAGTACATAAGAAATAAGTGTTTATATAATGCACATTTACAAAGAACTATTTTTGGTTGTATTATTAAATTCCTTTCCATGTTAATACATTTTAAATTATTCCATATCGGTTATCAGATTATATAAGAAATTAATTTATCAGTATCACCTGATATTGGATATTTAATGGTGCATGCTCATTTCCCATATTTATTTACATTTAAATTATATATGCCGTCATCTAACACTCACTTAATTTTAAAAACACTAATAATTTAGGTAACACTTAATATTTTAATATTATAATATTAAAATAATATTAGTTAACCACAGGAACCAACAATGAAAAATACTTATAAGGAATTTATTAATCTTAGTTAATGTTAATTTAAAGATTTACTTATATATATATATATATATATATATATATATATATATATTAAAATCAAACATTGTATCTGTTAATATTTTTAATAGACCTCAGCTAATATGAACTAACAATGAACAGTTGAATTTTTATTAACTAACATTAAGAATTATAAATAGTCTAACAAATGTGTTGCTCATTTTTAGTTAATATTAATTAATGCATTGCAATAACTAATGGGACCTTATTGTAAATTGTTGCCAACAACACTGTTAAATATAATCAAGTGAATATTATTTTTTTATACTCTTCATTAAAATGTTGTTATGCCTAAATTCACGTGTAGCATTTAAAATCATTGCTTTTGTTTTATTTATTTGTTTTTATTTATTTAGAAAAAATAGTATACAATTTTAATATTTTATATTTTATCAGTCATAACATGAAAATAATATATATATATATATGTATATATACTGTATATATAAAATAAACTACGCAATTAACCTATGAATGAATCAGTTTCAATACACTAAAAAATGCTGGGTTGCATTTTTTTTTAGCCCAGTGATTGGGTTGTTTTAACCTAGCGTTTGGGTTGGTTTAACCCAGTGAATGGGTTGTTTTATCCCAGCGATTGGGTTGTTTTAGCCCAGCAGTTGGGTTGTTTTAACCCATCGAATGGGTTGTTTTAACCCAGCGAATGGGTTGTTTTATCCCAGCGATTGGGTTGTTTTAGCCCAGCGATTGGGTTGTTTTAGCCCAGCGGTTGGGTTGTTTTAACCCAGGGAATGGGTTGTTTTAGCCCAGCGATTGGGTTGTTTTAGCCCAGCGGCTGGGTTGTTTTAGCCCAGCGGCTGGGTTGTTTTAGCCCAGCGGCTGGGTTGTTTCAGCCCAGCGGTTGGGTTGTTTTAACCCAGCGAATGGGTTGTTTTACCCCAGCGGTTGGGTTGTTTTAGCCCAGCGGTTGGGTTGTTTTAACCCAGGGAATGGGTTGTTTTAGCCCAGCGAGTGGGTTGTTTTATCCCAGCGATTGGGTTGTTTTAGCCCAGCGATTGGGTTGTTTTAGCCCAGCGGTTGGGTTGTTTTAGCCCAGCAGTTGTTGTTTTAGCCCAGCGGTTGGGTTGTTTTAACCCAGTGAATGGGTTGTTTTAACCCAGCGTTTGGGTTGTTTTAACCCAGTGAATAGGTTGTTTTTTCCCAGCGATTGGGTTGTTTTAGCCCAGCGGTTGGGTTGTTTTAGCCCAGCGGTTGGGTTGTTTTAGCCCAGCGGTTGGGTTGTTTTAACCCAGGGAATGGGTTGTTTTAGCCCAGCGATTGGGTTGTTTTAGCCCAGCGGTTGTTGTTTTAGCCCAGCGGTTGGGTTGTTTTAACCCAGGGAATGGGTTGTTTTAGCCCAGCGATTGGGTTGTTTTAGCCCAGTGAATGGGTTGTTTTAGCCCAGCGGTTGGGTTGTTTTAGCCCAGCGGTTGTTGTTTTAGCCCAGCGGTTGTGTTGTTTTAACCCAGTGAATGGATTGTTTTAGCCCAGCGATTGGGTTGTTTTAGCCCAGCGAATGGGTTGTTTTAGCCCAGTGAATGGGTTGTTTTAACCCAGCGGTTGGGTTAAATGTTTGCCCAACGTGCTGAGTAGTTTTATTTAACTCAACTATTGTTTAAAAATTACTATATGGCTGGCTTAAAATAAATCCAAAATAGGTTTGAAATTAAAAATCAGACACAATTACTAGAGGCAACAATAATAATCAAAAGGTGAACATTTAATAAGCAATAAATATTTATTATTTAATTATTATCCATTAAACTTATTAATAAATGTTAATTTCCAACATAGCCTTCCATATGCAGAACCTTACAAAACCGTTTACGTATCCAAAAAACCTGAACAGACTGAACCAGTAAATGTGCCCTTAAAGTTCTTTAAAGGCTCATGCATGAGTTACTTCATTTTACTATGTACAATTAACAGTTTTCTCTGAACATGAGGCTGTACGGATGTTCCTTGAATCTCAGAGGGAAAAAATGCATGAATCATGCCAAAGGGATTTCTGTTATACTTTATGGTAGGTGGCATTTCTCATTTATTCCTTTCAAATAAAATAAAACTGCATCTGTTATTCCAGACAAAACTTCCTAACTTCCTTGCACTTCCTTCCTTCGATGTCATTACTTCACCTGTGCTCGAGCATGGATACCTGTTTTGCAATGCCCAAGGTAGCGAAGTCCAACAATTATCAAATTTAACATGCATAAACACTTTTTAAATGTGTCATGATGCCTTCTAAAGGATTTTACCTAACCTAAAGGATCCGATGCCAATAACAGGAAAACAAGAGCGGTCTGCCAAAGATACTCTTGGCTCTCTTGTGCTTGTAGAGTCCTTTCATAGAGTCCAGCTTCAACCTGATTCAAGAGCAGCTGGCGAGGAGATCTCTGTAGAATTTATCCCCACTAAATCTACACCCAATCCAAAATGTTTTTCCTTCCGTGGTCTCATTCTCCAAGTCATAAGCAATAGCATTTTTCATTCTTCAGTTTCAAGCTTGTGTATATTTCATTTATTTCTTTATTCTTGCTCTCCATCCGTTTTATTACCTTAAGCACATTGCAAATTATTGGCAAAAACACTTTGAAACCAATCGTACTACAGTACCTTGTGTTTAAATGAACGTGCTACATGTTACAAGTTAAATATCTAAATCTAAAACACGTGCGTTATAATTGTTGTTTTAGAAAAGGCTGGAAAAAGAAAAATGACCTAATGCCTAAACTAAATAATCGTGTAACAGTAAATGAGAAGGATGTGTGGAATGCATCTGCCCCGGCCAACAAGAGGAAAACTGCCAGTGAATGTTAAACAACGCTGTAGTCGACCATCTGAAGCGCCACACAATATCATCTGACCTGGACCTCATCTGGCACAAGACAAAACAATCGTCAGGAAACGTCCAAATCATGCCCGCCGCAGACACGCAGATGACGCACATCAATAGACAATATCATGTAAATCCAGCCTGCAAAATAAATCACGTTTAAGCCTCATGTTGATTTTTTTTTTCTTCACAACTAATCTTGCTAAATTATTACATTAAACTGACAGCCAAAAAACTTGCTCATTCTTTCTGTTTTGGCTAAATAGTTTTAGGTTACACTTTCTGGCAACACTTTATTTTACAGTGTCCTTGTTACATACGTTACATGCATTTACCATAGTAATAACAGTAAATTATGCATAATTGCATGCAACTAACCCTAAACCAAACCTTAACCTTATAGTAAGTAGATTAATATTACTCAGTACTTATAATTACACTGTAACAATGGCACCTTAAAATAAAGTGTAACCCACTTTATTTTAAGGTATAATTATACATGTAAGTACTGAGTAATATTAATGTACTTACTATAAGGTTAGGGTTTGGTTTAGGGTTAGTTGCATGCAATTATGCATGATTTACATGTAAGATGTGTAACAAGGACACCGAAAAATAAATAGGGCTGGGTAAAAAAAATATTTTTTTATTTTAATCGATTCTCATTTTTATGAACCGATATCGATTCTTAAATCCCAAGAATCGATTAGTTTATCCTGTTTTCAGTTGATGAATGAACGGAACAGTGTAGCGCGCCTCCCATCCAATAAATCGCAATAATCTTTGAGCTTTTTTACTTTTGATATGAAACAAAGTCTCAGATATCAAATTACGTCCATTTTATTATGAAATTTAAAAAAAAAAATGTAATGTGGCGTGACAGATCACAGTAGCGCCTCAGAGTAGGTTCAAGAGAAGCGGCAACGCGGAGCGCACGTGAACTGATCATCTCCTCCGCTTTAATATCAATTACAGCACGAAATAAACATGAATGAACATCAGAACGTACGTTAAAAGATAGAGTACAACGTACTGTTAGGGGAATAACAGTTTACGACCCAAGACCAGTTGTGAAGAATGAAGACCAAGAGTCAGGAGTGTAATTAATTAAAGAAAAATTTACTGAAGAATAGTTTGCGAAAAAAGGTTTAGCACATCAAAATGTTTACCAATATAGCTGATGGAAATGCCAATTATCGATCTTTTTTTTTTTTTTTTTTTGCAGATGTCGACACAATCTTTTTCCTTTTAACTTTAGCATATAAATTCTATGCCGACACTTCAAATGTGCGAAAAACTAGTTTGGAAACACTTTTTGTCAAGAAAAGGGGCTTTAACGCAAATAAATGTGGCCGTTTCATCAGCAGAAGCCAGCTTCAAGTCTCACAAGGAGTTCGTAGGCCGCGCTCCCTCTCTACCAGTCTTTTGTACATACGACTTCTCAACAGTTATACTCTTTTCAAGGTCTAGCCACGTCATTACTGCAAGTTGAATGATTCTGATTGGCTAAGAGAAAATGGACAGTCATGGTAAATTTCCACACATTGTCAGTTAATCAGATGCACGTCTTCATAGATCACTTGTTGACGCTTTCACCCCGGAATTAGGCACGTAGTGACCTTCCAGGTCTGGAGCAGGCGCCAGCTTGCCCAGAACAACATACTGTCACTCTCACTAGGATGCCCGTTGTACACCTTCAATACTGATCTGTAACACAGAATACTGCGCACATACACAGATACACAGTTTCTCCAAGGTTGGAGTTGGTTGAGCTCCAGTTCTGACCAGAAAGTTTCCCAAAACATACAGATAGCATGTGCTTTCTCTCAGTGAGAGGTACAGACAATATTCACCATAATTCTTTAGTGTTTCAGTAAAAGAACACATAAAATATAATATAAAATGAAAGACAAATCCATATTTCATCTCTGGAAGCCGGGCTAAGTGAGTAAGCACTGTTACTGCACTCCTGGCATGGGCCAGACCCTCAGTCACTCCTCAGAGACCAAATACAAACTTTAGAAAACATCATTAAAAATCATTATAATAATATAGGAGGATAAATATTGATTAATGCTTTTATTATAAATTTAATTAGGATATATATATATATATATATAAGCATATTGAAGCGGCAGTGGATTTCAGAATCCACACCCTTCAGTACTGAAATCCGTATCACGTCACATGTAATCGCTCAATCAGTGTTTCAACCACGGAAAGACGTCAGTAAAACAGCTAGTAAACAATATGTCACGTAACGTCACATTTACCTCAGAAAAACCATATCCAGTGTCCATAAACTCATTAGTCAGCTAGATAACATTTTGATAACCACATTACATAGGCTATTCATTATCATTTTTAATGTTCTTCAATATTAATGCATGTTTGAATAAATCCGTCAAGTTTTTATGACTACCACCATTTAAATGTTTATATTTCAAAAAACAAATTGGAGTAGAAATATGATTATGTAATTGTAAAGTTAGTATTATAACTTTATTATTATAAAAACATCCTTGAGTGTAATTTATGTTTGTATTGAAATCAGTTAATTTTAACCTTCAATATTATATCCACATTTAAATCATCTCTTAAAACATTTTTTTTTTTTTTCCTCTGGCTTACGCTTAATCCGATAACACCTTTAGTTTTAATTAGGTTTTATTTGCATGGTGGTCTTTTGTATTAATTTTGATATTTCCTGATCTGTTTCTTTTGATATATTTTTTAGTATTTAACTTTATAGTATGATGATATTTTGTTATGTCTGTTGGTCAGCATTCATGTTGTTTTAAGGTGCTATATAAATAAACTTGACCTAGTAATGTAGTACCAACTGACTACAGTGTAGCCTATAGTTTACAGCATTAGTTGAGTTTTTTTCCTCAAGAAAATTTGCCATGTACTGTATATGATATACATCCACATAATCGATATTGAATGGAATCGAAAGCTTGTGAATGGAAATCGAATCATGAAATTTGTGTCAATAACCTGCCCTAAAAATAAAGTGTTACCTAGTGTTATTTTAGGCCGGTGCAATTTGCAATCAATGTTTCGAGACTTAACAGTAAATACTCCATGACCCTACTGTAATCCGATGATGAATATATATTTATCTCAGATAGCCTGCTCAGTGTGAGTCCAAGCTGTCCACTTTGAGGTATCTATCCTAAAAATCTTTTTCCTGGCCTCCTCTCAAAGAGGGGTTTTTCGGAGGCAACCCTGCTATGTTTTTGGGCAGTATCCAAAGCTTGATTTAGATTACAGAAGTTTATTGAAAATGAAACCCTCTATGAGTCACTTAAAAAAGATGTATTTTCAAAAAACACAGTTTCTGGATGAGCGTCCGCAACAAAACGAAATCTTATCTGACGAAAACAATCAAGGTGTCTTTTCACCTCGCATGACGTCGGGAGAAATGAAATCCCTAAACATCTCACCGGAGCGAGGGAGGACACACTCCACAGGTTGCCTGACTGACTGACCACATCTAATGCTAAGCAAAAGATAGAATAAACAAAAACTCCATGGCAACAACATGTTTTCATGGACAACAATGTTTTGCGGCCCATGTTAGTGCTGGCATCTCACTTCACTGAAATATGCACCCCTTGATTGGCTCTCTCCAGAGTTCCCAAAAGACTACTAATTATGTTCCCCTCCATTTCATTTCTAATGTAAACTTTTTCCTTTTTGTCTTTAAATGCAAGCTGAAAAACATCACAACAGTAAAAGGGTGAATGAAGTGTTTGTTGTTTTTGTGTGTGTGTGTGTGTGTGTCTTGTCAACTTTTCCCATAAAATTAAGATGAAGAAACCCAGTGCATGCCCTGAGAGGAATCAGATGACCATTCTTGTAACCATATTTGCAGGAAGGAATGTGAACAGTGGTTCTTCATAAACCTGTGGCATCATCTGTGAAGTTTCTCAAATGGAGCCACACAAAAAGTGGAAAAATGCTGGTTTGAAGCAATCAAATAAATTGCGCTTGATAGTAGCAGAGAGAAACAAAACAACCCCAATAGTCCACAGCTCAGAAGATCATAAACAAAATCAAAAGCATCCATAACACAAGGGTCAAATCAAGACCAAGCAACTAAACACAAACCGAGGGCTTTTAACAGAACTTACTAATACATGAAGACCTTTCATACTTGATTCTCATTCATCTGAGATAAAAAAAGAAAATCTCCTCCAGAGCCATGAGTTACAAGAGCAGACTAAAAGTCTACCTATGATTGGACCTGTTGGTTCAAAATAAAATATTAATCATGACACATAAACTAAAGCATAACCTGAGCCGACCTCTTCACTTATCATCAGTCTATAATGGGAAAGACCTTCTGGATGTGGTGCAGAGCCACTGGAACATGTGCTGTGGTATAATTTATATCGAGTCTCCAATATAAAAGCAACTGTTTTTCTTGGTAACAAACGAGGGCAAGAGGAGATGAGAGGGTCTGGCAGATATGAGGGGTATTTGAATATCATAAAACATCCCTCTACAGGAATGATGTGTTCCAAAGTAGAATGAATAGTTCATAAAACCTGTCAGCTTTACTCTGAAACTATAAATTAAAAATGATCAAATCTGATGTTTGTGGAAAAAAATAAAATAATTGACATGCTACTGATGATAAAATATACAAAACATACTATTTTATATGGCATAGATTTTTAAATCTTATATCTTTTAAAGGGGGGGTCTAATGCTATTTCATGCATTCTGCCTTATTCACACTGTTAAAGAGTTGATTCTCACGATAAACAGTATTTCTGTGCCAAATACACTCCTTCAGGATTCGAACAAGTTTCGGAAAGTTTTTTTCGTGTATGGCCCGGTATGAAGTCATAAAGGGCGGGAAATCCTTGTATGGACACTTCTCCCGGAAAAGCGCACACACGCACGCACGCACGCACGCACGCACGCATGCACACACACACCCACCAACAAGAGCAGGAGCGAGAGCACACCCATCATTCGAGTAACGCAAGTCGAGAAGGATTTTTTAACAATGTCACTAAAGAAGTGTGTTTCTGGTTGTGATGGAAAGATCACCTTGTTCAGCTTCCCAAATATCCCAGCGTTAAGGGAACAGTGGATGCAGTTTGTGTTTTAAGTGTGTTCGGTGATGAATGCGGCTCGTTGGATTTGCAGATCGTTGCAGGCGGTGAGTGAAACCATCAAATGTGTGTGTTTTGTTGGCAATCGGCACGTAAGTGCATATAATGTGAACAACACCAACGTATAGTGAATCCAGAGTTATCCAGGGATAATGCCATGCAGTGGCGTAACTTTGTTTGGTGATTGGGGGAATTCATGAGATGTCATGTTTAACGTGATAGTTTCATCCTTAACGTTACATCTCCTAACTATAGCATAATACAATATTGTCAGTCCTGAGTTTCTTCACATAGATTTGCGGTCCAGTGGTAGAGCGTTTGTCCGGCGAGCGTGTCTGAGGTTCGGTTCTGGGTTGAATCCACCATCGTATAGTTTTTTTTCTCATTAAAACCAAAGGTGTTCATCAGTGATTCTGTATCAAGAGCAGGGACACGTTTGTGTACATTTTATTTTGTGATTTAACCGGAACAAATAGAAAGTCTATGATGCTTTGACGTACGTACGTGCGTGCGTGCGTGTGTTCGTGACTCTTTAGCTTAACGCACGGCACACCTTCCGGAGCTCGGCTGTTTTCTGAAAGAATCGGTACGGCGTATCTGTCTTTTATAAATATGATAAAACTAAAGACTCTTGGGAGATATGAAGGATCAACACTACTCTATAGATACTCAAGATTAACATGAGATTGGCTGAAACTGTGTGTGTTATGCCCCCTTTAAATTAATTTTAAACAATTTACTAACATTTGAATGGCACACTGTTCTAAACACCG
Organism: Coreius guichenoti; assembly: GCA_039654105.1. Classification (NCBI taxonomy): domain Eukaryota; kingdom Metazoa; phylum Chordata; class Actinopteri; order Cypriniformes; family Gobionidae; genus Coreius; species Coreius guichenoti. The sequence continues at coordinate 42,649,155 of CM077175.1, forward strand.
CCCCACCCTTTCACTTTCAAGACATGGAGCTAAAAATCCAGAGAGAATTACAATAAACAGTCATCCATTATTTTCCAAAACACACGAGTGTTCATTTCAACACTGATTTCACTTCCAGGCTTCACATGACTCTGCTGCTTTAATTCTGTTGACTTTTTGCGAAGCCTGGTATGTTACTTTCGTCACATATCATTTGTGATTAATGCATCCATCAGTTACATAACATCCTTTAAATTCCCTCTGACCTGCACACACACCGATAAGATCATTCATTTGCTTTGGCACCTCAGCGCTATGATTGTCGACAAAGTCTAATGAGTTAGTGCTTGGAGTGAATTTAAATAGGATTCTGTGAATTGCGGGAAGGACTCTGGAGGAACAGAAACCGGAATAATATGTTTTATGATCATGTATATACCACATTTTACAGTGGCAATGATATTTTCATTCGGTTTTATTTTTGCGATAAAAGGAGCACTGGTAAGAATCAATCTGTCAGCATGCTGTGGGAAGATGTGGCACTCAGTCCATCAACCATTGCACTAAATGTTTCTCTTGGCCACGGGGAATGTTCAAGATGTCTCCATACAAGAGGGGATGGTGTCGGAAATCCCTGACAGCAAAATGCCTCATTGCTGATGTAAATGTAAACTCGGGAATGTGTAAACCAAGAAATACACAGACAAAATAACAACAGAAAACGAATTCACTGATTTCTTGACCCTTTGGATTGGGTTCATCACAAGCAACCTCAAGTATTACTCTCCAGCTCTGAACTCCTGTGGGCGTAAACGGTTTCAGCGAAAATCACTCATGAGACATATTACATGCTACTGCTCGACCTATTATGCTTTATTTATACATGCTTTGAAAAAAATGTTAATAGACGTACATAGCGTTATGACTACAGAGATAGTGAAGAGCAAAACAGTGCATTGGACCTCCATGACACAATAATTGGAACCTAAAACTAAAGCAATCAACAGTGTCATCATTCATCACTGATTATGGTGCTCCCTGGTCCTCCTGGACCACCTCGGTGCTCTGCTTGTGGTTATCTGGAGTGCTCTTTCCTCTCTAGGGGCCTCATTTATAAAACGTGCACGCACAGATTTGATCTTAGAGTGTGTGAGTTTGATCTTAAAATCCACAGCAAAGTTCATATTCATAAAATTGGTCTGAGGTGGAAAAGACAGGGTCACATCAGGGTCTGAGCAGACGTAGGCACTTTTCCTTGTGGCAGAGTCGGAGTACTGCAGGAATTTGGAAATCTATAAGCAGTAGCAATAATAATTATAGTAATAATAATAATAATTATTATTATTATCCTGATAATAGTTATTGTCCCTAATAATAGTTATTTATCCTGACAGATAAATCTACTCTAATTAAATTAGAATCGATAAAAGGTTTTTTTTCTCCATTCTGGCCCTGAAGGAGTTTTGGTTCCTTGCCACCAGTTGGTTGGCTTGCTCAGTTGGGGACACTAAATATTCAACTATATTACTGATCTGCCCGCATTGACACTATATGATAATTGAAATGAGCTGGATGACATCACCGTTTTCACCAGAGCGGCTGTACAGCCGAATCAAATTCTGTTGCATTATTTTCCTGTTACCACTGTGAAGCTGCTTTGAAACAATCGGCATTGTAAAAAGTGCTATATAAATAAAGGTGACTTGACTTGAAATGTCTGTCACCCATTTTTTTTTTTTTTTTTTACATGTGCAAATATCAGCATGGCTAACAGAAGATGAGTTTTCACATTATTTTTTTTACAGATTAAAGCACATTATTTAGTTTTTATTGTGAGTGTACACAAATAAAAGTAAACCAGGGTTTTTTTGGGGGGTTTTGACTGATATTTATCGTACCTTAACCATGCAGCAAACGTTTTAAAAACAGCCTGAAAAAAATAACTTGACAAATTAATCAATTAAAAGAATACCCTAGGCTACATTTTCAAAATAAAAATATAGCCTGCGTGAGAAATGATCTTAGATCAAAGGTAGGACAGTTTCTATGAAACATTTTATAAACGAGGCCTCATAATACTGCTGGCGTACACTACAAATCAGTATTATTCTTTCTCATTTTTTTCACCCTGATATTGTTTCAAACCCATATGCTGTAAGTTTTGAACAGTGGTACTTTAGTAGAATTTTTCCGTTTTCTTTGCCACACAAAAGCAGAACTACGGTGACCGGGAGGGGACATGATCGGTTCACTTAGTTTTGTCGTGGCCATATAAACCCGTGGGAATGTGATAGTATGATTTTATATATCATTGTGATATGTGATTTTTTTCGTTTTTTTATTTTTAATAAATTTACAAAGATTTCAAACAAACTTCTTTCACGTTGTCATTATGATGTATTGTTTGTAGAATTTTGAGGAAAATAATGAATTTAATCCATTTTGGAATAAGGCTGTAACATAACAAAATGTGCAAAAAGTGAAGCTCTGTGAATACTTTCCGGATGCACTGTATGTACATAAATAAATCATGAAAATGACAGCCACTGTGTGTAAATGATTAGATTTCAACAACGAATTGGAGTAAAAACATAATTTTATAATTTAGTTAATGCAAAAACTGCCTTATGTGAAGTTTACATGTTTGCATACAATGTGTTATTTGAGTGTTGATTATTATATCTAAGAATAAATAGCAGCTGAATTTAGGCTAATAGTTTGGGCTCTGTTGTTAACCTTTAATATTATAGTAATGTGCAAGTAAGGGCTCCCTATATAGTTTACAGCATTATCTTTAAGAAACTTTGAGTTATAATTTAATTCATTTAAGGACAGACACAATTTGTTCAGTAAACACTGTTTAATAAAAATAAATAAAAAGCAATTTTATATTTAGCTTTCTCTCCCCTGCTGTACCGAACCCGTACCGAACCGTGACTTCAAATCCGAGGAACGTACCGAACCGTCAGTTTTGTGTACCGTTACACCCCTAATATATACAGTATATACACACAAGAAAAAAAGTTGTAAAACAATTAAAGTCAAAGTCTTTAACATGTATGTAGAAATCTTTTATAACATTATATCTTTATTTTCCCTTTTGATCAATTTAATGTTCTGCATTAAAAAAAAAGAAAACATTTAATAAATTTTTTAAAATGTATCCAAGTCTCACACTTCATTAATTTAAATGGCATACTTTACTAAACACTTCTTCACACTTTCACTTTCAAGATAAATTGTTTGACATCACTGACAGAGCTAAAATCGAGAATTACAGAGAATTACCAGCCTGGTCTCATCCTTAACACGTAGGTATTAATACGTAACTTTCAAAGAGACAAAACGTACGTTTTTGTACGTTTGGAGAAGTGCTAAAACGTAGAATATGGACGTATTGGCAACATTTAAATGTAGCATTATTACGTTTTTACAGCTAAAAAACGTAAAATATTTATGAATCCGTCATGAAATCTTTTTTTAAGAATACGAATCTTTATACGAGTAAAAATTCAAATCTTTTTTATTTATATCATAAAGATATCTGTATAATTTCCCTTTTACCATTTAATAGATTAATGTAAGATCCTTTAACACCACCCCCAAACCTAAACATACCCATTTTATACATAATATAAAGAGAATAAAACGTAATGGACAGAAATGTGTTGGAAAATGACAATTTTAGGCTAACGATATAGCATTAAAAAGATATTTTGAACGGCTAATCCTACACCTACCCCTACACCTACCCATAACCATTTATTAAAACTATGTACTGTTATAAATAAAAGCATAACAGACAGACAAGTGTAATCACAATAATTTATTTATTGCGAAAATGTCAAAAGCTCTACCAAAAGTAGTTCAAATGACGATGTGTTGCAGTCGCAGTCCTCTCTGGTGGTATACAATAGTTTTGTATGAGATACAGAGCAGAATTTAAATTGTTAATCAATGAAAATATGAATCCGGCTTCACTCGCGTTTCCCCATTTCAAATACACATCGACTCGACTGAAACACGACATGTCACAATCTGTGACGAAGCAGGCTAGAGCCAATGAGCGTTCGACACCACTGCCGTAAAACATGTCGTAATGCTTCATGAGGGCGCAATTTTTGAATTTGAATTCATCATAATGAGCGCGGGATTTGACGTTTGCGGTCGCAACTGAGAATAGGGATGAAGATCACTGGATAAAGGGCTGAATTTGGATCTGTTCCTCGCAAACATATGGATTCTAAAGATTTGGATTACAGCGAATGAATAAAATTGATGTGTTTTGTGAATTTATGTTGTGTTTTGAAGTATCTTATGATCGTCAGTTGCTGAATAGGAGAAAACGCCTTTTTTGTCTCACGGCAAACAAACTAAATACTACAAAATGGTTAAACGATTACAGAAATGTTATTCATCTTAAGGTTTTAAAATGCAGTCTTCTTTAACATCTAATCATCCGAAATGAGTTTGCAGCAGAAATCACGAACAGAGCAAAATGTTATTTTATATTAAGTAGATTAGTAAAATGCATTAATAAATGCGACTGAAAACATGTATTGATGTGACAATTGAATACAATAGAAACAAAACATTAATGCCACAATTTGAATATTCATACATGGGAATTGGTACACGTTCACACTTGGATACGTAAATAATTTACGTTTTAGTGCTGTCTATCTGTCAGTATTGTACGTTTTAGTGTGTATGAAAACGTAAGTAAATGTACGTGTGGTAGAATCACACTTTACGTAAAAATACACACGTATTCTCATGAGATCACGTTGGAATTACATAGAGTGTTAAAAAAACACTATTTTCACTTCTATACGTCAAACTACAATCGCATGAATACACAAGACAGTGCTCAAGTCATATGGTGCTTGTACTCTTTGTTTTTATCCTTTTTGAAGCTTTTTGGTCACTATACTGTTGCTATATGGAAAAGAGCTGTGTGAACATCTGTTAAAACTCTCCTTTTGTGTTCTACTGAAAAAAAAAAGCATATGGTTTTGTAATGATATGAGGATGCAGAATCATTTAGAATCTAGAAAGCATCTAAAATAATGTACATTTTGCACGAAATCGCATTAGCTCTCAGAGACTCTTTTGACTGTTTTGTGATGTACTGTACATGTACACCTCTGACCAGAAAGACTTCACATTATATAACTGGCACTCACCTCACAGGACTGAATGCAGTGGATCTGTGCTGGATTCGGATGCCACTTCAACATGCCAGTACAGACAATACTCTTTCAAGGGAAGAGACATAGAGGAGCAAGAGAGGGAAGAGGAAGGACAGAGTTAACTTACTGCATTGTAATGATGACATGAACTGATTTATTACTACTGATTGAGTTCTTGTAACATGTATTTTTTAAAGAGGAAATTTGAAAAGAGAGTTTCAATTTATTTCTATTTTATTTTGACTTCTCCAGAAATGTAATAATATCTAACTTTAATTTTAAAAGACAAAGATCAGCCTTGGTGCCTAAAAATAATATTGCAAATTAATATCTAATATCTATGACATATAAAACCAGTTACTCTTTTCCTCCTGTCCATTCAATTTGAACAAATATTTCACTGATTTGACAGTTTCTCAGAATTGGAAAGCTGACCTGACTGTTTCTACAGCAGAATTTCTGGAAAGAAACATGCTTATCTCTTATTCATCTCCCTCCTACTGTGACCTTTCCTCCATCATTCTTACCCAATCTGCAATACTTTGGACAACATTCCTGGAAAGCAGGCTGTTCTTAGGGGTGCTGATGTATCTTTATAAACAATGGGAGTCCGACACCTTCAGAGGCGTCATGCTTGACGTGTGGCATTTTAAAAACATCACACTGCAATCATTACTCACACGAGCTGATATGACAGTGAGAGACAGAATCAACACTTCCGCAGAGAGATTTCAGCGGTAAGGTGAGTTGAACCTGGTTTTGGAGCGAGAAACAAGGTAACCTAATCCAACTTATCACTCTGATGTGCCAATAATATGATTCAAATTTTGCTTCCAAAGTATTCAGTCTTGCAGCTCCTCTACCTCTTAGAGCCCCAGACAAATATTAGAAAAGTGAGCATTTTTACATTTGATACATGTCAAACACACCTCATGTCATGATGTGTGGAACGGGGGAAAGAACACATTTCATGTTAATATTAGAAAAGCACTGCAAGGGGCATTTTTGAGGGTCAGACTTGACTACACTTACAAGGCTACTTGCAAAAACCTTTTTGTGTTTTGTCCGTCCTATCTACACTCACCTAAAGGATTATTAGGAACACCTGTTCAATTTCTCATTAATGCAATTATCTAATCAACCAATCACATGGCAGTTGCTTCAATGCATTTAGGGGTGTGGTCCTGGTCAAGACAATCTCCTGAACTCCAAACTGAATGTCAGAATGGGAAAGAAAGGTGATTTAAGCAATTTTGAGCGTGGCATGGTTGTTGGTGCCAGACGGGCCGGTCTGAGTATTTCACAATCTGCTCAGTTACTGGGATTTTCACGCACAACCATTTCTAGAGTTTACAAAGAATGGTGTGAAAAGGGAAAAACATCCAGTATGCGGCAGTCCTGTGGGCGAAAATGCCTTGTTGATGCTAGAGGTCAGAGGAGAATGGGCCGACTGATTCAAGCTGATAGAAGAGCAACTTTGACTGAAATAACCACTCGTTACAACCGAGGTATGCAGCAAAGCATTTGTGAAGCCACAACACGCACAACCTTGAGGCGGATGGGCTACAACAGCAGAAGACCCCACCGGGTACCACTCATCTCCACTACAAATAGGAAAAAGAGGCTACAATTTGCACGAGCTCACCAAAATTGGACAGTTGAAGACTGGAAAAATGTTGCCTGGTCTGATGAGTCTCGATTTCTGTTGAGACATTCAGATGGTAGAGTCAGAATTTGGTGTAAACAGAATGAGAATATGGATCCATCATCCCTTGTTACCACTGTGCAGGCTGGTGGTGGTGGTGTAATGGTGTGGGGGATGTTTTCTTGGCACACTTTAGGCCCCTTAGTGCCAATTGGGCATCGTTTAAATGCCACGGCCTACCTGAGCATTGTTTCTGACCATGTCCATCCCTTTATGACCACCATGTACCCATCCTCTGATGGCTACTTCCAGCAGGATAATGCACCATGTCACAAAGCTCGAATCATTTCAAATTGGTTTCTTGAACATGACAATGAGTTCACTGTACTAAAATGGCCCCCACAGTCACCAGATCTCAACCCAATAGAGCATCTTTGGGATGTGGTGGAACGGGAGCTTCGTGCCCTGGATGTGCATCCCACAAATCTCCATCAACTGCAAGATGCTATCCTATCAATATGGGCCAACATTTCTAAAGAATGCTTTCAGCACCTTGTTGAATCAATGCCACGTAGAATTAAGGCAGTTCTGAAGGCGAAAGGGGGTCAAACACAGTATTAGTATGGTGTTCCTAATAATCCTTTAGGTGAGTGTATCTATCTATCTATTTAATATAATAATGTTCAATCCGTCATTATTATAATGCAAACTAACAATGAACATTTTTACATCATGTATCAATCTAACTTAATGTTAAATATATAATTATTTATTTTCATAATACATTTATATTTTAAAATATTTATGTAAGCAATAAGGTACGAGAGGTTGTGCTGTATTGTGAGTGTCGTATTGTTCCGAATATAAGACGACCCTGATTATAAGAAGACCCCCTTTTTTTCAAGATGTACCTTTTTGAAGACCAAATCTTTTATTTTATAAAGAAAATGCTTTTATTTGAAAATAATATTCATATTGCATATTTTTCACATTTTAACACTTTTTGGCATACCATAAAAATAACCTGTAGCTCATCTGAATTATATACTTTGTATATATCAATTAGGCTATCCATCTCATAGTGAAAACCATGTAGCCTACCAAAATTGAATTAACAGTAGAAATTAAATCTTTTTGTAGTTGAAATCTGGGTACCGTCTTATGTTTTAAAATCACGTACAGGGGAAGTTCGGTCCCGTCAACAAGGCACGCAAACACGACAGTTACACGGCTGTTAGACGGTACGCTTTTCTTTGACTGTTAGCTTTTTTAAGACTGTCTTTTTGCGCTCACGATCTTCTATCATTACACTCTGACACCATATTTCTTGGCACACTCGTTTTACGCTTATTTGGCACCACCTGTTATATTACACTCATGTAAAAGTCTAGACCCTGAATATAAGACAAACCGTTTTTTCAGATGTATTTCTAAGAAAAAAACATTTTCTTATATTCGGAACAATACGGTAATGGTGTGTGCACACCAAAAGCGAAGCGAATATTCGCATTGCGTTACTCGCTCTAGTTTACTCGCGCGATAACTTGTTTTTCGCATTGTGTTTTCATACACATCATCAACAACATTTCTTTCTGCCATTTTTTCCGTCATCAAACATGTTGGAGATAACAACTATTGCTGCTCTGTTTCTGTTGTGGAAGTCCCAAATATGCCGGAAAGCCAAACGCCAACATGTGTGGGTTCACAGCGCCATCCAGAGGCGCACACAACTCTGTGAATTTCCCCGTCTTCTCCAGGAACTGCGCCTGGATGACAGCCGCTTCCGCTACTTGAGGATGACGGGTACCCAGTTTGATAACCTGTCAAACCGGACATGTCTATAAGCTCTTTACTGATTGGCTTTCGCAACAATGCATCATGCAAATTTTTCCGCTGAAGTTGAAATTTTTCAACTTGCACGGAAGACGCAATTGAGGTAAATATCACACGTTTGCATATCATTCGCGTCGACCGGTGCAAATTCACATCTGTTTGTGTCTTTGCATTGACTTTGTATGTAATCTACTCTCGCAAATAATTAAATTCGCGTTTGGTGTGCACACACCATAGATGAAGGGTGTTGTGCAACCTCTTCAGCCGTGACTTATTCACGATACAGCACAAGTCTCAAGTATCTTATTGCTTTTATAAAATGGTTACCACACAATACAAATATTAAAGCCAAAAAATATGTATCAATGCAACTTTCATGAAGTAAAATCACTAAAAGCCTTCCTTCCGCAGGAAAAAATAGTCCCTGACCATGAACAGCAACAGAAGTTACATTTTTACGCCATTAGATGGCACGAAAGACTGTCTGTATGAGTGTGTCAGTCAGTAACAAAGACTTTTATATTGAAAGGACTGAAACTTGTTGTGAACACGGAGTAAGACGCAACTGACAAATGCTTTGACTAGCGCTGTCAGTGTCAAGGCACGAGAAAACCCCCTAAATTGTTAAAAGACAAGATATCGCAGCAGACATTCAAACGGACTTTTATTAAGAACATAGAACTGACCTGAAGGAAAATGCTATATCTAAATGCAAGTAATACATTCGCTCACTCGATCTCTCTTTCTCTACTCTACATAATACAGTAAGCTTCAATGAACAATATCAATGAGAACAACATATGTTTACGTTGCTAAGAGTGGTTGCTAAGGGTGTTGTGTAGTGATACACAGAACCGTTGGGTGAAGCGGTCATAGCCGTGTTTTATCGTGAATAATCAGAATTAAAGGACTGGAACTAACCGTTTTATAAAATTATTTAAAATGTATAAATGTACTACTGTTAATTGCTAATTCATGTTAATATAGTATACAACTTTTGATACGTATGTATTAGATGTATTAAATGTATTAGTATGTAGAAATTAAATTAAATTAACATTAAATTATAATTAATATATGCTGTAAAAATATTCTTGATTGTTAGTTCATGATACCCAATGTATTTCTAATACTTTAATAGTATTAGATACTTTTATAAAGAGTACATTTGAACTTGGAGTTTGGTTAAAGCACAAGATAGACAACAGCCAATGATATCAAATAACATTTTGTGGCAAACCTCACCTGAACCTTGCTGGGAAGCATCCAATGCTCTACTGTATCAGCGCTGGAGCCATTGGCTAACACCACAGGGTCACTCAAGGCCACAATGCATGTTGGGTAACAGACTGCACCTGTCATGACACAAAGCGAGCTTTGCTTTAACCATCATTTGCATCTGTTGAATTTATTCATGTGAGCACATGAATAGCCAAGCTCCGGACTAGTCATCCATAGTTGAACAGCTTGGCAGGTTGGCACTCAAAAGTATCCTACTGCATGCAACTGACTGTGGTCTAGCAGCCTAGGTATGTCTAGACCACTTATTAGAAAGGATAAATGTAGTGGCCTAAATATATAACCAAATAAAACCAATATACAGTATATTGCCAAAAGTATTGGGACACCCCTCCAAATCACTGAATTCAGGTGTTCAATCACTTCCATGGCCACAGGTGTATAAATCAAGCACTAGGCATGCAGACGCTTCTACAAACATTTGTGAAAGAATGGGTCGCTCTCAGGAGCTCAGTGAACTCAAGCGTGGTACCGTGATAGGTTGCCACCTGTGCAATAAGTCCATTCCTGAAATTTCCTCAATACTAAATATTCCACGCTCAACTGTCAGTGGTATTATAACAAAGTGGAAGCAACTGGGAACAACAGAAACTCAGCCACGAAGTGGTAGGCCACGTAAAATCACAGAGCGGGGTCAGCGCATGCTGAGGGTCACAGTGCACAGAAGTCGCCAACTTTCTGCAGAGTCAATAGCTACAGACCTCCAGACTTCGTGTGGCCTTCAGATGAGCTCAAGAACAGTGCATAGAGAGCTTCATGGAATGGGTTTCCATGGCCGAGCAGCTCATCCAAGCCTTACATCACCAAGTGCAATGCAAAGCTTGGGATGCAGTGGTGTAAAGCACGCCGCCACTGGACTCTAGAGCAGTGGAGATGTGTTTTCTGGAGTGACCAATCACGCTTCTCTGTCTGGCAATCCCATGGACGAGTCTGGGTTTGGCGGTTGTCAGGAGAACGGTACTTGCCTGACTGCATTGTGCCAAGTGTAAAGTTTGGTGGAGGGGGGGATTATGGTGTGGGGTTGTTTTTCAGGGGTTGGGCTCGGCCCCTTAGTTCCAGTGAAAGGAACTCTTAATGCTTCAGCATACCAAGACATTTTGGACAATTTCATGCTCCCAACTTTGTGGGAACAGTTTGGGGATGGCCCCTTCCTGTTCCAACATGACTGCGCACCAGTGCACAAAGCAAGGTCCATAAAGACATGGATGAGCGAGTTTGGTGTGGAGGAACTTGACTGGCCTGCACAGAGTCTTGACCTCAACCCGATAGAACACCTTTGGGATGAATTAGAGCGGAGACTGCGAGCCAGGCCTTCTCGTCCAACATCAGTGCCTGACCTCACAAATGCGTTTCTAGAAGAATGGTCAAAAATTCCCATAAACACACTCCTAAACCTTGTGGAAAGCCTTCCCAGAAGAGTTGAAGCTGTTATAGCTGCAAAGGGTGGGCCAACTCCATATTAAACCCTACAGATTAAGAATGGGATGTCATTAAAGTTCATGTGCATGTAAAGGCAGGCGTCCCAAAAAATTTTGGCAATATAGTGTATTTCAAAATACAATGCAGAAGAAAAATAATAAGATGCATATTGTAATATATGTTCAGACAAATAACTGAGATTATTTAGAAATCTGATTTCTTAGAAGAAAAAGAAAAAAAATTCATATAAATCTGCTGACTAATCATTTCCATATTTTAAAAGGGTAACTTTGATCTGATAACCAAACTGGCAAGTGAGCAAACTTTCTTGCCAGTTTAAATCCTCACCCACGTCAAAGCCCTCCTCACAGATGTATTCCACCAGGTTAATGTCAAGAGGAGCCTGGCATGATCCCTCTATCTTCTTACACATAGTGAAGTCCTCAGTCCATCTGCCATCTTTAGTGCATTGAATGCTGGACTGCGAGGACAAACATATATGAGTGTTTAATGACTGTAGAGTTTTGGGAAAACATAGATAGAGTTGGCCTACAAAGTGCTACAATACCCTTTCTGTTGGATCGGGACACTGTAGAGTGCAGATACTATCAAAGTCCAAATAGTTGGTGCAGGTGTACATGCCCTCAAACATCGGCGGAAGAGAAGGGCATGTGACAGGTGAACAGCTGCCCTCTTGCCACGTACCACCCTCCAAACACTCCAACCTCAGAAACTTCCTGAGAAAAACAAGTCATTAGCAGAAGGAGGGGTAAAACACGCACACACCTATACAGCATAATGGCACTACATTTATTAAGGTTTTTGAAAGAAGTCTCTTTTTATTCCTGTGATGGCAAAGCTGAATTTCCAGCAGCCATTATTCCAGTCTTCAGTGTCACATGATCTTTCACAAATCATTCTAGTATACTGATTTCATGCACAAGAAACATTTCTTTTTGTTATCGATGTTGTAATATGTTGTATTTTTGTGGAATACTTGAATAGAAAGTTCAAAAGAACAGCATTTATTTGATGTTTTTTGTAACAATAAAAGACTTTAAAAGGCACAATATGTAGTTTTCACTGCTAGAGGTCGCTTAATCAAAACAAAGGCGTAGCTTGATGATGTCTTCATTTCGCGGAATCACGGAAGTTGTTGTCTTTACCTCTACAGCCGGTGGAAAAGATATTATATTCAGAAATCATATTCATGGATGAGCTAATGTGTTAAAGATTTATTAACGTTACTGTAGTATGAAGCAGGGTGGGGCTGAAAGCCGTGGGGGTGGAACGAGGCGCTGGAGCGACTGCTAATGAGAGACGAGCGACACACGGCTCGAGAGCAGCAGAGCTTTTATTCTGCCGCAGACGAGCGCTTCCGCTTCTTCCTCTCATGCGTATGTGGGGGAACGCAGCGCTGTTTTATCATATTACACACATTTGAGTATGTTGAAAGTTATGTTATAATGCTACTCTGTGCATTTGGACACTTGTTCACACTGCAGTGAGCGAGATCATATTAGGCATGGTAAAACATGGTACTCGTGGTAAATCAAGAACACCAGATCTAAACAATAAGACTAACTGTGTTGAGCTGGAGAACAATGATTAGTTTCTGTCCATGAATGATCCAAACAGTTGCTCACCTGTCTAATAAAACACATCATATATTAAAGCGTCTTTGGTGTTTCCATGGTTTCTACAAAATGGAACCGGAAATCGAGGGTAACGCGGGTATGTGTCCTGGTTAAAATTGCTTATTTCTCTGGATTTAAACATTCTTGGAAACATTTGGGATAATGTAAGTACACAAGTCAACAAAATATGTAACACTGTTCTAGTGGCTTTTGGATATTTGAATCCAAAAATCTTACATATTGTGCCTTTAATGTCACTTTTGAGCAATTTAATGCATCCTTGCTGAATAAAAAAAAGTTTTAAATGATATTGTATATGGCCACCAGTCTTCATAAAAGAGCATCCTATCCTACCTTAACAATCTGTGATGCTAACACTTCGCTAAGCAAACAATTCTATAGGTAAATCACAAATATTGGTTAAGAATCATGGCTTTTTAAATAAACCGAACTGTCATATTACAGTAATAGTTTCAGTACTTAAAACTGAGTCATACTTTTGTTTGTTACAAATAGAAAGCTTTAATTTTGTGAATACACCTTTGATGCCTCAAAAAGCTCTATATATAGCCAAGTATTACTAGTTCTCATTAGTTTTTTGAGACAGCCAATAAAACGGTTACAGTAAGCACACTGTGAAATTTAAATTCTAGGTTCTCTATCTACTTCTGGTCTGAATTTTCGCACAACATGAATGCAGCAATTACTGTTTCTTGAATGACATTCCCCTCCAGCCATTTATTCACATCTAACCTATGTGACAAACCATCTGGTATGACTAAATAGCCAATAAATCCTGAAGAAATAAATTGGGGTGTAGTGTTCATTGAGAAAGATCATACGGAAGCACAGGCTAAAACTACCTCGATAATAGCATAACACCTCTCTTCAGACTGTCATAAACCATTTTCTGAACCTTCATAATGAAATGCCTTTTAGAGCAAACATGCCAATGGTCTTAATAGACAGGATCATTTAAATGGCTTTATGAGACATGTTGGCTATCGCTTCTGGTATTAATGCCCAATTAAAAGCAGTTAAAAGACACTGAGGTATTTTACCAGCCATTTTAATAACTCATAAAGACGAGGCAGGTGCAAACACTAGTCCCCTCAGATGTGCTAAAATATGCTATAGCTTGATTGGATGGAATACCAAAACAACACGCCATCAGACCATTCATCAAAGTGCACTGCTGACTCCATCGCTGAAAGATATTTGGAAACACATGGAGTGAGATTTTGACGTTATTAGAACCATGTGAGCTACCTAGACGCTAGTAACAGATATTTTTCCTTCAAAATTTGTCAACACAGTAACCTATGCCTAGAAATTAGTTCAAAATATACAGGTTGCAACTCACTTTCTTGGCTTTTTGTTGAGAGTGCCAGTGATGTAATAGCCCGGGTTGCATTTGTAGCGGCACACCGTGCCCACATCATGCCTGCCTTCACGGCACTGAGGAACTAGTAGTGTGGCATTGGGTATGGAAGGTGGATATGGACACTCAATCTTGCAGTAAGCCTCTGGGTATGACCATAGTCCATCCTCAAGACAAACCAATGTGTCACTTTCACCTGAAAAACAGATTCTGATAAGAAAACTGCATTAAAATGGAACAATCACTGCATCATAATGGGCCGAGGTCTCTTCAAAAGAAGGAGAGAGTCAGTTCTATTATTTCTGGGAGTACACAGCTTAATAATTATTTTCAAAAAAAAATAAATAAATAATAATAATAATAAATGTTTTTTAGTATGTTTCTGCATTCTGTTGCACCACATGGATTTTGTGAGTTGCACCTATAACTTTGATTTAGCGGACAAATAATAATAAGCAGTAAGTAGTTTTGCTAAAATATTTTTAGAAGATTATGCTAAACTAAAGATTTTCTTTTTTTAATCATTCTTTTATTGAAATTTTAACCCTCTGAGGGTCTTCTGGGTCTTTTTGACCCCAAATGACTTTTGCTAAAATAAAAAAAAAATGTTCTCTTTTTCCAAATGGCATGAGATTTTGTATAGCTGTCAACACTTTCTAGATCTACAAATCAAAGATCTACAAATCAGAAACAACGCAGAACACCAATTATTGTTCCTAGTTGTTTGATTTTTTTCCCCATTTACTATTTTTTTTTTTTTTTTTTAACTAATCTTTAATTTGTTACTGCTTTATTTGCTCATTTGTTATTGCTGTTCAGTTCATTGCATGTTCATGTCGTGTATTTATACTCAATATGTAATATAACTGTTCATTTCTGTTCATTTAAAAAAAAAAAAAGACAAAAAAATGGCACTGACATATTTTAAGATATATCAGTGCAAGTTGCTTTCAGTTAAAACAGCTTAAACATGTATTTTTGTCTGGGATTGTCTGTGAAACCGGGGATAGGTGTATTAGAGTGCTTTTATGAATGAAATGCATTATAATACATAATAAATTAATAAATAGGACAAAAACAACTGAGTGTCACAATGATTATGAAAAGTTATATTTTTTAAAAGCATTCTGTTTCTATTAACTCAGAAGAGAAGTATCGCACTAAATTTAAACAAAAATGCCTTATGTGTACATGGTCCAAAGGCCCATGTGATATAGGGGTCTCTCATTGTACTATTATAGTAACATGTCTAACAAACCATTAGATTTTAGAGTTAAAGTTCTAAACCAATTTTATTGGTCAATAAAATATAATGATTCCTTTGCAAAGTTTTTAAGGTGTCTACTTACTTTGTAGCCATGATTAAATTTAGCAATACCAAAAATGGCTACAACATACATGAAAAGTTCCAGCTTGCGCTACTCCCGAAAAAAAGGCTCTCACTAAGTACATAAATCACTGCATTACTGTTGTGTGTTCCAATTAATGTCAAGTCATGAAAAGATTTTAAACGACTCTTAAATGAGCACTACAGCCCATCACAGTAACCTTGCCATCAAGACCAATAAGCATAGCTACTCAGTGATGCAATGTCCTGGACCTTCCAGTGAAGCCACTGTCCACAGACTGCACCGCTCCCTGCCAAAGAAATAATTTGGACCGATTCTTTAAAGACCTGCATTTAAAGTGCCCCTATTATGGATTTTCTTAAAAAAAAAAAAACTTTCATGTAGTGTGTAACATAGCTCTAAGTGACTGAAAACATCCTGCAAAGTTTTAAATCTGAAATATATAAATATAAAGCATATAAACCACAATGATTATAAAGTTATTGTCTCTCAAATGTAAGAGTCAATTAAACAAATCGTTTTTTAAACGAATCGCAAGCCGTTTCGTTGTGACGTCACGGCGAAATATTAGCATATTGTCCGTCCACTTATTGCACGTGCAGACACCAGGGAAACCTTGAACCCTCTCAAACACTGCAGCGGATACTGGATAGCATCATGTCGAGAAGACGCTGTGCTCTACAATGTGTTTATTGTGTTTCATATTGTGTAGGTCTCTGGCTAACTCACGTTATTACTGTCTTACTGAAATACTACTGTAAATCAGCTGTGGGCTGCAGTATTACCTAAAACTGTGTCTATTAATGCAGATTGTCTGTTGTTCTTACTACTTTGAGTAAAGATAAAGGATGGAGCAAGATTTGTTTTGCAAACTTTAATGTTACATCAGTCATTCACGTTAGTGCTGGGCTGACGTATGTGTCGTTATTGATACAGTTCCCTCATGTGCACCGCAATAAATTAGAAACACACACAAACGGGTTTGTTGATGGACGCACACTTGTTAATGCTGATGGTGAGGAATTACAGTTGAAACATCTCATAACGTACCTCAAACTGAGTAGCATCACTGAGAAACGTCCTGCTCAAGGTTCGGCTTGAATAACTAGTTCTTCCAATGTTTCATCATCGATTCGGACTCGCACTGGGATTGATGTAAAATCGATGTCATCGTTTCTGTCTTTATAGTGTGTACAATCGCTGAGCTTTAGGAAGCCTCCGGACGGAGCTGGAGTTCAGTTATGGTAATGGTCGTTTGTTTCCGAAATACACACTGCATGCGGTAGACCAATCACAACAGACTGGGCCATCTGACCAATCAGAGCAGAGTAGACCAATCACAACAGACTGGGCCATCTGACCAATCAGAGCAGAGTAGACCAATCACAACAGACTGGGCCATCTGAGCAATCAGAGCAGAGTAGACCAATCACAACAGACTGGGCCATCTGACCAATCAGAGCAGAGTAGACCAATCACAACAGACTGGGCCATCTGACCAATCAGAGCAGAGTAGACCAATCATAACAGACTGGGCCGTCTGACCAATCAGAGCAGAGTAGACCAATCACAACAGACTGGGCCATCTGACCAATCAGAGCAGAGTAGACCAATCACAACAGACTGGGCCATCTGACCAATCAGAGCAGAGTAGACCAATCACAACAGACTGGGCCATCTGACCAATCAGAGCAGAGTAGACCAATCACAACAGACTGGGCCATCTGAGCAATCAGAGCAGAGTAGACCAATCACAACAGACTGGGCCATCTGACCAATCAGAGCAGAGTAGACCAATCACAACAGACTGGGCCGTCTGACCAATCAGAGCAGAGTAGACCAATCACAACAGACTGGGCCATCTGACCAATCAGAGCAGAGTAGACCAATCACAACAGACTGGGCCGTCTGACCAATCAGAGCAGAGTAGACCAATCACAACAGACTGGGCCATCTGACCAATCAGAGCAGAGTAGACCAATCACAACAGACTGGGCCATCTGAGCAATCAGAGCAGAGTAGACCAATCACAACAGACTGGGCCATCTGACCAATCAGAGCAGAGTAGACCAATCACAACAGACTGGGCCGTCTGACCAATCAGAGCAGAGTAGACCAATCACAACAGACTGGGCCATCTGACCAATCAGAGCAGAGTAGACCAATCACAACAGACTGGGCCGTCTGACCAATCAGAGCAGAGTAGGCTCGCGGAAAGGAGGGATTTAGAGAGACTGATTCATCCATCGAGTCGTTTGAGAATCATTGAACATTGTGGTGATGTGCAATGTATATTATGAGAAACTGACCTTTGATGCATGTAAACCTGTTGTTGGGGACCTCCAAAACTAAATGAGGAAACTTTAAAATAGCATAATCTGGGCACTTTAAAACAAATAGTGAAAGTGTGAGGACTGGCCCCTCGAACCCCTGAGCCACCTTGCCTTAACAGGGCTCCTGCTACCCAGGGGAGGGAGGGCCAGGTGCCACCCTGCTCTACACCGTCTGAAATAAGGGGCTCTATGGGGACTTCAGTATGGGATGAAACACACTCTTGTTCTCGCCTACTTGCATGTTTCCTATCTCCACCTGTGTGCTGTTCTCCTGCAGCTCAGGATTACTTTCCTATTTACACAGCCAGGAAAGAGGGCTGGAACCACAACCAGACCGATGCAAAGTTCCTGAATGAGTGCAAGAGCAACACTGACACACAAATGAGTATACTGTATGCATATACTGCACACAAACAAAACTAATCTAAATATTTAGCTTTTTAGTCTAAAAAAACGAAAAGTTCAAAAATCTAGGAAACATGACTGATCTTAACAAATGCACTTTGACAATCATTGTTTCTCATTATCTGTATCATGCACAACTTTACATCACTATTTGCCTCAAAAACAAGAAAACATCATGCAGCAAAAAGATATTTTTTTTTACTATATACAGAAACCATAATAGCTGTGACAATCAACAAACACATCAATAAAGTAAAAAAGAGCTCTGAATACCACCATAAGTCAAAAAAGAGATGCAAACAGCGATAGTATAAAATGAAAAGAGCAAACATTAAAACAATAATCTTTAAGAATAAAAAAGGATAGGATAAGATAGGATAGGATTTGGATAGGACAGGACAGGACAGGACAGGACAGGACAGGACAGGACAGGACAGGACAGGACAGGACAGGACAGGACAGGACAGGACAGGACAGGACAGGACAGGACAGGACAGGACAGGACAGGACAGGACAGGACAGGAGAGGAGAGGAGAGGAGAGGAGAGGAGAGGAGAGGAGAGGAGAGGAGAGGAGAGGAGAGGAGAGGAGAGGAGAGGAGAGGAGAGGAGAGGAGAGGAGAGGAGAGGAGAGGAGAGGAGAGGACTGGATAAGACAGGACAGGACAGAGGAAAGGAAAGGAAAGGAAAGGAAAGGAAAGGAAAGGAAAGGAAAGGAAAGGAAAGGAAAGGAAAGGAAAGGAAAGGAAAGGAAAGGAAAGGAAAGGAAAGGAAAGGAAAGGAAAGGAAAGGAAAGGAAAGGACAGGACAGGACAGGACAGGACAGGACTTTCTGGCCTAATTACCATTTGTGGGTAAAAGGGCCTTAGGAATGTTCATAAGTGCAAATAATGGTTGGATTTTTTTCCAGCGTACAAGAGACTCAAAAGAGACACACAAGAAAGGCTCATGGCAACCGCAAATCTACTGTTATTAACTTATAGTCTTATTACTTTAGAAAGATAGAAAGAAAAGAAGCCCAAGGTCTCACTGTAGCCCAATTCTCATCCTTACCTTGCAGGATCGCCGGGGTGTTACAGGAAAAGGTGCACTGCTTGCCGAATGTGGTGCCCCAGGGACATGAGAAGGAGGCAAAGTAGACATGTGACTGAGGGGGTGGGCCGCAGTCCACTGGCTGACAGCTCACTGCACGGTCCCAAACTCCATGCACACAAATCATCTCTGCTTCCGTCTGAAGAGAGGACGAAGCAGACAGAGAAACACAACCATTTGTAAAATCGTCATTTGTGACAGGTTCATTAGACAACATGACACATCATCTGTGATCATTTGATGAGAAATGTTGAGTTCACAGACTCTGGAATCTCTGTAAATGTGAGCACAATTCGAGACAATGACAGCTATGGGCTACGGGAATATTCTCAAAATCTACATAATCTGAATAAACTAAAAGACATGTTGTCTTCTGGAAATACTGGAGATGCTCTTGCCATTTATTACACTGCATTTTTAATAATTCTCCACAATAATGGCATGATTTGGAAAATGTAGTTCATAAGACTTACAAAATGTAGGCCACGACCTTCCTTTTAATGTTTTCAAAATGTTTCTTGATCCAAAACAGTTGTGAAAAAGTCAAGCTATTGAATAAACACTGTCTTTATCTAATATCACCCCGAATTATCTTTGTTTGGACATGCGCAGATATAAATGAGCCTCCAGTTACGGTGGCCTTCTGAATAAGGTGTTTACATGACCCGATTAAGCCAATATTCCTAGAAAACTGAATAACACAGCTGGCATTTGGCTGTATTAATCAAAATTTTGGGTCATGTAAACATGTTTACCTGAAGCCTACCTAACTGGAAAATGACTAATCCAATTTATATCAGAATATTCTTGTGCATGTACACCGATCAGGCATAACATTATGACCACTGACAGGTGACATGAATAACACTGATTATCTCTTCATCACGGCACCTGTTAGTGGGTGGGATATATTAGGCAGCAAGTAAACATTTTGTCCTCAAAGTTGATGTGTTAGAAGCAGGAAAAATGGGCAAGCGTAAGGATTTGAGCGAATTTGACAAGGGCCAAATTGTGATGGCTAGATGACTGGGTCAGAGCATCTCCAAAACTGCAGCTCTTGTGGGGTGTTCCCGGTCTGCAGTGGTCAGTATCTATCAAAAGTGCTCCAAGGAAGGAACAGTGGTGAACCGGCGACAGGGTCATGGGCGGCCAAGGCTCAGTGATGCACGTGGGGAGCGAAGGCTGGCCCGTGTGGTCCGATCAAACAGACGAGCTACTGTAGCTCAAATTGCTCAAGAAGTTAATGCTGGTTCTGATAGAAAGGTGTCAGAATACACAGTGCATCGCAGTTTGTTGTGTATGGTGCGGCATAGCCGCAGACCAGTCAGGGTGCCCATTAGGCACAAAGTCCCCACCTCGCAACTTACAGGACTTAAAGGATCTGCTGCTAACATCTTGGTGCCAGATACCACAGCACACCTTCAGGGGTCTAGTGGAGTCAATATTAGGAAGGTGGCCATAATGTTATGCCTGATCGGTGTAAACATTGATGAGATCTTTTCTGTGCAGAAAATGTCTCATGTAATCTTACTGCTGTTTAGCAGAAACTAGATGTCACTTTTCTTTCATATAGGGTTTTTATAACATCTGTTGCAATAAAAGACTATGATTTTTTTTCTTTAGAATAACATGCATTTACTGTCCATGAGAAAATACATGGATTTGACAAACATAGGCAGTTCACAATTCTTGTACACACTTGATGAGAAGGAAGGCCCTGGCCGTGGAGAACAGTGAGCGTATAGCCACGATGACAAGAAACAGAGCAGTGTTTAGAGTCTAACACTGGAGTACAGCGGATTGAAGCGTGTTCGACGCTCAGAGGGCTGCATGACTCAGTACTGCACAGCCTACGCACACATCTGAGGGAGAAAAACACATATTAAGCTTGATTATTATTGGCAGACATCAGACAGACATCATATCCATCGTCAAACATTTTTCAATCATTTTTCTATTTTTATTTATGTATGATGTATTTGTCTTTATATGTATATCTTCTACTTTGTACACTACCATTCAAATGTTTGGGATGAGTACAAATTTATTTATTTTTTTAAAGAAAGTAATACTTTTATTAAGCATTAAGCTGATCAAAAGTGACACTAAAACATTTATAATGTTACAAAAGATTTTTATTTCAAATAAATGCTGTTCTTTTCAACTTTCTATTCATAAAAGAATCTTAAAACATGTATCCTGGTTTTAACAAAAATATTAAGCAGCACAACAATATTAAGAGTGCTACTTGAGCACTGGTGGAATGATCTTCCCACCTCCATACGGAATGCAGAATCGCTGACAACATTCAAAAGACAGCTGAAAACTCATCTCTTCCGTGAGCACTTAACCTCATCTTTCCTCTATTTCCTCCCTATTCTATCTTATGCTAGTCTAAGCAATGTCCAAAGCTTAGTATTTCAGGCACTTTTTGTGACTTTTCGCCTCTTCATGACGGATTGCTTCCTGTATTCCTCAGTTGTAAGCCGCTTTGGATAAAAGCGTCTGATAAATGAATAAATGTAAATGTAGCACAAAATCATCAATAATAATAATCAATAATAAACAATAATAATCATTCATAATAATTTCTGAAGGATCATGTGACACTGAAGACTGGAGTAATGATGCTGAAAAATCACAGGAATAAATAACATTTAAAAAAATATATTAAAATTAGTGCTGTCAACGTTAACGCGTTAACAATAAAATTATGTATATATAAATACACATGCATGTATATATATATTTTTTTTATATATAAATATATACAGTATATACATGCAAATATTTCTTAAATATATACATGAAGGAGTGTGTATTTATATATACATAATAATTATACACAGTACACACACATATATCATGTAAACACAAACGTTTATTTTGGGTGCGATTAATTGATTGCCCAGCACTAGTTTTTTCTACATTAATTTGGAGATTAACGGGAAATTATTACATTATAAAATATATTTAAACTTATAAAAACTAAATTTTTTTAATCGATTGACAGCACTAATTAAAATAGAAAACAGCTATTTAAAATTAAAATATTTTTACAATATTTTTGATCAAACACCTGCAACTTTGGTAAGCATAAGAGACTTCTTTCAAAAGCATTAAAAAAATCTTGCCGACCTCAAACTTTTGAACAGCAGTGTATATATCGTGTAAATGTGCAAGTATGTGTTTGTG
The DNA here is from genome assembly GCA_039654105.1 of Coreius guichenoti. Classification (NCBI taxonomy): domain Eukaryota; kingdom Metazoa; phylum Chordata; class Actinopteri; order Cypriniformes; family Gobionidae; genus Coreius; species Coreius guichenoti. Next base: position 42,671,912 of record CM077175.1, read on the forward strand.
CTTGTAAGTCGTGGGAGACCCCACCCTCAGCGCACCCGGTCAGGGCAAAGGCGCTGAAGTGACAAGAAGTACGCAATGCAACCGCCAGCACCGCCACTTGAGAGGAGGAGAAGTTCAGCTGCACTGCTGAAGTCTGGTAGAACGGCACACTCAGGTTATGAGTCACATTCACCACTAGGGGGTTATGCTGACATGACAGCTCGTACGAACCTGAGCACAAACAACAACATGTCAAAGTCACACAAATACTATAATATGTGACCCTGGAGCACAAAACCAGTCATGCGTCTCACTGGTCTATTTGTGGCAATTGTATGGGTCAAAATTATTTTGATGCCAAAAATCATTAGGATATTAAGTAAAGATCATGATCCATGAAGATATTTTGTACATTTCCTACCGTAAATATATATAAAAAATGTATTATTAGTAGTAATATGCATTGCTAAGGACTTTAAAGGAGATTTTCTCAATATTTAGATTTTTTTGCACCCTCAGATTCCAGATTTTCAAATAGTTGTATCTCATGACTGGTTTTGTGCTCCAGGGTCACATATGGTAATTACAAACTTTCCCAAACAAATTATAGATATTATATGTGTTACCAAGCATGTGATTATCTCCAGTGGTGTCACACAGTTCAATGGTCACTGTTTTCTTGCAATTTTCCCCATGCCAACTACCATCATAGGCGAGGTAGATAATAACAGAGGCTGCTACACCTGGTCGCTCGAATCCTACCTGCAAAAACAATGTATCAGTTTCAGTAATGCTTATATATGCAGTGGATATATGCCTCCATCACTTATTAACAGTATGAGAGGGGATGGATGGCACATAGAAATATTAAAATATTAATATAAAATCTAGAATAATTCTGAACATACACTACCATTCCAAAGTTTGGGTCGGTAAGATGCTTTAATGATTTGGAATGAAGTCTCTTATGGTCACTAAGCCTGCATTTAATTTGATCAAAATACGATAAAACCGAAATATTGTGAAATATTACAATTTAAAACAACTGTTTTCTGTTGTACTATATAAAAAATGTCATTTATTCTTGAGATGGTAAAGCTGAGTTTTAATGTCACATGATCCTTCAGAAATCATTCTAATATGCTGATTTTTCTGTTTCTTATTATCTGTTGAAAACAGTTGTGCTGCTTAGTCTGCATGAAACAGAAGTTGTGATTGTCTTTTCTTCCCTATTGTTATGTATATCCGAGCTTCTCGACACGGGATAAAATGTAGGATGGGAATTGATTGGATCATTGGATTATTGTTGTTTGCTATTGCTGCGATCTCATATGAGTGACTATACACTCACCTAAAGGATTATTAGGAACACCATACTAATACTGTGTTTGACCCCCTTTCGCCTTCAGAACTGCCTTAATTCTACGTGGCATTGATTCAACAAGGTGCTGAAAGCATTCTTTAGAAATGTTGGCCCATATTGATAGGATAGCATCTTGCAGTTGATGGAGATTTGTGGGATGCACATCCAGGGCACGAAGCTCCCGTTCCACCACATCCCAAAGATGCTCTATTGGGTTGAGATCTGGTGACTGTGGGGGCCATTTTAGTACAGTGAACTCATTGTCATGTTCAAGAAACCAATTTGAAATGATTCGAGCTTTGTGACATGGTGCATTATCCTGCTGGAAGTAGCCATCAGAGGATGGGTACATGGTGGTCATAAAGGGATGGACATGGTCAGAAACAATGCTCAGGTAGGCCGTGGCATTTAAACGATGCCCAATTGGCACTAAGGGGCCTAAAGTGTGCCAAGAAAACATCCCCCACACCATTACACCACCACCACCAGCCTGCACAGTGGTAACAAGGCATGATGGATCCATGTTCTCATTCTGTTTACGCCAAATTCTGACTCTACCATCTGAATGTCTCAACAGAAATCGAGACTCATCAGACCAGGCAACATTTTTCCAGTCTTCAACTGTCCAATTTTGGTGAGCTCGTGCAAATTGTAGCCTCTTTTTCCTATTTGTAGTGGAGATGAGTGGTACCCGGTGGGGTCTTCTGCTGTTGTAGCCCATCCGCCTCAAGGTTGTGCGTGTTGTGGCTTCACAAATGCTTTGCTGCATACCTCGGTTGTAACGAGTGGTTATTTCAGTCAAAGTTGCTCTTCTATCAGCTTGAATCAGTCGGCCCATTCTCCTCTGACCTCTAGCATCAACAAGGCATTTTCGCCCACAGGACTGCCGCATACTGGATGTTTTTCCCTTTTCACACCATTCTTTGTAAACTCTAGAAATGGTTGTGCGTGAAAATCCCAGTAACTGAGCAGATTGTGAAATACTCAGACCGGCCCGTCTGGCACCAACAACCATGCCACGCTCAAAATTGCTTAAATCACCTTTCTTTCCCATTCTGACATTCAGTTTGGAGTTCAGGAGATTGTCTTGACCAGGACCACACCCCTAAATGCATTGAAGCAACTGCCATGTGATTGGTTGATTAGATAATTGCATTAATGAGAAATTGAACAGGTGTTCCTAATAATCCTTTAGGTGAGTGTATATTAGTGCTGTCAATCGATTAAAAAACATTCCATTAAAAAACATTCGCACCTAACATTAAAGTTTTTAATATATTTTTATATTGTAATAATTTCACATTTAATCTCCAAATTAATGTAGAAACAACATAAAGGCAGAATATTTTAAATATTTGATCTAACAGGTAAGAAATATACACTTCACAGTCTTCACTGCATAAATTCATAAATTAAATATAGATTAATCCTTATTAAAGCTACAAAAATCAGTCAAGAGCAGTGAGTGATTTTCTGTTTGTCTCTTGTTCTTTGATTAACATTAATGACAGTATCACAGCAGCGGGTTTATTAGGCTGCTGTCACTTTAAGATCTGAAGCACGACGCAGATCCTGATCTGATGCATCCCATGTCCCCTCACAACTCTTTGTGTTTGTTGAACACCTTTAAACTCATTTAAGAGTGTGCTTACGAGGATACTCGACAAACGGGACATTTTAGCATACTTTTGTGTGTTTTTGTCCGAACTCGATGCATCCGCCTGTCTGAAGCGGTATTCTGTGCGCACGAGTCCTGTGTGTGTCACACAGAGAGGAGATTCACAGGCAGCTCCAGTACAGATTTAAGTTCCAAATTTTGCGTCTTATAAGCGCTTGAATGGTTTAATAGCACTTGAATGAATGATAGCGTGATCATATACTGTAGCGCAGGCAATGGATGACAGAAAAGATGCTGCGTTAATTGCGTTAAATATTTTTAACGCGTTAAACTGAAAAAATTAATCGCATGTGTTAACGCTTTAATTTTGACAGCCTTAATATATATATATATATATATATATACACATATATACAGTACCTCGCAAGGGCTGTGCCAAGTGTGCGACTGCACAGGCCTCGCGCAAAGTAAAGTGACAGCTGACTTGATGTAAAAGCCAATAGTTAAAGTTCATGTTTTTGTCCTTCAAAATACTATAATAGTTAAAAGACATAGCAAAAAAATGTGTATCATGCTGCTTATTATTCTGCTTGTTAAAAATGTATTATGCAGTAACTTACAATATTTATCTGTGCATGTGACAGTGATTCGTGCGCATATATGTCATCAGCGCGGCATCACACGTCAAGTTCGTAGAGCTTTATTCAGTCCATTCAAATTCTGATTTTGGCCTGCTCTGAAATAGGTCAAACCATAGATATTACCTAAGAAGTTCAAGTAAATACGCTACAAATCCGCGCTCATTGAAGGATGTGCATTTATTGCATAATAATAAAGCATGGACGCCTGCAGGATTTCATCTGATGGTACACACAAAGGGTTTGTTATTTAATACTGTAAGGTTAAATAAACTATTACGCACCTTTCGGAGCATCAGTGAGAGCAGCCGTGCCGCAGAACGAGTAAAGCCTACTCTATCTCTAGACATTTTAAATGTTTTTAAATCTGAAAACTGCAAAAAGCAATGAAATATTCAGACATCCATTTAGCGCATGTTCACAGAGGAAAACTACTGAAAAACAGCGCTGGTTCGCTCAGTAGCGTACTGTCTGTTTATTTTACTGACTGAGAAATCTCTTCAGATGATTCAGTCCAAACTACTTCAAGTGGATTCAGGCCGTTTTGCAAACGCGTTTGACCCATTCATAATTTAGAACATAATTTAAGCGTCAAAATGTGCGCACTGCGCAGTTCAGTTACACAGTTTAACTTCTTGAACCTAATGCTGTTAAGCTGAATATACGATTTTTTCCCCCTTAAATATCCACATAAACAACAAATTGTTCGTCACTATAGCAACAGTAGACCCCAGTTAATATATAGCCTACCCCCAGGCCTCGCACATTACATTCGCACAGGGCCTCGCACCCCCCTTGCGACAGGCCTGTATATATATATATATATATATATATATATATATACTGTATAAATGCATGGATCAATCATTTCTAATAAACACTGCAATACTCAATCGAAAATAAGTGTTGTCCATTTTCATTTCATGGGGACTTTAATACTTTTGGAAACCCTTGTACATTTTTTTTAGGATTCTTTGATGAATAGAAAGAAAAGCATTTATTTGAAATGGAAATCTGTTGTGACATTATAAAAGTCTTTACTGTCACTTTTAATCATTTTAATGCATCCTTGCAGAGTAAGAGCACTAATTTATTTATTTTTTTAAACGTACTGAGCCAAAACTTTTGAACAGTAGTGTACATAAAACTACTCAAATTGAAAGACCATTTAATTTCCTTCATTTTACAAAATATTATTCAAAAAATGTACTGAAAACACAATGTGCTAAAGGTTGTCCGCAGAAGGGGAAGCTAATACTTACATCAAAAATGCCTAATATAGACCTGATTATTTTGATAGAATAATCAGTAAATTTCAAAGTCTTTACCCTCAGCATTCGTTCACTGAGCATGTGTGTGTGTACCTTTAGCCAGACAGACTGATCCTGAGTATAGTAGCTGTTCAGATGGGCAGTACAGGGGCTCCATGCGTCATGAGCCACTACTTCATTTATATCAAAATACTGCGACTTGCACATCTGATAAGGAAAGCATAAAAAGAAATGTAAAATATACAGTATATGATTTGATTAGTTAATTTGAGATGATGTTCAATGGGGTCAACAGATATGACATAAAAAGTGGGCTTAGCTCAAAAGGCAATACTTGTGTACCTGAGTGAGCACAGGCTCCCCGGTGACCCTAGAGGCAGGGCATCTCTGGTCCTGATGCGAGCCTGAGGCGGTGGACGCCCACTGATCAGTGAACCCCTGGGGAGTGAAAAAGCCACAGTCCTGGATGCTGGAACCTCTTTCAAAATCCTCACACACTCCATCCCCTTCAAACACATAGCACAAGCTCGGCTGACCTGAAAGAGACAGAACAAGTAAGAGAGAGTGAACACAAACCTATCATAAGTAACAAGTAATGACTCCACTGCCAAGTCGTAATTGTGTTTTCACAGAAAGTCAGTGAGAGTAGGCTTCACGTATGTGTGAATTGAAAACAAAAAGGGACGTGATTCCACTCAGACGATTAAATAAACAATCAAGACGTCGCATTGAAATGTGTGGATGATGTCATTACATATGAATGAGTTATGACAGAAGTGCATGTGGAGGTGAAAAGAGAATTAGCATGTCATTAAAGTGAATTCATTAGAGAGGGACACGTGCGAATGACATCTTGCGTGAGCTCTTGTCTGAGAATGCTGCAAGGTAAGAGGGAGATGACGCATTGATGGGAACAGCTTATCAAAGGCAAGGGGCTCAAAAGGCTTCTAACAACAAATTAAACACACAAGCATTTGATTGGCCGCCCCTGCCGCAGAACAGCTGACCTAACCCACATGCCAATGCCAAAGGATTTACTTCTAAGCTTTGTTGATCTTTGCTTCCCGAATACGCTCGTGGAGATAATATATGAGAGCTGCTAATGTGGCATTAGAGTAAATTTTGCAAAAAACCATTCCTGAATGCCCTAAATCCACAAAAATGTGGTTACAAGCTACTATGAAAACATTGGGATGTTTGAGGCATGCGAGTCAGTCGCTGCTACGTCTACGGTCATGTTTGAATTAGACACTTCTCAGGCTTCACGCTCACAGAAAATGTAGTACTTTCAGTCACGGAAACAACATTGACTAAATTGGTGAACTATTTGCTCTTTTCCCCTAACATCTTCCTGGATAGTTTCACTCTCACTCCAGTATGGCATACGGTTGGATAATTTAATTGTTATGAAGATCAATTGCAGCCTACAACATACTGAACATGCAACACTTTTGACCGTTCCCAATAGTGTGATGGCATAAAACTATGAAAATATTAAATAAGAACATCTTCATTACATGAAATAATACCAGTTGTGTTACAGTAAATGACCTAAAATCCACAATTTGTATAATATCATTGTTATGAAGATCAATTGCAGCCTACAATATACTGACCATGCAACACTTTTGACCATTTCCAGTAGTATAATGGCATAAAACTATGAAAATATTGAATAAGAACATCTTCATTATATGAGTTGTGTTACAGTAAATGACCTAAAATCCACAGTTTGGACTGGATACTGAAGTCTGGAATTAATCTTCGAATATCTCTCCAAATATATTGCGCAAAGATTCAAACTAAATGATCAGACATCACAGATTCTGCCATCAAGGAAATTATTCATCATTCATATTGGGAAGTGTTTTTTTTTCTACTTCTTTTTTTCTGGTCAGCCTTGAAATAAAAACAACAGTGATTTCTCGATAATCCACACCTCAGTAACATGAGAGGAAAATATATTTTTTTGTTTGTTTTTTATTTGAAATATTTCTCTAATTTGTATTATACAGTAGAATGTCAATTTTATGAACTGTGAACAATTTTTGAAAAAAAATTTTGATTGTCAGTTTACTAGACTTTTGGAATAAGTAGCATTTTATACATTTTATACTTTTATACTCGAGATATCATTAGGAAGCATGGCATTAGTTTTCACTGTTATGCTGACGACACTATATATACGACGTCTATATTTCTTTGTGCCCTGACAAAACTTACCAATTCACAAGATTAACGGAATGCATAGCTGATATAAAAAATTGGATGACTAGTAATTTCCTACAACTTAATTCTGAAAAAACAGAATTTTTAATCATTGGACAAAAAACCTCTGCATGTAGTAACCTAGAATACTGTCTAACACTCGATGGCTGCTCTGTCAAGTCCTCGTCGTCAGTTAGGAACCTGTGTGTGCTCTTTGATACCAATCTTTCATTTGAAAGCCACGTTTCTAGCATCTGTAAAACCGCATTCTTCCATCTTAAAAATATATCTAAATTACGGCACATGCTTTCAATGCAAAATGCTATACAGTTAGTTCACGCGTTCATGACCTCAAGGCTAGATTATTGTAATGCTCTACTGGTTGCCCTGCTCGCTTAATAAACAAACTGCAACTGGTCCAAAACACAGCAGCTCGAGTTCCCATTCTGTCGGTCACTTCCGACGCCACGTCAGAGACCGACGAATAGGAATCTCGCTCACGAGAGCCAATCTACTTCGAGTGTAACTAAACAAGCCAATGCACACTGGCATGCAATGATTGCACCAGGTGCTCATGCCACGCAGCGCGGGTATAAATGAGACACAGGTGCTTACATCAAATTAGCTTTTTGCTTCGGAGCCGAGTGGTAAATGGTTCGTCCAGATATCACTCTCTACTACGCAGTAACACTGACTGAAGCCTGCCTTTTGGAAGCAATCTCTTTAGTCGGTGTTGGTGTGACAGCACAGCAGCGGGTCGTGTGGTTCTTCGATCATCTCTCTTTTTTGCTTTATAAGAGCAAACACAAAGGCTGTTCTCACAGCTGGTTCGGTACGCTAGGTGGAGAGCGCTGAAAAGCCGTTCTTACGGCTGGTAAGAGAGCGCCTTCGTGAGAGAGAGCGCGCACGTCAGGCTGCACTATTCCCTGACTGTGTCGCCGCGACCCTTCCCCCTGCGTGCTTCAGCACCAAGGAGAGCATCCTTCTAAAAGAGCTTACACAGATAGAGCTTGCGTCTTTTTCAAGATGACATTCTATCTGTGTGTTTCTGGGTGCGGTGGTTACATGTCACCGAGGGATGGTCACCAGTGCTGTATCTCGTGTTTGGGCGTTCAGGGTGGAGGTGGAGTCCCTGTGCCTCTGCCTCGATCTATCCCTCCACAGAGGGTTACTTCAGGCAGTAGCACGGGTGATTTGAGGGTTAAGGTGAGCGTGCTTCCCCCAGGGACCCAACCCCCGGGAAACCCTCACTCCTCCCGCACTTCGCAGCTAGTAGAGCTGCCGTCGGAATGCGGTGGGCCACTCACGAGGTGTGTACCATCCGTATCCTTCGGGGCTCCTCTCGATGATCAGATGTCCATCGCTGCATTGGAGGGAGGGTCAGAACCTTCTGGAGATGACGTGTCGGCGCAGGGGGCTCCTTCGGGAAGATCCGCTGTGCCCGATACGGATCCAGAAATGATGGCCATGCTTTCCCGGGCCACTGAGAGAGTCGGGCTCGTGTGGAACCCTCCATCGTGTCCTGAACCCTCAAGGCTGGACGATTGGTTTCTCGGGGTGGCCCGTGCTGGTTCTCAGCGCCCCACCCCAGCTCCTTTCTTTCCGGAGGTGCACGAGGAGCTCACCAGGTCGTGGACAGCACCTTTTACTGCCCGAAACCGGCCTAGTGGATCCTCCTCCCTCGCCACCCTCGATGGCAGACCTGCAAAGGGTTACACGCAGGTTCCTCCCGTGGAACGGGCCGTTGCTATGCAACTGTGCCCTAACTCCACATCCAGGGGGAACCTGTGTCTCCCCTCCCGGGCCTGTAGGTACTTGTCCGATCTGATTGGAAAGGCCTACCAGGCTTGTGGAGAGGCTGGGTCCACCTTACGCAATATGGCGTTGTTGCAGGTCCATCAGGCCCAGGCACTGAAGACCTTGCACGAGGGTGGTCATGATCCCACAGTTCTGCACGAACTGAGAACCACAACGGACCTCGCGCTTCCTGCGACAAAGGTTACGGCGCGGGCAGTGGGTCGTGCGATGTCCACGATGGTGGTCCAGGAACGCCATCTCTGGCTGTGTCTGGCCGACATGAGGGAAACCGACAAGATCAGGTTCCTTAATTCCCCCGTGTCCCAGACCGGCCTCTTCGGCAACGTGGTCCAGAACTTCGCCCAGCAGTTCTCGGCCGCACAGAAGCAGACTGAGGCAATCAGTCACATCCTGCCACGCGGTCAGCTGCTGTCTCCACCCCACCGCCGGCAGCACCTCAGCCTGCTCGTTGCAGAGGGTGGCCGCCTGCGTCTGCCTCTGCTCCCGCGTCACAGCAGCAGCCTCCACCCAAGCGACGTTGAGGAGCCAAGAGGGATGGCAAGGCCAAGGGCAAGCGGCCCTGAGACGGGCGACCCGGAGATGGGGAGGACTGCTCTTCAGGAGACGGAGGGCCGGGCAGAGAATCTTTTGTTCCGTTTTCTTTGTGTACGTTCAAGATGCTTGCGCAGAAACGCATTTTCGAATGCATCTGTCCCCAAGATTGGTTTGCAGCGATCGACCTGAAGGACGCGTACTTTTATGTCTCGATTCTTTCTCGACACAGGCCGTTTCTGTGCTTTGCATTCGAGGGTCGAGCATATCAGTACAAAGTCCTGACCTTCGGGCTGTCTCTGTCCCCCCGTGTCTTTACGAAGGTCGCGGAGGGGGCCCTTGTGCCCATGAGAGAACAGAGCGTTCACATCCTCAACTATCTCGACGACTGGCTCATTCTAGCACAGTCCAGGGATCAGTTGTGTGAACACAGGGACCTGGTGCTCAGACACCTCAGCCAGTTGGGTCTTCGGGTCAACTGGGAAAAGAGCAAACTCGCCCCCGTGCAGAGGATCTCTTTTCTCGGTATGGAGTTGGATTCGGTCAAACGGATGGCGCGCCTCACAGAGGAGCGCGTCCAGACGATGCTGAACTGCCTGAACACGTTTCAAGGCAGGATGGCGGTCCCACTGAAACAATTTCAGAGGCTCCTGGGGCATATGGCGGCCACGGCGGCAGTAACACCGCTCGGCCTGCTTCATATGAGACCGCTTCAGCATTGGCTTCACGGCCGGGTCCCGAGATGGGCGTGGCAACGCGGCACTCACCGGGTGAGTATCACACCGGCCTGCCGCCAAACCTTCAGCCCGTGGTCAGACCCCTTTTTCCTTCGGGCCAGGGTGCCCTTGGAACAGGTGTCCAGGCATGCTGTGGTTTTCACGGATTCCTCTGCCATGGGCTGGGGGGCCACGTACAATGGGCATGCAGTGTCAGGGGTTTGGACGGGCCCACACCTGCATTGGCACATCAACTGCCTCGAGTTGCTAGCAGTACATCTTGCCCTGAGCCGCCTCAAAAGGCTGTTACGGGGCAAAGATGTATTGGTCCGCACGTACAACACTGTGACCGTTGCGTACATCAACCGACAAGGTGGTCTGCGCTCCCGTCGCATGTCGCAATTCGCCCGCCATCTCCTCTGGAGTCAGAAGTGTCTGAGATCGCTTCGCTCCCATTCATGTCCCTGGTGTACGCAACCGTGTGGCCGACGAGCTGTCACGAGCTGCGCTCCCGGGAGAGTGGCGATTCCACCCCCAGGTGGTCCAGCTGATCTGGAGACAGTTTGGGGTGGCACAGGTCGACCTGTTTGCTTCCCCAGAAATGTCCCACTGCCAGTGGTTTTATTCGCTGACCGAGGGCACACTCGGCACGGATGCACTCGCGCACAGCTGGCCCCGGGGCCTGCGCAAATATGCGTTTGCCCCAGTGAGCCTACTTGCACAGACACTGTGCAAGGTCAGGGAGGATAAGGAGCAGGTTCTGTTGGTGGCGCCGTACTGGCCCAACCGGACTTGGTTCCCAGAGCTTATGCTCCTTGCGACAGTCCCTCTCTGGCCGATTCCTCTGAGGAAGGACCTTCTGAGGAAGGACCTTCTGACTCAGAGACAGCCCTGTGGCACCAGCGTCCAGACCTCTGGAAACTTCATGTCTGGTCCCTGGATGGGACGCGGAGGTTCTAGGTGACTTACCCCAAGAGGTAGTTAACACCATCACTTCGGCACGAGCACCGTCTACGAGACAGGCTTATGCCTCGAAGTGGAACCTGTTCGTCAAGTGGTGTTCTTCTCGCCGAGAAGACCCCCGAAGATGTTCAATCGCATCTGTGCTTTCCTTCCTGCAACAGGGGTTGGAGCGTAGGCTGTCGCCCTCCACCCTCAAAGTCTATGTTGCTGCAATATCCGCCTATCACGATCACGTAGAAGGTACAGTGGGGAGAACAAGTATTTGATACACTGCCGATTTTGCAGGTTTGCCCACTTATAAAGCATGTAGAAGTCTGTAATTTTTATCATAGGTACTCTTCAACTGTGAGTGACGGAATCTAAAACAAAAATCCAGAAAATCACATTGTATGATTTTTAAGTAATTAATTTGCATTTTATTGCATGACATAAGTATTTGATACATCAGAAAAGCAGAACTTAATATTTGGTACAGAAACCTATGTTTGCAATTACAGAGATCATACGTTTCCTGTAGTTCTTGACCAGGTTTGCATACACTGCAGCAGGGATTTTGGCCCACTCCTCCATACAGACCTTCTCCAGATCCTTCAGGTTTCGGGGCTGTCGCTGGGCAATATGGACTTTCAGCTCCCTCCAAAGATTTTCTATTGGGTTCAGGTCTGGAGACTGGCTAGGCCACTCCAGGACCTTGAGATGCTTCTTATGGAGCCACTCCTTAGTTGCCCTGGCTGTGTGTTTCGGGTCGTTGTCATGCTGGAAGACCCAGCCACGACCCATCTTCAATGCTCTTACTGAGGGAAGGAGGTTGTTGGCCAAGATCTCGCGATACATGGCCCCATCCATCCTCCCCTCAATACCGTGCAGTCATCCTGTCCCCTTTGCAGAAAAGCATCCCCAAAGAATGATGTTTCCACCTCCATGCTTCACGGTTGGGATGGTGTTCTTGGGGTTGTACTCATCCTTCTTCTTCCTCCAAACACGGTGAGTGGAGTTTAGACCAAAAAGCTCTATTTTTGTCTCATCAGACCACATGACCTTCTCCCATTCCTCCTCTGGATCATCCAGATGGTCACTGGCAAACTTCAGACGGGCCTGGACATGCGCTGGCTTGAGCAGGGGGACCTTGCGTGCGCTGCAGGATTTTAATCCATGATGGCGTAGTGTGTTACTAATGGTTTTCTTTGAGACTGCGGTCCCAGCTCTCTTCAGGTCATTGACCAGGTCCTGCCGTGTAGTTCTGGGCTGATCCCTCACCTTCCTCATGATCATTGATGCCCCACGAGGTGAGATCTTGCATGGTGCCCCAGACTGAGTGAGACTGACCGTCATCTTGAACTTCTTCCATTTTCTAATAATTGCGCCAACAGTTGTTGCCTTCTCATCAAGCTGCTTGCCTATTGTCCTGTAGCCCATCCCAGCCTTGTGCAGGTCTACAATTTTATCCCTGATGTCCTTACACAGCTCTCTGGTCTTGGCCATTGTGGAGAGGTTGGAGTCTGTTTGATTGAGTGTGTGGACAGGTGTCTTTTATACAGGTAACGAGTTCAAACAGGTGCAGTTAATACAGGTAATGAGTGGAGAACAGAAGGGGCTTCTTAAAGAAAAACTAACAGGTCTGTGAGAGCCGGAATTCTTACTGGTTGGTAGGTGATCAAATACTTATGTCATGCAATAAAATGCAAATTAATTAATTAAAAATCATACAATGTGATTTTCTGGGTTTTTTTTTAGATTCCGTCTCTCACAGCTGAAGTGTACCTATGATAAAAATTACAGACTTCTACATGCTTTGTAAGTGGGCAAACCTGCAAAATCGGCAGTGTATCAAATACTTGTTCTCCCCACAGTACTTACAAAGCACTAAATGGTTTAGCTCCCCAGTACTTGAGCGAGCTCTTAATGCATTATAGTCCATCACGTCTATTGCGGTCTCAAAACTCTGGCCAATTGATAATAATACCTAGAATATCAAAATCAACTGCAGGCGGTAGATCCTTTTCCTATTTAGCACCTAAACTGTGGAACAGTCTTCCTAGCATTATTCGGGAAGCAGACACACTCTGTCAGTTTAAATCTAGACTAAAAACACATCTCTTTACTATGGCATACACATAGAACATTATCAATTTATATTATTCTAATCAGTTAAATGATTGTTTTAGGCTGCATTAACTAGGTCTGCCGGAACCGGGAACACTTCCCATAACACCTGATGTACTCGTTACATCATAAGAAGAATGGCACCTACGCTAATGTTAGTCTCTCTGTTTATCCCGAGGTTTACTGTAGTCAGCCGGATCCGGGCCGTATCCAGATCAGATGGTGGACCTGAGCCTAGACGCGACCAACGCAGCCCTGAAGTGTCAACAGAGACCGTGCCAACAAGACTCTCCTCTGTGACGGCCTCATCGACACGACAGCCAGTGGCACTGATCCTCAACAAACCCGTCTCCTGTGTGATGACTCCGATCTTCAACCAGATGGAACTGGACAAATATTCTGAATATTCCGATCTAATCTGACTTCTGACTTGTAATGTTGCCTGAATCATAATCATACACTGTTTGTTCGTTGGCCAGAGGAGAACTGAGCGATGGAGCCTGGTTTCTCCCAAGGTTTTTTTCTCCATTCTGTCACCTGATGGAGTTTTGGTTCCTTGCCACCGTCGCCTCTGTTGCCTTTGGCTTTTGGCTTGCTTAGTTGGGGACACTAAATATTCAACTATATTACTGATCTGCCCGCATTGACACTATATGATAATTGAAATGAGCTGATGACATCACTGTTTTCTCCAGAGCGGCTGTACAGCTGAATCAAATTCTGTTGCATTATTTTCCTGTTAACACTGTGAAGCTGCTTTGAAACAATCGGCATTGTAAAAAGTGCTATATAAATAAAGGTGACTTGACTTGACTTGACTATGGTATCCATATACAGTGAAAACATTAATATTGTGAAATATGATTCCAAATTAAAATAATGTTTTTTTATTTTAATATACTTTAAAAGAGATTAAAAAAGAGCAATATTTTGGTCAATAGACCTTCCTCAGGCCTTTTTTCCCCTCAAGTTTATATTGTACTTCCATTCCACACACCTAAAAATGATTTAACAAATATTATATTAAACTATAATTTATTCCTGTGATGGCAAAGCTGAATTTTTAGCAGCCATTATGGCAATCTTCAGTGTCACATGATCCTTCAGAAATCATTCTAATATGCTGATTTGGTACTCAAGAAACATGTCTTATTATCTACGTTGAAAACGGTTGTGTTACTTAATACGTTTGTGACGTTATTTTATTATTTTATTTGATGAAAAGAAAGTTAAAAAGAACTTTAGCATTTATTTTGAGATATATTTGAGTGCTTGGTAAAATATTTTGTAACATTAGAAATATCTTTACTGTCATTGTTGATATTTATTGTACCATTGCTGAATAAAAGTATTATTTGCTTTAAAATAATAATAATAATTCTGACCCCAAACTTTTTGAACAGTAGTGTCTGTTATTTCTTGGAGCTTTTATATTTACATTATATACATGTTCATTTCTATGACTGACTATTTGTAAAGACACATTAATGCTAATAATACAGGATGCAACATAATGAAAATAGACATTTTCATATGCACATAATGTATACAGGATATTGAATATATGATGCCCCTTAACAACAGCAGCAACAAAATCATTAAGGATTTCTGTATTATAGTATATAATATGCAACAATAATCTAAACGTTTGTTTGTACAGTTTCTAATTTGAAGATTATAGATAACGATTTTGGCAATACTAAAAGAGTAACAGTTCTCTGCATCTGATGACAGATAGTCTGTTATAAGAATGGATTCAGGAATTAATCATTGTCTTTTCATTTAATTCATAATGCTTTTCAGAAGGAATACTCAAGATATAATATTGCACAATACTGAAAATGTAAGGGGCATTTAGATTTTTTTTGGAATGGGTGCAAAAAATAAAGACATGCAGGCTCATTTGAAGACCTCCACATTTTCTCTTTAATTCAGTCTGAGAGAGAAAAACATTAGCAGAAGAATCCGAATTTACAGGAGACAGCAATATTGTATTGTATTGTTTTGGCTTGGTTTGTTTTGTTTTGCAAGCTGGTTATGATTATTGCCCTGGTTTATTATCCTGTGTGGAAGTTTTCTGGTGCTTCTGTTGTGGGGCCAGAGTTCTCAGTGGACAGTGAGAGTATTTGTTTTGGCCAGAGTGACTCACCATGACACTTGAAACCTGCTTCAACATGGCATTTTTTTGAGCAGCCGTCTCCATCTAAGAGATTCCCGTCATCACAATCCTCAGTCCTGTGGGGGAAAGATAGTTATGAAATATGTGGAAGTTCTTTGGCTCTGCTTCAAAACACGAAAGACTCAAACAAATACTCAAAATTATAAAACATTCTTTAAAAATGACTAAAGCACATAACATGCAAAGCCTCTGACAGACCCAATAAGTTTATACTGACCCCTGTAGTGTGCCATCACCACAGAAATGTTCTCCATGAGTATAAACCAAGCCTGGGGAAAGTTCACTGAACAAACCGTCCGACTCCACCTGGATCCTGTACAGGTACTGAACATCCCTCTGCACATCACTATAAGCAAACAAATGCAAACACAATCAGAAATATATACATAGTTAGTAAAGTGATGAGCAAGTGGTGAGAACATTAAAAAGACTACTAATGTGTGTTGTTCCAACATGGGCATCGGAAGCAAAAAAAATGTGGGTGAAATTTTTACTGGAGTAGATGCAATATACATTAAGTGCAAATAGTCTGCATCGTTTATTAAACGTCTGGTTGGGCCAGACAAAATTACAAAAGTCGCCAAATTATTTACAGTGACAATAGTGTAGGGGTAAGACGCATGGCAGAAAGCTTTGACGCAAATTGACCTGAGGTTCGAATCTGCCTTTTGCCGAACTCGCTCTGCTCCCTTTTCCTATCACATATCAGATCGGAAAGGTATTTATTTTCAATAAAAATTAAGAAAACATTCGAAAAGTGGAAATAAAGCGTCTACCGTGTGTTTAATAATAAAGTGTTTATTGGTTAGGGATAGGTGAACAGAATTATAGACGGTAAAAGTGAGTGGGTCCAATATAATTGGTCTTAAAGTGGGTGGGTCTTGTCCCACCCACATTCAATGGTTCTGACGCCCATGTGTTCCAACAGTTCTGCTGTGGCTTTCTTTGGAACTATTATTTTTGGAGCACCAAAAGTTGTTACAAACAGGCTTGACACGGAGAACAGATGGTAAGTAAACAAAGTCTTTATTGAGCAACCAGAGGAAAACGGGGCAGGTAAGTAAACGGAAGATGTTAGCAGAAGAATGTAGCAGATAACTGGATGATACTGTACACTTGTCTTGCAGATGGCGAAGGGAAACTCAAACGGAGGAGACACAGGAGACACGGAGACTAGGAGACTGGACGCGGAGAACATTGGAGACTTGGAGGAATGAGGAGAAGGCAGGTAAGTATCACAGGGGAGACCTTGAGGTAAGCAGTAACGGTGCTATGTGCAAACGAGACCGGACAGTGACTGAATGAATGCATGGGCTTAAGTGCTGGTGGTGATTGCCGGTGATGATGACGTGCAGGTGTGTGTGATCAGTATTCCGGTGATGGAGTGCGCTGTGATTGGGAGAGGGTGGAGCCTGGCGTGCTTGTAACATTACCCCCCCTCCACGGCCTGCTCCTGAGGGCCGAGGACCCCGACATCGTGGTAGGCGTCCTCTTCCTCGTGGTGCTGGTCTGTCAGGATGAGAGGCATGGAAAGTGTCAAGCAGGTTCGGATCTAAAATGTCGTTTCTGGGTACCCATGAGCGTTCTTCAGGACCATAGCCTTCCCAGTCCACCAGATATCCAGTAGTCTACTGCAGGGACGTCAGAGGGATCCCCCGACCAGGGGAACAGAGGGGGTTGGTAACCCGAGTACGCACTGAAAGGGAGTGAGTCCGGTGGAAGGTTGACGTAACGAGTTCTGGGCGTACTCGGCCCAACCCAGGAACTGGTTCCAGGAGTCCTGGTGGCCGTGGCAGAAGGTACGGAGGAAGCAGCCGATCTCCTGGATCTTGCGTTCCGTCTGCCCATTCGACTGGGGATGGTAACCCGAAGAGAGGCTGACGGTCACACCTAGGAGAGTGAAGAAAGCTTTCCATACCCTTGAAATGAACTGAGGACCTCTGTCTTCGGGAATGCCGTAATAACGGAATATATGGTTAAACATCAATTCAGCAGTTTCCATCGCAGTGGGTAAACCTCTCAGAGGGAGCAGACGGCAGGACTTGGAGAATCGGTCTACTACCACTAGGATGCAGGTACAATTGTCGGACACAGGGAGGTCGGTAATGAAATCCACTCCTAGGTGTGACCAGGGACGGTTAGGAATGGGCAGAGGATGAAGCTTGCCGGCGGGAAGATGACGAGGGCTCTTGGAAATAGCACATTCCTGGCATCCCTGCACGTACCTTCTGACGTCAGATGCCATATTGGGCCACCAGAAGCGCTGTTTAAGCAGCGAAAGGGTTTCATTGACCCCGGGGTGGCCAGTGCCCAGAGAGGTGTGGGAGGAGTGGATGAGTGGAGTGCGCTGGGACCGAGTGAGGTATTGCAAGCCAGGTGGGCAGCCTGGCGGAACGTTGGTGGAGGCATTGGAGGAGGGCAGAGTCTCTTCTGACCAGACGATTGGGCTAACGGACAGTTTACCAGGCAAGATGGGCTCGGAGTCCTCTATCTTTTCCTCGGGACTGTAAATGCGGGAAAGGGCATCCGCTTTGACGTTCTTGGGACCTGGTCGGTAGGAAATCGTGAAATTGAACCGGGTGAAGAATAATGCCCATCGTGCCTGGCGGGGGTTCAATCTCTTAGCATCTCGAAGATATTCTAGATTCTTGTGGTCCGTTAAGACGAGGAAGGGATGCTGAGCGCCCTCTAACCAATGCCTCCATTCTTCAAGGTCGAGCTTGATAGCCAGGAGTTCCCTGTTCCCAATGTCGTAGTTGACTTCCGCCGGGCTGAGCTTGCGGGAGAAGAAGGCACATGGGTGGAGTCTACTGGGGTTCCCCTGTTGCTGTGACAAGACCGCTCCCACTCCAGTGGTCGAGGCGTCCACCTCCACGACGAAGGGCAGATCTGGATTGGGATGGACAAGGAGGGGAGTGGTGGTGAAGGCGGTCTTGAGGGCTTCAAAAGCTTCCGTGACAGCTGGTGACCAGGACAGAGACTTGGGCTTGTGACGTAGGAGAGTTGTGAGTGGGCTGGAGAGTGAACTGTAACCTCGGATGAACCAGCGATAGAAGCTGGCAAAGCCTAAAAACCTTTGGAGCTCTTTGATGGAAGTGGGAATGGGTCAGGACCGGATGGCGTTCACCTTCCCCTCGTCCATCCGGATGCCACTGCGGTCGATGTTGTATCCAAGGAACTGCACTGAGGACTGATGAAAGGAACATTTCTCGGCTTTCAGGAACAGATGGAACTTCCTCAGGCGTTTCAGGACCTCCGCAACGTGGTGGCGATGTTCGGCCAGGCTCCGGGAGTAGATCAGGATGTCATCAATGTAGACTAGCACGAATCTGTGAAGAAACTCCCGGAGCACCTCATGGATGAAGTCCTGGAATACGGAGGGGGCGTTGGCCAATCCATGTGGCATTACAAGATACTTGTAGTGGCCAGTAGGGGTCACAAAGGCGGTCTTCCATTCGTCCCCCTCACGTATCCGGATGAGGTTATACACGCTGCGGAGGTCCAACTTGGTAAACACAGTGGCACCACGGAGATGTTCCAGCGCAGCGGGGACGAGAGGAAGGGGATAGCGGAACTTGACAGTTATTTTATTAAGGGAACGGTAATCGATGCAGGGCCTCAAGCCTCTGTCCTTTTTGACCACGAAGAAGAAGCTTGAGGCAGCAGGGGAAGTAGACGGGCGGATATAACCTTGCTCCAGGGCCTCCTTGATGTAATCTTCCATGGCCTTCTCCTCCGGAAGTGACAGAGGGTAGATCTTACCGTGGGGCACTGGCTCACCCGGAAGGAGGTCGATGGCACAGTCCCATGGCCGGTGTGGAGGCAGCTTGGAGGCTCGTTTGGGGCAGAACACGTCGCTGAAGGGGGCGTAGCACGGAGGAACCTCCATGGAGCGTTTCTCTACAGGACTTTCTATGGACGTGGCAAAGACAGACAGGTCTTGGGAACACGGAGGAACAGAAAGAACAGAGAAACAATGCGGGAAACAGCTGTCACCCCACTTCAGGACCTCTCTCCTCTTCCACGAGATGATGGGGTGGTGCTGCTCCAACCATGGGCGCCCTAAAATGATGTCAGCGGTGGATTCCTCCAGAACCAGCAGATGTTGATGTTCCACATGAAGGAGACCCACTTGGATGAGAACAGGACCCACAGAGGAGTGGACTTGACGACGACTTAGAGGTCTTCCGATTATGGAGTGGATTTGGTAGACCGACGGAGTGGCTGATGTCCGGAGCTTGAGCTGGCGGCAGAGGGTGCCCGAGATGAAATTACCGGCTGACCCAGAGTCGAGGAGAGCATTGACAGGAAGAGAAACACCGGCAGCAGTAAGGTTTATTATTGTGGTGATTTTATTCAGAGAAGGGATAATGGCACTCACCATAGGACGAGGACGACGAATGGGGCCTTCAGTAATGAAATGCCCTGCAGATCCACAATATAAATATAAGTTCAGGGTCAGCCGACTCTGCCGCTCAGCCATCGTCAACCGAGAATTCTCCACTTGCATGGGTTCGTGGGCTGGTTCTGGAGGGCTGACAGGCTCTGGTCGGCGGAGGACAGGAGAGTGTATTGGCTGGCCCTGGTGTTCTTTGATACACGACTGCATAAGAGTGGCGAAACGGACGGACAGCTGGATAAAACGTTCAAGCCCGATGGTATCCTCGTATGCAGCCGCACTTGGAGATCCAAACCCTGTCGGTAAGCCGTCAGCAGGGACCGTTCGTTCCATCCACTGGCAGCAGCGAGAGTTCTAAATTGAAGGGCATACTCATTTACAGACTTCGTTCCTTGTTTAAGGTGGTACAGTTGCTCACCGATAGCTGAATCCCATGTCGGCTTTCCGAAAACCTCCTTGAAGTGAGAAGTGAAACTGGAGAGAGACTGAGTAATCGGGTTGCCCTGGGACCAGAGAGTCTCTGCCCAACGAAGTGCTTGGCCTGTTAACTGGGATATAATGAATGCTACCTTAGCGCGATTGTCAGGAAATAAGTGCAGTTGCATCTCCAGGACCAGCGAGCATTGAAGGAGAAATCCGAGAAGGGCGCCCGTTTGGCCATAGGACTGGCATACACCGGTGGCGAAGGAGCAGTGTTGTTTCCGGAAGTGCTTGCTGGTGAAGGTGAAGGTGCAGGTGCAGGCAGATTTGTGGTGAGAGCTCGTCGAAGTGCATCGACAAGCTCCTGGAAGGGATCTGGAGTGCTCATCTGGTGCTCTGCAGTGTTGGTCTGGTCTTCTGTTACAAACAGGCTTGACACGGAGAACATATGGTAAGTAAACAAAGTCTTTATTGAGCAACCAGAGGCAAACGGGGCAGGTAAGTGAACGGAAGATGTTAGCAGAAGAATGTAGCAGATAACTGGACGATACTGTACTCTTGTCTTGCAGATGGCGAAGGGAAACTCAAACGGAAGAGACACAGGAGACACAGGAGACACAGGAGACACGGAGATTAGGAGACTAGACGCGGAGAACACTGGAGACTTGGAGGAACGAGGAGAAGGCAGGTAAGTATCACAGGGGAGTCCTTGAGGTAAGCAGTAGCGGTGCTATGTGCAAACGAGACCGGACAGTGACTGAATGAATGCATGGGCTTAAGTGCTGGTGGTGATTGCCGGTGATGATGACGTGCAGGTGTGTGTGATCAGTATTCCGGTGATGGAGTGCGCTGTGATTGGGAGAGGGTGGAGCCTGGCGTGCTTGTAACAAAAGTAAAGTAACTGGCAATATTGTGTCTAAAATGTTACTCAGAAGTTACTCATAGTAACTTAATGTTTATTGAACTCTAGTAGAAAAACAATTTCATACAATCTAAAACTTTAAAAAAACTGAAATTGACTATGTATATATATACACACACTATATTGCCAAAAGTATTGGGACACCCCTCCTAATCACTGAATTCAGGGTCACAGTGCGCAGAAGTCGCCAACTTTCTGCAGAGTCAATAGCTACAGACCTCCAAACTTCGTGTGGCCTTCAGATTAGCTCAAGAACAGTGCGTAGAGAGCTTCATGGAATGGGTTTCCATGGCCGAGCAGCTCATCCAAGCCTTACATCACCAAGTGCAATGCAGAGCGTGGGATGCAGTGGTGTAAAGCACGCCGCCACTGGACTCTAGAGCAGAGGAGACGTGTTCTCTGGAGTGACCAATCATGCTTCTCTGTCTGGCAAGCCCATGGACGAGTCTGGGTTTGGCGGATGCCAGGAGAACGGTACTTGCCTGACTGCATTGTGCCAAGTGTAAAGTTTGGTGGAGGGGGGATTATGGGGTGGGCTTGTTTTTCAGGGGTTGGGCTTGGCCCCTTAGTTCCAGTAAAAGCAACTCTTAATGCTTCCACATACCAAGACATTTTGGACAATTTCATGCTCCGAACTTTATGGGAACAGTTTGGGGATGGCCCCTTCCTGTTCCAACATGACCAGTGCACAAAGCAAGGTCCATAAAGACATGGATGAGCGAGTTTGGTGTGGAGGAACTTGCCTGGCCTGCACAGAGTCCTGACCTCAACCCGATAAAACACCTTTGGGATGAATTAGAGCGGAGACTGCGAGCCAGGCCTTCTCTCGTCCAACATCGGTGCCTGACCTCACAAATGCGCTTCTAGAAGAATGGTCAAAAATTCCCGTAAACACACTCCTAAACCTTGTGGAAAGCCTTCTCAGAATAGTTGAAGCTGTTATAGCTGCAAAGGGTGGGCCAACTTCATATTAAACCCTAAGGATTAAGAATGGGATGTCATTTAAAGTTCATGTGCATGTAAAGGCAGGCGTCCCAATACTTTTGGCAATATAGTGTATATATATGTTATTTAGTACAACAGCTCTATTGCTCGAACGCACAGTATGAATTTAAAACATGCAGCAGTAATACTTGATCTGAGATATATTTATTCTCAGGGTGATCTCAAATCTAACCTTGTTAAAAATGGAAACGACCTTTTAATGTTGAGGGTATCACTGCATGTCCCACTGTGATGTTCCTCAGGCTATCGATCTGATCTGAATCAATGACCCTATAAAAAGAGTCTCAGCATGATTGCCAAGGCTTGTTTGATTTCAGTCATTTTCCGGCTGGTGGTAAGAGGATGCCTAGCTAACTGAGCATCATCTACTTTCTCCAGCGGGTCTTATTACTCAACAAATTGCCCTTATTAATTATGGATTACTTCCAGGGACAGGGAAGGGGAGAGAGACTACTTAAAGCTATTGTTCCGAAGTCACAAAGGGAGATCTGATGAAGGATTCTGTGCAAGTGATAAAGTCATATTTCTCTCTTCGTAGCACAGCCAGTTATAGAGAGAGGCAGTGACCTACAGCACAAGATCTCTTCTGGTAAGGTACAACATATTTTTTGACAATTGTACACTAAAATAGCTATTAGTCTCTTAAAACCTTCATCTCTGTGACTAAGGAGAACATAGCACACTTGAGCTTAAACCCATCAAATGTCTGTATCCATTTAAATCATTCAATGAAAAACTTTTTTTTTCTTAAAACATAATTAAGAAAAAATTAATTAATTAAAAAACATTTAGACTCTTTTTACAGCATAAGAAGCAAATAATCTAATCTAATAAGCCATTCTTAAGTTTGGCAAAAAAAGTATAAATATTTTAGAGTTGAATTCCTGTATGATTCAACCCTCTTACCAAATTTATTGTAAGAAATAATGAATCTTTTTTAATTTATGGAAAATAAAATAAACCACTATTTGAACTATAACAATCCCCTATTGACGTGGACTCCACTAGACCCCTGAAGGTGTGCTGTGGCATCTGGCACCAAGATGTTAGCAGCAGATCCTTTAAGTCCTGTAAGTTGTGAGGTAGGGCCTCCATGGATCGAACTTGTTTGTTCAGCACATCCCACAGATGCTCGATTGGATTGAGATCTGGGGAATTTGGAGGCCAAGTCAACACCTCAAACTCGTTGTTGTGCTCCTCAAACCATTCCTGAACCATTTTTTGCTTTGTGGCAGGGCGCATTATCCTGCTGAAAGAGCCACAGCCACCAGGGAATACCGTTTCCATGAAAGGGTGTACATGGTCTGCAACAATGCTTAGGTAGGTGGTACGTGTCAAAGTAACATCCACATGGATGGCAGGACCCAAGGTTTCCCAGCAGAACATTGCCCAAAGCATCACACTGCCTCCGCCGGCTTGCCTTCTTCCCATAGTGCATCCTGGTGCCATGTGTTCCGATGCTGTTCTGATGCTCACGTGCCCACTGTTGGCGCTTTCGGCGGTGGACGGGGCTCAGCATGGGCACCCTGACTGGTCTGCGGCTATGCCGCCCCATACACAACAAACTGCGATGCACTGTGTATTCTAACACCTTTCTATCAGAACCAGCATTAACTTCTTGAGCAATTTGAGCTACAGTAGCTTGTCTGTTTGATCGGACCACACGGGCCAGCCTTCGCTCCCCACGTGCATCAATGAGCCTTGGCCGCCCATGACCCTGTCGCCGGTTCACCACTGTTCCTTCCTTGGAGCACTTTTGATAGATACTGACCACTGCAGACCGGAAACACCCCACAAGAGCTGCAGTTTTGGAGATGCTCTGAGCCAGTCGTCTAGCCATCACAATTTGGCCCTTGTCAAACTCGCTCAAATCCTTATGCTTGCCCATTTTTCCTGCTTCTAACACATTAACTTTGAGGACAAAATGTTCACTTGCTGCCTAATATATCCCACCCACTAACAGGTGCCGTGATGAAGAGATAATCAGTGTTATTCACTTCACCTGTCAGTGGTCATAATGTTATGCCTGATCGGTGTACACATATTTAGATGCTTATTTTATTTATTTGTTTATTTATTTTTACTATAACAAAATCATAGAAATAACATACAGAATAAGGATTTATGCCCTAAATCATGGTGAAACCGCATTCATATAAAAAATGGAATGGAAAATAAAACATCTCATACATTATTTATTAGGGGTCCTCCTGAGGGTAAAGATCAACATTTTCTGAAGGTTAAGCACCTCCCTTCACTGGCATTGTGAAAAAAGAATAAAATGTCTTCATTATCCTACACAATTCGTGGGAAGTGCTTTTTTTTGCTGCAGACCTCACGGTGGCACTGTAGCACACTTTCCCACATAACTCTATTTAATCCCACTCCCATTTTCCCCTCTTCTCCTTGTCACTCTTTTGTCTCTCATGCCAAATGACAGGTCTCTCATTTACTGCACAGTAACTGAGTGCACTACTCCCTTCAGCCAGAGATTGGAAACAATTTTAGAGCAGCTACAAACAGCCACGGGTGTTTACAGATTCTACGGGTAAAGCAGTCACATTTGGTTTATATTCTAGGGTTTCATTGTACCATTCATTGTCTCTCTCTCTCTCTCTCTCTCTCTCTCTCTCTCTCTCTCTCTCTCTCTCTCTCTCTCTCTCTCTCTCTCTCTCTCTCTCTCTCTCTCTCTCTCTCTCTCTCTCTCTCTCTCTCTCTCTCTCTCTCTCTCTCTCTCTCTCTCTCTCTCTCTGATACAATCCGTCTTTCTTTCCTTTCCCTATCCACATAGCTCAATTCCCAGTAGAGTTTCCATCTTTCGGAGCTTTCAGGACTTGTGGAAGGAACTTTTATGGATATGTTACATTCTCTGATCCACACTATTAATCTCTGGACATTTTGACCTATTGCAAGCGCCTGAACAACAATCCAGTGCCCCGTTGATGAATTTCATTGGAACAAGCAGAATAAAATGTGTCAGGAACAGAACAGAAATTGGCTACACGTTCATACTTGTAAAATTAATGGCTAATGAAATGACAGTGTCAAATCTGATGATATTGCTATTCTTCTTATTGTGTTGGCTATGGAAATTATTTTTTCAGGAGTTGCTTCGAAAACCGTTGCTCAATACTTGAACAGTGCTACACTGAAGATACAATTTGATGACAATTTTAGAAACGTTCAGCATTTATACTTAAGCCACACATAAAAACAATACTCCCAAAGAAATATCGTAAATCAATCAGAAACACAATAAAAACATGACAAAGACATCATTTGAAAACGCTTGACAGTATTACTAATGACTCACCAATTTTGAATAAATATTTCAAAATATAGTCTTTACTTTAATATAGTGTCTACATACAAAATAAAATGCTATTATTAATCACCCAGACACACGTTCCTACCTGTCAGTGTATGTGGGCTGTCTGACGACGACGGGACTCCGGTCCTCTCTGATTGGTGGCTCTCTGAGCACTCTGTAGAGAAGGGGGCGGCAGCCAGAGCACAGAGGATTTTGGGGTCGCGAGGTCAGCAAAACAGCATCAATCTCAAGCTTCTTGTCAAAGGTGGAGATTTTAATGGCCTTGACCCTCTTACTAGTGTGTATATGGAGTGTCAAAGGAATATCACAGAAAGCATGCTGGGGACCTGTGTTGATCGACTCGTCATTCTCCATTATGAACATGACATTAGCAATTGCTTTTTGATCTGTGGAAAAACAGAAGACTTATTTATTAGTTTATTGGACAGGGACAATGCAGAAAAGCATTGCTACAATTTCAAGCAGCCAATGCTCCACATATAGGCTTCTAGCCAAAGGCTAGAAATATAATTTATATAATATCATTTTTTAAAATATAAATATAATTTGCAGCCCCAGTCCCTGGTTAGGCTATTTTAACAACAATAAAACAATCACAAACACAAACAATATATATACACTCACCTAAAGGATTATTATGAACACCATACTAATACTGTGTTTGACCCCCTTTCGCCTTCAGAACTGCCTTAATTCTACGTGGCATTGATTCAACAAGGTGCTGAAAGCATTCTTTAGAAATGTTGGCCCATATTGATAGGATAGCATCTTGCAGTTGATGGAGATTTGTGGGATGCACATCCAGGGCACGAAGCTCCCGTTCCACCACATCCCAAAGATGCTCTATTGGGTTGAGATCTGGTGACTGTGGGGGCCATTTTAGTATAGTGAACTCATTGTCATGTTCAAGAAACCAATTTGAAATGATTCGAGCTTTGTGACATGGTGCATTATCCTGCTGGAAGTAGCCATCAGAGGATGGGTACATGGTGGTCATAAAGGGATGGACATGGTCAGAAACAATGCTCAGGTAGGCCGTGGCATTTAAACGATGCCCAATTGGCACTAAGGGGCCTAAAGTGTGCCAAGAAAACATCCCCCACACCATTACACCACCACCACCAGCCTGCACAGTGGTAACAAGGCATGATGGATCCATGTTCTCATTCTGTTTACGCCAAATTCTGACTCTACCATCTGAATGTCTCAACAGAAATCGAGACTCATCAGACCAGGCAACATTTTTCCAGTCTTCAACTGTCCAATTTTGGTGAGCTCGTGCAAATTGTAGCCTCTTTTTCCTATTTGTAGTGGAGATGAGTGGTACCCGGTGGGGTCTTCTGCTGTTGTAGCCCATCCGCCTCAAGGTTGTGCGTGTTGTGGCTTCACAAATGCTTTGCTGCATACCTCGGTTGTAATGAGTGGTTATTTCAGTCAAAGTTGCTCTTCTATCAGCTTGAATCAGTCGGCCCATTCTCCTCTGACCTCTAGCATCAACAAGGCATTTTCGCCCACAGGACTGCCGCATACTGGATGTTTTTCCCTTTTCACACCATTCTTTGTAAACTCTAGAAATGGTTGTGCGTGAAAATCCCAGTAACTGAGCAGATTGTGAAATACTCAGACCGGCCCGTCTGGCACCAACAACCATGCCACGCTCAAAATTGCTTAAATCACCTTTCTTTCCCATTCTGACATTCAGTTTGGAGTTCAGGAGATTGTCTTGACCAGGACCACACCCCTAAATGCATTGAAGCAACTGCCATGTGATTGGTTGATTAGATAATTGCATTAATGAGAAATTGAACAGGTGCTCCTAATAATCCTTTAGGTGAGTGTATATATATATATATATATATATATATATATAAAACAACAATAATAAAAGAAAGCTGAGACTGTGTACAACCATCAGTGTTCACAAACTTGCTTTTGTTTGAACCACTTTTTTAGATTTCTTTGAAAAATGTTTATTGAATTCAAATAAACCATTAATACACAACTGTTCTGAAGTTTGGGGTCAGCAAGATGTTTTTAAAAAAGCTTCTTATGCTCACCAAGGCTCACTATTTGATAAAAAATACAGTGAAATTGTGAAATATTATTGCAATTTAAAAAAAAAAAAAAATATATATATATAAGTGTAATTTATTCCTGTGATCAAATTTTCAGCAGCCATTACTCCAGTATTCAGTCACATGAACCTTCAGAAATCACAAGAAATATGTCTTAGTATTATTAATGTTGAAAACAGATGTGCTGCTATTTTAGTGGAAATGTGATTAAAAAAAAAGATTCAGGATGATGAATAGAAATTTCCTTGAAATAGATTTTAGAAATAGAAATGTAAAAGTATAACTGACACTTCTGATCAATTTAATTAATGTGTAGAATAAAAGTATTAATTTCTGTCCAAAAATTAAAAAAAATCTTATTGACCCCAAACTTTTGAAGAGTACTGTACATTTCCTCATATCAGGTGTTTATATGTTCAGACTCACTGGCTGAGGTGTAGGTGATCCAGACGGTCAAGCTGTCAGGGACAACCGGATGAAGGAAGTGCAACTCCAAAACGCATCCTTCAGTCTGGGGGCACGGCGTGGTCATGTTGGGCTCATACAGGTTGACTTCAGGACTCCAGGCTTGCATGCTGGGCTCACATGGCTGGTACACATCAGGGGCCCCTGCACAAACACACATGCAAACCTCATCCAAAGCCAAAAAGAAAATGCTGTAACTTGCATTTTGCTTGACTACAGGATCAAACAGCTAATAATGTGTTGCTAATGTTACACAAACCATGTTCACATTCGCCATCTCAGTCTGCCTTCTAAAAATCAGCATCCTCAGAAACGCTTTGAACAACTCAGAACGTCATTGGAGAAAGACATAAAGTTCATCATACATCATAATAATATATATCATATACATAATTCACCTGCTATATGGCTAAATGTACCTGATTTTTCATATCAACAGAAAGATACACCAGGATAACCAGCTTCTCTTGAGCCTCCCCTGCTTCAGAGAATAGTTCATGATATGCTAGAGCCGCCGCACGCTGACGTGATTGGTTACAAGGTAGTTTATGACCTAAGAAACACAGGCGATTTCAAACCACGTTTTTTGAGTGTTTTTTCACTTTAAGGAGAAAATACTCAGTAATGGTGTTGACTTATGAATTTGCACATGGCTTGTCTTAAAACATATTAAAAACACCACATATACATATGTGCTCCTGGAGCACAAAACCAGTCATGCGTCTCACGGGTATATTTGTGGCAATAGCCAACAATACATTGTATGGGTCAAAATTATCCATTTTTCTTTTATGCCGAAAATCATTAGGATATTAAGATCATGTTCCATGAAGATATTCTGTCAATTTCCTACCATAAATATATCAAAAATGTATTATTAGTAGTAATATGCATTGCTAAGGACTTCATTTGGACAACTTTAAAGGAGATTTTCTCAATATTTAGATTTTTTTGCACCCTCAGATTCCAGATTTTCAAATATTGCCCTATCCTAACAAACCATACATCAATGGAAAGATTATTTATTCAGATGATGTATAAATCTCAATTTCTAAAAATTTACCTTTATGACTGGTTTTGTGGTCCAGGGTCACATATAAAAAACATTGATTTTCACCACAGGGTGTCTTTAAATAAATGTATCTTTATTTTTTCATTGTAAATGTTGTATATCTGGGATTTCCTTCTTTGTGAAGTATGTATTCAATGCTGCATTATAATTAAAAGCAGCATAATTAAGTTGCAAACCTTTTTACAACAGCATTTGCTTGGGGAGCTCACCTTAAAATGCTGCCTCCGCAGGGAGTTCACTAGGTTTTGGAACCAAGCAATTCTGTGTGTTTATTATGAACAACCATTTAATCTCTTGAATCTTCCATCTTGTTATGACAATTTTCACAAAAAGACAGGATGGGAGGCAAAGAGGGAGAACCTGAGTGAAAGGGAAAACAGAGAGAGAGTGTCTGGGAAAAACCACATGTCTTGGCAATGGATGTGAAGCACATTTCCCCAGACCTCAATCGACTGTAAGACCCAGGTGCAACTTGGCAAAGGAGACAGATTGGCGCCTTAATTGGGACAGACAGGGCTCACAACATAATTTATTAAACTAAGAGCTAATGTCCTCGGTGGCCTGAAAAACAGAGGCAAGACAGGGGAAAGTAATCCCAGGAGTCCTGGGGCAGCACTCACAAAAACAAATTGGGGGACTTCACTAAGAATCAACTGTGCCCACTGATAGCGACATTTATTGAACAAACGATCAACGCCGCTGTGGTTCATATGTCAGTGTTCAGATATGGTGAATGCAGCAGACTACTGCAATCTGGCACCGTTTTCTGGGAGTGTACAGCATCGCTCCACAACTGTGATCCATTCAAAAGTTTGGGGTCTGTAAGATTTTTTTAATGTTTGCTCACCAACTACATGCAAAGAGAACTGACACGCTAGATCTAAATGCAAGGCTCGAGAATAAGGACTGCCCGATGGCCAAAGAGTTGCGGGAACTGCATCAAGTTTATCATGTTTTTAAGCCTTGCCAATTTAAATATTCAAAAGCAAGAAGAGAATTAAAGTCGAATTCAGTAAAGAGAATTTAATTCTCAGACTTAAATCCCAGAAAGCCGCGTCTGACAGCGCACAAACACTGAATTAAGTTCTCTTTGGCAACTTCTTGCGGTTGAAAGGACAATTTTACACAAAATTATGTCAAAATGGCCATCTTTGCAAGTATCCTAGTAAACATAGTCGGTTATGACTTAAGTGAACGTAAACAGTTGAGAAAGACAACGCATGTGTAGCAGTATCGATATAATGGATCCATGCATTATGTCTTAAAGTGACAGCAGCCTATTATTCCTGCTGCTGTCTGTGTTTTTAATATTAATCAAACAACAACAAAAACACGCACTGCTCTTGACTGAATAACTTTTGTAACTTTAAAGGGATAGTTCACCCAAAAATGAAAATTAGCCCATGATTTACTCACCCTCAAGCCATCCTAGGTGTTTATGACATTCTTCTTTCAGACGAATACAATCAGAGTTATATTAAAACATGTCCTGGCTCTTCCAAGCTTTATAATGGCAGTGAATGGCTGTTCCCTTTCGTTCAGTCACTCCGAGTAACGTCAGTGACTGACGAATGGGGGTTTCGCTTAGAAGCCTATCATCTTCGAGATCTAGAAAACGCCCAATGGCAGTGCCAATGCCATGGGCATGCGGAATTTGCATAGCGTAACTCCGCCCCACAGCGTGGGTATATAAGGAAGTACGCTGGCAACATCGCATTATGTTTTTTGCTTCAGAGCCAAGAGTATCTCTTCACTCCTTAAGCCTTCTGAGTATCGTCAGCTTCTTCGAGACGAACAGCTTTCCAGTTGGTGTTGGTGTGACGGCGTGTTCCAGCGATCGTTTACTGCCTGCCTGCTGATCTGTGCAGTGGTCTGCATTCAGCCGGTATTCGGTCCCTGGGCGCTTCAGCATCACTGAGAAGCTTCCTCTCCTAAAAGAGCTCACACTTGGCACGTCTTTTTCAAGATGTCTCGCCAGTGTGCTTCTGGGTGCGGTCGATTTCTGCCGCCCTCTGATGGGCACAATCACTGCCTGATGTGCTTGGGCTTTCAGCATGCTCAGGCAGCGTTTGTGGATGAGACATGTTCCCACTGCGGGGACATGCCCATCTCGGTGCTGCGGTCGAGACTCAATGACCTCCGTAATAGAGTGAGAGTCCCCTCTGCCACACCCCAATCTGCGGTCTCTACGCGAGGCGGCACTTTGGCTGGTGGCCAGGGTGACCTGAGGGTGACGGTGTGGAACAAAGCCCCGACGCTCATGCCTCGGACCACACCCCCCTCTAGCGCACCGTTCCCGCCGTGCGCCCAGACTGAGACACCGAAGCACCCGCCCCTCCCGCGCCGCCCAAGCAGCAGCCTCCACCTGGGCCGCGCCGTGGAGGATGCCATAGGAAGGCGCCCCAGTCCGCTCCAGCCCCGCAGCCCGCCAAGCGCCAGGCTAAGCGGCGCTCCTGACGTGGACAGCTCAGGGATGGGCAGTTCTTTCCAGGAGATGGTAGCAGGACCACTCCTTCCCCCGGTGGAGGGCCGGGGGAGAATCCTTTGTTCCGCTGCTGGCCCCCGGGTCAGCAGCACCCTTTTATGGTTAAAGAAAGAACTGACATACCCATCCCTGAGCAACCAGAGACCGATGGCAGTGTGCGCCTCCCCCGGGCCACGCCACTCTCGTCCCTCTCTGACGCCAGTCTCCTCTCAGAGCAGACCCCAGTGGAACGCGCGTCCTTCCCTGGTCTCCTCTGTCAGGACGCGGCTGATGACCGTGCCACCACACCGGGACGCTACGCCTCCCACGTCTGGGCCGGTCACGCCGCCTCGCTGCCCCACCCGGGGTACGTCTATGGTTCGCATGACCCAGCTGGTGCAGTTTCTGGGAGCCTGGCTTCAGCTTCCTGGACTGTCCCGCTGGGTCGCGAAGACCACCAGGCTCGGCTATGCGATTCAGTTCGCTCAGGCTCCTCCTCGTTTCCGGGGAGTCCGATTCACCATAGTGGGGTCCAATGCCCCCCTCATGCGTGCGGAGGTTGCTACCTTGCTGGCGAAGGGTGCGATCGAGCCTGTCCCTCCAGCCGAAATGGAGTCCGGCTTCTACAGCCCTTACTTCATTGTACCCAAGAAAACCGGTGGGTTACGACCGATCCTGGACCTACGCGTCCTGAACCGATCCCTTCACAGGCTTCCGTTCAGGATGTTGACAGCGAAACGCCTTTTTGAATGCGTTCGTCCAGCAGATTGGTTTGCAGCGATCGACCTGAAGGACGCCTACTTCCATGTCTCCATTCTTCCTTGACACAGACCGTTCCTACGGTTTGCTTTCGAGGGGCGGGCATACCAGTACGCGGTCCTCCCATTCGGGCTAGCTCTGTACCCTCGCGTCTTCACGAAGATGGTCGAGGCAGCCCTTGTGCCACTCAGGCAACACGGGGTTCGCATCCTGAACTACCTCGACGACTGGTTGATCCTCAGCCACTCTCGAGAGCAGGTGTGCGAACACAGAGACCTGGTGCTCCAGCACCTAGCCCGTCTGGGCCTTCGGGTCAACTGGGAGAAGAGCAAACTCTGCCCAGTGCAGAGGATCTCTTTTCTCGGTATGGAAATCGACTCGGTCGCCATGTGTGCGCAGCTTACGAGCGAGCGCGCGCAGTCACTGCTGACTTGCCTTCGTCAAATCGAGACCAAGAGTGCGGTTCCACTGAAGTTATTTCAGAGGCTCCTGGGGCATATGGCATCTGCAGCCGCGGTAACGCCGCTCGGATTGCTTCATATGAGACCGCTTCAGCACTGGCTTCGCGATCGAGTCCCGAGATGGGCATGGCAGTCGGGCACGCTCCGGGTCCCAGTGACTCGGGCCTGCCTGCAGACCCTCACCCCGTGGTCGAACCTCAGTTTTCTACGGGCCGGTGTGTCCTTAGAACGAGTTTCCAGGCATATTGTTGTGTCAACAGATGCCTCCACCACGGGCTGGGGTGCCATGTGCAATGGACATGCTGCCGCGGGCTCCTGGACAGGACCCCAGCGCCTCCTGCATGTCAATTGCCTCGAGTTGCTGGCAGTACGGTTCGCCCTGCACCGCTTCCGAGCGCTGCTCAAGGGTCAACACGTGCTAGTCCGGCCAGACAACACGGCCACAGTAGCGTACATCAACCACCAGGGTGGTCTGCGTTCCCGCCGCATGTCTCAACTCGCCCGCCATCTCGTCTTATGGAGTCAGAAGCACCTGAGGTCCCTTCGTGCCATCCATATCCCGGGAGTCCTGAACCGTGCAGCCGACGAGCTCTCACGGCTTCAGCCACTTCCTGGAGAATGGAGACTCCATCCCCAGACGGTTCAGCTGATTTGGGAACAGTTCGGCGATGCACAGGTAGATCTGTTTGCCTCCCACGACTCTTCCCATTGCCGCCTGTTTTATTCCCTGACCGAGGGCCCCCTCGGCACGGACGCTCTGGCGCACAGCTGGCCGCGGGGCCTCCGCAAGTATGCGTTTCCCCCAGTGAGCCTTCTTGCACAGGTTCTGTGCAAGATCAGGGAGGACAAGGAGCAGGTCCTTTTGGTCGCCCCGTATTGGCCCGGCCGGACCTGGTTCTCCGAACTTGTACTCCTTGCGACAGCCCCTCCCTGGTCGATTCCTCTGAGGAAGGACCTCCTTTCTCAGAGACGGGGCACCCTTTGGCACCCGCGTCCCGATCTTTGGAACCTCCACGTGTGGCTCCTGGATGGGATGCGGCAGGTTTGAGTACCCTACCACCTCAGGTGGTGGCTACCATCACTTCCGCTAGGGCCTTGTCTACTCGACACGCCTATGCGTTGAAGTGGAACCTCTTCGTCACCTGGTGTTCTTCTCGCCAAGAAGACCCCTGGAAATGCCCGATCGGGTCCGTGCTCTCATTCCTCCAGGAAGGGTTGGAACGAAGGCTGTCTCCTTCCACCCTCAAGGTTTATGTGGCCGCTATTTCTGCCTACCACGACCTTGTGGAGACGAAAAAGGTAAGTCAGCACGACCTGGTCATCAGGTTCCTGAGGGGAGCGAGGAGACTGAATCCTCCTCGCTCTCCCCTCGTACCCTCTTGGGACCTCTCAGTAGTCTTAAGCGCTCTGCAGAGGGCTCCCTTCGAGCCATTGAGGTCAGTCGAGCTTAAGTTCCTGTCTATGAAGACAGCGCTCCTGACCGCCTTGGCCTCCATCAAGAGGGTAGGGGACCTGCAGGCATTTTCGGTTGACGAAGCGTGCCTGGAATTCGGGCCGGCCAACTCTCACGTGATCATGAGACCCCGGCCTGGATATGTGCCCAAGGTTCCCACCACTCCCTTCAGGGACCAGGTGGTGAACCTGCAAGCGCTGCCTTTGGAGGAGGCAGACCCAGCCTTGGCACTGCTCTGTCCAGTACGCGCCCTTCGTGCTTACGTAGACAGAACGCAGTGTTTCAGGACCTCAGACCAGCTCTTTGTCTGTTATGGTGGGAAGCTGAAGGGAAAGGCTCTCTCCAAGCAAAGGTTGTCTCACTGGATAGTGGACGCCATTGTTTTGGCTTACCAAACGCAGGGGCGCCCATGCCCCCTAGGGGTCAGGGCTCACTCCACCCGGAGTGTGGCCTCCTCTTGG
The DNA here is from genome assembly GCA_039654105.1 of Coreius guichenoti. NCBI lineage: Eukaryota > Metazoa > Chordata > Actinopteri > Cypriniformes > Gobionidae > Coreius > Coreius guichenoti. The sequence continues at coordinate 42,706,586 of CM077175.1, forward strand.
GCTCTAGCGCATGGCGCCTCGCTAACAGACATTTGCAGAGCTGCAGGCTGGGCGACACCCAACACATTCGCCAGATTCTATAATCTCCGAGTGGAGCCAGTGTCCTCTCTTGTACTCGCCTCTACTAGTGGCCGGTAATGGACTAGGCTCAGGTGTCTTCGCTTGCTCGCCATTCCACTCCATGGACTGGATACGTGCGATATTTTCCTCAGGTAGTTTCCCTGAAGCCCTGAGTTCCTCCAGCACTGTTGATGCCGACACCAGTACGTCTGCCCACTCGCTCAGGCCCTCGTGTTGGCTAGGTGCCACCGTGTGCATGGTTCCCCCGTTGGGTGACCCCCACATGTGTATTTCCACTGTAAGTCTCCCTGAGCAGGTGTCTTTCCCTTGGCAAGCCCCTTGCCACCCCTGGGGGTAAAATTCTTCCACCTTCGGCTGGTTACCCCAGAGTTTTCCATATGTAGCCCTGAGCGGGTCATATGTGTTCTTAAGTCCTCCCTACGGGTAGGCGTTTGGCGCATACTTCCACCTGGAATATGCTTCCCAGTGTACCTTGGTATTCCTGTGTTAAGTGGGAGTCCTTCGTCCGTGCTAGCTTACGACAGGGAGCTCACGCTTACGCAGGGCACTGGATGACAGCCGAGTGGCGTGATTACATTGGTTACACTCGGAGTGACTGAACGAAAGGGAACGTCTAGGTTACGTATGTAACCCTCATTCCCTGAGGAGGGAACGGAGACGTAACGTCCCTCTGCCACTTCCGCTGTACCGCTGGAACAGCCGGGAGTTCAGTCTTGGCTCCTCAGCAGGTAAACATAATGCGATGTTGCCAGCGTACTTCCTTATATACCCACGCTGTGGGGCGGAGTTACGCTATGCAAATTCCGCATGCCCATGGCATTGGCACTGCCATTGGGCGTTTTCTAGATCTCGAAGATGATAGGCTTCTAAGCGAAACCCCCATTCGTCAGTCACTGACGTTACGTCTCCGTTCCCTCCTCAGGGAACGAGGGTTACATACGTAACCGAGACGTTTCTGTTTTGAAGTCCATAAAAGTGCATCCATCCATCATAAAAGTGCATCCATCCATCATAAAAGTGCATCTATCCATCGTAAAAGTGCATCCATCCATCGTAAAAGTGCATCCATCCATCCATCATAAAAGTGCATCTACCCATCATAAAAGTGCATCTATCCATCATAAAAGTGCATCTACCCATCATAAAAGTGCATCTATCCATCATAAAAGTGCATCTATCCATCATAAAAGTGCATCTTTCCATCATAAAAGTGCATCTATCCATCATAAAAGTGCATCTTTCCATCATAAAAGTGCATCTATCCATCATAAAAGTGCTCCACACGGCTCCGGGGGTTAAAAAAGGCCTTCTGAAGCGATGCGTTTTTGTGTAAGAAAAATATCCATATTTAAAACTTTATAGACTAAAATAACTAACTTCTGGCGGACCGACGCACGCATCGATTTACGGCGAAAGAGTAACCCTTGACCCTTGATGTATACATATTGACATATGCAAAAGTGCAAAGGATAGAGCAAAACAGAACACCGGTCATGAACTAGAAGTCTAAAACGAGAATTTTTAAAGAGAAATTGCGGAGAATGTCGATATAAGAGAAGAGGAGCTTGAGTGTTGCCTAGCCCTATCCGCGAGAGGCGTCAAAGCTTGCGATGCTCCTGTACATCGCGTCAGGGGATACTCTTTTGCCATAAGTCGACTTGCGTACCGCTGACTGCCGGAAGCTAGTTATTTTAGTCTATAAAGTTTTAAATATGGATATTTTTCTTACACAAACGCATCGCTTCGCTTCATTATAAAGCTTGGATTAGCCAGGACATTTTTTAATATAACTCTGATTGTATTCGTCTGAAAGAAGAAAGTCATATACACCTAGGATGGCTTGAGGGTGAGTAAATCATGGGTTAATTTTAATTTTTGGGTGAACAATCCCTTTAAAAAGGATTCATCTATATTTAATTTATACAGTGAAGCCTATGCAGTGTTATTTTACATTTGATTACTTTATTCAATTTCTCCACCTAATCTACCTAAACTGTATCTAACTACTGTTAGACCTGAAAAATCTTTGCATCTTTGTTCTATTGTGTTTATTTGTGCTATTTGTTGTAGTTTAATTATTTGTTCTTATGTTATTATAGACTATTTACTTGTCTTTAATAATGTTTGAAATTTATATTTTATATTATATTTATGTAGATTTTTTTTTGCATTGTTCTTGCATTCCATGTAAAATTTACTAGCCAATGGCGACTTGAGCTTGAGTGTGTCCGTAGAGGGTTGCTCACCAGAGCTGCATATATTTGATCAAAAATACAGTCAAAACAGTAAAATTGTGAAATATTATGAAAATTTAAAATACCTGTTTTCTGTTTCAACATTTTAAATTGCAATTTATAGCTGAATATTCAGCATCATGACACTCTTCAGTGTCACATGATCCTTCAGAAATAATTCTAATATGCCAATTAAAAGGATTTATTTGAAATAGAAATCTTTTGTAACATTATATATGTATTGTCACTTTTGATCAATTTAATGCACCCTTGCTGAATAAAAGTATTAATTAAAAATACTGAACCCAAACTTTTGAACGGTAGTATAATCAGCTCTTTATATATATATATAAATGTTAAACTTTATGAGGAAAAACCTAATATCCACACCAGAAAACATAGTAAAATAGGTACAAAATTATATTTAAAAAACGTTTTAAAAAATGGCTGAAAGCATGCTGTCTACCAGAGGCAGACAGTAGTGGAATATTTTTACTTTCTACTCGAGTACATTTTTCAAGTATATGTACTGTATCACTGTTTTTCTTTTACTTCACTACATTCCAAATCATAATGTCGTACTTTGAAGTCCATAAAAATGCATCTGTCCGTCATATAAAGTGCTCCACACGGCTCTGGGGGGTTAATAAAGGCCTTCTGAAGCGAATCGATGCGTTTGTGTAAGAAAAATATCCATATTTAAAACTTTATAAAGTAAAGTTCAGGCCGATCGCCTTCCGTATTCAACTTATGGAAAAAGTGTTGAAAGTGCCTCTGCAGTTCAAAATGCTTACGCTACGTCTGACGAGTGTAACTGGTAGTGTAAGCATTTTGAACCCCCCAGAGCCGTGTGGAGCATGTTATATGACGGACAGATGCATTTTTATGGACTTCAAAAACAGAACAACAATCACTGCCATTATAAAGCTTGGACTAGCCAGGACTTTTTTAATATAACTCCGATTTTATTCGTCTGAAAGAAGAACGTCTCGGTTACTTATGGTAACCCTCGTTCCCTGAAGGAGGGAACGGAGACGTACGTCGGACATCGGACGAATTGGGATCACTTCTGGGAGCCCCTATCAGCTTCGAGATATAGAGAACGGGCCAATGGCCATTGGCGTGCGAGATTTGCATCTCGAGCTCCGCCCCGCACCGCGGGTATAAAGCGTGCCCAGGGGGGCCGCTGCGGAAGCCACATCCTACCCGTAGGGAGGTATCATGTGGAATATACATGTATGGACTGGCCGTGGGCAGTACAACATACGGAAGTCCCAGGGGTGGCCCCGGCCAATGCAGGCGGGGGACTACACCACACAGAGACGGCAGAGCGAGCTCTGCCAAGGGAAAAACACGGGTTCGCCGTAGGGAGCCGTACCGTGGAAGAATACACATATGGGACCGCCGTAGGGGTCACAACATATGGAACCCAGCTTAACACAAGTTCCACCAATGCATACGAGTGCTAGACCTGGCGTTGGATGCTCCGCCACGTCCGACTGCCACGGGTTGCGGAGGACTCAACAGGGCTCGCCATCCTAGGGACCTCGAATGGAGCATATCAGCGCAGCAAGCCGACACAAGAACGGGTCCTTCGGTGTTACTGGCTATTTGAAGCGAGCACACATGAAGATACCAGCTCTACACAAAGGCTATAAAATCTAGCGAACGTGTTAGGTGTCACCCAGCCCGCAGCTCTACATATATCTGTCAGCGAGGCGCCACGAGCCAAGGCCCAGGAAGAAGCCACACCCCTAGTGGAGTGGGCCCTTAACCCGAGCGGGCAGGGCACGCCTTGGGACTCATACGCCAAGGCGATGGCATCCACTATCCAGTGGGCCAACCTCTGCTTGGAGACAGCCTTTCCCTTCTGCTGGCCTCCGTAACAGAGCTGCTCTGAGGTCCAGAAGCTTTGCGTTCTGTCCATGTAAGTCCGCAGGGCGCGAACGGGACAGAGAAAAGCTAGGGCTGGGTCTGCCTCCTCCGAAGGCAGCGCTTGCAGGCTCACCACCTGGTCCCGAAAGGGAGTGGTGGGAACCTTGGGCACATATCCGGGCCGGGGTCTCAGGATTACATGAGAGTTACCCGCCCCGAATTCCAGGCACGATTCGTCGACCGAAAATGCCTGCAGGTCCCCTACCCTCTTGATGGAGGCCAATGCAGTCAGGAGTACTGTCTTCCAAGACAGAATTTTTAACTCTGCTGACTGCAAAGGCTCAAAGGGCGCTCTCTGTAGTGCAGTTAGCACCAGAGTTAAGTCCCAAGAGGGTAAAGAGTGAGAGCGAGGCGGATTTAGTCTCCTCGCCCCACCCAGGAACCTGACGATTAGATCGTGCTTCCCTAAGGACTTACTATTAACCATGTCATGATTTGCGGCGATAGCGGCAACATAAACTTTGAGGGTGGAGGGAGACAGCCTTCGCTCCAACCCATCTTGTAGAAAGAAAAGCACAGAACTGATCGAGCATCTTCGGGGGTCTTCTCGCCGAGAAGAACACCATTCAACGAACAGGTTCCACTTCAACACATAGAGGCGCCTCGTAGAGGGGGCTCTAGCGGAAGTGATGGTGTCTACCACAGCCTGTGGTAGGCCGCCTAGAACTTCTGTGTCCCGTCCAGGGACCAGACATGGAGTTTCCAGAGGTCTGGACGCGGGTGTCATAAGGTGCCCCGTCTCTGAGTCAGGAGGGCCTCTGAGTCAGGAGGCCCTATCAGCAGCTATCGCGTTTCTCCAGAGCTCATTTACCCTCCTCCATCCCCAGCTCCCCCTTTCGTCCAGTAAGTTTTTTTGGCATTCTGATTCCCCTTGAATCAGACTAAATCCCAGAATTATTTTTTACATTAAATATTGACATTAATGATATCTGCAATATATCATGTTGGTTCTTCGTGCAGGGAGTTCTTGCCCAGAACAGAACCATACCGGCAATCCAAACTGTATGCTATTTGTCAATCATCTTTGACGATAGTGGTCCTGACAGAAGTCAGGTTATATTCTTGTTTATACTGACTTGTTTGTTTTTACCAGAAAATGTACTCAAAAATCTCAGCTTGCTCTCTGCATACAAAACAGTGTTGTTAATTGCTCCAGGCAAATATATCCTTTTTTTTTTTAAAAACAGATTATAATAATAAATAATCTATAACAAATATCATTTGCATAGAAAGGAGATAAATAAAGCCTGGTTAAACTGTACTGCAGGGGGTTCATTAATAAGTCAGACACTTGTGCGGCAAAAAACTGGCACAACTGTTTAGAGATCTTACCCCACTGGGTATTGATGTAAAGAGCACAAGCGTTACTGTCAGGCCATGTGAACTCCCTGCCTCCAAACAGTTTTACAATGATAGATTAAACTGCACTGCAAGTCAAGAGAGAGACAGATAGACAGGCAGAAGCCTTAAGTCACAGAGCGCTCCTTTGCACCCAGCGTGGCCTCACATGTGTGGATGTGTACTGGGTAAACAGCAGCAGGCCAAGGCAAACCATAAAACTCAATTGGTCAGATAAACAGAGCGAGGGCCTCCACACACCGTAGAATTAATGACTGTATCAGATGTGGTGTAATGCTCCCGCAGGGAAAAGCAATGCGGCAAGATCTGTGAGCGTGTCATCCTTCCTTCTTTCAGCAACCTTAACCAGATCTCTGCTCGCTCCGACTCAACCCTTACTTCTCCAAAAGCTGCCTTATGGTACACAAACCGACTTACCGAGGCTACGGAACAGGCATAGGCGTAAATCGCGGGGGGGTCGGGGGGTCAGGACCCCCCCATCAGAGGGTTGTCCCCCCTTAAAAATATAATTAAAAACCACATTGTGTATTGTAAATAATATATTGATATATACTTAAAATAATTGTGTAAGTAGTAAAACAATAAAAACACAAACGGGGCAAAAAATGCGTTTTAAGTTTAGAAACATTTTGAGTCGCCCCTCTCTTGCCTCACAGTGGTTTAGTCCAGCCCGCACCTCACCGACACACACACCTCACCGACACACACACCTCACCTACAAGTCCGGTGGGAGAGTACAAAGTTTAGTAGTTGTGGAACTCCAGTAAGTAGTCTGTTAAGGCTATTTTATTTACTTTAAACATCGGATAAAGTGATTATTTTCTCTTTAACACAGACGATGCTGAGTTATTAATAAATTAGCAATGACAAAAAAAAGTCCGATATTTTTACCGATTATTTTTTGGTAGCTTGTTGCTTTGTGTTGTTGGCCAGATAAAATGACAGAGAATAGAAAAGCAGACATAAGATCATTTTTCAGTGCACCAAAATGCCACATATATCCTTACAAGTACAATTTTGGCTGTATTATTTGTGTCCCCTTCAAAAATTGCCTTTGAGATATTTTTTGTTTACTGTCCCCCCTAACTGTTAGATGAAATTTACGCCCATGGGTACAGGTAAGTGGGGCGAGTGTTACAAGATGTGAGATCTGAGATCCAAGTATGATTTGTTGGTATTGAATTGGCCCGCGCTAATATAGATATCAAATGACTGACCATGGTATTACCACAAGCATTATTTCATATTATACAAACAGTTTGCTCTTAAAGTCTTTCTGACGTGATTAACTGACCGACAAAATAATTTACATTAGGTAGTCATCATGCACTTCATCATGTTTTTAAAAATAAACCAAAAACAATAGGTTACCATAATTTATTACAGACCTGAACCGATGGTAGTAAATCTCAGTCATCATTAATATCGCGAAGATATTGTTTTCTTAGAGATATATATTTTTATTTTCAAATTTAAGGCTTCATTTCTCATAAATCTGTTTCTCAAAACAAGCCTCCGGGCCAAAAATCACTCTCCACTACCACCTAACTAGATGATTTTATGTTTGAACTCTCTCATGATACTGCGCTTTATGAAAACGACTGCATACCAGGGGAGGATTTTCACATTTTGGGTGGACTTTTCAAAGCACAATCTTATCCGTGACACGTCAATGAGTGGGCAGACCAGATGCTAAGAGATTTCTGATTAGAATAATCAGTAACATCTGTTAGGTGAGGAAGAAAGTTGAAAAGCTGCACAGGATACATATCGCTTTTTATGACGGGCCGCTTCTGGAAGCCACCCAATATTACCAAAACTTGACGCTGTGCCAAGGGCCTTTTTTATTCATTGATGGCAAAAAGAGTGTTCTTTATCCTGGCAATTATGATTTAATGATTTATTCCCTAAATTTTTCCAGACTTGCACGCACCTGGCCTGCATGAGACTGAACGATCCACCTGAATGTGAATGCACAAGCTCAGAGATAGAAGCCAGGGCTAAATTCTCTCTATCCTCATTAATCAAAGAGCAGGTATTGCTTTTTACATTGACGATCATTCGTGACATATTCAGTGGTGTGTTGAGGATCAAGCACACGTCCAACGGCATTTATGTCAGAGACGGCATTCAGTCATGTGCTCACCATCTTACAATTCATGACATATGCTTGAGGAAGAACTTTGTAGGATCCTGATATATAGATTATAATACAGCAGTTAGTTCCGGTCTTCTTATTTTATTGCCTGGACAGCATTTCAAGGGTGTTAATATACAGTCCAATAGCAATGAAACTTTTTTTTACTGTTTGTCTCATTCAGCTCGTTTGCCCTTACGAAAATGAAGTATACTTAAGTAATGTTCAAGTATATTTTATGTAGTAAGTATACTAATATCAATGCGTACTAGTAGTAAACTTGTAAGTGTACTATTTCAATACTGCTTGGGACAAAATTGGCCCACTTTTAGTATATAAAAGTATGTTTAAGTGTACTATAAGTGTAACAGTAGTAAACTTTAAGTGCACAACTACGTTTCTCATTTGTGCTGCATCTGTACTACAAGTGAACTTATAAGTATACTAGTAGTTTACTATTTTAATACAAGTAGTACATTTTTTTAGTTTATGAAAGTACACTTTGAAGTGTAAACTAGTTTAGTAGTTTATACTGCAAGTATACTTGTAAGTTTTCTTTAAGTGAACATAACATTATACTTATAGTTTACTATTTATATATTATTTTTGCACTTTCAGTATACTACTATGTTCAAATATAGATATTAATTTTTATACTTGAAATATACCTTTAACTGTACTAATTTTAAAAACATTTTATTATAGCTTAAAGAGTAAAGTAGATTTTAAGTATATTCATATGTACACTACCAGTGACTAGCCTACACACACATTCAGATACGCAGAATTGGGAACATATCTGTTTTATATCAATATTTTCAAACAATGTAAGTTTAATAAGACTGTATGTAAAACTATGTAAAAACAAAAGTTTAACCCAATCAAAAGATTAAACACAATTACAAGACAAGTATACTTTGAATACTTAATTAAAGTATATCTCAATCAAAATATTGAGTACAAGTATAGGCCAAATATACTTAGACTTTTCTGTCAGTATAAGTCAAGTATACTTCAGTGCAATTATAAGTATATTTCTGAGAAGTACATAAAGTATATTTCTGAGAAGTATATAAAAAGTAGACTGAAAGTATACTTTCTTATTTTTAGTTTAAAAGAAGTATACTAATAAAACACGTAAAGGTGCACTAAAGTTACTAAACTACTAAAGTAAGTAATATTATAATAAAGAATGCTTGAGTACTAACCCACTGCTTCCTCTGGTGTCCAGTATCCAGTGGAATCACAGGCGTGAGGAGACGTGGCTTCATGGGCGTACTGATGGAGCGCTCCGTTCTCATCACAGAGATGGCAGTTTATGCCACCCTCCCTACACAGCCACAGAGAATAGCTTTTAAACAGTGCACAAAGTCAAGAGATATATCAAAAAATGGGGGTCTCATTTGTTTTTTTTTGTTTTTTTTTGCCCTGCTTTGAAGTGCCATTTACACTGGATCACTTTTTGTGCTTTTTGATAGTGAGCTATATGATGCTGAAAAAAATAAGAGTAAAAGGCCTTTTATTTGGATAGCAATGCAATCACATACAAAGCATGGCAAGTGTACATCCATCTATTTCCATGTGTCTTTAATTTAACATCTGGTTAAACTGCATTGCTGGCTGTTAGTAAATAAAAAGTGAATTTCTCAAAAAAGCTTTGAGAATACAAAAGATAATGCAACATGAATGCATAAACGTTTGTGGTAACACTTTAAAATAAGGTTCATTAGTTAACATGAACTAATAATGAACTGCACTAATAAAGCATTTATTTATCTTTGTTAATGTTAATTTCAACATTTACTAATACTTAATTAAAATCTTGTTAACATTAGTTAATGCATAGTTAATGCACTGTGAACTAACATGAACAAACCACGAACAGCTGGATTATTATTAACTAACGTTAACAAAGATGATCAAATACAGTAACAGATGTACTGCTCATGTTTAGTTCATGTTAGTTAATACATCAACTAATGTTAACTAATGAAACCTTATTGTAAAGTGTTACCACGTTTTGAGAAATTTTTATATCCTCATTGGGTAACACTTCAGAATACCGATCCATCATTAATGAGTAACTACACAGGAACAACTGAGTAATGCAGTATTAAGACTCTAGTAACTCTGATTAATGAAATAGTAAGTAATAACACTCAGTCGACTGTGGTAGTTCACTATTAGCTAATCAGTAACTACTATTTTTTCATACCTCACAGAGGAGAATTACTACAGGTTCATAATTAATGTGAATAATGCATAATATATAATTAATTCTAAAGTGAAGGTAATGGTAACCCACTAATGACTCAAGTGTTACTAAATCCTTCAGAAGGAACTACTAATGATTTGGATCAGTTTTCTAAAGTGAAAAACATAACTCTGTAGTAATTACTGAAGTCACTGTAAACTGTTGATGTTTTTGTAAGGTTTTGGATAGTAGTGACTCAAGTGTTACTACATACTTCTATAGGAATTACTCGTTATTTGGATCAGTATTCTAAAGTGAAGATCATGGTAACTCACTAGTAATTACTTAAGTGTTACTATCCAAAACCTTACAAAAACCTCAAAAGTTTGATTTCAGTCATTACTAATGGGTTACCATTACCTTCACTTTAGAATTAATTATATACTGTGTATTATTCATGTTAATTATGAACCTATATATGGTAGTTCTTAGTAGTCCTAAAAAAATAGTAGTTATTGATTAGCTAATAGTGAATTACCACATTCAACTGAGCGCGATTACTTACTAATTTGTTAATCAGAGTTTCTTGTTAGTTAATAGTAGTTACTAGAGTGTTAATACTGCATTACTCACCTGTTCCTGTGTAGTTATTCATTAATGACGGATCAGTATTCTAATGTGTTACCCCTCATTGTTTGCTATATGTACACGCCTTACTTTACCTGTGGGCAAGTGGCCCACTGATTGGATACAGCCAATGAATAGAGACGGAATCTGATCCTTGACCAATAACCACTGGTGCAAGAGGAACGGGGGTGGGCTTTCTGTCATGGACCCAGGCTTTGTAGACCAAATCAATATAGCAGTGCATCCGAGCTACTTGATTGGGTGTAAAATGGTTTGTACAGTCATCATCTGTAATAAAAAGGTTGACATTTTTCACATTTGATATTTCCAGAGTTTTTTTTTTTTTTTTTTCACGTGTGATTATTTTGATCCTAAATGTAATTAAATCAAATTATGTTAAACATTAAAACTTGTTTTTTTTTTTTGTTTTTTTAAGAAATTCAGCAAAGATGCATTAAATTGTTAAAAAATGACAGTAAAGACATTTATAATGTTAAAAAGATTTCTACTTTAAATAAAGGCTGTTCTTCAAACTTTCTATTTATCAAAGAATCCTGAAATGGACATTAAGCAGCACAACCATTTTCGACTGTGTTACTACTAAGAAATGTTTCTTGAGCAGCAAATCTGCATGTTAGAATGAAGACTGGAGTAATGATGCTGAAAATTCAGCTTTGCCATCACAGGAATAAATTACATTATAAAATACACTCACCTAAAGGATTATTAGGAACACCATACTAATACTGTGTTTGACCCCCTTTCGCCTTCAGAACTGCCTTAATTCTACGTGGCATTGATTCAACAAGGTGCTGAAAGCATTCTTTAGAAATGTTGGCCCATATTGATAGGATAGCATCTTGCAGTTGATAGAGATTTGTGGGATGCACATCCAGGGCACGAAGCTCCCGTTCCACCACATCCCAAAGATGCTCTATTGGGTTGAGATCTGGTGACTGTGGGGGCCATTTTAGTACAGTGAACTCATTGTCATGTTCAAGAAACCAATTTGAAATGATTCGAGCTTTGTGACATGGTGCATTATCCTGCTGGAAGTAGCCATCAAAGGATGGGTACATGGTGGTCATAAAGGGATGGACATGGTCAGAAACAATGCTCAGGTAGGCCGTGGCATTTAAACGATGCCCAACTGGCACTAAGGGGCCTAAAGTGTGCCAAGAAAACATCCCCCACACCATTACACCACCACCACCAGCCTGCACAGTGGTAACAAGGCATGATGGATCCATGTTCTCATTCTGTTTACGCCAAATTCTGACTCTACCATCTGAATGTCTCAACAGAAATCGAGAATCATCAGACCAGGCAACATTTTTCCAGTCTTCAACTGTCCAATTTTGGTGAGCTCGTGCAAATTGTAGCCTCTTTTTCCTATTTGTAGTGGAGATGAGTGGTACCCGGTGGGGTCTTCTGCTGTTGTAGCCCATCCGCCTCAAGGTTGTGCGTGTTGTGGCTTCGCAAATGCTTTGCTGCATACCTCGGTTGTAACGAGTGGTTATTTCAGTCAAAGTTGCTCTTCTATCAGCTTGAATCAGTCGGCCCATTCTCCTCTGACCTCTAGCATCAACAAGGCATTTTCGCCCACAGGACTGCCGCATACTGGATGTTTTTCCCTTTTCACACCATTCTTTGTAAACTCTAGAAATGGTTGTGCGTGAAAATCCCAGTAACTGAGCAGATTGTGAAATACTCAGACCGGCCCGTCTGGCACCAACAACCATGCCACGCTCAAAATTGCTTAAATCACCTTTCTTTCCCATTCTGACATTCAGTTTGGAGTTCAGGAGATTGTCTTGACCAGGACCACACCCCTAAATGCATTGAAGCAACTGCCATGTGATTGGTTGATTAGATAATTGCATTAATGAGAAATTGAACAGGTGTTCCTAATAATCCTTTAGGTGAGTGTATAATGAAATAGAAAAACGGTATTTTAAATTATGATAACATTTCACAATATTATTGTTTTTGACTGTAATACTTGAGCATAATAATCTTCTTCTAAACATATATATATACACTTTTTTTTTATTTATATATACATACATACATACATACACCGTTCAGGCATAACATTATGACAGGTGAAGTGAATAACACTGATTATCTCTTCATCACGGCACCTGTTAGTGGGTGGGATATATTAGGCAGCAAGTGAACATTTTGTCCTCAAAGTTGATGTGTTAGAAGCAGGAAAAATGGGCAAGCGTAAGGATTTGAGCAAGTTTGACAAGGGCCAAATTGTGATGGCTAGACGACTGGGTCAGAGCATCTCCAAAACTGCAGCTCTTGTGGGGTGTTCCCGGTCTGCAGTGGTCAGTATCTATCAAAAGTGCTCCAAGGAAGGAACAGTGGTGAACCGGCGACAGGGTCATGGGCGGCCAAGGCTCATTGATGAACGTGGGGAGCGAAGGCTGGCCCGTGTGGTCCGATCAAACAGACGAGCTACTGTAGCTCAAATTGCTCAAGAAGTTAATGCTGGTTCTGATAGAAAGGTGTCAGAATACACAGTGCATCTCAGTTTGTTGTGTATGGGGCTGCATAGCCACAGACCAGTCAGGGTGCCCATGCTGACCCCTGTCCACCGCCGAAAGCGCCAACAGTGGGCACGTGAGCATCAGAACTGGACCACGGAGCAATGGAAGAAGGTGGCCTGGTCTGATGAATCACGTTTTCTTTTACATCATGTGGATGGCCGGGTGCGTGTGTGTGGCTTACCTGGGGAACACATGGCACCAGGATGCACTATGGAAAGAAGGCAAGCCAGCGGAGGCAGTGTGATGCTTTGGGCAATGTTCTGCTGGGAAACCTTGGGTCCTGCCATCCATGTGGATGTTACTTTGACACGTACCACCTACCTAAGCATTGTTGCAGACCATGTACACCCTTTCATGGAAACGGTATTCCCTGGTGGCTGTGGCTCTTTTAGCAGGATAATGCGCCTGCCACAAAGCAAAAATGGTTCAGGAATTGTTTGAGGAGCACAACAACGAGTTTGAGGTGTTGACTTGGCCTCCAAATTCCCCAGATCTCAATCCAATCGAGCATCTGTGGGATGTGCTGAACAAACAAGTCCGATCCATGGAGGCCCCACCTCACAACTTACAGGACTTAAAGGATCTGCTGCTAACATCTTGGTGCCAGATACCACAGTACACATTCAGGGGTCTAAGTGGAGTCCATGCCTCGACTGTTTTGGCAGCAAAAGGGGAACCAACACAATATTAGGAAGGTTATGCCTGATCGGTGTATAAATATATATATATATATATATTTTTTTTTTTTTTTCGTACTGGTGCCAAACTTTTGAACATGTAGTGTACAAGCATGTATAACTTAGGTTAAACACTAACATCAATATTTTTTTTAATTGAAAAGTTCTTCTTGTTGGGCAAACAGAAGCAGCAAACTGATCGTGACTACCTGTGTAACTCATGTAGTTGTTGTACGGTGTGTTTTTGTATTGGGTAAGGCCACAAGTGTCATTGACTGGATCAGGGTCGTGACAAGCTTTCGATTTTGGCATTGGTGCTGTATCGGCACACAGATCTCCAGTCTCCATGGATGCGGTGGTCTCTTGACAGGGGTCATCACATGACTCACGTTCACTCACACCCTTAAACACATGGTACAGTCCCAAAATATGACCCATCTCATGGATCATGGTGTTGTTGTGTCCTTTGGTGCCAAAGTAGGAGGGGTTAAGGATCATTCCACCTGAAAAATGACACAAATTGACATCTCTGCAGTTGATGAAACAATATAAACTTTAACCGGAAAGGACACTGAGGTGTAGATTCTCAAGTTTAGCTTTAATCTCAAAGCCAGAAACTGATTTATTCTAAAATACTGCTGCATAAAACATTGTGTAATCTATCCTGTAAACAGGACCACCGCAGCTAGGATTACCAGAAAGAACAGTACAATGTTCTAACCACTTTCAGAACATTACAATGTATTTAAGATCCCACACCTGCTGAATGGTACCACATTGGCATCTGGTTTTATATCCAAATAATGTAATAGATATCTTAAAACAATGTAACATTTATAACTGCTTAAAATCCATGCAGATTTTCAGCGCTTAAGAGCAAATATGAAATTACATTTTGAGAATCATTTGCATAATTTTTGTTATATAGAACATGTTATTAGGTTTTAAAGCAAAAAAAGAATTTGTTTACTAATTAAAAACAGAAGTTGGTTTATGTGGCCATCTGCGAAAAGCTTTCTCTTCTAGATTTGTGCTCCATTTACAGCGGATATACAAGATTAGAGAGAATGCCCCTTTATTTAGGAAATATCCATGTTTTATGGGAGTTCAGCCAAACGTACAGAGCTTGGCTAGACACGTCTGACCGCCACAGATTATTTACAGTTAAACCACAAGATCAGCAGTTCATGCTATGGTCTGATTTCACTTAAAGCATTCAGAGCAGAAGTTTGACCTTGTTCCTCAATAGACATTAAGGTACTCTCGCAAATAAGCTCATGATTTATGTGGAATTAAATCAGGGCAGGCCGTTGCCCAAACCCATACCATAAACCCCAGCCCCCTAATTTATGGGAAACTAATCTCGCATTTTAACCTCCATGCAAGTCCACCGAAACATTTGTGGACAAAGTTTGTCTTGCACCAAAGACAGTAAATCAAAAGCAGAGGTGGCTTAAGGGCATAATAAGAATGGAGCCATATCGCTGTGTGATTCAAAGCAGCGTGGTCAGTCATTCATGAATTTTATGTTACCTTTCATGTCTCAGACCACCTCTGGAATCTGTATTAACCATCCAAGCTGAATAAAAAAACAAAACTAACGTTTTGAATTTAAGACTCAACACTCTGGTCAATCATTTTTATGAACATTTCATGGTTCATTTTTCCTTCTTAACTTGACCTGCCATGGTTATTGGATACAATTATTCTCGGCTCTGTTTAGATCATTAAAGAGACAATTGAGAGCAAAATAAAACATGCAGGGTGATCAGGACCCCTTCCTGAAGAGGTTTATTTTGTAATTACGACAGGCTGACTGGATTATCCTGTTTATTACGTGGCTGCTTACCAAATAAGAA
Source organism: Coreius guichenoti (assembly GCA_039654105.1). Taxonomy (NCBI): domain Eukaryota; kingdom Metazoa; phylum Chordata; class Actinopteri; order Cypriniformes; family Gobionidae; genus Coreius; species Coreius guichenoti. The sequence goes on from CM077175.1 coordinate 42,722,247, forward strand.
AATAATAGTGCAATTATGCAATTTAGCGGTCACAAATATTTGACAAATTAGTATCCAAAGTCAAGTAATCAAGAGAATCATGAAATAAGTATAGAATATATCACATTTGGGGGACTAAAATAAAATGGGGTTACAAATATATATTTACTAACAGCTTGCTCCAATGCAAACCCTCTTTTGGCGTTAAAAACTACTGTCAGGATTTACTAAAGACACGCAGTAATAAATTAGCGCTGAAAAGGCTTGGACACGCTAGAATGGCTTGAAACAAGGTAACCAAAGCATTTTTTCCATGGTAGAACATCAGACATTACCACAAAAGTAATGAAATACGTGTGGCAGGGCACCTTTAAGGTATGGTTGCTATGTGATTTTGTTTTGGAGCCTTCAGAAAACTCGATTTTTCTCAAAATTGACTTTGCTTACTATATCGTCTTCAAACAGGTGTAGCTCAGTCATTTTTTTCATTTCAAACAAATCATACATCATTTTGAAGGTTTTTTAATAGAGAATGTGAAAATAACAATAACTCATTTTTGAAAATTTGCTCATTGCGACTCATTTTGCCAGCACGGGTCACATAGACAGTGCCGGCCCGTGGGGTTGTGGGGCCCTAGGCGAGATCATGAAATAGGCCCCACTGCAGTAAAAACTATCATAATTTTACGAGTGAAGAGCACATAACACCATAATTTCAATATTTAAGTGTATAAATATGTATTAAGTGTAATATATTCAACATACATATGAAAAAAACATATTTAAACAGATTTAAACGAGCGCAAGTGAGCTTAAAAAAATGAAACTAAATACATGAAACACAAATAAATAAAATGTGTGAATAGTACATAAAAACTAAATATAAATAAATTATATATAAAAATATAAGGTTATAGATCAGTCAATATTTAAGTGTATAAATGTGTATTAAGTGTAACATTCAACATACATATGTAAAAATGCAAGTATATATGTAGCTAATCGACCCTACTCGATCCGCTCCGAGTGAGATTCGAACCGCCGTCTCCGGCATTACGCGTTTATTTACAAACCTACACTTCACCTAAAAGGCCTGTATGTGGCACGCCACCTTCATTACCAACTATGATAACTTCATCAGACAGTAAATCAATGCAAAATGCATGAGTAGATAATTCTTTAACTTAGCACGCTGAATGTGGTCCAATGTTTCCCTCATATGTGACACAAGCAATAAATGTGCTATTTATAGCAGTCAAAAGAGCATACCTTTACTTTGAGCTTGTCTGTCTTCCTGTGCTCTTAAATTAACTAAAAATAGCATCGTGTATGACGAGACGGCATGACGTTATGAGAGACTATTCTGATTTAGAGATTACAACGTATGGAATTTTTATTTTTGACAGCACATTTTCTGTCATACAAAATGCTTAAGCAGTAAAGCGTTAAAAACTATCACTATTACAATAAAGTCAGTAAAATACAACATTTTTCACGTTTCTAATGAACGTGAGCATTTTGGAGAGAAGTGTGGTGGAGTCTGTGTATATGAATACTGTGATAATTACGGTACTCGAGTTCTGGTTCTACCACTATAAGTGCTACTATGTATGTTCCTTATGTTTTCGGATTTTATTTATTCTGTTGTTTCACATAGTTTTTTCATATTTATTGAAAATAAACACCTTTCCAATCTTATATGCGATGGAAAAAGCGAGAAGAACGAGATCGGCAAAAGGCGGATTTGAACTCTGGTCTATTTGCATCAAAAGTGTCCGCTATGCGTTATACTCCCTACGCCACCGTTATCCACAAGTTAAAGAGAGTTTTATACTTTTGTCTTTCCCAACCAGACATTGCATCTGCTAACAAGGTGGGTTATTTGCACTTAGTGTAAATAGACACCGATTATTCTAATAGTTTTGCGGCCGTGGTGGGCCCCCCAGATGAGGCGAGGCCCCAGGCAACCGCCTGTACCGCCTGCTGGACGGGCCGGCTCTGCACATATACAGTATATACATGCAAATATTTCTTAAATATATACTATATGTGTGTGTGTATTCAAATATACATAATAATTATACACAGTACACACACATATATTATGTAAACATAAACTTTTATTTTGGATGCGATTAATCGTGATTAATCGATTTGACAGCACTAATTCTAATACATTTTTACATTTACATTTATGAATTAAAATCACTTAATGAATTATGAATGAAAAATCATTCGAAATGAACAATAATATTTTAATGAAGTAGAATTACTCTAGATGAATAAATGCTCTGAAAATGTTTGTTTGATACCTAATAAATTAACTAAATGTTAACAAACTGAACATTAAAAAGTGTTATCATATATACTTTAGAAACAGACTGTAACCAAATTCAAACTCACAAAAACAAGTTGGCGCTAATTACTCATGCTAATACTGGTTTAAAAGTTCACATTCTACACACAGGCCAAAATCATCTCATTAACAAAAGCTATAACCCAAAAAGCCAAGACCAAAATGTCTGATCATGTATCCTGAACCAGTGGGAGGGGGATTATATAAGAAACCTTCCTGCTTGAGAGAAATCTCCTTTTTAAAGGAGCTGGACTTCACCGAGACCATTTTAATGAGCTCTAAAACACAACAACGACGGGTACTATAAAATCAGCTGGCAGTTGGATGGAGATGGCAACAGGGTAATACCCCTCTTTTGTTTTTGTTTGGTTGTTGTCGAGTTCCTTTTCTTCTCTCCCGGTGGACAGCCTTAATGATTAAGGGGCAATCTACAGGGAAATCTATGCGTGCTGCAAGTGTTTTCTTTTATGCTTGAGATTATGGCCCATTAATCTCGTAAAGGCAAATACAGACAACAAGGAGGAAGAGACAAGAATGTATTTCTTTAAAGAAAAGATTTAAAGCGATTGAGAGAAAAAAGCAAGTCAGATGTATGGCATTAGGTACAAAAAACACATGTGCTGTGGGGAATGTAGCGACAGGAAACAAGTGAGGTCTTAACTTGACATTGTCCAATGAACCCAGTTGGGAATGGAGGCCAAACGGCAGATCTAGCGTAACTTTGTGTTATAGGATTAGTTCACTTCAAAATGAAAATGTCCTGATATTTTACTCACCCCCATCTCATCCAAGATATTCATGTCTTTCTTTCTTCAGTCAAAAAGAAATTCAGTTTTTTGAGGAAAACATTCCAGGATTTTTCTCCACATAATGGACTTCAACGGCAACCAACGGTTGAAGGTCCAAATCAATGCAGTTTCAAAGGAAGGGCTTCAGAGGCTCTGCACGATCCCAGACGAGGAATAGGGTCTTATCTAGACAAACCATCGGCCATTTTCAAAAAAAAAAAATAAACATTTATATGCTTTTTAACCTCAAATGCGCGACTTCTGTGTTGTTCTTCTTCACGGCGTATAATGTCATCACGTCAGAAAGGTCACGGCCGTGATGTAGGTGGAAGAACCGACCCAGTGCCGAAAAACTCCATCTCATGTTCTCCTCCAACTTTAAAATTGTCCGACATCGTTGTTTTACCTTTATTTTTGTAAAGGGCGTTTGATTTAGTCTTTGCACGTTCGTTTTTTAACACTGGGTCGGTTCTTCCACCTACGTCACGCGTGACCTTTCCAATGTGATGACGTCATACGCCGTGAAGAAGAACAACACCGAAGTCGAGCATTTGAGGTTAAAAAGCATATAAATGTTTATTTTTTTAGAAAATGTCCGATGGTTGGTCTAGATAAGACCCTATTCCTCGTCTGGGATCGTGCAGAGCCTCTGAAGCCCTTCCTTTGAAACTGCATTGATTTGGACCTTCAACCGTTGGTTGCCATTGAAGTCCATTATGTGGAGACATTTTCATTTTAAAGTGAACTAATCCTTTAAGTCCCTAGTCTTTTATTTTGAAATATAAGTCCTGTTCTCAAGTCATCTTGTCTATTTCTTATCCCTTCAAAAAACACGCATAGTACCAACCTCTTCACTAGTGACTATACTGAGCTATGACGCCAAATGTGGGGGAAAACATAAATCAATTTCACGCTTTTAAGAGCATTTCAAAAAACAAGCAATAAAACATCTGCTATAATGTGGTGAAATATTTGTGATTTATATGTTACTTGCAAAAAAAATGTTTTTCTGACTTTTGAAAGGTCATCAATAGAAAAAGATGCTTTTAAAAGCCAGATGGTGTAGTCCATGCTAACCAGCCAAAGCATGGGCGATTTCTGGACTCAAGTCTAGTTTAGTGTAGTTCAGTCTAGTTAAATCACATTATGTTTATAGTGGTGTTTTCATAGTTAAGTCTTCAAGTCATGTCATTGTTCAACTCTGGCCCTCGAGGTCCACTTTACTGCAAAGTTTGGCTCCAATCTTGATCCAAACTCACCGGCCTGTGACATTCTAGTAATCCTGAAGACCTTGATTAGCTTGTTCAGATGTGTTTGATTAAAGTTGGAGCAAAACTCTGCAGGAAAGTGGACCTCAAGGGCCAGAGTTAAGAACCCCTGGTCTAGATGTACAATCGACTACACCTACAATGGTGTAGTTCATTCTAGTCCATTCACTACAAAAAACGCTTTTCTTACTTAGTGTTTTTGACTTGTTTCCAGTCCAAATATCTAAAACTTCTTAAGTCAAGATGCTTTTACTAGATAAGTAAAATGACATAAGATATTTTTTCTTGTTTTCTGGAAAATAAAATCCAGTTGAATAATCTTGTTTCAGTTTTATTTTTCTTACCCCATTGGCAGATAATTTTACTTGTTTTAAGCAAATACTCACTTCATTTTGATTTTATTTTCCAGAAAACAAGAAATAATATCTTACGTCATTTTACTTATCTAGTAAAAGCATCTTGACTTAAGAAGTTTTAGATATTTGGACTAGGGGTGGGCAAGAGTACTCGAGTACTCGAACGTGACGGCGACGATCGATCATGAAAACGATGATCACCCTGACTTTAAAAAATATATTTGTCTATCAAGATGTGCAGCGCCAATCTGTCATATACATAGCATTATAATGAGAACAAGATTGTAATAGAATGTTGTAAATTCTCTGTTTCCCTTTCAAACCATAGACAGTAAAAACTAGCACGGTCAAGATCACGTGCGCATTCGCGTCCTTTTGTGCAGGTGTAAGTTGTAATAGGTGTATATCTGATTAATCTAATATAGGATTCGTTTGGTTAAGTTTATTAACCCGCTAGCAAAGCTCTGCAGGGTGGTGTTTATTCACAGTTTCAACCCGATATATTTGTTAAACCTTATTTCTAATAAAACTGGACTTGGGTGCTTCACTTTGTCATGTTCATGAGCTCTTGTGTTACATTTGAGTGGACATCTTACCTTGATGAGTAAGGGCTTCTTTTGCCCATGGCCAGGTGGCGACCCCAGCAAGCTCCTCGCGAGCTGAATTATTAGCGAAGAACACGTTGAGTGTGTCTGAACTGTTCAGATGAAGCAGCTCCTTCAGTTCCTTTATGCTCAGATAAGCCCTGCAGCAGAGATATTGATAATATTAGATATTGAAGGTTTCCTTTTTCTCTTTAGAAGAAAATTGAGCCTTTAAACCTCCGTTGTAAAAGCTTTACGAGGCATAAATATTCCTCACTTTAGATCTCAAAAATAGTACTAAAAAAACTACTAAATGTTTCCTGAATTAATCAGGAATACATGTTAATAAAGCATTTATTTACACACTGAGTAACTATTACTATGTTTAAATAATAAGATGTATAAATATATATTTAAATAGTTTATTAATCATTTACTTACACTTTCTAAATGATCTTATGAACCACTGACAACTCCTAAATAACTGGTTTGTAAATAATGAAATACTTAATTTAGAAATTATAAATTGATCATTAATAAAATATGAAAATACAATTATTAAAGACATCATAGATATGCTTATAAATCAAGAACAAAGCATTTACAGCTGCATTTATAAACTGTTTATTAATGTTTATTAATGCTTCATAAATGATGAATTGACTACTTACTAATGCTTAACTAATGATTCATAGCATGAGTTATTATAAAGTGTTACCAAAATGGGTAGTTCCAATTTAGCAGACTTTAAGGATACCAATTTAGTATACTAAAAATACAGTTGCAGGGTATTTATATTAAGTACATAAATATGTAAATGTATTTGTAGCATACTTAGCATAAAATAAATGTATTTCAAATACATTTAAGTATATTTATTTATCACTAGGGAAAGATCAAAGTTATTTGCTTTTTCTTTGATGGATTGAGACTGTCAAATTGAAAATTAAAAGGGACTAAATTTCAAATTTTAATAAATTAACGGCTTAAAACGACACTTATACTATGGTACATGCCATCATAAGTAAGCAACTGGAATTTGTAAGAGAACTAACATAAAATTTACTGCGGTATGATTTCACACACAGTATGTGTTTTCAAATTTGCCTCTGACTTTTATTAGCAGTTTTAATAACAACAGTCAACAAAAAAATAACAACAAAAAAATCACTTTATGTCACAATGATTAGAGATTATAATTGTTCGAACTGGTTATGGCGCATGAAACGACTACCCACTCCCAGCTGTGATGAATCACCATAGAGGCGCTTTGATGTGTGATGGTAACTTATTTTTACTTTGGAATATGTCACGTGTCATTTTTCTCTTTTGCTTTCATAGCTGCTTAAGTCTTTGCACCTCATATCATTGGCCTGTTGGTTTGAAGAGGTCCGGTTTCTTAATGCTCTTTGGATCATGCCAAAGGGTCGAGCCTATTAGCTGAAACACCTACTGTTTCTTGGACCCGTTCCATGTGAGAATAAACCAAGCATCGTACTTCTGACGTTGTTTTTTTATTAAACAAGCAAAGGCTGAGCCAATCTTTTTGAGTGCCTAAATCTCTCTTATATGGCTAATTCAGCAAAATAATTCAAATGATTTAACAATTCATATTCACATGACTTAAAGGTGAACAATATGCTTTTCCACGTGTTCTGGAAAATAAGTGCCACAAATATGTTTTGTATAGTGAATCACTGAAGACAAGTAAAGTCAATCAGATGCAGAATACTGGCAATAAAACACATATTTAGCAAAAGTTAAGGTCGCACATGACAGGTGATTTAATTTTTTTTATTCTTAGTCACAATTACTTTGCTCTGCAAACAAATCATGTTCTTAATCAGTATTTTGTTTTTCTTTTTTAAATCATAAACTTCACAAAATTATGTCAGATTTATCCTTAAATAAAATAATTGGCAAATGGGTAAGAAAAATAAATGTCTTTTAAATATGTGACCCTGGACCACAAAACCAGTCATAAGGGTATATTTTTTGAAATTGAGATTTATACATCATCTGAAAGCTGAATAAATAAGCTTTCCATTGATGTATGGTTTGTTAGGACAATATTTGGCCGAGATGCAACTATTTGAAAATCTGGAATCTGAGGGTGCAAAACGAAATCTCCTTTAAAAGTTGTCCAAATGAAATCCTTAGCAATGCATATTACTACTAATAATACATTTTTGATATATTTACGGTAGGAAGTTTACAAAATATCTTCATGGAACATGATCTTAATATCCTAATGATTTTTGGCATAAAAGAAAAATGGATAATTTTGACCCATATTGGTCAAAATATGTTGGCTATTGCCACAAATATACCAGTGAGACGCATGACTGCCCTTGTCAGCTGAGGCTGAAAGAAGTTTCAGTGCTCTTAAGAGACTGAAGACATGCTATAGAACAACAATGGCACTAGTGAGACTTAACAGTATTTCTGTGTGCCATGTCCTTCAGGACAATCTGAACAATATTGATGTGAAACGAATACGCCAACAGTTCATTTCTGTTAAGGACAGACACAGACATGTGTTTGGCTTCTTCAAATAGCAAGGAACAAGACAGACACTTTGACATTGACTACACTGCAAAAACATGCTTTTCTTATTTAGTATTTTTGTCTTGTTTCCAGTCTAAATATATAAAAATTCTTAAATCAAGACACATTTACTAGATAAGTAAAATGACATAAGATATTTTTTCTTGTTTTCTGGAAAATAAAATCAAAATGAAGTGAGTTTTTGCTTAAAACAAGCAAAATCATCTGCCAATGGGGTAAGAAAAATCTGTAACTTATCTGTAACATTACAGAATTCATTAATTAACATATTGTTAAGGTCAATATGAGTAAAAACCTTAATACATTATCCTATTAATTTCCTGAATCCTCAGCTTCCGGGGATGTCCCCACCAATTTCAAAATCAAACCTACGCCCTTGTATTGGATACAGAATTAGTTAATAATTCCCAAATTTCCTTACAAACAAGCGCATAGTCAGTTTTTTAACTCTAACAGTTACATGATGCGTTTCTGGTCTCAAATTGTAGCTTTTTTATTTCTTACACTATTTCTTAAAATATTTTAAATTTCTGTCATGATGGTTCATTTCCATAACATTGAATGTGGTAATAAAGAGTTGGTAGTGCTTTAAACTTTATCCGTATGATGGGGAAATCACTTTGATAAAGCAAAGATACCTACAATGACAACATACAGTTACTGTACGTGACAAAAGAACAAACGAGTCGAACCCGAGACTCGAGAGATGAACTAATCATTTCTGTATCCGAAACTACAGACTGTATTATAGCTCAGTTTATGGGGATGTCACGGGATGAACGAACGACTCAGATCGGGAGGTGAGGTAAACTGACATAGCCTGAATGAAGACGCAGATAAGCAATGAATTAATCGTTTCTGTTTCTCATAATTTGGCTTGTCCTTGCATTGCATGGTTTTCTTATTCTAAATGTGATCAACGCCACGTAAGTTGATGTGTTGGGGGATTTGGCCATTATATGTAACATTTTAATGTGTTGGGGAATTTGGCTATTAACATGTAACATTTGAATTATATTCTGCTGAAATGAACAAAATGAACGAGAAAAAAGATTTGTTCATTTTGATGAACGAGATTCAAAGATCCGAGTCAGTAAAATGATCTTCCCATTACTATTGTTGTGCAGGAAAAATATACTTACACTGTTACACACCCCGGGTCGTTAGCGACCCTATACAATTTTTACACAAAAATAGCATTCTTTTATCATTTTATTATTTTTTTTCTTGTTATATTTTTTATAATGAATTGATTGAGAAATACGAAGAAGGTGGATGTCTAACTTTATGAGGAGGAGGGTAGTGAATGACGTCCCGGGTCACTAAAGACCCGAAGTATGCGTTTATGGGTTAAGTGTGTAATTTATCAACAAATAATACTGGTTTAATACATTACCAAACATTTCAAATCAAGTCACCGTATCTAGGTTACAAACTTTTGTACTTTTAGGCAACAAATCAAATTTTACAGTGTAAGAGGCCAAAGCAAATAATATTTCTACTGGCTTCAATAATCAATAATTTTTTTCCAAACAACACTCAGACTCAAGCCGTACATAAATAAATACTTCCTCCATGCCCAGACATTAGTGGTTAGCTAATAACTGTAAGCTATGAGTGCTGACGGTAGTAACCAGTACAGCCTTTGAGTATGTTTAAGGAAGAACATATTTCTATACAGATGAATCAATTATCAAAAAAAAAAAAAAAAACACGTCTGTTTTTCCCTAAGCTTTTGCACGGGGGAATCTAATACTAACCACAAACCAACTGATGCCACAAAAATGCTTATTCAGGGAACAAACACAACATGACAAAAACAACAGCAAATTAAAATGTCAGCACAGTCCTCTAATCAGAGCAATCAGGGAGACTCGGGTTGGTCGGCACCACAGATTGACTGGCACTGGGTTTATTTGGATTCTGCCACAAAAATAAATATAGAATATGAACTCAATATTTGCCCTCTTAACCTTCACTCATTGATTCTGTCTAGACATTACAAGGTCAAAACCTAGTGAGGTGAAGACAACTGTCCATTTCTTTCTGTCAAAACAATTATGATTGAATGTTATATATTGTATATACAAAATAAATAAATAAGTCTCATTGGTTAACATAATTTGTGCGTGGGCATGGATGGCACGTAGAAATATTAAAGTATTCATATAAAATATAGAGTAATTCTGAACATACACTACCATTCAAAAGTTTCTGAAACAAGTCTCTTGTGCTCACCAAGGCTGCATTTATTAGATCAAAAATAGATTAAAATCAGTAATATTTTAAAATATAAATACAATAAAAATGGATATATTAATATAATATTAGATAATAATATAATATAATATTTTGATATATTTTAAAATGTAGTTTATTCCTGTGATGTCAAAGCTGAATTTTCAGCATCATTACTCCAGTCTTCAGTGTCACATGATCCTTCAGAAATCATTATGACATGATGATTTGGTGAAAAATACATTGAAAAGTTGTACTGCTTAATATTTTTGAGGCAACCATGATATATATATATATATATATATATATATATATTCATAATTCTTTGAAAAGTTCAAAAGAACAGCATTTATTTCAAATTTATATATTTTTTGTAACATTACAAAAGTATTTAATGTGTCCTTGCTGAATAAAAGCATTTTATTTATTTATTTATTTATTTATTTATTTATTTATTTATTTATTTATTTATTTATTTATTTATTTATTTATTTATTTATTTATTTATTTATTTATTTATTTATTTATTTATTTATTTATTTATTTATTTATTTATTTATTTATTTATTTATTTATTAAATCTCACTGACACCAAACTTTGGAATGGTATTATACATACATAATTGTACTTTTATAATCATTTTATATTGTAAAATTTTACAAAACATTTAGTTTAACAAAATTTCTGAAATATTTTGAAATTGAAAGTTACTTTTTTTAATACTTAAGATCTTGGGATAATGTCCATTCCACCAGAGACTTGTGCCAACAAACCCCAGTCTCCCCTAATTTCTGCACTATTAGCAGCACTAAATGGAACTGCAAAAATAATAAAAAAATACTCGCCTTGCCCCGTCTTCCATTATTCTGACAAACAGGTATTTCCGAACTCACACCATCAACATGTCGGACCACTCAAATAAAGGAACGTTTTAAAAGCAGGTGTTTACACTTTCTGAGTGTTTCCGGATGTTTTGTGCACAGTTTTTTTTCCCAATTTGCTCAAAACTGGGATATAATAAATTATTTTAAGACGACTACACACTTCACCTTTCAGATACCTTTTGAATAACAGAAAAAAAAGCAGGTCGTTTCAAAACCATCGATCCACATATCTTGCAGCAGAATGAATAAAGAAATAAATACATCGTAAATCGCTAAAATTGCTAAGCATTTATCAAAGTTAATTACTAAAGAGAAGAGATATCAGGTAGTTCAATTCTATTGGCTTAAATGTCTGGACTAAAATGTATTTTCTTTCTTCTCGTTCCATTTCTGGAGCTTGCCAAAAAGCACCTGGTGGTTCCCCTGTGCTGTTTCTCTCTGCTTCAACAACAAACTTGAGTAGTGACAGCCATTGGCAGGTACTCGAGCTTCACTGCCCAGCAGCAGATACCTGGGCTATAACTCACACAGCGAAACATTAAAATCCCAGACCTCCACATAAAAAGCACGCTATACAATTGCCATCAAAATGTCATCCCTGCATTAATTCTCTGCAAACTCTGGACCGTTGCCTTAGTGATACACGCTTCCAGCATGGTAAGGAAAGACCTATCTAAGGGCTTATGAGCCCAAGGTTAATCTGGTCCTATTGGCTATCAGCATTTCTACTTGACACATCATATTTAGAGGAAAACAAGTCCAGCGAATGAACCTTTGGGCTGTTCAGTACCTTTGGATTGCTTTTTGAATATGAAGTGCCAAGGACAGCATGCTACTCCAGGTCACCATTACTACAAACTGTTGGCTTTGATAGAATTAAAGAGGTTTGAAATTCCCTGAGGAAAACTATCTCAATGGTAGTTGCTCGGCTGGCACAGGAACGCAGGAAAATTACATCAACTATCCTCATCTGTGAGAAAGGGAGAACTGTCTATTTCAAAACAAAACTGGGAAATGGTATGAAATAATAGCAACAAACCAGTTCAAAAGTTTGTGGTCGCTATGATTTTTTAAAATATTTTTGAAAGAATTCTCTTATGCCCACCAAGACTGCATTTATTTAATCAAAAACGTACAGTAAAAACAGTAATATTGTGAAATATTATTACAATTTAAAATGGTATTTTTTCCTGTGATGGCCGATCTGAAGACTGCCGTAATTAGACGATACTCCAGTCTTCAGTGTCACATCCCTTACGAAAAAGAAGTATACTTCAAGTTTACTTAAGTAATGTTCAAGTATATTTTTAAGTATGTAGTAAGTATACTAATATCAATGCGTACTAGTAGTAAGCTTGTAAGTGTGCTACTTCAATACTGCTTGGGACTAAATTGGCCCACTTTTAGTATATAAAAGTATACGTTTAAGTGTACTATAAGTGTAACAGTAGTAAACTTTAAGTGCAGAACTTGGTTTCTCATTTGTACGGCATCTGTACTACAAGTGAACTTATAAGTATACTAGTAGTTTACTATTTTAATACAAGTAGTACATTTTTTAGTTTATGAAAGTACACTTTGAAGTGTAAACTAGTTTAGTAGTTTATACTGCAAGTATACTTGTAAGTTTTCTTTAAGTGAACATAACATTATACTTATAGTTTACTATTTATATATTATTTTTGCACTTTCAGTATACTACTATGTTCAAATATTAATTTGTTATACTTGAAATATACCTTTAACCGCACTTTAAAGGGGTGGTCGATTGCCCCTTTTTACAACATGTAAAATAAGTCTCTGATGTCCCCAGAGTGTGTATGTGAAGTTTTAGCTCAAAATATCCCACAGATCATTTTTATAGCATGTTAAAAATGTCACTTTTTTGAGGGTGAGCAAAAACATGCCGTTTTTGTGTGTCCCTTTAAATGCAAATGAGCTGCTGCTCACGGGGCGGAGCTTCAAGAGCTCATGTTAGCAGCTCTGATTACCTCATGCAGACAGGCAATGAAACTGTTCAGCCTTTTATGTTCAAACCAGAGTCGGACAATGATGGAGAGACTCAAGAAGAAGTGACAACATGTAGAATGAGACAGGACGTTTCTGAATGGTTAGTTGATGAATTTATGAGTTAACTATCTTCAAGTCATTGATTAGCATATTCAACCACCCTTTACTTCATTTTAAAAACATTTTATTATAGTTTCATGCATCCTTTTTTATCAACACATAAATGTGGGTAAGCTTCACAAAGAAAGGCAACATTTTAAACAAAAAGTTGAGAAAATCGCATTTTTGTCAAAGACTACGGCTTGATCAGATTCAGAGCGATAATTAAAACACAGATGGAGTAGATCGAGTCCATCAACACCCCCAAAGCTTCAGTCGTTTCCTCTTCATGGGTTCATCATCTCATTCAGTAACATTAGGCAGTTTTGATTTACATGCTGTTTAATGTTTGATGATCACGTTATTTTACATTTGCGTGAGCAATCTTCTATCACTTGTTTCTGCTTCTTCTTCTCCTGTTTTTTGATCCGGAGATTCTGTACTAGAAGATGTGTAATAGCGCCCCCTACCGTATAACAGTGAAAACATATAGCCGGAAAATTCAGTCAATGGTGGGGAAAGAGTAAAGTAGATTGTAAGTAAATTCCTATGTACACTACCAGTGACTAGCCTACACAAAAATTCAGATAAGCAGAATTAGGAACATATCTGTTTTATATCAATATTCTAATCAATATTTTCAAACAATGTAAGTTTCATAAGACTGTATGTAAAACTACATAAAATAAAGTTTGCTCTACTCAATTAAAAGATTAAACACAATTACAAGCCAAGTATACTTTGAATACTTAATTATACTTTTAAGTGTATCTCATTCAAAAGATTGAGTACAAGAATAGGCCAAATATACTTAGACTTTTCTGTCAGTATAAGTCAAGTATACTTAAGTGCAATTATAAGTATATTTCTGAGAACTATATAAAAAGTAGACTCAAAGTATACTTTCTTATTTTTAGTTTAAAAGAAGTTTACTAATAGAACACTTGAATAAACTTCTTTTCGTAAGGGATGTCCTTGCTGAATAAATGGATTAATTTCTTTCAAAAAACAAACTTTTAAATGGTATGTTGCTTATTATTATTATTCTTTTTTTTATTATAACTTATTATAATATTATTTAGTCAGAATACTCTACTTCTGAATGGCTGAAAGACAGATGCTTTTTGCCTGCAGAGTGTGTAGTTGCATCATCTACCACCAGGGGCTAAAAGGCCATGCTAACCAGTCAAACCTTGTAGAAACAGCGTTGAGATGGCGTTCAACTGATTTATTATCCACCAAACATGGACAGAAAAAAAAAATGCTTTGCCTGTGGATTTTGGCTATAAAGTTGCTGTTGTCCTCTTTAAAAGTGTCCAAGGGCAAAACTACCAAAAGAGTGTATCTCAGACCACCATCCAATGGTATCATTAGGGCCCTATTAATCTCTATAGGAGCCCTTCAGGAACCGAAAGGCATATCTTGAAGAAAGCTTGTTCTCAAGCAACCATAAAATGACAACAGCTGGAGGCTGAGACACGAGGTCTCTATGCACACTGAGCCTGGAACAACACTTCTCAGACTGCATCTGGAATTTTGACATATAGCAATTTTATCCTGCTATAAGATTCAAATTGAATATGATTAATCTAGTGCTGGGGAAAAATTAATCGTGATTAATCGCATCCAAAATAAAAGTTTGTGTTTACATAATATATGTGTGTGTACTGTGTATAATTATTATGTATATATAAATACACACACATGCATGTATATATTTAAGAAAAATGTTATATTTTTATAAAAAAAAAATTATATATATATATAAGATAAATTATATATACAGTATATACATGCAAATATTTATTAAATATATACATGCATGTGTGTGTATTTATATATACATAATAATTACACACAGTACACACACATATATTATGTAAACACAAACTTTTATTTTGGATGCGATTAATCAAGATTAATTTTTCCCCAGCACTAGATTAAACATTTATGTGAACGTTTATATATACAATACAGTGGGGAGAACAAGTATTTGATACACTGCCGATTTTGTCTGTCTGTCATTTTTATCATAGGTACTCTTTAACTGTGAGTGACGGAATCTAAAACAAAAATCCAGAAAATCACATTGTATGATTTTTAAGTAATTAATTTGCATTTTATCGCATGACATAAGTATTTGATACATCAGAAAAGCAGAACTTAATATTTGGTACAGAAACCTTTCTTTGCAATTACAGAGATCATACGTTTCCTGTAGTTCTTGACCAGGTCTGCACACACTGCAGCAGGGATTTTGGCCCACTCCTCCATACAGACCTTCTCCAGATCCTTCAGGTTTCGGGGCTGTCGCTGGGCAATACGGACTTTCAGCTCCCTCCAAAGATTTTCTATTGGGTTCAGGTCTGGAGACTGGCTAGGCCACTCCAGGACCTTGAGATGCTTCTTACGGAGCCACTCCTTAGTTGCCCTGGCTGTGTGTTTCGGATCGTTGTCATGCTGGAAGACCCAGCCACGACCCATCTTCAGTGCTCTTACTGAGGGAAGGAGGTTGTTGGCCAAGATCTCGCGATACATGGCCCCATCCATCCTCCCCTCAATACGGTGTAGTCGTCCTGTCCCCTTTGCAGAAAAGCATCCCCAAAGAATGATGTTTCCACCTCCATGCTTCACGGTTGGGATGGTGTTCTTGGGGTTGTACTCATCCTTCTTCTTCCTCCAAACACGGCGAGTGGAGTTTAGACCAAAAAGCTCTATTTTTGTCTCATCAGACCACATGACCTTCTCCCATTCCTCCTCTGGATCATCCAGATGGTCATTGGCAAACTTCAGACGGGCCTGGGCTGATCCCTCACCTTCCTCATGATCATTGATGCCCCACGAGGTGAGATCTTGCATGGTGCCCCAGACCGAGGGAGATTGACCGTCATCTTGAACTTCTTCCATTTTCTAATAATTGCACCAACAGTTGTTGCCTTCTCACCAAGCTGCTTGCCTATTGTCCTGTAGCCCATCCCAGCCTTGTGCAGGTCTACAATTTTATCCCTGATGTCCTTACACAGCTCTCTGGTCTTGGCCATTGTGGAGAGGTTGGAGTCTGTTTGATTGAGTGTGTGGACAGGTGTCTTTTATACAGGTAACGAGTTCAAACAGGTGCAGTTAATACAGGTAATGAGTGGAGAACAGGAGGGCTTCTTAAAGAAAAACTAACAGGTCTGTGAGAGCCGGAGTTCTTACTGGTTGGTAGGTGATCAAATACTTATGTCATGCAATAAAATGCAAATTAATTATTTAAAAATCATACAATGTGATTTTCTGGATTTTTGTTTTAGATTCTGTCACTCACAGTTGAAGAGTACCTATGATAAAAATTACAGACTTCTACATGCTTTGTAAGTAGGCAAACCTGCAAAATCGGCAGTGTATCAAATACTTGTTCTCCCCACTGTAAGTGCAGTCTGCATTGCTAGCAAAAAGGTTAAAATGCTGCATTTATTACCATACATCTTACATTATATATGATATCCAATTGAATAATCTAATCTCCTAAATGGTATAGCTACTTAAAATATAATAAGTATTAAAAAGTTTAAAACATGAATTTAAAAATGTATTTTCTATGCAAATTTTAACACTCAGAATAAAGGATTAGTTCACTTCAAAATGAACATTTCCGGATAATTTACTCACCCCCATTTCATCCAAGATGTTCATGTCTTTCTTTCCTTCTGTCGAAAAGAAATTACGTTTTTTGAGGAATACATTCCAGGATTTTTCTCCACATAATGGACTTCAATGGCAACCAACGGTTGAAGGTCCAAATCTGTGTAGTTTCAAAGGAAGGGCTTCAGAGGCTCTGCACGATCCCAGACGAGGAATAGGGTCTTATCTAGACAAACCATCGGCCATTTTCTAAAAAAAATAAACATTTATATGCTTTTTAACCTCAAATGCTCGACTTCGGTGTTGTGCTTCTTCATGGCGTATGACGTCATCACGTCGGAAAGGTCACGCGTGACGTAGGTGTCAGAACCGACCCAGTGTTAAAACGAACGTGCAAAGACTAAATCAAACGCCCTTTACAAAAATAAAGGTAAAACAGCGATGTCGAACAATTTTAAAGTTGGAGGAGAACATGAGATGGAGTTTTTCGGCACTGGGTCGGTACTTCCACCTGTCGGCACTTTTTGAAACTGCACTGATTTGGACCTTCAACCGTTGGTTGCCATTGAAGTCCATTATGTGGAGAAAAATCCTGGAATGTTTTCCTCAAAAAACTTAATTTCTTTTCGACTGAAGAAAGAAAGACATCAACATCTTGGATGAGATGGGGGTGAGTAAAATATCAGGAAATTTTCATTTTGAAGTGAACTAATCCTATAAGTCTTAATAGAAGATCACTTTTTTGGGATTAGAATATAGTACGACTTTGTGAACATCTACTTTTATATATAGCATTAGAAAAATGAAAGACTCTATGACAAGCCATCAAACAGTCTGTACAGGAGCAAAACTGTCCTGCCTTTCACAATGAATAGAGCCGAGACCTCTGGTTTTGTTGTTCAGCCACATTAAGTGTATACTTTGGCTCAGTTCTACATCCAAGTTTTGCTTGCTTTTTAAAGCTATTCCAGAAGGCCGATTTGTATGCTTTGCATGTTGAGTAATACAAAATGCTCTGACAATCTTGAAAAAAAAAAAAAAAAAACACTATTTCACAATAAGACACTTTGGTTTCCTTTTTCCTGATGCTGCTCTGAGAACATTTAACAAGCACATAACTTGTTTTCAATTTCTTGAACTAAAAAAAACAACAAAACATTTTGCAGAGATCCTCAGTGAGGGATAGGGAATGCTTTCAATCATTTTATCTTGGCCTAGCACTTTAATGCAAGCAGTTTTGGTAGAAATGCATCTGCTAAGGATATAAATGTACATTGATGTAATGATATGGTAGTTGACTACAGTACCTGCATCAATTTCAGTAGAAGCAATCAGCCAGTTAAATATCATCCTGAGGGGTTTTTGCTAGAAAGATTTTGCAATCCTCGAATTAGGACCAAAACATGAACATCCCACTAAAATTATGCCTGGGTTCAAGTTAGTTGCCAAAGTGGAACCATATTGAAGCACAAGCTTACCTCTGAGGAGACTCTGGATCAAAGCAGGTCTTTGCGACATCTGTGACCTCGGGGTCACAGCAATCACCATCATCATAATCATAGTGAATGCTGTTGCACTCTGGGTTGCAGACTCCATCTCTCCGCTTCCAGTTGTAGCAGGGCCCCATGCGCAAGCAGTCACCCCCGTCGTGCCCAGTGAGAGGATGGTCGCACTCGGGATCACATTGGCGGTTCCCCACATTTGCAATGTAGCAGTTGCTGAGGACGAAGCGCCGTTGGAGTGAAGAGTTGTAGACGCTGTGAACGCTGAGTTCCAGTGTGATATTGTAAGGACGGAAGGCGTCTTCCAAGGCTTGGTGTTGGAGCTGGATCTGCTGCAGAGAGACTGTTGGGTCAGCGCCGTCATCCTTACAGATATTCACGATGCGGTAACGTAGGCGCTTCTCGGCTCGAAGTTGCCTATGTTGGTTATAACTGAGGGTGACGTCGGCGTTGTCACACACAGTCACGCCGCATGGAGATGGCAGAAATGGAGACACAAGCTGTCTTTCTGGGATGGGAAGAGCCACGATGACTGGGTTGTGACGGTCTTTGTAGGGCGCCCACTGATTCTCGACCTCTGAGAAATCTGCCCACTGGGACAGGAGGGGAGATTGTCTCTCCGCATGGGGTTGGAGACCTTTAAAAAGTGCTTCGTGTGTGCGTCCACAACCCCATAGCGCAACGCCTCCCAAATGCCCACGGAAACTGTGCTCAGGATCAGACTGGTCCCCGCCGAGCAGAAACAACCGACAGGCCTTGATGTAGGGGCTGTACAGGTCGCCTGACTGTTCGCTGCTCTCGCCGACCTTGGCGTTGTCTACGTACAGCGCCATCTTGTTGCCGTCGTAACTGGCCACCACATGAGTCCAGCTGTTGGGCTGGTAGCGCTGGTGTCCGACGATAGTGGTGGATTTGAGCGCACGGTCCGTGCGAAGGGAGAAGAAAAACCTGCCATCTTTTCTTCCTGTAGGGTCCGCCGCTCGAATACCGACAGACCAGCCTTTTTCGCTCAAGGGATACGAGCAGTTGTCAAACACGCCTAGAAGAAAAAAGTCACAGAAATGTAGCTTCATCAAGCACAGAGTAATTGTCATTTAATTATCTGAAGAGTTTAAGAGTTTAAGTCATTTCCATTCAACAAATCTACTGATATTCCCAGCTGCCTTTCGTAAGGAGCAGTCACATCTGGCAGCCAGATGTTACCGTCGAAGGACAGAGAGAGGTCAGGGAACCCCTTCACCCCCCCAACAACACACGCACATGCGAACACATACACACTCGGGTGCATTATTCCCTGCAAACGGGAGAACAAGAGATGGGCAGCTTTAAACTAAATATCCTTAGGGACAACACTGACATTTCATTCATTGGAAAAGCCTGCCGATGTGTGTGCGGGGCTCCTGCGTGTGACAACGTCTGCTAATTTCAGCCCTGAAGTCATGAATTTGAAGATAAACCTTTCCAGAGTACGATCCACTTGGATGGTACCACATTTTCAAAGCCTAGGTTCTTATCTTACTGTTTTCATAGTGTCTGTCTCCCACTAAATAAAGTAGTAGTACCTCAGACTGGCCCGGAGTGCTGAGTTTGGCTGGAGACGAAGTGTGCTAAAGAAATACTTTCTTTGTAACCTTGTATGAGTGATGGCTTCGATATGATACATGTTTATGAGAGACAGAGAAAAAGCGAATAGCATCACTTATTAGCGAAAGAAAAGTTAGCGCTAAAAAGATCACTTCCAGTAAAGCCTTTGAATGCTCATTTGGCAGAGTGGGTGATTTTTCTTTTAAACTGGCTTTATAACAATAGATTCGTCCACTGATTGTTAAAAGAAAGCTATTGACCTCAGAAGGAGCTGGAGTGAACGTTCACATGATTTTACTGATGACGAATATGTCAAAATGAAATAATACAATCTTAACAATAGCAAGATGGTAGAAACCCTCATTTATTTAAGAGGTTTGTGAGATTTGACGTCATTGGGGAATACTGATTTTATCCAAGTGGTGGATAATTTTAAAATGGAATATCTAATGCTCTCTTTGAGGTCTGATAGATGACTCATCAGCGTTAGAAACAGATGAATAATATTTGCACCCCTTTTCGCCTAAAAGCATGTATTTTGGCATCCATGGTAGAGGAAAAGCCTTGTGCAGGTTACAACCAGAGAACTCTGGGCTTTGTTCTCCTTACTGGGAACTAGTCTCAGAAGCACTTCCAGATATAATCATTTCCACATTGACCCTCCTCAGCAGCTATACGAAAATGCACATTTACCTGATTATGAAAGCTCCCTTGAGGGATCCGGCACCTTCTGTGATGTTCCACGCCTTATTTTGTTTTGTTTTTTTGGTTGTTTTTGTAATCCATTTTTCTTTTATGCCAAAAATCATTAGAATATTAATTAAAGATCATGTTCCATGAAGATATTTTGTAAATTTCCTACCATAAATATATCAAAAATGTTTTATTAGTAGTCATATACATTGCTAAGGACTTCATTTGGACAACTTTAAAGAGATTTTCTCAATATTTAGATTTTTTTGCAGATTTTCAAATAGTTGTATCTTGGCCAAATATTGTCCTATCCTAACAAACCATACATCAATGGAAAGATTATTTATTCAGAAAATTGACCCTTATGATTGGTTTTGTAGTCCATGGTCACAAATGTGCATCGAAAGTCAACTCAGTTGCCGGGAAAACCTGGGATGCTGCCCTAAGCCCTATGACAGGGGGAAGGCACAATAAGGTCCTCTATAGAAATTAAATAATTGAATAATAATTTAAGTGATGGGTTTGCAATAACAAAAAGTAAATATAAATAAATAAATAAATAAATAAATAAATAAATAAATAAATAATATATTTTCCTTATTATATTATTCAGTAAGGAATAACTGAGGACAGGCCGTTGAATTATTAGAAAATATGCGCCCAGGTAATGTAGAGGGTGTGCATTATTTTCTAATAATTCAACGGGCCGGAGTCAATAATTCTGCTTATACTACAGTTACCACACCTCAAGACATTCTTCAGATGTTGTATTTAAAAGACATTTGTCAGGTTTTTGTCCTTAAAATGCTCTTGTGTGTAAGACTAATTTCTTATGCATCTCATCCCACGCCTCCGTTGCTAATTCCAAAACGTCATTTTAGAGATAGTAACGGAGGCTTGAGCCATTGATAGAAGGCTAATGCAGTTATTAACACTGTTATTAGAGAGACAGAGAGAGAGAGAGAGAGAGAGAGAGAGAGAGAGAGAGAGAGAGAGAGAGAGAGAGAGAGAGAGAGAGAGAGAGAGAGAGAGAGAGAGAGCGAGAGCGTGATTAAGTGTGTGTGAATTACCTGAGTCTGTGTCTCTCAACAGAGTTCGGCAGAGTTCGTCTCAACTAATAGCAAAACTGTGAGTTTATCTGCTTCAAGAACAGCGCCGTTATTACGTCGCTGGTGAGAAATGTCATGTAGCTTTTAAGTTTCTATACTATTTTACTGATAAAATCGTCAGAGCAGCACTGACAACATATTTCTGTGCAAAGTTCATGTGTGTGTCCATACTGTATGTGTGTGTGTTTGAGTAGGAGAGAGAGCAGGAGAAAGAGACTATGTGCTTTCCGTACATAATAAAACGTAGATAATAAAACGTGTTTTTATCCTATTGTTTGCTATATTTATTTGTTTGGTCATTGTTGTTGTGGGTTTTGGTTCTTTTGCTGTTGTCGCTGTAAGGACATTGGAAATAACTGAAATCATTTGGCAAAGTGATATGGACATGTAATGCGGTCAAAATCTGCTGGAACTACTTCTATAATTGCACACATTAGAATGTTCGTCAACCAATCAGATTCAAGCATTCAACAGCCCCGTAGTATAAAAGAGAAATAAATTATATACTTACAAAGTATACACATTACAAAGCATTAACAGGCAATTTTTTTGCATATCAGCTTTGCGTGTGAAAAACCGCCTACTTTCTGCTGCAAATGAAATGTTTTAAATACATCAAACTATTGAGCTGGATGGAAGCTACACTCTAAAAAAATGCTGGGTTAAAAACAACCCAAGTTGGGTTGAAACTGGACAAACCCAGTGATTGGGTTGTTTTAGCCCAGCGGTTGAGTTAAATATTTGCCCAACGTGCTGGGCAGTTTTATTTAACCCGACTATTGTTTAAAATTACTATATGGCTGGCTTAAAATGAACCCAAAATAGGTTGGAAATTAAAAATCAGACATTATTACTAGAGGCAACAATAATAATCAAAAGGTGAACATTTATTAATAAGCATAAGCAATTTAATGTTTATTGTTTAATCATTATTCATTAAACTTATTAATAAATGTTAATTTCCAACATACTTTGGGTTCATTTTAAGCAAGCAATACAGTAATTTTTCCTAAGAATCCTGTCTCGGAGGTCTACAGACAATTCCTTGGACTTCATGGCTTGGTTTGTGCTCTGACATGCACTGTTAACTGTGGGACCTTATATAGACAGGTGTGTGCCTTTCCAAATCATGTCCAATCAACTGAGTTTACCACAGGTGGACTCCAATCAAGTTGTAGAAACATCTCAAGGATGATCAGTGGAAACAGGATGCACCTGAGCTCAATTTTGAGTGTCCTGGCAAAGGTTGTGAATACTTATGTACATGTGATTTTTTTTTTGTCTATTTTTCTATTTAAATCTATTTTTAATAAATTTGCAAAGATTTCAAACAAACTTCTTTCACGTTGTCATTATGGGGTATTGTTTGTAGAATTGAGGAAAAAAATAATGAATTTAATCCATTTTAGAATAA
Source organism: Coreius guichenoti (assembly GCA_039654105.1). Taxonomy (NCBI): domain Eukaryota; kingdom Metazoa; phylum Chordata; class Actinopteri; order Cypriniformes; family Gobionidae; genus Coreius; species Coreius guichenoti. The sequence continues at coordinate 42,745,304 of CM077175.1, forward strand.
GGCTGTTTCATAACAAAATGTGAAAAAAGTGAAGAGCTGTGAATACTTTCTGGATGCACTGTATGCACCAAACAAGTGATTAAATACAACGGACAGGACACACTGAGCAGGTGGTGGCCACTTGTTCCTCTTACACTCCGCCCTTAGCACTACTCATCGTTTGCACCTCGTAAGCAGCTGATTTCCCCATTCTCCTTTCATCTGCTTGTCAGCTGATATCCTCAAACAAAGGCCTCTTAAATGAAACAACACCGTGTCAAAGCTGTGACACAACACAGATTCCACTGCACACCATTTGATGTACTTGATGAACTGAGGCGAGTTCGAGGAATGAATCTGGCTTCCCATAATCATTTTGGTCTGCATGGCTGTATGCCTTACAACAGTATTTATTCTGATTAGACAGTTGCTAATTGTGAATTATGTATCCTTCAACTAATAACTGCTGCTTTAAGTAATAGCCTATGACAATTCCAATTCCTAGAAAACCAAGGGTCATTCCTGTTATCCAGTAACATTTTGGCTTCATAATTTTTTGGGGGGAAAAATGCTTTTTTTTTTCATGTTTTTAGCATTCTACCAAAATAGTCACATGTTTAACTACACTCTGCACAAAATGGACAAACCCAGCGATTGCGCAGTTTTATTTAACCCAACTATTGTTTAAAATTACTATATGGCTGGCTTAAAATGAACCCAAAATAGGTTGGAAATTAAAAATCAGACACATAATTACTAGAAGCAACAATAATAATAAAAAGGTGAACATTTATTAATAATATAATATAATATTAATATTCATTAAACTTATTACTAATGTTCATTTATTAAACGCATTAATAAATGTTCATTTCCAACATACTTTGGGTTCATTTTAAGCAAGAAATACAGTCATTTCTAAACAAAAGTTGAGTTAAATAAAACTACCCAGCAGGTTGGGCAAACATTTAACTCAACCACTGGGCTAAAACAACCCATTCACTGGGTTAAAACAACCCAACCGCTGGGTTTGTCCATTTTCAACCCAACTTGGGTTGTTTTTAACCCAGCATTTTTAGAGTGTATTAGGAATGCATATTGGTCAAGCTCAGGGACTATAATAATTATGGGTAGATTGTTCAGACACTGGCCATGAAGGTATTCCACCCTGTTAGGGACATTTTATACATAGTTATCACAAAATGTTAATAATGTAAATGTTAAACAATAATGAGCTTTTCTTGGATATTCTTGAATTATTGATGAATAGAATGTCTTGATTATTAAGAACAGGTACTTTTTTGTACCCATTTTTGCTAACAGGATGGTAAATAATACAAAATTTTTGCTCAAAAACATATACTGTATATGCTGTTAATGCTCCTCACCTCCCAAAATAAGACATAAGTATGCAAAACATTTAACGTTGCTGTCAAATTATTATTTAAAAATGACTTGTCTAATAGGGTGGAACACCAATTAACAGGTTCTAACAGTGGATGAGCTTTCAGTCATTGTCCTGCATGGTTTGCCATCAGTAATGTGTGGAACTGCACCTATATAATTTTTTTATATATATATAATATTTATATATACATATATATGTATATAGAATTTGCAATATACACTAAATACAATTTATTCTTTTAGAATTTCCACCGTTAGGTTTATAGACCTGAAAGGGTGGAAAATTTGGAGTGATCAACATTTAGCTAGCTAACTTTCTACAGATAAACAGAACTTTTATAACTATGTCAGATATGTTTTTACATTTTTGACCGGACAAACATTCTCCATAACACAGGGTGGAACTTTAAGAGTGTGACAAGCAGGATAACATTTCAAAAACAAAAAAAAACAAAAAAAAGGTAGGAGTGAGAGTTGAAGCTTACTTCAGTTTGCACAGTTGAATTCCAGCGGGAAAATAAATGATGTCATTTCCTGAAAATGGTCTCAATGGAATTGTGGTCTTTTTTGGAAGTCGAGAAAACACATACTAACAGGGTGAGATGACTCCAAGGACACGGCAAATGAAGAAAATTGTAAATAAATAAATAAACTATAGTTTTACATGATTTATATGTATGATTAGAGGCAGTTTAGCCTAATCTATATCATAATTCAAAAATATTTTGAGGTTTTTATCATTTCATGGTTTATAGTTTTTGTGGAAGTTGATTACTTTGCACTGAGGACATGATAACATTGAATGCATATATCAATACAATATGTGTAAAATACAAAATAGCATTTTTAATGTCTATTATATCTGTTTAAGTGATGAAGAAGACCTAAATATATAATTTAAGCCATTTCTTACAAATATGTGACTCATTTTATAGAAAATATGAGTAAGTAAATCATAGAGACAGAAAAGTCACTGTATAACAGGAACAACTCAGAACCAAAAAGCTGCATCCCTGCTTCCAACATGAGTGAGTGATTTTAGAATATGAAGTATGAATGAGCACCCACCTGCGATGATGGCAGGATTATTCTGCCCCCCTTCCGGCTTGACCCACAGCTCTAAAGTGAACCGGGAACGAGGGAGTTCTACACCAGACGCAGGGTTCACCTTCAGTTGCTCTGCCTGACCGCTGAAATACACAGCTGTCATCCACTTTTCAGGCACATCACGTACATCAGCCCTCCATAGCTCCCCAGGTGTGCTCTGCAGCCCTTCTTGCTCCCCGGAGTACTCGTCACTATCTTTAGAGTAGTCGACATGGGTGTCCTGCGTATCTTTGATGGACTCTGGAAGGCTCCGTGCAACCCTTCTTAGTGAGGACAAGGTGTCTATCAAACCACCACCCTGTTCTGTCTGTAAAGGGTGTCCTTTTAAAATGGATTTAAGGGGTGACTTAGTAGATCCAGGAGCAATGGCCCCCTGTGATTGTTTGCCGTCTTTCTTCCATATGAAAGTCTCGTCTTGTGCTTTATATTTTCCCTTCTTATTACTATCCCAGTTAGTTAATTCAACCGCATCACTAGAGCTGCACTCACCTGAACACGACCTCACAGTTTTAGTTTTTCTTAAGTGCAGGTCTATCAAGCGAGCGTACCTTCCAATGACGCCCACTAGGGGGTAATGCTGCGCCGTGGAGCGCGGCGGCCGCTTGCGCCCGATAGAGCCGCACTGCTCTCCGGCCAGTGCCCGGTCCGCTCTCTGTGCCACTGTCCGCTTATACCTCAGGATATGATCTGACTGAGCGCTGTCCAGCGGCCATGTGTAAAACACTGCAAGAATAATAGCCAGTAGTCTAAAAAACATCATCTTATTGAGGAGATAGTGACGCTTTCAAAGCGTGGACATTTGTTTGATTGTTTTGAATTGCACTTGGGAAGGGAGATCGCCTAATATCTAATTCGTTTAAATTATTTTGGGTGCCTTTTCTTCATTAACTACAGTCTTTAAGTTACAATTGGTGTGTTAATGAATATCTTTTTTTACTGTTTGAAAAGAAATTGGTCGAAATTGTCAGTGCATTAAGGTGGATAGTCTGTTCCTCAGCTAATAATGAGTCGCAAACTGTTTACTTTAAGTCTTTCCTCCCTCCTTTTTAGTGCTCCAAACATAACATCTCGTGTCATGGATCTCCTCTGTAGCGCGCTCCGACTGCGTAAAAGTCATTCACTTATAGCTCATTTACGCGCGCAATAATGCATCCTCATTGTGGTCGAATTAAAGCGATAATATCGCGTTTGATTGCAGACTTACATCGCTTGCTGTATGTGCAGTGTAAGGTTGTTTGAAGAGATGTAACGCTGGATAAGGGTTATGTGAGGTTGCCACCTTTCACCGGCGCGCAATGGGTCGCGTCCAAATGCTCGCGGTCACACTTCGTCCCTCGAATAAACCAGAAAATGGAGATTTATTCTAACAGTGTTTCAGATGTCAGGGAAGCTGTGAAAGTCCATTTAAAAAGATTTTATTTTCACAAAATATGGCTCAGTATCCAATCATGTGAAGGTACTTTGTCTTTTTGTCGTGCTGTTCCAAGTGGATCACCTTGAGCTGCTGCGGAGACTCCTCTAGCGCTCCGCGCGTGTCTATATTCCCAGGCTCAGTCCCGCTGCATGCGCGCTCCACATCTCCACAGCAGATCAAACTAACGCGCTAAACGTTTTATCTGTTTCCTGCAGCCTGACATCACAAACCCAGCCCCTAACCCAGCCATTAGGAAAGGAAACTTCACCCAGGTCCAACCCAACCCTCGCACGCATCCACTCTCACTTTCTCCCCCAGTGCCATTGACATCTCGCTGCTACACCTACTACAGTAATGCGCGAGACAGCACATCTGCCTGACATGTGAAGCAGGGCTGAAACGAGTGAGGGATGTGTAAACACTGGGAAACAAGGATGGACCCACGGCCAATTCCAGAACTCTCTCTTGTGGAGAAGTTAACAGGAATGATTCTGAGGGGTGGAAAGCAAACAGTCAGGTGGATCTGTTTTTTCTCTCTTCATTAGAACAATTATTTAATTAAAATGTATGGTAACACTTTATTTTACAGTTTCCTTGTTACATATGTTACAAGTGCTTACCGTAGTAAATTATGCATAAGTACATGCACTACCCTCAACCAAACCCTAATCCTATAGTAAGTACATGTAGTTAATTAATATTACTCAGTACTTAAATATATATTTACACAGTAACAATGACACGCACCTTAAAATAAAATGTAACCAAATGTATTTATTTGAAAATACACTTGGGTAAAAAAGGGACAAACACTAAGCGGTAACACTTCAGAATACTGATCCATCATTAATGAGTAACTACACAGGAACAACTGAGTAACAACATTCTAGTAACTACTACTAACAAGAAACTCTGATTAATAAATTAGTAAGTAATAGTGCTTAGTCAAATGTGGTAGTTCACTATTAGCTAATCAATAACTACTAGTTTTTTTCATAACTCCCAGAGGACTATTAAGAACTACTATATACAGGTTCATAATTAATGTGAATAATGCATAATATATAATTAATTCTAAAGTGAAGGTAATGGTAACCCACTAGTAATGACTCAAGTGTTACTACATCCTTCAGAAGGAACTACTAATGATTTGGATCAGTTTTCTAAAGTGAAAAGCATAACTCTGTAGTAATTACTGAAGTCATTGTAAGCTTTTGAGGTTTTTGTAAGGTTTTGGATAGTAGTGACTCAAGTGTTACTACATACTTCTATAGGAATTACTCGTTATTTGGATCAGTATTCTAAAGTGAAGATCATGGTAACTCACTAGTAATTACTTAAGTGTTACTATCCAAAACCTTACAAAAACATCAACAGTTTACAATGACTTCAGTAATTACTACAGAGTTATGTTTTTCACTTTAGAAAACTGATCCAAATCATTAGTAGTTCCTTCTGAAGGATTTAGTAACACTTGAGTCATTAGTGGGTTACCATTACCTTCACTTTAGAATTAATTATACATTATTCATGTTAATTATGAACCTGTAGTAGTTCTCCTCTGTGAGGTATGAAAAAAAAAATGTTACTGATTAGCTAATAGTGAACTACCACTTGAGTGTTAATATTGCGTTACTCATTTGTTCCTGTGTAGTTACTCATTAATGATGGATCAGTATTCTGAAGTGTTACCCACTAAGCTTTTAATTGTCTTAACCACAAATTACTGGTCAGGAAATTAGCAAAATTTAAGCAAATGCTCTACTTAAAAAGACATTGCTGTCTCAGAAAGTGTTTTGGCAGAATATGGGATGTTGTGTGTGGAGACTGATGAATCGCAATGAAACACAAGTTGCATGGTGATGCTCAAGAGCGGTGTCTTAATGATATAATATAATAATTAATGCATCTCTACCACAGTGAAGCGTGGAGGAAGAGTGTCATTGTGTGGGGAGCTGTTTAAGCTGCTGGTATTGGTGAGCTACTTCACTTTGAGAAGTCATTTAATGCTTTGGAGTAAAAAGCCGTCTGCAAGATGGAGAAGTCTATTGCTAAGTTACTTTATCTACAGTATTAGTGGAATTCTTGCTAATTACCCGACCAGTGATTTGTGATTAAGTCCATTAAAAGACCACTAAATATTTAGAATTTTTAAAAAATGCTGAATTTTACATTATGCTTTGAAATATCCAATTTTGTGTATGTAACTTTTTACATACGTATGTGTATGTAAAAAAAAAAAACAGTTAAAACAAACTTAGAGGACAAATACTTAGAGGACAGTTGTTAAATTTTGCAATTTATATTTTTATATTAAAAATAAAATAGCTATAAGATTAATTTTGATACTAAAATTGTAATTAATAATGATCTTGTAGATTAAGCTTTCAATCTAATCTGCAAAATGGAATGAGCTTTATTAATGAATTAATTTTTAGAGAGTTTCTTAACTTATTGCATCATTAATTTTACATAATAAAGTAATCTCCTTTCATTAAACAGGAGTAAACTAGTTATCCAGTGATTACTAGCTGTTAATAAGTACAATTTTCTTGTGTATATAAAGCATTAATATTTGGAAGTAATTCTCTCTTTCTATGCAAATCACATGCAGGTCACTAAACACAATTCAGCCATCATAATGATATGTTCAAATGTATCACAGACTAATTCAGTATCTATAATCTATCATTTATTTCTGTGTATTTATAATACCTGAGATGCTGTCTGTCAAAACACATTTTCCTGAATTTCCTTAGTGTTCAGTTGTGAAATGGTTGGAGAGAGACGACTGCATAATATGACTGCAGTAAATGTACAGTAACTATTTCTGATTATTAAAATGTCTATGCTCTGTGACTCAATTTTCCCTATGTGGAAAATTTTCGGTGCTTTTTCCTTGAAAATTCACATACTAATATGTGACCCTGGAGCACAAAACCAGTCATGCGTCTCACGGGTATATTTGTGGCAATAGCCAACAATACATTATATGGGTCAAAATTATCCATTTTTCTTTTATGACAAAAATCATTAGGATATTAAGATCATGATCCATGAAGATATTTTGTAAATTTCCTACCGGAAATATATCAAAAATGTATTATTAGTAGTAATATGCATTGCTAAGGACTTCATTTGGACAACTTTAAAGGAGATTTTCTCAATATTTAGATTTTTTTGCACCCTCAGATTCCAGATTTTCAAATATTGTCCTATCCTCACAAACCATACATCAATGGAAAGATTATTTATTCAGTTTCAGATGATCTATAAATCTCAATTTCAAAAAATGTACCCTTATGACTGGTTTTGTGGTCCAGGGTCACATTTGTCACTCTTCCTCAGTCTGAGATTTATAAAGTGAATTAATAATGCAATACTAATGTGTTTTTTCTTTCTGTATATAAATTGTGTAGTTACTTCAGTCATTGGAAAAAAGCCGTAGTGGTTATCATCAAAACTACTTTAAGTGGAGACTTCTTTATCTTGACTATATCTTGTCATTCGTGAAAAATCTTGACCCAAAGACCCAGAAATTATTAATGATTCAAAATGAGTCATGTTTTTGATTTTGTTTGTGAATAAACTGCACATTGCAATTTAATGTGCCAGTTCTTTTCTGAGTATTTCTACAATTCTACAGCTTGTGTAATGTCCTATTTCCTCTCAGGTAAAGAACCTAAAATGATAGAGAAAAGCTTATATATAGCCATCTTGTTCTGTTCAGAATCATGAAGTGCCATTGTATAAGCACTTTGAACTACTTACATAGTTCTTTCCAAAAATATCCAGGAATTCACACTTTCAGCTGAGAGTTCAGACATGTCAAACTGAGTATCTTTACTGTTTTGTACGGTGAATAATAGCCCTGACCGGCATTCAGCACTGCAGGTGCATATAGAGCGATGTGACTTGCAAATGAGTAGATTTGTGATCTCACAACAACTCAGCAACCACGTACAACATCTCACACCACAATGGTCAAAAAGTTCGACATGCTGCTGTTTAATTTCCGAAACGTACCAGTTTTTGTCAGGCTCAATTTGCAAACGGCCCCGACTTGGGGTAACTGGCAGTTACGGCAGGGGCCCCTTTAGGGGTAGAAAGGGCCCTAACAGTGGGAGGTAAGAATTCCGCAACCAGCCCAAGGATCTGCCTGCAAAACATTCAGCTTTTTTTGTATCAAAGTGCTTTGAGACCCAGCTGCAACTGTGTAAAAAAAAAAAAAAAAAAAAAAGTGAATGGTCGCTCCCGGGCCTCACCCCCCACTGCAAAGGACCTCTAAGAGATTATCCTTCATTTGAGGCTGCCCTACCCCAATCCAATTGTAAATGACCAGAAACGCAATGGGAAAATCCATCCCGATGTGCTGGACACATAAGAAGGAGCCTAGCAAAGTCCAAAGGCAACCCCTCCTTCCCTTATCAGCAGAGGTAGAAAATCAAAAATAAATCTGTTGCAGATATTTACTAAATTTTCAACCATTGACAAAACTGTTATTCTATCACTTGGGAGACACAACTAACTTCAACAATTCCACAGAATAGATATTTGAAAAGATACAGTGAGGGAAGCAGGTGTGCACTGTATGAACTATAACGTCATTTCCTAGTTAGTCATGGCTGGCTTGGCTTTAAGACCGGATTATTCTGAGTGAGCATCTGACGGTGACGGGTGAGCATCTTTTTCTTTATTTCCCTTCCTTATGTTCTAGTTATACATCAAAAACATGTCTCAGTGGATTCGACTGCTTTGCAGAGGGAGTTGTCGCTGAACCAGAAGGTTTTCCAACCACTTTTCTTGATGCTGTGAAAATGAATAAAAAGAAAATAAGGCTAAAAAAAATAAGGCTTTCACCTTAATATTTAAAGTTTTGTGTGTTTCAACAATGTTAAAGGGTACATACACACACAGCCGAGCTCGTGGAGGCGTGCAGTGGGCGGAGCTAAAGAGTCACGATCTCACACACACACACACACACACACACACACACACACACACACACACACACACACTATATTATCCCTGGATAACTTTCGATTCACTATACGTTGGTGTTGTTCACATTATATGCACTTACGCACCGATTGCCAACAAAACACACACATTTGATGCAGTTTCACTCACCGCCTGCAGTTTCCACTCATGACCGGGAACAAACACACACACTTGCAGAACTCTGGAAACACAAACTGCATCCACTGTTCCCTTAACGCTGGGTTATTTGGGAAGCTGAACAAGGTGATCTTTCCCTCACACCAGAAACACACTTCTTTAGTGACATTGTTGATCTCGTGTCTAAAAACACAACGCCAGCGCCGCCGACGGCTCCCGTAACCCGAAAGAAGCTCATTGATGGACGTGCTCTTGCTCTCACTCTGGATGATGTTTGTGTGTGTGTGTGTGTGTGCGCGCTCATCCGGGAGAAGTGCCCATATAAGAAGTTCCGCCCTTTATGACGTCATACAGGGCCATACTCGAAAAAAAACTTTCCGAAACTTATTTGAATCCTGAAGGAGTGTATTTGGCACAGAAATACTCTATCATACGTCCAACTTGTTTTTTGAAATGTTGTCCATGTTTATCATGAGAATCAACTCTTTAACAGTGTAAATAAGGCAGAATGCATAAAATAGCATTACACCCCAGCTTTAACATTTTTTACGTTAAATAAAGTGGCATTGTCTCAGAGTATTTGCCTTTAGTATTGTCTCATAAAAGGACTTTGATGGCATAATATCTGTAAGTGCATCATACCTGTTTTATATGCTTGTATTTATATGACAGTGTGTTTGCATATGTGTGTGTTGGCAGGCGGGAGGCGGACAGCTGGGAATTGTTACTCATTTTCCTGCGTTGCCCATTAATATCAAAAGCAGACATCTGATCCAATTAAAGTGCCTAATGTTTTAAAAGATTTAATTTTGTCATTGTTTTTAGGATCATTGGATCTTCACTCCAAGCAAATAATCAGTGTGTCTCAAAAATTAAATGATACGCTTTTACAGTAAGCAAGACAGCAATATAAAATCAATCCAGGTTATCCTTTTAGCCAGAGATTAACAACAGAACTCATAATTCTTTTGCTTTATAAGAACAAAGACATGAATTCAGCATGATAATAGAAAACTAATAGGGGTGTAAATTTACCACTTCCAAAAGACACATTGTACTCAACAGTGGCGGATCAGTCAAGTATCTCCAATATATTTGAAGTATATTATCAGTTAAAAGGGGTTTATTTCTCCCTGCAGAGCCATAACAGAAGCACTAGAGATATATAAATGTTTGAAATGGCAACCACAGTTGGCCCATTTGTAATTGAGACAAAGCGCTGGCCAATGTGAGCAGACACAACTCATCCAGACATTTTGCCCGATCCCCTCCCATGAGGGCTTATCCATTTGGAATTTAAGTTGACTTTAAACGCCTCTGTTAACTGCATTAACAACACCACCTATTAGAGCTTAATTTCCAAAGAGATATAAGTAAAGAACATTTGAATCAACAAAAGTAAGTGTCGGAGGGCTTTGAAGTGTGCGCCATTATGGAGGTCAGGAAGGGAGAGCAGTGCTGTAATTAACTCAGAAAACGATCTGTGCTGCCAAAAGAACATATAATAGCAGCGTACAGTGAAAATAGTATCAGCAAAGTTCATCTTTGATATGGTTCCCTGTTAAATATATATTACAAGATTATTTCTACATGTGTCCTTCAGTCAAATTAATGTGTTCTGCAAGCCTTCCAGTAAATCTAACAGCCTAAAATGAAAGTTTCTCTTTTACACTGTTAATAAAGTCCATAAAAATAGGTTAAAAAGTAACGAAATCAATATGAATTTTCCATATTTTTTATTATTATTATTAATATTATTATTATAATTATTATTATTTTATTTTTTACAGGTGTTTTAGTTGTACCTGTATTTTGAATTACAGATTGCATTGTATTGTGCTTTAGGGTTAAAGGGATATTAGTTCATCCAAAAGCAAAAATTCTGTCATGAATTACTCACCCTCATGTCATTTCGTTCATCTTGAGAACACAAATGAAGATCTTTTTGAAGAAATCTGAGAGCTTTCTGTCCCTCCATAGACAGCTACGCAACTACCACGTTGATGCTTCAAAAAGTTCATAAAGAGATCGTAAATCTAATCCATATGAATTAGTCCAAATTTTCTGAAGAGACTCGATGGCTTTATATGATGATGAATATAGATTAAAAGCCTAAACTCAATCACATATAAACATTGATCAGAAAACAAACAGAAGCTCAACCGAACCTGCCTGACACGCGAGAACAAACCTCATTGGTTCTCGAAGAAGCTCAAACGTGTTGCGTAACACGAGAATGAACCTCATTGGTTCTCGAGGAAGCTCAAACGTGTTGCGTAACACGAGAATGAACCTCATTGGTTCTTGCTGAAGCTCAAACGTGTTGCGTAACACAAGAATGAACCTCATTGGTTCTCGAGGAAGCTCAAACGTGCTGCGTAACACGAGAATGAACCTCACTGGTTCTCGAGGAAGCTCAAACGTGTTGCGTAACACGAGAATGAACCTCATTGGTTCTCAACGAAGCTCAAACGCGTTGCGTAACACGAGAATGAACCTCATTGGTTCTTGCTGAAGCTCAAACGTGTTGCGTAACACAAGAATGAACCTCATTGGTTCTCGAGGAAGCTCAAACGTGCTGCGTAACACGAGAATGAACCTCACTGGTTCTCGAGGAAGCTCAAACGTGTTGCGTAACACGAGAATGAACCTCATTGGTTCTCGAGGAAGCTCAAACGTGCTGCGTAACAGGAGAATGAACCTCATTGGTTCTCGACAAAGCTCAAACGTGTTGCGTAACACGAGAATGAACCTCATTGGTGCCGCGTAAGATGAAAATGAACCTCATTGGTGCCGCGTAAGATGAAAATGAACCTCATTGGTTCTCACTGAAGCTCAAATGTGCTGCGTAACACAAGAATGAACCTCATTGGTTCTTGCTGAAGCTCAAACGTGCTGCGTAACATGAGAATGAACCTCATTGGTTCTTGCTGAAGCTCAAATGTGCTGCGTAACACGAGAATGAACCTCATTGTTTCTCGCTGAAGCTCAAATGTGCTGCGTAACACGAGAATGAACCTCACTGGTTCTTGAGAAGCTCAAACGTGCTGCGTAACACGAGAATGAACCTCATTGGTTCTTGCTGAAGCTAAAACGTGCTGCGTAACACGAGAATGAACCTCATTGGTTCTTGAGAAGCTCAAATGTGCTGCGTAACACGAGAATGAACCTCAAAGGTTCTTGATGAAGTTCAAACGTGCTGCGCAACACGAAAATGAACCTCATTGGTGCTGCGTAACATGAGAATAAACTTCATTGGGGCTGCGTAAGATGAGAATGAACCTCATTGGTTCTCACTGAAGCTCAAATGTGCTGTGTAACACGATAATGAATCTCATTGGTTCTTGCTGAAGCTCAAATGTGCTGCGTAACATGAGAATGAACCTCTTTGGTTCTTGCTGAAGCTCAAACGTGCTGTGTAACACAAGAATGAACCTCATTGGTTCTTGCTGAAGCGCAAACGTGCTGCGTAACACGAGAATGAACCTCATTGGCTCTTGCTGAAGCTCAAACGTGCTGCATAACATGAGAATGAACCTCATTGGTTCTTGCTGAAGCTCGAGAACCAATGAGGTTCATTCTCGTGTTACGCAACACGTTTGAGCTTCTTCGAGAACCAATGAGGTTTGTTCTCGCGTGTCAGGCAGGTTCGGTTGAGCTTCTGTTTGTTTTCTGATCAATGTTTATATGTGATTGAGTTTAGGCTTTTAATCTATATTCATCATCATATAAAGCCATCGAGTCTCTTCAGAAAATTTGGACTAATTCATATGGATTAGATTTACGATCTCTTTATGAACTTTTTGAAGCATCAACGTGGTAGTTGCGTAGCTGTCTATGGAGGGACAGAAAGCTCTCAGATTTCTTCAAAAAGATCTTCATTTGTGTTCTCAAGATGAACGAAATGACATGAGGGTGAGTAATTCATGACAGAATTTTTGCTTTTGGATGAACTAATATCCCTTTAACCCTAAAGCACAATACAATGCAATCTGTAATTCAAAATACAGGTACAACTAAAACACCTGTAAAAAATAAAATAATAATAATTATAATAATAATATTAATAATAATAATAAAAAATATGGAAAATTCATAACACGAGAATGAACCTCATTGTTTCTCGCTGAAGCTCAAATCTGCTGCGTAACACGAGAATGAACCTCATTGGTTCTTGAGAAGCTCAAACGTGCTGCGTAACCTGAGAATGAACCTCATTGGTTCTTGCTGAAGCTAAAACATGCTGCGTAACACGAGAATGAACCTCATTGGTTCTTGAGAAGATCAAACGTGCAGCGCAACACGAGAATGAACCTCATTGGTTCTTGAGAAGCTCAAACGTGCTGCGTAACACGAGAATGAACCTCATTGGTTCTTGAGAAGCTCAAACGTGCTGCGTAACACGAGAATGAACCTCATTGGTTCTCGCTCAAGCTAAAACGTGCTGCGTAACACGAGAATGAACCTCATTGTTTCTCGCTGAAGCTCAAATGTGCTGCGTAACACGAGAATGAACCTCACTGGTTCTTGAGAAGCTCAAACGTGCTGCGTAACCTGAGAATGAACCTCATTGGTTCTTGCTGAAGCTAAAACGTGCTGCGTAACACGAGAATGAACCTCATTGGTTCTTGAGAAGCTCAAACGTGCTGCGTAACACGAGAATGAACCTCATTGGTTCTTGAGAAGCTCAAACGTGCTGCGTAACCTGAGAATGAACCTCATTGGTTCTTGCTGAAGCTAAAACATGCTGCGTAACACGAGAATGAACCTCATTGGTTCTTGAGAAGATCAAACGTGCAGCGCAACACGAGAATGAACCTCATTGGTTCTTGAGAAGCTCAAACGTGCTGCGTAACACGAGAATGAACCTCATTGGTTCTTGAGAAGCTCAAACGTGCTGCGTAACACGAGAATGAACCTCATTGGTTCTCGCTCAAGCTAAAACGTGCTGCGTAACACGAGAATGAACCTCATTGTTTCTCGCTGAAGCTCAAATGTGCTGCGTAACACGAGAATGAACCTCACTGGTTCTTGAGAAGCTCAAACGTGCTGCGTAACCTGAGAATGAACCTCATTGGTTCTTGCTGAAGCTAAAACGTGCTGCGTAACACGAGAATGAACCTCATTGGTTCTTGAGAAGCTCAAACGTGCTGCGTAACACGAGAATGAACCTCATTGGTTCTTGAGAAGCTCAAACGTGCTGCGTAACACGAGAATGAACTTCATTGGTTCTTGCAGAAGCTAAAACGTGCTGCGTAACACGAGAATGAACCTCACTGGTTCTTGCAGAAGCTCAAATGTGCTGCGTAACACGAGAATGAACCTCATTGGTTCTTGCTGAAGCTCAAACGTGCTGCGTAACACGAGAATGAACCTCACTGGTTCTTGCTGAAGCGCAAATGTGCAGCGTAACACGAGAATGAACCTCATCGGATCTTGCTGAATCTCAAATGTGCTGCGTAACACGAGAATGAACCTCATTGGTGCTGCGTAATACAAGAATGAACCTCATTGGTTCTTGCAGAAGCTCAAACGTGCTGCGTAACACGAGAATGAACCTCACTGGTTCTCGCTGAAGCTCAAACATGCTGCGTAACACGAGAATGAACCTCATTGGTTCTTGTAGAAGATCAAACGTGCTGCGCAACACGAGAATGAACCTCATTGGTTCTCGCTGAAGCTCAAACGTGCTGTGTAACGAGAATGAACCTCATTGGTTCTTGCTGTAGCGCAAATGTGCGGCGTAACACAAGAATGAACCTCATTGGTTCTTGCTGTAGCTCGAACGTGCTGCGTAACACGAGAATGAACCTCATTGGTTCTTGCTGAAGCTCAAACGTGCTGTGTAACACGAGAATGAATATCATTGGTTCTTGCTGAAGCGCAAATGTGCGGCGTAATACGAGAATGAACCTCATTGGTTCTTGCTGAAGCTCGAACGTGCTGCGTAACACGAGAATGAACCTCATTGGTTCTTGCTGAAGCGCAAATGTGCGGCGTAACACGAGAATGAACCTCATTGGTTCTTGCTGAAGCGCAAATGTGCGGCGTAACATGAGAATGAACCTTATTGGTTCTTGCAGAATCTCAAATGTGCTGCGTAACACGAGAATGAACCTCATTGGTTTTTGTTGAAGGTCAAATGTGCTGCGTAACGAGAATGAACCACATTGGTTCTTGCAAAAGCTCAAATGTGCTGCGTAACACGAGAATGAACCTCATTGGTGCTGTGTAACACGAGAATGAACCTCATTGGCTCTTGCTGAAGCTCAAATGTGCTGTGTAACGAGAATGAACCTTATTGGTTCTTGCTGAAGCTCAAACGTGCTGCGTAACACGAGAATGAACCTCACTGGTTCTTGCTGAAGCTCAAACGTTCTGCGTAACACGAGAATGAACCTCATTGTTTATCGCTGAAGCTCAAATGTGTTGCGTAACGAGAATGAACCTCATTGGTTCTTGCAAAAGCTCAAATGTGCTGCGTAACACGAGAATGAACCTCATTGGTTCTTGCTGAAGCTCAAACATGCTGCATAACATGAGAATGAACCTCATTGGTTCTTAAATGAAGCTCAAACGTGCTGAGTAACACGAGAATGAACCTCACTGGTTCTTGCTGAAGCGCAAATGCGTGGCGTAACACGAGAATGAACCTCACTGGTTCTTGGTGAAGCTCAAACGTGCTGTGTAATACGAGAATGAACCTCATTAGTTCTTGCTGAAGCTTGAACGTGCTGCGTAATACGAGAATGAATATCATTGGTTCTTGCTGAAGCTCAAATGTGCTGCATAACACGAGAATGAACCTCATTGGTTCTTGCTGAAGCTCAAACGTGCTGCGTAACACGAGAATGAACCACACTGGTTCTTGCAGAAGCTCAAATGTGCTACGTAACACGAGAATGAACCTCATTGGTTCTTGCAGAATCTCAAATGTGCTGCGTAACACGAGAATGAATATCATTGGTTCTTGCTGAAGCGCAAATGTGCGGCGTAATACGAGAATGAACCTCATTGGTTCTTGCTGAAGCTCGAACGTGCTGCGTAACACGAGAATGAACCTCATTGGTTCTTGCTGAAGCGCAAATGTGCGGCGTAACACGAGAATAAACCTCATTGGTTCTTGCTGAAGCGCAAATGTGCGGCGTAACATGAGAATGAACCTTATTGGTTCTTGATAAAGCTCGAACGTGCTGCGTAACACGAGAATGAACCTCACTGGTTCTTGCTGAAGCTCAAACGTGCTGCGTAACACGAGAATGAACCACACTGGTTCTTGCAGAAGCTAAAATGTGCTACGTAACACGAGAATGAACCTCATTGGTTCTTGCAGAATCTCAAATGTGCTGCGTAACACGAGAATGAACCTCATTGGTTTTTGTTGAAGGTCAAACGTGCTGCGTAACGAGAATGAACCACATTGGTTCTTGCAAAAGCTCAAATGTGCTGCGTAACACGAGAATGAACCTCATTGGTGCTGTGTAACACGAGAATGAACCTCATTGGCTCTTGCTGAAGCTCAAATGTGCTGTGTAACGAGAATGAACCTTATTGGTTCTTGCTGAAGCTCAAACGTGCTGCGTAACACGAGAATGAACCTCACTGGTTCTTGCTGAAGCTCAAACGTTCTGCGTAACACGAGAATGAACCTCATTGTTTATCGCTGAAGCTCAAATGTGTTGCGTAACGAGAATGAACCTCATTGGTTCTTGCAAAAGCTCAAATGTGCTGCGTAACACGAGAATGAACCTCATTGGTTCTTGCTGAAGCTCAAACATGCTGCATAACATGAGAATGAACCTCATTGGTTCTTAAATGAAGCTCAAACGTGCTGCGTAACACGAGAATGAACCTCACTGGTTCTTGCTGAAGCGCAAATGCGTGGCGTAACACGAGAATGAACCTCACTGGTTCTTGGTGAAGCTCAAACGTGCTGTGTAATACGAGAATGAACCTCATTAGTTCTTGCTGAAGCTTGAACGTGCTGCGTAATACGAGAATGAACCTCATTGGTTCTTGCTGAAGCTCAAATGTGCTGCATAACACGAGAATGAACCTCATTGGTTCTTGCTGAAGCTCAAACGTGCTGCGTAACACGAGAATGAACCACACTGGTTCTTGCAGAAGCTCAAATGTGCTACGTAACACGAGAATGAACCTCATTGGTTCTTGCAGAATCTCAAATGTGCTGCGTAACACGAGAATGAACCTCATTGGTTTTTGTTGAAGGTCAAATGTGCTGCGTAACGAGAATGAACCACATTGGTTCTTGCAAAAGCTCAAATGTGCTGCGTAACACGAGAATGAACCTCATTGGTGCTGTGTAACACGAGAATGAACCTCATTGGCTCTTGCTGAAGCTCAAATGTGCTGTGTAACGAGAATGAACCTTATTGGTTCTTGCTGAAGCTCAAACGTGCTGCGTAACACGAGAATGAACCTCACTGGTTCTTGCTGAAGCTCAAACGTTCTGCGTAACACGAGAATGAACCTCATTGTTTATCGCTGAAGCTCAAATGTGTTGCGTAACGAGAATGAACCTCATTGGTTCTTGCAAAAGCTCAAATGTGCTGCGTAACACGAGAATGAACCTCATTGGTTCTTGCAGAAGCTAAAACGTGCTGCGTAACACAAGAATGAACCTCATTGGATCTTGCTGAATCTCAAACGTGCTGCGTAACACGAGAATGAAGCTCAAATGTGCTGCGTAACACGAGAATAAACCTCATTGGTTCTTGCTGAAGCTCAAACGTGCTGCGTAACACGAGAATGAACCTCAAATGTGCTGCGTAACACAAGAATGAACCTCATTGGTTCTTGCTGAAGCTCAAACGTGCTGCGTAACACGAGAATGAAGCTCAAATGTGCTGCGTAACACAAGAATGAACCTCATTGGTTCTTGCTGAAGCTAAAACGTGTTGCGTAACAAGAATGAACCTCATTGGATCTTGCTGAATCTCAAACGTGCTGCGTAACACGAGAATGAAGCTCAAATGTGCTGCGTAACACGAGAATGAACCTCATTGGTTCTTGCTGAAGCTCAAACGTGCTGCGTAACACGAAAATAAACCTCACTGGTTTTTGCTGAAGCTAAAATGTGCTGCATAACAAGAAAATGAACCTCATTGGTTCTTGCTGAAGCGCAAATGTGCAACTTAACACGAGAATGAACCTCACTGGTTCTCGCTGAAGCTCAAACGTGCTGCGTAACACAAGAATGAACCTCATTGGTTCTTGCAGAAGATCAAACGTGCTGCGTAACACAAGAATGAACCTCATTGGTTCTCGCTGAAGCTCAAACGTGCTGCGTAACGAGAATGAACCTCACTGGTTCTTGCTGAAGCTCAAACGTGCTGCGTAACACGAAAATGAACCTCATTGGTTCTTGCTGAAGCTCAAACGTGCTGCGTAACATGAGAATGAACCTCATTGGTTCTTGCTGAAGCTAAAACATGCTGCGTAACACGAGAATGAACCTCAATGGTTCTTGAGAAGATCAAACGTGCTGCGTAACACGAGAAGGAACCTCATTGGTTCTTGAGAAGCTCAAACGTGCTGCGTAACACGAGAATGAACCTCATTGGTTCTTGAGAAGCTCAAACGTGCTGCGTAACACGAGAATGAACCTCATTGGTTCTTGCTGAAGCTAAAACGTGCTGCGTAACACGAGAATGAACCTCACTGGTTCTTGCAGAAGCTCAAATGTGCTGCGTAACACGAGAATGAACCTCATTGGTTCTTGCTGAAGCTCAAACGTGCTGCGTAACATGAGAATGAACCTCACTGGTTCTTGCTGAAGCTCAAACGTGCTGCATAACACAAGAATGAACCTCATTGGTTCTTGATGAAGCTCAAAAGTGCTGCGTAACATGGGAATGAACCTCATTGATTCTTGATGAAGCTCAAACGTGCTACGTAACATGATAATGAACCTCATTGGTTCTTGCTGAAGCTCAAACGTGCTACGTAACATGATAATGAACCTCATTGGTTCTTGCTGAAGCTCAAACGTGCTGCGTAACATGAGAATGAACCTCATTGTTTCTCACTGAAGCTCAAATGTGCTGCGTAACACGAGAATGAACCTCACTGGTTCTTGAGAAGCTCAAACGTGCTGCGTAACCTGAGAATGAACCTCATTGGTTCTTGCTGAAGCTAAAACGTGCTGCGTAACACGAGAATGAACCTCATTGGTTCTTGAGAAGCTCAAACGTGCTGCGTAACACGAGAATGAACCTCATTGGTTCTTGAGAAGCTCAAACGTGCTGCGTAACACGAGAATGAACCTCATTGGTTCTTGCAGAAGCTAAAACGTGCTGCGTAACACGAGAATGAACCTCACTGGTTCTTGCAGAAGCTCAAATGTGCTGCGTAACACGAGAATGAACCTCATTGGTTATTGCTGAAGCTCAAACGTGCTGCGTAACACAAGAATGAACCTCATTGGTTCTTGCTGAAGCGCAAATGTGCAGCGTAACACGAGAATGAACCTCATCGGATCTTGCTGAATCTCAAATGTGCTGCGTAACACGAGAATGAACCTCATTGGTGCTGCGTAATACAAGAATGAACCTCATTGGTTCTTGCTGAAGCTCAAGCGTGCTGCGTAACACGAGAATAAACCTCATTGGTTCTTGCAGAAGCTCAAACGTGCTGCGTAACACGAGAATGAACCTCACTGGTTCTCGCTGAAGCTCAAACATGCTGCGTAACACGAGAATGAACCTCATTGGTTCTTGTAGAAGATCAAACGTGCTGCGTAACACGAGAATGAACCTCATTGGCTCTTGCTGAAGCTCAAATGTGCTGTGTAACGAGAATGAACCTTATTGGTTCTTGCTGAAGCTCAAACGTGCTGCGTAACACGAGAATGAACCTCACTGGTTCTTGCTGAAGCTCAAACGTTCTGCGTAACACGAGAATGAACCTCATTGTTTATCGCTGAAGCTCAAATGTGTTGCGTAACGAGAATGAACCTCATTGGTTCTTGCAAAAGCTCAAATGTGCTGCGTAACACGAGAATGAACCTCATTGGTTCTTGCTGAAGCTCAAACATGCTGCATAACATGAGAATGAACCTCATTGGTTCTTAAATGAAGCTCAAATGTGCTGCGTAACACGAGAATGAACCTCACTGGTTCTTGCTGAAGCGCAAATGCGTGGCGTAACACGAGAATGAACCTCACTGGTTCTTGGTGAAGCTCAAACGTGCTGTGTAATACGAGAATGAACCTCATTAGTTCTTGCTGAAGCTTGAACGTGCTGCGTAATACGAGAATGAACCTCATTGGTTCTTGCTGAAGCTCAAATGTGCTGCATAACACGAGAATGAACCTCATTGGTTCTTGCTGAAGCTCAAACGTGCTGCGTAACACGAGAATGAACCACACTGGTTCTTGCAGAAGCTCAAATGTGCTACGTAACACGAGAATGAACCTCATTGGTTCTTGCAGAATCTCAAATGTGCTGCGTAACACGAGAATGAATATCATTGGTTCTTGCTGAAGCGCAAATGTGCGGCGTAATACGAGAATGAACCTCATTGGTTCTTGCTGAAGCTCGAACGTGCTGCGTAACACGAGAATGAACCTCATTGGTTCTTGCTGAAGCGCAAATGTGCGGCGTAACACGAGAATGAACCTCATTGGTTCTTGCTGAAGCGCAAATGTGCGGCGTAACATGAGAATGAACCTTATTGGTTCTTGATAAAGCTCGAACGTGCTGCGTAACACGAGAATGAACCTCACTGGTTCTTGCTGAAGCTCAAACGTGCTGCGTAACACGAGAATGAACCACACTGGTTCTTGCAGAAGCTCAAATGTGCTACGTAACACGAGAATGAACCTCATTGGTTCTTGCAGAATCTCAAATGTGCTGCGTAACACGAGAATGAACCTCATTGGTTTTTGTTGAAGGTCAAATGTGCTGCGTAACGAGAATGAACCACATTGGTTCTTGCAAAAGCTCAAATGTGCTGCGTAACACGAGAATGAACCTCATTGGTGCTGTGTAACACGAGAATGAACCTCATTGGCTCTTGCTGAAGCTCAAATGTGCTGTGTAACGAGAATGAACCTTATTGGTTCTTGCTGAAGCTCAAACGTGCTGCGTAACACGAGAATGAACCTCACTGGTTCTTGCTGAAGCTCAAACGTTCTGCGTAACACGAGAATGAACCTCATTGTTTATCGCTGAAGCTCAAATGTGTTGCGTAACGAGAATGAACCTCATTGGTTCTTGCAAAAGCTCAATTGTGCTGCGTAACACGAGAATGAACCTCATTGGTTCTTGCTGAAGCTCAAACATGCTGCATAACATGAGAATGAACCTCATTGGTTCTTAAATGAAGCTCAAATGTGCTGCGTAACACGAGAATGAACCTCACTGGTTCTTGCTGAAGCGCAAACGTGCTGTGTAATACGAGAATGAACCTCATTAGTTCTTGCTGAAGCTTGAACGTGCTGCGTAATACGAGAATGAACCTCATTGGTTCTTGCTGAAGCTCAAATGTGCTGCATAACACGAGAATGAACCTCATTGGTTCTTGCTGAAGCTCAAACGTGCTGCGTAACACGAGAATGAACCACACTGGTTCTTGCAGAAGCTCAAATGTGCTACGTAACACGAGAATGAACCTCACTGGTTCTTGCAGAAGCTCAAATGTGCTGCGTAACACGAGAATGAACCTCATTGGTTCTTGAGAAGCTCAAACGTGCTGCGTAACACGAGAATGAACCTCATTGGTTCTTGAGAAGCTCAAACGTGCTGCGTAACACGAGAATGAACCTCATTGGTTCTTGCTGAAGCTAAAACGTGCTGCGTAACACGAGAATGAACCTCACTGGTTCTTGCAGAAGCTCAAATGTGCTGCGTAACACGAGAATGAACCTCATTGGTTCTTGCTGAAGCTCAAACGTGCTGCGTAACATGAGAATGAACCTCACTGGTTCTTGCTGAAGCTCAAACGTGCTGCATAACACAAGAATGAACCTCATTGGTTCTTGATGAAGCTCAAAAGTGCTGCGTAACATGGGAATGAACCTCATTGATTCTTGATGAAGCTCAAACGTGCTACGTAACATGATAATGAACCTCATTGGTTCTTGCTGAAGCTCAAACGTGCTACGTAACATGATAATGAACCTCATTGGTTCTTGCTGAAGCTCAAACGTGCTGCGTAACATGAGAATGAACCTCATTGTTTCTCACTGAAGCTCAAATGTGCTGCGTAACACGAGAATTAACCTCACTGGTTCTTGAGAAGCTCAAACGTGCTGCGTAACCTGAGAATGAACCTCATTGGTTCTTGCTGAAGCTAAAACGTGCTGCGTAACACGAGAATAAACCTCATTGGTTCTTGAGAAGCTCAAACGTGCTGCGTAACACGAGAATGAACCTCATTGGTTCTTGAGAAGCTCAAACGTGCTGCGTAACACGAGAATGAACCTCATTGGTTCTTGCAGAAGCTAAAACGTGCTGCGTAACACGAGAATGAACCTCACTGGTTCTTGCAGAAGCTCAAATGTGCTGCGTAACACGAGAATGAACCTCATTGGTTATTGCTGAAGCTCAAACGTGCTGCGTAACACAAGAATGAACCTCATTGGTTCTTGCTGAAGCGCAAATGTGCAGCGTAACACGAGAATGAACCTCATCGGATCTTGCTGAATCTCAAATGTGCTGCGTAACACGAGAATGAACCTCATTGGTGCTGCGTAATACAAGAATGAACCTCATTGGTTCTTGCTGAAGCTCAAGCGTGCTGCGTAACACGAGAATAAACCTCATTGGTTCTTGCAGAAGCTCAAACGTGCTGCGTAACACGAGAATGAACCTCACTGGTTCTCGCTGAAGCTCAAACATGCTGCGTAACACGAGAATGAACCTCATTGGTTCTTGTAGAAGATCAAACGTGCTGCGTAACACGAGAATGAACCTCATTGGCTCTTGCTGAAGCTCAAATGTGCTGTGTAACGAGAATGAACCTTATTGGTTCTTGCTGAAGCTCAAACGTGCTGCGTAACACGAGAATGAACCTCACTGGTTCTTGCTGAAGCTCAAACGTTCTGCGTAACACGAGAATGAACCTCATTGTTTATCGCTGAAGCTCAAATGTGTTGCGTAACGAGAATGAACCTCATTGGTTCTTGCAAAAGCTCAAATGTGCTGAGTAACACGAGAATGAACCTCATTGGTTCTTGCTGAAGCTCAAACATGCTGCATAACATGAGAATGAACCTCATTGGTTCTTAAATGAAGCTCAAATGTGCTGCGTAACACGAGAATGAACCTCACTGGTTCTTGCTGAAGCGCAAATGCGTGGCGTAACACGAGAATGAACCTCACTGGTTCTTGGTGAAGCTCAAACGTGCTGTGTAATACGAGAATGAACCTCATTAGTTCTTGCTGAAGCTTGAACGTGCTGCGTAATACGAGAATGAACCTCATTGGTTCTTGCTGAAGCTCAAATGTGCTGCATAACACGAGAATGAACCTCATTGGTTCTTGCTGAAGCTCAAACGTGCTGCGTAACACGAGAATGAACCACACTGGTTCTTGCAGAAGCTCAAATGTGCTACGTAACACGAGAATGAACCTCATTGGTTCTTGCAGAATCTCAAATGTGCTGCGTAACACGAGAATGAATATCATTGGTTCTTGCTGAAGCGCAAATGTGCGGCGTAATACGAGAATGAACCTCATTGGTTCTTGCTGAAGCTCGAACGTGCTGCGTAACACGAGAATGAACCTCATTGGTTCTTGCTGAAGCGCAAATGTGCGGCGTAACACGAGAATGAACCTCATTGGTTCTTGCTGAAGCGCAAATGTGCGGCGTAACATGAGAATGAACCTTATTGGTTCTTGCAGAATCTCAAATGTGCTGCGTAACACGAGAATGAACCTCATTGGTTTTTGTTGAAGGTCAAATGTGCTGCGTAACGAGAATGAACCACATTGGTTCTTGCAAAAGCTCAAATGTGCTGCGTAACACGAGAATGAACCTCATTGGTGCTGTGTAACACGAGAATGAACCTCATTGGCTCTTGCTGAAGCTCAAATGTGCTGTGTAACGAGAATGAACCTTATTGGTTCTTGCTGAAGCTCAAACGTGCTGCGTAACACGAGAATGAAGCTCAAATGTGCTGCGTAACACGAGAATGAACCTCATTGGTTCTTGCTGAAGCTCAAACGTGCTGCGTAACACGAGAATGAACCTCACTGGTTCTTGCTGAAGCTCAAACGTTCTGCGTAACACGAGAATGAACCTCATTGTTTATCGCTGAAGCTCAAATGTGTTGCGTAACGAGAATGAACCTCATTGGTTCTTGCAAAAGCTCAAATGTGCTGCGTAACACGAGAATGAACCTCATTGGTTCTTGCTGAAGCTCAAACATGCTGCATAACATGAGAATGAACCTCATTGGTTCTTAAATGAAGCTCAAATGTGCTGCGTAACACGAGAATGAACCTCACTGGTTCTTGCTGAAGCGCAAATGCGTGGCGTAACACGAGAATGAACCTCACTGGTTCTTGGTGAAGCTCAAACGTGCTGTGTAATACGAGAATGAACCTCATTAGTTCTTGCTGAAGCTTGAACGTGCTGCGTAATACGAGAATGAACCTCATTGGTTCTTGCTGAAGCTCAAATGTGCTGCATAACACGAGAATGAACCTCATTGGTTCTTGCTGAAGCTCAAACGTGCTGCGTAACACGAGAATGAACCACACTGGTTCTTGCAGAAGCTCAAATGTGCTACGTAACACGAGAATGAACCTCATTGGTTCTTGCAGAATCTCAAATGTGCTGCGTAACACGAGAATGAATATCATTGGTTCTTGCTGAAGCGCAAATGTGCGGCGTAATACGAGAATGAACCTCATTGGTTCTTGCTGAAGCTCGAACGTGCTGCGTAATACGAGAATGAACCTCATTGGTTCTTGCTGAAGCGCAAATGTGCGGCGTAACACGAGAATGAACCTCATTGGTTCTTGCTGAAGCGCAAATGTGCGGCGTAACATGAGAATGAACCTTATTGGTTCTTGATAAAGCTCGAACGTGCTGCGTAACACGAGAATGAACCTCACTGGTTCTTGCTGAAGCTCAAACGTGCTGCGTAACACGAGAATGAACCACACTGGTTCTTGCAGAAGCTCAAATGTGCTACGTAACACGAGAATGAACCTCATTGGTTCTTGCAGAATCTCAAATGTGCTGCGTAACACGAGAATGAACCTCATTGGTTTTTGTTGAAGGTCAAATGTGCTGCGTAACGAGAATGAACCACATTGGTTCTTGCAAAAGCTCAAATGTGCTGCGTAACACGAGAATGAACCTCATTGGTGCTGTGTAACACGAGAATGAACCTCATTGGCTCTTGCTGAAGCTCAAATGTGCTGTGTAACGAGAATGAACCTTATTGGTTCTTGCTGAAGCTCAAACGTGCTGCGTAACACGAGAATGAACCTCACTGGTTCTTGCTGAAGCTCAAACGTTCTGCGTAACACGAGAATGAACCTCATTGTTTATCGCTGAAGCTCAAATGTGTTGCGTAACGAGAATGAACCTCATTGGTTCTTGCAAAAGCTCAATTGTGCTGCGTAACACGAGAATGAACCTCATTGGTTCTTGCTGAAGCTCAAACATGCTGCATAACATGAGAATGAACCTCATTGGTTCTTAAATGAAGCTCAAATGTGCTGCGTAACACGAGAATGAACCTCACTGGTTCTTGCTGAAGCGCAAACGTGCTGTGTAATACGAGAATGAACCTCATTAGTTCTTGCTGAAGCTTGAACGTGCTGCATAACACGAGAATGAACCTCATTGGTTCTTGCTGAAGCTCAAACGTGCTGCGTAACACGAGAATGAACCACACTGGTTCTTGCAGAAGCTCAAATGTGCTACGTAACACGAGAATGAACCTCATTGGTTCTTGCAGAATCTCAAATGTGCTGCGTAACACGAGAATGAACCTCATTGGTTTTTGTTGAAGGTCAAATGTGCTGCGTAACGAGAATGAACCACATTGGTTCTTGCAAAAGCTCAAATGTGCTGCGTAACACGAGAATAAACCTCATTGGTGCTGTGTAACACGAGAATGAACCTCATTGGCTCTTGCTGAAGCTCAAATGTGCTGTGTAACGAGAATGAACCTTATTGGTTCTTGCTGAAGCTCAAACGTGCTGCGTAACACGAGAATGAACCTCACTGGTTCTTGCTGAAGCTCAAACGTTCTGCGTAACACGAGAATGAACCTCATTGTTTATCGCTGAAGCTCAAATGTGTTGCGTAACGAGAATGAACCTCATTGGTTCTTGCAAAAGCTCAAATGTGCTGCGTAACACGAGAATGAACCTCATTGGTTCTTGCTGAAGCTCAAACGTGCTGCGTAACACGAAAATAAACCTCACTGGTTTTTGCTGAAGCTAAAATGTGCTGCATAACAAGAAAATGAACCTCATTGGTTCTTGCTGAAGCGCAAATGTGCAACTTAACACGAGAATGAACCTCACTGGTTCTCGCTGAAGCTCAAACGTGCTGCGTAACACAAGAATGAACCTCATTGGTTCTTGCAGAAGATCAAACGTGCTGCGTAACACAAGAATGAACCTCATTGGTTCTCGCTGAAGCTCAAACGTGCTGCGTAACGAGAATGAACCTCACTGGTTCTTGCTGAAGCTCAAACGTGCTGCGTAACACGAAAATGAACCTCATTGGTTCTTGCTGAAGCTCAAACGTGCTGCGTAACATGAGAATGAACCTCATTGGTTCTTGCTGAAGCTAAAACATGCTGCGTAACACGAGAATGAACCTCAATGGTTCTTGAGAAGATCAAACGTGCTGCGTAACACGAGAATGAACCTCATTGGTTCTTGAGAAGCTCAAACGTGCTGCGTAACACGAGAATGAACCTCATTGGTTCTTGAGAAGCTCAAACGTGCTGCGTAACACGAGAATGAACCTCATTGGTTCTTGCTGAAGCTAAAACGTGCTGCGTAACACGAGAATGAACCTCACTGGTTCTTGCAGAAGCTCAAATGTGCTGCGTAACACGAGAATGAACCTCATTGGTTCTTGCTGAAGCTCAAACGTGCTGCGTAACATGAGAATGAACCTCACTGGTTCTTGCTGAAGCTCAAACGTGCTGCATAACACAAGAATGAACCTCATTGGTTCTTGATGAAGCTCAAAAGTGCTGCGTAACATGGGAATGAACCTCATTGATTCTTGATGAAGCTCAAACGTGCTACGTAACATGATAATGAACCTCATTGGTTCTTGCTGAAGCTCAAACGTGCTACGTAACATGATAATGAACCTCATTGGTTCTTGCTGAAGCTCAAACGTGCTGCGTAACATGAGAATGAACCTCATTGTTTCTCACTGAAGCTCAAATGTGCTGCGTAACACGAGAATGAACCTCACTGGTTCTTGAGAAGCTCAAACGTGCTGCGTAACCTGAGAATGAACCTCATTGGTTCTTGCTGAAGCTAAAACGTGCTGCGTAACACGAGAATGAACCTCATTGGTTCTTGAGAAGCTCAAACGTGCTGCGTAACACGAGAATGAACCTCATTGGTTCTTGAGAAGCTCAAACGTGCTGCGTAACACGAGAATGAACCTCATTGGTTCTTGCAGAAGCTAAAACGTGCTGCGTAACACGAGAATGAACCTCACTGGTTCTTGCAGAAGCTCAAATGTGCTGCGTAACACGAGAATGAACCTCATTGGTTATTGCTGAAGCTCAAACGTGCTGCGTAACACAAGAATGAACCTCATTGGTTCTTGCTGAAGCGCAAATGTGCAGCGTAACACGAGAATGAACCTCATCGGATCTTGCTGAATCTCAAATGTGCTGCGTAACACGAGAATGAACCTCATTGGTGCTGCGTAATACAAGAATGAACCTCATTGGTTCTTGCTGAAGCTCAAGCGTGCTGCGTAACACGAGAATAAACCTCATTGGTTCTTGCAGAAGCTCAAACGTGCTGCGTAACACGAGAATGAACCTCACTGGTTCTCGCTGAAGCTCAAACATGCTGCGTAACACGAGAATGAACCTCATTGGTTCTTGTAGAAGATCAAACGTGCTGCGTAACACGAGAATGAACCTCATTGGTTCTTGCTGAAGCTCAAACGTGCTGTGTAACACGAGAATGAATATCATTGGTTCTTGCTGAAGCGCAAATGTGCGGCGTAACACGAGAATGAACCTCACTGGTTCTTGCTGAAGCTCGAACGTGCTGCGTAACACGAGAATGAACCTCATTGGTTCTTGCTGAAGCGCAAATGCGCGGCGTAACACGAGAATGAACCTCACTGGTTCTTGGTGAAGCTCAAACGTGCTGTGTAATACGAGAATGAACCTCATTAGTTCTTGCTGAAGCTTGAACGTGCTGCGTAACACGAGAATGAACCTCACTGGTTCTTGCTGAAGCTCAAATGTGCTGCATAACACGAGAATGAACCTCATTGGTTCTTGCTGAAACTCAAACGTGCTGCGTAACACGAGAATGAACCACACTGGTTCTTGCAGAAGCTCAAATGTGCTACGTAACACGAGAATGAACCTCATTGGTTCTTGCAGAATCTCAAGCGTGCTGGTAAACACGAGAATAAACCTCATTGGTTCTTGCAGAAGCTCAAACGTGCTGCGTAACACGAGAATGAACCTCACTGGTTCTCGCTGAAGCTCAAACATGCTGCGTAACACGAGAAAGAACCTCATTGGTTCTCGCTGAAGCTCAAACGTGCTGTGTAACGAGAATGAACCTCATTGGTTCTTGCTGTAGCGCAAATGTGTGGCGTAACACAAGAATGAACCTCATTGGTTCTTGCTGTAGCTCGAACGTGCTGCGTAACACGAGAATGAACCTCATTGGTTCTTGACGAAGCTCAAACGTGCTGTGTAACACGAGAATGAATATCATTGGTTCTTGCTGAAGCGCAAATGTGCGGCGTAACATGAGAATGAACCTCATTAGTTCTTGCTGAAGCTCGAACGTGCTACGTAACACGAAAATGAACCTCATTGGTTCTTGCTGAAGCGCAAATGTGCGGCGTAACACGAGAATGAACCTCATTGGTTCTTGCTGAAGCGCAAATGTGCGGCGTAACATGAGAATGAACCTTATTGGTTCTTGCTAAAGCTCGAACGTGCTGCGTAACACGAGAATGAACCTCATTGGTTCTTGCTGAAGCTCAAACATGCTGTGTAACACGAGAATGAACCTCATTGGTTCTTGATGAAGCGCAAATGCGCGGCGTAACATGAGAATGAACCTCACTGGTTCTTGGTGAAGCTCAAACGTGCTGTGTAATACGAGAATGAACCTCATTAGTTCTTGCTGAAGCTTGAACGTGCTGCGTAACACGAGAATGAACCTCATTGGTTTTTGCTGAAGCTCAAATGTGCTGCATAACACGAGAATGAACCTCATTGGTTCTTGCTGAAACTCAAACGTGCTGCGTAACACGAGAATGAACCACACTGGTTCTTGCAGAAGCTCAAATGTGCTACGTAACACGAGAATGAACCTCATTGGTTCTTGCAGAATCTCAAATGTGCTGCGTAACACGAGAATGAACCTCATTGGTTTTTGCTGAAGCTCAAATGTGCTGCGTAACGAGAATGAACCTCATTGGTTCTTGCAAAAGCTCAAATGTGCTGCGTAACACGAGAATGAACCTCATTGGTGCTGTGTAACACGAGAATGAACATCATTGGCTCTTGCTGAAGCTCAAATGTGCTGTGTAACGAGAATGAACCTCATTGGTTCTTGCTGAAGCTCAAACGTGCTTCGTAACACGAGAATGAACCTCACTGGTTCTTGCTGAAGCTCAAACGTTCTGCGTAACACGAGAATGAACCTCATTGTTTATCGCTGAAGCTCAAATGTGTTGCGTAACGAGAATGAACCTCATTGGTTCTTGCAAAAGCTCAAATGTGCTGCGTAACACGAGAATGAACCTCATTGGTTCTTGCAAAAGCTAAAACGTGCTGCGTAACGCAAGAATGAACCTCATTGGATCTTGCTGAATCTCAAACGTGCTGCGTAACACGAGAATGAAGCTCAAATGTGCTGCGTAACACGAGAATGAACCTCACTGGTTCTTGCTGAAACTCAAACGTGCTGCGTAAGAAAAGAATTAACCTCATTGGTTCTTGCTGAATCTCAAACGTGCTGCGTAACACGACAATGAAGCTCAAATGTGCTGCGTAACACGAGAATGAACCTCATTGGTTCTTGCTGAAGCTCAAACGTGCTGCGTAACAAAAGAATGAACCTCATTGGTTCTTGCTGAATCTCAAAAGTGCTGCGTAACACGAGAATGAAGTTCAAATGTGCTGCGTAACACGAGAATGAACCTCATTGGTTCTTGCTGAAGCTCAAACGTGCTGCGTAACACGAGAATGAACCTCACTGGTTCTTGCTGAAGCTCAAACGTGCTGCGTAACATGAGAATGAACCTCATTGGTTCTTGCTGAAGCTCAAACGTGCTGCGTAACACGAGAATGAACCTCACTGGTTCTTGCTGAAGCTCAAACGTGCTGCGTAACACGAGAATGAACCTCACTGGTTCTTGCTGAAGCTCAAACGTGCTGCGTAACACGAAAATAAACCTCACTGGTTTTTGCTGAAGCTAAAATGTGCTGCATAACAAGAAAATGAACCTCATTGGTTCTTGCTGAAGCGCAAATGTGCGACGTAACACGAGAATGAACCTCACTGGTTCTCGCTGAAGCTCAAACGTGCTGCGTAACACAAGAATGAACCTCATTGGTTCTTGCAGAAGATCAAACGTGCAGCGTAACACAAGAATGAACCTCATTGGTTCTCGCTGAAGCTCAAACGTGCTGCGTAACGAGAATGAACCTCACTGGTTCTTGCTGAAGCTCAAACGTGCTGCGTAACACGAGAATGAACCTCATTGGTTCTTGCTGAAGCTCAAACGTGCTGCGTAACACGAGAATGAACCTCATTGGTTCTTGCTGAAGCTCAAACGTGCTGCGTAACATGAGAATGAACCTCATTGGTTCTTGCTGAAGCTCAAACGTGCTGCGTAACACGAGAATAAACCTCATTGGTTCTTGCAGAAGATCAAACGTGCTGCGTAACACGAGAATGAACCTCATTGGTTCTCGCTGAAGCTCAAACGTGCTGCGTAACGAGAATGAACCTCATTGGTTATTGCTGAAGCTCAAACGTGCTGCGTAACACGAGAATGAACCTCATTGGTTTTTGCTGAAGCTCAAACGTGCTGCGTAACACGAGAATGAACCTCATTGGTTCTTGCTGAAACTCAAACGTGCTGCGTAACACGAAACTAAACCTCACTGGTTTTTGCTGAAGCTAAAATGTGCTGCATAACAAGAAAATGAACCTCAATGGTTCTTGCCGAAGCTCGAACGTGCTGCGTTACACGAGAATGAACCTCATTGGTTCTTGAGGAAGATCAAACGTGCTGCATAACACGAGAATGAACGTCACTGGTTCTCGCTGAAGCTCAAATGTTCTGCGTAACACGAGAATGAACGTCATTGGTTCTTGGTGAAGCGCAAATGCGCGGCGTAAAACGAGAATGAACCTCATTGGTTCTTGCTGAAGCTCGAACGTGCTGTGTAATACGAGAATGAACCTCATTAGTTCTTGCTGAAGCTCAAACGTGCTGCGTAACACGAGAATGAACCTAATTGGTTCTTGCTGAAGCTCAAACGTGCTGCGTAACACGAGAATGAACCTCATTGGTCCTTGCTGAAGCTCAAACGTGCTGCGTAACATGAGAATGAACATCAATGGTTCTTGCTGAAGCTCAAACGTGCTCCGTAAGAAAATAATCCTCATTGGTTCTTGCTGAAGCTCAAACGTGCTGTGTAATACGAGAATGAACCTCATTAGTTCTTGCTGAAGCTCAAACGTGCTGCGTAACACCAGAATGAACCTCATTGGTTCTTGCTGAAGCTCAAACGTGCTGCGTAACACGAGAATGAACCTCATTGGTTCTTGCTGAAGCTCAAACGTGCTGCGTAACATGAGAATGAA
Organism: Coreius guichenoti; assembly: GCA_039654105.1. Lineage (NCBI taxonomy): Eukaryota > Metazoa > Chordata > Actinopteri > Cypriniformes > Gobionidae > Coreius > Coreius guichenoti. The sequence goes on from CM077175.1 coordinate 42,777,375, forward strand.
CCTCATTGGTTCTTGCTGAAGCTCAAACGTGCTGCGTAACACGAGAAGAAACCTCATTGGTTCTTGCAGAAGCTCAAACGTGCTGCGTAACACGAGAATGAACCTCATTGGTTCTTGCTGAAGCGCAAATGTGCGACGTAACACGAGAATGAACCTCACTGGTTCTCGCTGAAGCTCAAACGTGCTGCGTAACACAAGAATGAACCTCATTGGTTCTTGCAGAAGATCAAACGTGCAGCGTAACACAAGAATGAACCTCATTGGTTCTCGCTGAAGCTCAAACGTGCTGCGTAACGAGAATGAACCTCACTGGTTCTTGCTGAAGCTCAAACGTGCTGCGTAACACGAGAATGAACCTCATTGGTTCTTGCTGAAGCTCAAACGTGCTGCGTAACATGAGAATGAACCTCATTGGTTCTTGCTGAAGCTCAAACGTGCTGCGTAACACGAGAATAAACCTCATTGGTTCTTGCAGAAGCTCAAACGTGCTGCGTAACATGAGAATGAACCTCACTGGTTCTCGCTGAAGCTCAAACGTGCTGCGTAACACGAGAATGAACCTCATTGGTTCTTGCAGAAGATCAAACGTGCTGCGTAACACGAGAATGAACCTCATTGGTTCTCGCTGAAGCTCAAACGTGCTGCGTAACGAGAATGAACCTCATTGGTTATTGCTGAAGCTCAAACGTGCTGCGTAACACGAGAATGAACCTCATTGGTTTTTGCTGAAGCTCAAACGTGCTGCGTAACACGAGAATGAACCTCATTGGTTCTTGCTGAAACTCAAACGTGCTGCGTAACACGAAACTAAACCTCACTGGTTTTTGCTGAAGCTAAAATGTGCTGCATAACAAGAAAATGAACCTCAATGGTTCTTACCGAAGCTCGAACGTGCTGCGTTATACGAGAATGAACCTCATTGGTTCTTGAGGAAGATCAAACGTGCTGCATAACACGAGAATGAACGTCACTGGTTCTCGCTGAAGCTCAAATGTTCTGCGTAACACGAGAATGAACGTCATTGGTTCTTGGTGAAGCGCAAATGCGCGGCGTAAAACGAGAATGAACCTCATTGGTTCTTGCTGAAGCTCGAACGTGCTGTGTAATACGAGAATGAACCTCATTAGTTCTTGCTGAAGCTCAAACGTGCTGCGTAACACGAGAATGAACCTAATTGGTTCTTGCTGAAGCTCAAACGTGCTGTGTAACACGAGAATGAACCTCATTGGTCCTTGCTGAAGCTCAAACGTGCTGCGTAACATGAGAATGAACATCAATGGTTCTTGCTGAAGCTCAAACGTGCTCCGTAAGAAAATAATCCTCATTGGTTCTTGCTGAAGCTCAAACGTGCTGTGTAATACGAGAATGAACCTCATTAGTTCTTGCTGAAGCTCAAACGTGCTGCGTAACACCAGAATGAACCTCATTGGTTCTTGCTGAAGCTCAAACGTGCTGCGTAACACGAGAATGAACCTCATTGGTTCTTGCTGAAGCTCAAACGTGCTGCGTAACATGAGAATGAACCTCATTGGTTCTTGCTGAAGCTCAAACGTGCTGCGTAACACGAGAAGAAACCTCATTGGTTCTTGCAGAAGCTCAAACGTGCTGCGTAACGAGAATGAACCTCATTGGTTATTGCTGAAGCTCAAACGTGCTGCGTAACACGAGAATGAACCTCATTGGTTTTTGCTGAAGCTCAAACGTGCTGCGTAACACGAGAATGAACCTCATTGGTTCTTGCTGAAACTCAAACGTGCTGCTTAACACGAAACTAAACCTCACTGGTTTTTGCTGAAGCTAAAATGTGCTGCATAACAAGAAAATGAACCTCAATGGTTCTTGCCGAAGCTCGAACGTGCTGCGTTACACGAGAATGAACCTCATTGGTTTTTGAGGAAGATCAAACGTGCTGCATAACACGAGAATGAACGTCACTGGTTCTCGCTGAAGCTCAAATGTTCTGCGTAACACGAGAATGAACGTCATTGGTTCTTGGTGAAGCGCAAATGCGCGGCGTAAAACGAGAATGAACCTCATTGGTTCTTGCTGAAGCTCGAACGTGCTGTGTAATACGAGAATGAACCTCATTAGTTCTTGCTGAAGCTCAAACGTGCTGCGTAACACGAGAATGAACCTAATTGGTTCTTGCTGAAGCTCAAACGTGCTGCGTAACACGAAAATAAACCTCACTGGTTCTTGCTGAAGCTCAAACGTGCTGCGTAACACGAGAATGAACCTCATTGGTTCTTGCTGAAGCTCAAACGTGCTGCGTAACACGAGAATGAACCTCATTGGTTCTTGCTGAAGCTCAAACGTGCTGCGTAACATGAGAATGAACCTCATTGGTTCTTGCTGAAGCTCAAACGTGCTGCGTAACACGAGAATAAACCTCATTGGTTCTTGCAGAAGCTCAAACGTGCTGCGTAACATGAGAATGAACCTCACTGGTTCTCGCTGAAGCTCAAACGTGCTGCGTAACACGAGAATGAACCTCATTGGTTCTTGCAGAAGATCAAACGTGCTGCGTAACACGAGAATGAACCTCATTGGTTCTCGCTGAAGCTCAAACGTGCTGCGTAACGAGAATGAACCTCATTGGTTATTGCTGAAGCTCAAACGTGCTGCGTAACACGAGAATGAACCTCATTGGTTTTTACTGAAGCTCAAACGTGCTGCGTAACACGAGAATGAACCTCATTGGTTCTTGCTGAAACTCAAACGTGCTGCGTAACACGAAACTAAACCTCACTGGTTTTTGCTGAAGCTAAAATGTGCTGCATAACAAGAAAATGAACCTCAATGGTTCTTGCCGAAGCTCGAACGTGCTGCGTTACACGAGAATGAACCTCATTGGTTCTTGAGGAAGATCAAACGTGCTGCATAACACGAGAATGAACGTCACTGGTTCTCGCTGAAGCTCAAATGTTCTGCGTAACACGAGAATGAACGTCATTGGTTCTTGGTGAAGCGCAAATGCGCGGCGTAAAACGAGAATGAACCTCATTGGTTCTTGCTGAAGCTCGAACGTGCTGTGTAATACGAGAATGAACCTCATTAGTTCTTGCTGAAGCTCAAACGTGCTGCGTAACACGAGAATGAACATAATTGGTTCTTGCTGAAGCTCAAACGTGCTGCGTAACACGAGAATGAACCTCATTGGTCCTTGCTGAAGCTCAAACGTGCTGCGTAACATGAGAATGAACATCAATGGTTCTTGCTGAAGCTCAAACGTGCTCCGTAAGAAAATAATCCTCATTGGTTCTTGCTGAAGCTCAAACGTGCTGTGTAATACGAGAATGAACCTCATTAGTTCTTGCTGAAGCTCAAACGTGCTGCGTAACACCAGAATGAACCTCATTGGTTCTTGCTGAAGCTCAAACGTGCTGCGTAACACGAGAATGAACCTCATTGGTTCTTGCTGAAGCTCAAACGTGCTGCGTAACATGAGAATGAACCTCATTGGTTCTTGCTGAAGCTCAAACGTGCTGCGTAACACGAGAAGAAACCTCATTGGTTCTTGCAGAAGCTCAAACGTGCTGCGTAACGAGAATGAACCTCATTGGTTATTGCTGAAGCTCAAACGTGCTGCGTAACACGAGAATGAACCTCATTGGTTTTTGCTGAAGCTCAAACGTGCTGCGTAACACGAGAATGAACCTCATTGGTTCTTGCTGAAATTCAAACGTGCTGCGTAACACGAAACTAAACCTCACTGGTTTTTGCTGAAGCTAAAATGTGCTGCATAACAAGAAAATGAACCTCAATGGTTCTTGCCGAAGCTCGAACGTGCTGCGTTACACGAGAATGAACCTCATTGGTTCTTGAGGAAGATCAAACGTGCTGCATAACACGAGAATGAACGTCACTGGTTCTCGCTGAAGCTCAAATGTTCTGCGTAACACGAGAATGAACGTCATTGGTTCTTGGTGAAGCGCAAATGCGCGGCGTAAAACGAGAATGAACCTCATTGGTTCTTGCTGAAGCTCGAACGTGCTGTGTAATACAAGAATGAACCTCATTAGTTCTTGCTGAAGCTCAAACGTGCTGCGTAACACGAGAATGAACCTAATTGGTTCTTGCTGAAGCTCAAACGTGCTGCGTAACACGAGAATGAACCTCATTGGTCCTTGCTGAAGCTCAAACGTGCTGCGTAACATGAGAATGAACATCATTGGTTCTTGCTGAAGCTCAGACGTGCTCCGTAAGAAAATAATCCTCATTGGTTCTTGCTGAAGCTCAAACGTGCTGTGTAATACGAGAATGAACCTCATTAGTTCTTGCTGAAGCTCAAACGTGCTGCGTAACACCAGAATGAACCTCATTGGTTCTTGCTGAAGCTCAAACGTGCTGCGTAACATGAGAATGAACCTCATTGGTTCTTGCTGAAGCTCAAACGTGCTGCGTAACACGAGAAGAAACCTCATTGGTTCTTGCAGAAGCTCAAACGTGCTGCATAACATGAGAATGAACCTCACTGGCTCTCGCTGAAGCTCAAACGTGCTGCGTAACACGAGAATGAACCTCATTGGTTCTCGCTGAAGCTCAAACGTGCTGCGTAACGAGAATGAACCTCATTGGTTATTGCTGAAGCTCAAACGTGCTGCGTAACACGAGAATGAACCTCATTGGTTCTTGCTGAAGCTCAAACGTGCTGCGTAACACGAGAATGAACCTCATTGGTTCTTGCTGAAGCTCAAACATGCTGCGTAGCATGAGAATGAACCTCATTGGTTCTTGCTGAAACTCAAACGTGCTGCGTAACACGAAACTAAACCTCACTGGTTTTTGCTGAAGCTAAAATGTGCTGCATAACAAGAAAATGAACCTCAATGGTTCTTGCCGAAGCTCGAACGTGCTGCGTAACACGAGAATGAACGTCACTGGTTCTTGCAGAAGATCAAACGTGCTGCGTAACACGAGAATGAACGTTACTGGTTCTCACTGAAGCTCAAATGTTCTGCGTAACACGAGAATGAACCTCATTGGTTCATGATGAAGCTCAAACGTGCTGCGTAACACGAAAATGAACCTCACTGGTTCTTGCAGAAGCTCAAATGTGCTGCGTAACACGAGAATGAACCTCATTGGTTCTTGCTGAAGCTCAAATATGCTGCATAACGAGAATGAACCTCATTGGTTCTTGCAGAAGCTCAAATGTGCTGCGTAACACGAGAATGAACCTCATTAGTTCTTGCAGAAGCTCAAATGTGCTGCGTAACACGAGAATGAACCTCATTGGTTCTTGCTGAAGCTAAAACATGCTGCGTAACACAAGAATGAACCTCATTGGATCTTGCTGAATCTCAAACGTGCTGCGTAACACGAGAATGAACCTCATTGGTGCTGCGTAACACGAGAATGAACCTCATTGTTTATCGCTGAAGCTCAAATGTGCTGCATAACGAGAATGAACCTCATTGGTTCTTGCAAAAGCTCAAATGTGCTGCGTAACACGAGAATGAACCTCACTGGTTCTTGCTGAATCTCAAACGTGCTGCGTAACACAAGAATGAACCTCATTGGTGCTGCGTAACACGAGAATGAACCTCATTGGCTCTTACAGAAGCTCAAACGTGCTGCGTAACACGAGAATGAACCTCATTGGCTCTTGCTGAAGCTCAAACATGCTGCATAACACGAGAATGAATCTCATTGGTTCTTACAGAAGCTCAAACGTGCTGCGTAACAAGAGAATGAACCTCATTGGCTCTTGCTGAAGCTCAAACGTGCTGCGTAACACAAGAATGAACCTCATTGGCTCTTACAGAAGCTCAAAAGTGCTGTGTAACACGAGAATGAACCTCTTTGGTTCTTACGGAAGCTCAAACGTGCTGCGTAACACGAAAATGAACCTCACTGGTTCTTACAGAAGCTCAAACGTGCTGCGTAACACGAGAATGAACCTCATTGGCTCCTACGGAAGCTCATACGTGCTGCGTAACACGAGAATGAACCTCATTGGTTCTTGCTGAAGCTCAAACGTGCTGCGTAACACGAAAATGAACCTCATTGGCTCTAACAGAAGCTCAAATGTGCTGCGTAACACAAGAATGAACCTCATTGGCTCTTGCTGAAGCTCAAACGTGCTGCGTAACACAAAAATGAACCTCATTGGTTCTTACAGAAGCTCAAACGTGATGCGTAACACGAGAATGAACCTCACTGGTTCTTGCAGAAGCTAAAACGTGCTGCGTAACACGAGAATGAACCTCACTGGTTCTTGCAGAAGCTCAAATGTGCTGCGTAACACGAGAATGAACCTCATTGGTTCTTGCTGAAGCTCAAATGTGCGGCGTAACACAAGAATGAACCTCACTGGTTCTTGCTGAAGCTCAAACGTGCTGTGTAACACGAGAATGAATATCATTGGTTCTTGCTGAAGCGCAAATGTGCGGTGTAACACGAGAATGAACCTCATTGGTTCTTGCTGAAGCGCAAATGTGCGGCGTAACATGAGAATGAACCTTATTGGTTCTTGCTAAAGCTCGAACGTGCTGTGTAACACAAGAATGAACCTCATTGGTTCTTGCTGAAGCTCAGACATGATGTGTAACACGAGAATGAACCTCACTGGTTCTTGCTGAAGCTCAAACGTGCTGCGTAACACGAGAATGAACCTCATTGGTTTTTGCTGAAGCTCAAACGTGCTGTGTAATACGAGAATGAACCTCATTAGTTCTCGCTGAAGCTTGAACATGCTGCGTAATACGAGAATGAACCTCATTGGTTCTTGCTAAAGCTCAAATGTGCTGCATAACACGAGAATGAACCTCATTGGTTCTTGCTGAAGCTCAAACGTGCTGCGTAACACGAGAATGAACCACACTGGTTCTTGCAGAAGCTCAAATGTGCTACGTAACACGAGAATGAACCTCATTGGTTCTTACGGAAGCTCAAACGTGCTGCGTAACACGAAAATGAACCTCATTGGTTCTTACAGAAGCTCAAACGTGCTGCGTAACACGAGAATGAACCTCATTGGCTCCTACGGAAGCTCATACGTGCTGCGTAACACGAGAATGAACCTCATTGGTTCTTGCTGAAGCTCAAACGTGCTGCGTAACACGAGAATGAACCTCATTGGCTCTTGCTGAAGCTCAAACGTGCTGCGTAACACAAAAATGAACCTCATTGGTTCTTACAGAAGCTCAAACGTGCTGCGTTACACGAGAATGAACCTCACTGGTTCTTGCAGAAGCTCAAATGTGCTGCGTAACACGAGAATGAACCTCATTGGTTCTTGCTGAAGTGCAAATGTGCGGCGTAACATAAGAATGAACCTTATTGGTTCTTGCTAAAGCTCGAACGTGCTGCGTAACACGAGAATGAACCTCATTGGTTCTTGCTGAAGCTCAAACATGCTGTGTAACACGAGAATGAACCTCATTGGTTTTTGCTGAAGTGCAAATGTGCGGCGTAACATAAGAATGAACCTTATTGGTTCTTGCTAAAGCTCAAACGTGCTGCGTAACACGAGAATGAACCTCATTGGTTCTTGCTGAAGCTCAAACGTGCTGCGTTACACGAGAATGAACCTCACTGGTTCTTGCAGAAGCTCAAATGTGCTGCGTAACACGAGAATGAACCTCATTGGTTCTTGCTGAAGTGCAAATGTGCGGCGTAACATAAGAATGAACCTTATTGGTTCTTGCTAAAGCTCGAACGTGCTGCGTAACACGAGAATGAACCTCATTGGTTCTTGCTGAAGCTCAAACATGCTGTGTAACACGAGAATGAACCTCACTGGTTCTTGCTGAAGCGCAAATGCGCGGCGTAACACGAGAATGAACCTCATTGGTTCTTGCTGAAGCTCAAACGTGCTGTGTAATACGAGAATGAACCTCATTAGTTCTTGCTGAAGCTCGAACGTGCTGCGTAATACAAGAATGAACCTCATTGGTTCTTGCTGAAGCTCAAATGTGCTACATAACACGAGAATGAACCTCATTGGTTCTTGCAGAAGCTCAAATGTGCTACGTAACACGAGAATAAACCTCACTGGTTCTTGCAGAATCTCAAATGTGCTGCGTAACACGAGAATGAACCTCATTGGTTTTTGCTGAAGCTCAAATGTGCTGCGTAACGAGAATGAACCTCATTGGTTCTTGCAAAAGGTCAAATGTGCTGCTTAACACGAGAATGAACCTCATTGGTGCTGTGTAACACGAGAACGAACCTCATTGGCTCTTGCTGAAGCTCAAATGTGCTTTGTAATGAGAATGAACCTTATTGGTTCTTGCTGAAGCTCAAACGTGCTGCGTAACACGAGAATGAACCTCACTGGTTCTTGCTGAAGCTCAAACGTTCTGCGTAACACGAGAATGAACCTCATTGTTTATCGCTGAAGCTCAAATGTGTTGCGTAACGAGAATGAACCTCATTGGTTCTTGCAAAAGCTCAAATGTGCTGCGCAACACGAGAATGAACCTCATTGGTTCTTGCAGAAGCTAAAACGTGCTGCGTAACACAAGAATGAACCTCATTGGATCTTGCTGAATCTCAAATGTGCTGCGTAACACGAGAATGAACCTCATTAGTTCTTGCTGAAGCTCAAACGTGCTGCGTAACAAAAGAATGAACCTCATTGGTTTTTGCTGAAGCTCCAACGTGCTGCGTAACACGAGAATGAAGCTCAAATGTGCTGCGTAACACAAGAACGAACCTCATTGGTTCTTGCTGAAGCTAAAACGTTCTGCGTAACACAAGAATGAACCTCATTGGATCTTGCTGAATCTCAAATGTGCTGCGTAACACGAGAATGAACCTCATTAGTTCTTGCTGAAGCTCAAACGTGCTGCGTAACAAAAGAATGAACCTCATTGGTTTTTGCTGAAGCTCCAACGTGCTGCGTAACACGAGAATGAAGCTCAAATGTGCTGCGTAACACAAGAATGAACCTCATTGGTTCTTGCTGAAGCTAAAACGTTCTGCGTAACACAAGAATGAACCTCATTGGATCTTGCTGAATCTCAAACGTGCTGCGTAACACGAGAATGAAGCTCAAATGTGCTGCGTAACACGAGAATGAACCTCATTGGTTCTTGCTGAAGCTCAAACGTGCTGCGTAACAAAAGAATGAACCTCATTGATTCTTGCTGAATCTCAAACGTGCTGCGTAACACGAGAATGAAGCTCAAATGTGCTGCGTAACACAAGAATGAACCTCATTGGTTCTTTCTGAAGCTAAAACTAGCTGCGTAACACAAGAATGAACCTCACTGGATCTTGCTGAATCTCAAACGTGCTGCGTAGCACGAGAATGAAGCTCAAATGTGCTGCGTAACACGAGAATCAACCTCATTGGTTCTTGCTGAAGCTCAAACGTGCCTCGTAAAAAAAGAATGAACCTCATTGGTTCTTGCTGAAGCTCAAACGTGCTGCGTAACACGAGAATGAACCTCACTGGTTCTTGCTGAAGCTCAAACGCACTGCGTAACACGAGAATGAACCTCAATGGTTCTTGCTGAAGGTCAAACGTGCTGCGTAACATGAGAATGAACCTCATTGGTTCTTGCTGAAGCTCAAACGTACTGCGTAACACGAAAATAAATCTCACTGGTTTTTGCTGAAGCTAAAATGTGCTGCATAACAAGAAAATGAACCTCACTGGTTCTTGCTGAAGCGCAAATGTGCGACTTAACACGAGAATGAACCTCATTGGTTCTTGCTGAAGCTCAAACGTGCTGCGTAACACGAGAATGAACCTCACTGGTTCTTGCTGAAGCTCAAACGTGCTGCGTAACACGAGAATGAACCTCATTGGTTCTTGCTGAAGCTCAAACGTTCTGCGTAACATGAGAATGAACCTCACTGATTCTTGCTGAAGCTCAAACGTGCTGCGTAACACGAGAATAAACCTCATTGGTTCTTGCAGAAGCTCAAACGTGCTGCGTAACACGAGAATGAACCTCACTGGTTCTCGCTGAAGCTCAAACGTGCTGCATAACACGAGAATGAACCTCATTGGTTCTTGCAGAAGATCAAACGTGCTGCGTAACACGAGAATGAACCTCATTGGTTCTCGCTGAAGCTCAAACGTGCTGCGTAACGAGAATGAACCTCATTGGTTATTGCTGAAGCTCAAACGTGCTGCATAACACAAGAATGAACCTCATTGGTTCTTGCTGAAGCTCAAACGTGCTGCGTAACATGAGAATGAACCTCACTGGTTCTTGCTGAAGCTCAAACGTTCTGCGTAACACAAGAATGAACCTCATTGGATCTTGCTGAATCTCAAACGTGCTGCGTAACACGAGAATGAAGCTCAAATGTGCTGCGTAACATGAGAATGAACCTCATTGGATCTTGCTGAATCTCAAACGTGCTGCGTAACACAAGAATGAAGCTCAAATGTGCTGCGTAACACGAGAATGAACCTCATTGGTTCTTGCTGAAGCTCAAACGTGCTGCGTAACAAAAGAATGAACCTCATTGGTTCTTGCTGAATCTCAAAAGTGCTGCGTAACACGAGAATGAAGCTCAAACGTGCTGCGTAACACGAGAATGAACCTCATTGGTTCTTGCTGAAGCTCAAACGTGCTGCGTAACATGAGAATGAACCTCACTGGTTCTTGCTGAAGCTCAAACGTGCTGCGTAACACGAGAATAAACCTCATTGGTTCTTGCAGAAGCTCAAATGTGTTGCGTAACATGAGAATGAACCTCACTGGTTCTCGCTGAAGCTCAAACGTGCTGCGTAACACGAGAATGAACCTCATTGGTTCTTGCAGAAGATCAAACGTGCTGCGTAACACGAGAATGAACCTCAATGGTTCTTGCTGAAGGTCAAACGTGCTGCGTAACATGAGAATGAACCTCATTGGTTCTTGCTGAAGCTCAAACGTGCTGCGTAACACGAAAATAAATCTCACTGGTTTTTGCTGAAGCTAAAATGTGCTGCATAACAAGAAAATGAACCTCATTGGTTCTTGCTGAAGCGCAAATGTGCGACTTAACACGAGAATGAACCTCATTGGTTTTCGCTGAATTTCAAACGTGCTGCGTAACACGAGAATGAACCTCATTGGCTCTTGCTGAAGCTCAAACGTGCTGCGTAACATGAGAATGAACCGCATTGGTTCTCGCTGAAGCTCAAACGTGCTGCATAACACGAGAATGAACCTCATTGGTTCTTGCAGAAGATCAAACGTGCTGCGTAACACGAGAATGAACCTCATTGGTTCTCGCTGAAGCTCAAACGTGCTGCGTAACGAGAATGAACCTCATTGGTTATTGCTGAAGCTCAAACGTGCTGCGTAACACAAGAATGAACCTCATTGGTTCTTGCTGAAGCTCAAACGTGCTGCGTAACATGAGAATGAACCTCACTGGTTCTTGCTGAAGCTCAAACGTTCTGCGTAACACAAGAATGAAACTCATTGGATCTTGCTGAATCTCAAACGTGCTGCGTAACACGAGAATGAAGCTCAAATGTGCTGCGTAACATGAGAATGAACCTCATTGGATCTTGCTGAATCTCAAACGTGCTGCGTAACACAAGAATGAAGCTCAAATGTGCTGCGTAACACGAGAATGAACCTCATTGGTTCTTGCTGAAGCTCAAACGTGCTGCGTAACAAAAGAATGAACCTCATTGGTTCTTGCTGAATCTCAAACGTGCTGCGTAACACGAGAATGAAGCTCAAATGTGCTGCATAACACAAGAATGAACCTCATTGGTTCTTGCTGAAGCTAAAACGTGCTGCGTAACACAAGAATGAACCTCATTGGATCTTGCAGAATCTCAAACGTGCTGCGTAACACGAGAATGAACCTCATTGGTTCTTGCTGAAGCTCAAACGTGCTGCATAACACGAGAATGAACCTCATTGGTTCTTGCTGAAGCTCAAACGTGCTGCGTAACACGAGAATGAACCTCATTGGTTCTTGCTGAAGCTCAAACGTGTTGCGTAACATGAGAATGAACCTCATTGGTTCTTGCTGAAGCTCAAACGTGCTGCATAACACGAGAATAAACAACATTGGTTCTTGCAGAAGCTCAAATGTGCTGCGTAACATGAGAATGAACCTCACTGGTTCTCGCTGAAGCTCAAACGTGCTGCGTAACATGAGAATGAACCTCATTGGTTCTTGCTGAAGCTCAAACATGCTGCGTAACACGAGAATAAACGTCACTGGTTCTCGCTGAAGCTCAAACGTGCTGCGTAACACGAGAATGAACCTCATTGGTTCTTGCAGAAGATCAAACGTGCTACGTAACACGAGAATGAACCTCATTGGTTCTTGCTGAAGCTCAAACGTGCTGCGTAACACGAGAATGAACCTCATTGGTTCTTGCTGAAGCTCAAACGTGTTGCGTAACATGAGAATGAACCTCATTGGTTCTTGCTGAAGCTCAAACGTGCTGCATAACACGAGAATAAACAACATTGGTTCTTGCAGAAGCTCAAATGTGCTGCGTAACATGAGAATGAACCTCACTGGTTCTCGCTGAAGCTCAAACGTGCTGCGTAACATGAGAATGAACCTCATTGGTTCTTGCTGAAGCTCAAACATGCTGCGTAACACGAGAATAAACGTCACTGGTTCTCGCTGAAGCTCAAACGTGCTGCGTAACACGAGAATGAACCTCATTGGTTCTTGCAGAAGATCAAACGTGCTACGTAACACAAGAATGAACCTCATTGGTTCTCGCTGAAGCTCAAATGTGCTGCGTAACGAGAATGAACCTCATTGGTTCTTGCTGAAGCTCAAACGTGCTGCGTAACACGAGAATGAACCTCATTGGTTCTTGCTGAAGCTCAAACGTGCTGCGTAACACGAGAATGAACCTCATTGGTTCTTGCTGAAGCTCAAACGTGCTGCGTAACATGAGAATGAACCTCACTGGTTCTTGCTGAAGCTCAAACGTGCTGCGTAACACGAGAATAAACCTCATTGGTTCTTGCAGAAGCTCAAATGTGTTGCGTAACATGAGAATGAACCTCACTGGTTCTCGCTGAAGCTCAAACGTGCTGCGTAACACGAGAATGAACCTCATTGGTTCTTGCAGAAGATCAAACGTGCTGCGTAACACGAGAATGAACCTCATTGGTTCTCGCTGAAGCTCAAACGTGCTGAGTAACGAGAATGAACCTCATTGGTTATTGCTGAAGCTCAAACGTGCAGCGTAGCATGAGAATGAACCTCATTGGTTCTTGCTGAAACTCAAACGTGCTGCGTAACACGAGAATGAACGTCACTGGTTCTCACTGAAGCTCAAATGTTCTGCGTAACATGAGAATGAACGTCACTGGTTCTCGCTGAAGCTCAAATGTTCTGCGTAATACGAGAATGAACGTCATTGGTTCTTGCTGAAGCGCAAATGCGCGGCGTAAAACGAGAATGAACCTCATTGGTTCTTGCTGAAGCTCGAACGTGCTCCGTAAGAAGAAAATGAACCTCATTGGTTCTTGCTGAAGCTCAAACGTGCTGTGTAATACGAGAATGAACCTCATTAGTTCTTGCTGAAGCTCGAAAGTGCTGCTTAATACGAGAATGAACCTCATTGGTTCTTGCTGAAGCTCAAACGTGCTGCGTAACACGAGAATGAACCTCATTGGTTCTTGCTGAAGCTCAAACGTGCTGCGTAACATGAGAATGAACCTCACTGGTTCTTGCTGAAGCTCAAACGTTCTGCGTAACACAAGAATGAACCTCATTGGATCTTGCTGAATCTCAAACGTGCTGCGTAACACGAGAATGAAGCTCAAATGTGCTGCGTAACACGAGAATGAACCTCATTGGATCTTGCTGAATCTCAAATGTGCTGCGTAACACGAGAATGAACCTCATTGGTTCTTGCTGAAGCTCAAACGTGCTGCGTAACAAAAGAATGAACCTCATTGGTTCTTGCTGAATCTCAAACGTGCTGCGTAACACGAGAACGAAGCTCAAATGTGCTGCGTAACACAAGAATGAACCTCATTGGTTCTTGCTGAAGCTAAAACGTGCTGCGTAACACAAGAATGAACCTCATTGGATCTTGCAGAATCTCAAACGTGCTGCGTAACACGAGAATGAACCTTATTGGTTCTTGCTAAAGCTCGAACGTGCTGCGTAACAAGAGAATGAACCTCATTGGTTCTTGCTGAAGCTCAAACGTGCAGCGTAACACGAGAATGAACCTCATTGGTTCTTGCTGAAGCTCAAACGTGTTGCGTAACATGAGAATGAACCTCATTGGTTCTTGCTGAAGCTCAAACGTGCTGCGTAACACGAGAATAAACCTCATTGGTTCTTGCAGAAGCTCAAATGTGCTGCGTAACATGAGAATGAACCTCACTGGTTCTCGCTGAAGCTCAAACGTGCTGCGTAACATGAGAATGAACCTCATTGGTTCTTGCTGAAGCTCAAACGTGCTGCGTAACACGAGATTAAACCTCACTGGTTCTCGCTGAAGCTCAAACGTGCTGCGTAACACGAGAATGAACCTCATTGGTTCTTGCAGAAGATCAAACGTGCTGCGTAACACAAGAATGAACCTCATTGGTTCTCGCTGAAGCTCAAATGTGCTGCGTAACGAGAATGAACCTCATTGGTTCTTGCTGAAGCTCAAACGTGCTGCGTAACACGAGAATGAACCTCATTGGTTCTTGCTGAAACTCAAACGTGCTGCGTAACACGAAACTAAACCTCACTGGTTTTTGCTGAAGCTAAAATGTGCTGCATAACAAGAAAATGAACCTCAATGGTTATTGCCGAAGCTCGAACGTGCTGCATAACACGAGAATGAACGTCACTGGTTCTCACTGAAGCTCAAATGTTCTGCGTAACATGAGAATGAACGTCATTGGTTCTTGCTGAAGCGCAAATGCGCGGCGTAAAACGAGAATGAACCTCATTGGTTCTTGCTGAAGCTCAAACGTGCTGTGTAATACGAGAATGAACCTCATTAGTTCTTGCTGAAGCTCGAAAGTGCTGCTTAATACGAGAATGAACCTCATTGGTTCTTGCTGAAGCTCAAACGTGCTGCGTAACACAAGAATGAACCTCATTGGTTCTTGCAGAAGATCAAACGTGCTGCGTAACACAAAAATGAACCTCATTGGTTCTCGCTGAAGCTCAAACGTGCTGCGTAACACGAGAATGAACCTCATTGGTTCTTGCTGAAGCTCAAATGTGCTGCGTAACACGAGAATGAACCTCATTGGTTCTTGCTGAAGCTCAAACGTGCTGCGTAACACGAGAATAAACCTCATTGGTTCTTGCAGAAGCTCAAACATGCTGCGTAACATGAGAATGAACCTCACTGGTTCACGCTGAAGCTCAAACGTGCTGCGTAACACGAGAATGAACCTCACTGGTTCTTGCAGAAGATCAAACGTGCTGCGTAACACGAGAATGAACCTCATTGGTTCTCGCTGAAGCTCAAACGTGCTGCGTAACGAGAATGAACCTCATTGGTTCTTGCAGAAGATCAAACGTGCTGCGTAACACGAGAATGAACCTCATTGGTTCTCGCTGAAGCTCAAACGTGCTGCGTAACGAGAATGAACCTCATTGGTTCTTGCTGAAGCTCAAACGTGCTGCGTAACACGAGAATGAACCTCATTGGTTCTTGCTGAAGCTCAAACGTGCTGCGTAACACGAGAATGAACCTCATTGGTTCTTGCTGAAGCTCAAACGCGCTGCGTAGCATGAGAATGAACCTCATCGGTTCTTGCTGAAATTTAAACGTGCTGCGTAACACGAAACTAAACCTCACTGGCTTTTGCTGAAGCTAAAATGTGCTGCATAACAAGAAAATGAACCTCAATGATTCTTGCCGAAGCTCGAACGTGCTGCGTAACACGAGAATGAACGTCACTGGTTCTTGCAGAAGATCAAACGTGCTGCGTAACACGAGAATGAACGTCACTGGTTCTCGCTGAAGCTCAAATGTTCTGCGGAACACGATAATAAACGTCATTGGTTCTTGCAGAAGCTCAAATGTGCTGCGTAACACGAGAATGAACCTCATTGGTTCTTGCTGAAGCTCAAACGTGCTGCGTAACACGAAAATGAACCTCACTGGTTCTTGCAGAAGCTCAAATGTGCTGCGTAACACGAGAATGAACCTCATTGGTTCTTGCTGAAGCTCAAATATGCTGCGTAACGAGAATGAACCTCATTGGTTCTTGCAGAAGCTCAAATGTGCTGCGTAACACAAGAATGAACCTCATTGGTTCTTGCAGAAGCTCAAATGTGCTGCGTAACACGAGAATGAACCTCATTGGTTATTGCTGAAGCTAAATATGCTGCGTAACACAAGAATGAACCTCATTGGATCTTGCTGAATCTCAAACGTGCTGCGTAACACGAGAATGAACCACATTGGTGCTGCGTAACACGAGAATGAACCTCATTGTTTATCGCTGAAGCTCAAATGTGCTGCATAACGAGAATGAACCTCATTGGTTCTTGCAAAAGCTCAAATGTGCTGCGTAACACGAGAATGAACCTCACTGGTTCTTGCTGAATCTCAAACGTGCTGCGTAACACAAGAATGAACCTCATTGGTGCTGTGTAACACGAGAATGAACCTCATTGGTTCTTGCTGAAGCTCAAATGTTCTGCGTAACATGAGAATGAACGTCACTGGTTCTCGCTGAAGCTCAAATGTTCTGCGTAACACGAGAATGAACGTCATTGGTTCTTGCTGAAGCGCAAATGCGCGGCGTAAAACGAGAATGAACCTCATTGGTTCTTGCTGAAGCTCGAACGTGCTCCGTAAGAAGAAAATGAACCTCATTGGTTCTTGCTGAAGCTCAAACGTGCTGTGTAATACGAGAATGAACCTCATTAGTTCCTGCTGAAGCTCGAAAGTGCTGCTTAATACGAGAATGAACCTCATTGGTTCTTGCTGAAGCTCAAACGTGCTGCGTAACACGAGAATGAACCTCATTGGTTCTTGCTGAAGCTCAAACGTGCTGCGTAACATGAGAATGAACCTAACTGGTTCTTGCTGAAGCTCAAACGTTCTGCGTAACACAAGAATGAACCTCATTGGATCTTGCTGAATCTCAAACGTGCTGCGTAACACGAGAATGAAGCTCAAATGTGCTGCGTAACACGAGAATGAACCTCATTGGATCTTGCTGAATCTCAAACGTGCTGCGTAACACGAGAATGAAGCTCAAATGTGCTGCGTAACACGAGAATGAACCTCATTGGTTCTTGCTGAAGCTCAAACGTGCTGCGTAACAAAAGAATGAACCTCATTGGTTCTTGCTGAATCTCAAACGTGCTGCGTAACACGAGAATGAAGCTCAAATGTGCTGCGTAACACAAGAATGAACCTCATTGGTTCTTGCTGAAGCTAAAACGTGCTGCGTAAACACAAGAATGAACCTCATTGGATCTTGCAGAATCTCAAACGTGCTGCGTAACACGAGAATGAACCTCATTGGTTCTTGCTGAAGCTCAAACGTGCTGCGTAACACGAGAATGAACCTCATTGGTTCTTGCTGAAGCTCAAACGTGCAGCGTAACACGAGAATGAACCTCATTGGTTCTTGCTGAAGCTCAAACGTGTTGCGTAACATGAGAATGAACCTCATTGGTTCTTGCTGAAGCTCAAACGTGCTGCGTAACACGAGAATGAACCTCATTGGTTCTTGCTGAAACTCAAACGTGCTGCGTAACACGAAACTAAACCTCACTGGTTTTTGCTGAAGCTAAAATGTGCTGCATAACAAGAAAATGAACCTCAATGGTTATTGCCGAAGCTCGAACGTGCTGCGTAACACGAGAATGAACGTCACTGGTTCTCACTGAAGCTCAAATGTTCTGCGTAACATGAGAATGAACGTCACTGGTTCTCGCTGAAGCTCAAATGTTCTGCGTAACACGAGAATGAACGTCATTGGTTCTTGCTGAAGCGCGAACGTGCTCCGTAAGAAGAAAATGAACCTCATTGGTTCTTGCTGAAGCTCAAACGTGCTGTGTAATACGAGAATGAACCTCATTAGTTCTTGCTGAAGCTCGAAAGTGCTGCTTAATACGAGAATGAACCTCATTGGTTCTTGCTGAAGCTCAAACGTGCTGCGTAACACAAGAATGAACCTCATTGGTTCTTGCAGAAGATCAAACGTGCTGCGTAACACAAAAATGAACCTCATTGGTTCTCGCTGAAGCTCAAACGTGCTGCGTAACACGAGAATGAACCTCATTGGTTCTTGCTGAAGCTCAAATGTGCTGCGTAACACGAGAATGAACCTCATTGGTTCTTGCTGAAGCTCAAACGTGCTGCGTAACACGAGAATAAACCTCATTGGTTCTTGCAGAAGCTCAAACATGCTGCGTAACATGAGAATGAACCTCACTGGTTCTCGCTGAAGCTCAAACGTGCTGCGTAACACGAGAATGAACCTCATTGGTTCTTGCAGAAGATCAAACGTGCTGCGTAACACGAGAATGAACCTCATTGGTTCTCGCTGAAGCTCAAACGTGCTGCGTAACGAGAATGAACCTCATTGGTTCTTGCAGAAGATCAAACGTGCTGCGTAACACGAGAATGAACCTCATTGGTTCTTGCTGAAGCTCAAACGCGCTGCGTAGCATGAGAATGAACCTCATCGGTTCTTGCTGAAACTTAAACGTGCTGCGTAACACGAAACTAAACCTCACTGGTTTTTGCTGAAGCTAAAATGTGCTGCATAACAAGAAAATGAACCTCAATGATTCTTGCCGAAGCTCGAACGTGCTGCGTAACACGAGAATGAACGTCACTGGTTCTTGCAGAAGATCAAACGTGCTGCGTAACACGAGAATGAACGTCACTGGTTCTCGCTGAAGCTCAAATGTTCTGCGGAACACGATAATGAACGTCATTGGTTCTTGCAGAAGCTCAAATGTGCTGCGTAACACGAGAATGAACCTCATTGGTTCTTGCTGAAGCTCAAACGTGCTGCGTAACACGAAAATGAACCTCACTGGTTCATGCAGAAGCTCAAATGTGCTGCGTAACACGAGAATGAACCTCATTGGTTCTTGCTGAAGCTCAAATATGCTGCGTAACGAGAATGAACCTCATTGGTTCTTGCAGAAGCTCAAATGTGCTGCGTAACACAAGAATGAACCTCATTGGTTCTTGCAGAAGCTCAAATGTGCTGCGTAACACGAGAATGAACCTCATTGGTTATTGCTGAAGCTAAATATGCTGCGTAACACAAGAATGAACCTCATTGGATCTTGCTGAATCTCAAACGTGCTGCGTAACACGAGAATGAACCTCATTGGTGCTGCGTAACACGAGAATGAACCTCATTGTTTATCGCTGAAGCTCAAATGTGCTGCATAACGAGAATGAACCTCATTGGTTCTTGCAAAAGCTCAAATGTGCTGCGTAACACGAGAATGAACCTCACTGGTTCTTGCTGAATCTCAAACGTGCTGCGTAACACAAGAATGAACCTCATTGGTGCTGTGTAACACGAGAATGAACCTCATTGGTTCTTGCTGAAGCTCAAACGTGCTGCGTAACACGAAAATGAACCTCACTGGTTCTTGCAGAAGCTCAAATGTGCTGCGGAACACGAGAATGAACCTCATTGGTTCTTGCTGAAGCTCAAATATGCTGCGTAACGAGAATGAACCTCATTGGTTCTTGCAGAAGCTCAAATGTGCTGCGTAACATAAGAATGAACCTCACTGGTTCTTGCAGAAGCTCAAATGTGCTGCGTAACACGAGAATGAACCTCATTGGTTATTGCTGAAGCTAAAACATGCTGCGTAACACAAGAATGAACCTCATTGGATCTTGCTGAATCTCAAACGTGCTGCGTAACACGAGAATGAACCTCATTGGTGCTGCGTAACACGAGAATGAACCTCATTGTTTATCGCTGAAGCTCAAATGTGCTGCATAACGAGAATGAACCTCATTGGTTCTTGCAAAAGCTCAAATGTGCTGCGTAACACGAGAATGAACCTCACTGGTTCTTGCTGAATCTCAAACGTGCTGCGTAACACAAGAATGAACCTCATTGGTGCTGCGTAACACGAGAATGAACCTCATTGGCTCTTACAGAAGCTCAAACGTGCTGCGTCACACGAGAATGAAACTCATTGGCTCTTGCTGAAGCTCAAACGTGCTGCGTAACACGAGAATGAATCTCATTGGTTCTTACAGAAGCTCAAACGTGCTGCGTAACACAAGAATGAACCTCATTGGCTCTTGCTGAAGCTCAAACGTGCTGCGTAACACAAGAATGAACCTCATTGGCTCTTACAGAAGTTCAAAAGTGCTGTGTAACACGAGAATGAACCTCATTGGTTCTTACAGAAGCTCAAACGTGCTGCGTAACACGAGAATGAACCTCATTGGCTTCTACGGAAGCTCATACGTGCTGCGTAACATGAGAATGAACCTCATTGGTTCTTGCTGAAGCTCAAACGTGCTGCGTAACACGAAAATGAACCTCACTGGCTCTAACAGAAGCTCAAACGTGCTGCGTAACACAAGAATGAACCTCATTGGCTCTTGCTGAAGCTCAAACGTGCTGCGTAACACAAGAATGAACCTCATTGGCTCTCGCTGAAGCTCAAACGTGCTGCGTAACACAAGAATGAACCTCATTGGTTCTTACAGAAGCTCAAACGTGTTGCGTAACACGAGAATGAACCTCATTGGCTCTTACAGAAGCTCAAACGTGCTGCGTAACACGAGAATGAACCTCATTGGTTCTTGCTGAAGCTCAAACGTGCTGCGTAACACGAAAATGAACCTCATTGGCTCTAACAGAAGCTCAAACATGCTGCGTAACACAAGAATGAACCTCATTGGTTCTTGCTGAAGCTCAAACGTGCTGCGTAGCACGAGAAGGAACCTCATTGGTTCTTACAGAAGCTCAAACGTGCTGCGTAACACAAGAATGAACCTCATTTGTTATTACAGAAGCTCAAACGTGCTGCGTAACACGAGAATGAACCTCATTGGCTCTTACAGAAGCTCAAACGTGCTGCGTAACACGAGAATGAACCTCATTGGTTCTTGCTGAAGCTCAAACGTGCTGCGTAACACAAGAATGAACCTCATTGGCTCTTACAGAAGCTCAAACGTGCTGCTTAACACGAGAATTAACCTCACTGGCTCTTACAGAAGCTCAAACGTGCTGCGTAACACGAGAATGAACCTCATTGGCTCCTATGGAAGCTCAAACGTTCTGCGTAACATGAGAATGAACCTCATTGGTTCTTGCTGAAGCTCAAACATGCTGCATAACATGAGAATGAACCTCATTGGTTCTTAAATGAAGCTCAAACGTGCTGCTTAACACGAGAATGAACCTCATTGGTTCTTGCTGAAGCTCAAACGTGCTGCGTAACAGGAGAATGAACCTCATTGGCTCTTACAGAAGCTCAAAAGTGCTGTGTAACACGAGAATGAACCTCATTGGTTCTTACGGAAGCTCAAACGTACTGCGTAACACGAAAATGAACCTCATTGGTTCTTACAGAAGCTCAAACGTGCTGTGTAACACGAGAATGAACCTCATTGGCTCCTAAGGAAGCTCATACGTGCTGCGTAACACGAGAATGAACCTCATTGGTTCTTGCTGAAGCTCAAACGTGCTGCGTAACACGAAAATGAACCTCATTGGCTCTAACAGAAGCTCAAACGTGCTGCGTAACACAAGAATGAACCTCATTGGCTCTTGCTGAAGCTCAAACGTGCTGCGTAAACAAGAATGAACTTCATTGGCTCTCGCTGAAGCTCAAACGTGCTGCGTAACACGAGAATGAACCTCATTGGCTTTTGCTGAAGTTCGAACGTGCTGTGTAACACAAGAATGAACCTCATTGGTTCTTACAGAAGCTCAAACGTGCTGCGTAACACGAGAATGAACCTCATTGGCTCTTACAGAAGCTCAAACGTGCTGCGTAACACGAGAATGAACCTCATTGGTTCTTGCTGAAGCTCAAACGTGCTGCGTAACACAAAAATGAACCTCATTGGCTCTAACAGAAGCTCAAACGTGCTGCGTACCACGAGAATGAATCTCATTGGTTCTTGCTGAAGCTCAAACGTGCTGCGTAGCACGAGAATGAACCTCATTGGTTCTTTCTGAAACTCAAACGTGTTGCGTAACACGAAAGTAAACCTCACTGGTTTTTGCTGAAGCTAAAATGTGCTGCATAACAAGAAAATGAACCTCATTGGTTCTTACAGAAGCTCAAACGTGCTGCGTAACACGAGAATGAACCTCATTGGTTCTTGCTGAAGCTCAAACGTGCTGCGTAACACGAGAATGAACCTCATTGGCTCTTACAGAAGCTCAAACGTGCTGCGTAACATGAGAATGAACCTCATTGGTTCTTGCTGAAGCTCAAACGTGCTGCTTAACACGAGAATGAACCTCATTGGCTCTTACAGAAGCACAA
The DNA here is from genome assembly GCA_039654105.1 of Coreius guichenoti. NCBI lineage: Eukaryota > Metazoa > Chordata > Actinopteri > Cypriniformes > Gobionidae > Coreius > Coreius guichenoti. The sequence goes on from CM077175.1 coordinate 42,799,740, forward strand.
ACGTGCTGCGTAACACGAGAATGAACCTCATTGGTTCTTGCTGAAGCTCAAACGTTCTGCGTAACATGAGAATGAACCTCATTGGTTCTTGCTGAAGCTCAAACATGCTGCATAACATGAGAATGAACCTCATTGGTTCTTGCTGAAGCTCAAACGTGCTGCTTAACACGAGAATGAACCTCATTGGTTCTTGCTGAAGCTCAAACGTGCTGCGTAACAGGAGAATGAACCTCACTGGTTCTTGCTGAAGCTCAAACGTGCTGCGTAGCACGAGAATGAACCTCATTGGTTCTTGCTGAAACTCAAACGTGTTGCGTAACACGAAAGTAAACCTCACTGGTTTTTGCTGAAGCTAAAATGTGCTGCATAACAAGAAAATGAACCTCAATGGTTCTTGCCGAAGCTCGAACGTGCTGCGTAACACGAGAATGAACCTCACTGGTTCTTGCAGAAGATCAAACGTGCTGCGTAACACGAGAATGAACCTCACTGGTTCTTGCTGAAGCTCAAATGTTCTACGTAACACGATAATGAACGTCATTGGTTCTTGCAGAAGCTCAAATGTGCTGCGTAACACGAGAATGAACCTCATTGGTTCTTGCTGAAGCTCAAATATGCTGCGTAACCAGAATGAACCTCATTGGTTCTTGCAGAAGCTCAAATATGCTGCGTAACATGAGAATGAACCTCATTGGTTCTTGCAGAAGCTCAAATGTGCTGCGTAATACGAGAATGAACCTCATTGGTTCTTGCTGATGCTCAAATATGCTGCGTAACGAGAATGAACCTCATTGGTTCTTGCAGAAGCTCAAACGTGCTGCGTAACACGAGAATGAACCTCACTGGTTCTTGCTGAAGCTAAAACATGCTGCGTAACGAGAATGAACCTCATTGGTTCTTGCAGAAGCTCAAATGTGCTGCATAACACGAGAATGAACCTCATTGGTTCTTGCTGAAGCTCAAATATGCTGCGTAACGAGAATGAACCTCATTGGTTCTTGCAGAAGCTCAAACGTGCTGCGTAACACGAGAATTAACCTCACTGGTTTTTGCTAAAGTTAAAACATGCTGCGCAACACAAGAATGAACCTCATTGGTTCTTGCTGAATCTCAAACGTGCTGCGTAACACGAGAATGAACCTAATTGGTGCTGCGTAACACGAGAATGAATCCCATTGGTTCTTGCTGAAGCTCAAACGTGCTGCGTAACACGAGAATGACCCTCATTGGCTTTTATAGAAGCTCAAACGTGCTGCGTAACATGAGAATAAACCTCATTGGTTCTTGCTGAAGCTCAAATGTGCTGCATAACGAGAATGAACCTCATTGGTTCTTGCAAAAGCTCAAATGTGCTGCGTAACACGAGAACGAACCTCACTGGTTCTTGCTGAAGCTAAAACGTGCTGCGTAACACAAGAATGAACCTTGCTGAAGCTCAAACGTGCTGCGTAACACAAAAATGAACCTCATTGGTTCTTGCTGAAGCTCAAATATGCTGCGTAACGAGAATGAACCTCATTGGTTCTTGCAGAAGCTCAAATATGCTGCGTAACACGAGAATGAACCTCATTGGTTCTTGCAGAAGCTCAAATGTGCTGCGTAACACGAGAATGAACCTCATTGGTTCTTGCTGAAGCTCAAATATGCTGCGTAACGAGAATGAACCTCATTGGTTCTTGCAGAAGCTCAAACGTGCTGCGTAACACGAGAATGAACCTCACTGGTTCTTGCTGAAGCTAAAACATGCTGCGTAACGAGAATGAACCTCACTGGTTCTTACGGAAGCTCAAACGTGCTGCGTAACACGAAAATGAACCTCATTGGCTCTTACAGAAGCTCAAACGTGCTGCGTAACACAAGAATGAACCTCATTGGTGCTGTGTAACACGAGAATGAACCTCATTGGTTCTTGCTGAAGCTCAAATGTTCTGCGTAACATGAGAATGAACGTCACTGGTTCTCGCTGAAGCTCAAATGTTCTGCGTAACACGAGAATGAACGTCATTGGTTCTTGCTGAAGCGCAAATGCGCGGCGTAAAACGAGAATGAACCTCATTGGTTCTTGCTGAAGCTCGAACGTGCTCCGTAAGAAGAAAATGAACCTCATTGGTTCTTGCTGAAGCTCAAACGTGCTGTGTAATACGAGAATGAACCTCATTAGTTCCTGCTGAAGCTCGAAAGTGCTGCTTAATACGAGAATGAACCTCATTGGTTCTTGCTGAAGCTCAAACGTGCTGCGTAACACGAGAATGAACCTCATTGGTTCTTGCTGAAGCTCAAACGTGCTGCGTAACATGAGAATGAACCTAACTGGTTCTTGCTGAAGCTCAAACGTTCTGCGTAACACAAGAATGAACCTCATTGGATCTTGCTGAATCTCAAACGTGCTGCGTAACACGAGAATGAAGCTCAAATGTGCTGCGTAACACGAGAATGAACCTCATTGGATCTTGCTGAATCTCAAACGTGCTGCGTAACACGAGAATGAAGCTCAAATGTGCTGCGTAACACGAGAATGAACCTCATTGGTTCTTGCTGAAGCTCAAACGTGCTGCGTAACAAAAGAATGAACCTCATTGGTTCTTGCTGAATCTCAAACGTGCTGCGTAACACGAGAATGAAGCTCAAATGTGCTGCGTAACACAAGAATGAACCTCATTGGTTCTTGCTGAAGCTAAAACGTGCTGCGTAAACACAAGAATGAACCTCATTGGATCTTGCAGAATCTCAAACGTGCTGCGTAACACGAGAATGAACCTCATTGGTTCTTGCTGAAGCTCAAACGTGCTGCGTAACACGAGAATGAACCTCATTGGTTCTTGCTGAAGCTCAAACGTGCAGCGTAACACGAGAATGAACCTCATTGGTTCTTGCTGAAGCTCAAACGTGTTGCGTAACATGAGAATGAACCTCATTGGTTCTTGCTGAAGCTCAAACGTGCTGCGTAACACGAGAATGAACCTCATTGGTTCTTGCTGAAACTCAAACGTGCTGCGTAACACGAAACTAAACCTCACTGGTTTTTGCTGAAGCTAAAATGTGCTGCATAACAAGAAAATGAACCTCAATGGTTATTGCCGAAGCTCGAACGTGCTGCGTAACACGAGAATGAACGTCACTGGTTCTCACTGAAGCTCAAATGTTCTGCGTAACATGAGAATGAACGTCACTGGTTCTCGCTGAAGCTCAAATGTTCTGCGTAACATGAGAATGAACGTCATTGGTTCTTGCTGAAGCGCGAACGTGCTCCGTAAGAAGAAAATGAACCTCATTGGTTCTTGCTGAAGCTCAAACGTGCTGTGTAATACGAGAATGAACCTCATTAGTTCTTGCTGAAGCTCGAAAGTGCTGCTTAATACGAGAATGAACCTCATTGGTTCTTGCTGAAGCTCAAACGTGCTGCGTAACACAAGAATGAACCTCATTGGTTCTTGCAGAAGATCAAACGTGCTGCGTAACACAAAAATGAACCTCATTGGTTCTCGCTGAAGCTCAAACGTGCTGCGTAACACGAGAATGAACCTCATTGGTTCTTGCTGAAGCTCAAATGTGCTGCGTAACACGAGAATGAACCTCATTGGTTCTTGCTGAAGCTCAAACGTGCTGCGTAACACGAGAATAAACCTCATTGGTTCTTGCAGAAGCTCAAACATGCTGCGTAACATGAGAATGAACCTCACTGGTTCTCGCTGAAGCTCAAACGTGCTGCGTAACACGAGAATGAACCTCATTGGTTCTTGCAGAAGATCAAACGTGCTGCGTAACACGAGAATGAACCTCATTGGTTCTCGCTGAAGCTCAAACGTGCTGCGTAACGAGAATGAACCTCATTGGTTCTTGCAGAAGATCAAACGTGCTGCGTAACACGAGAATGAACCTCATTGGTTCTCGCTGAAGCTCAAACGTGCTGCGTAACGAGAATGAACCTCATTGGTTATTGCTGAAGCTCAAACGTGCTGCGTAACACGAGAATGAACCTCATTGGTTCTTGCTGAAACTTAAACGTGCTGCGTAACACGAAACTAAACCTCACTGGTTTTTGCTGAAGCTAAAATGTGCTGCATAACAAGAAAATGAACCTCAATGATTCTTGCCGAAGCTCGAACGTGCTGCGTAACACGAGAATGAACGTCACTGGTTCTTGCAGAAGATCAAACGTGCTGCGTAACACGAGAATGAACGTCACTGGTTCTCGCTGAAGCTCAAATGTTCTGCGGAACACGATAATGAACGTCATTGGTTCTTGCAGAAGCTCAAATGTGCTGCGTAACACGAGAATGAACCTCATTGGTTCTTGCTGAAGCTCAAACGTGCTGCGTAACACGAAAATGAACCTCACTGGTTCATGCAGAAGCTCAAATGTGCTGCGTAACACGAGAATGAACCTCATTGGTTCTTGCTGAAGCTCAAATATGCTGCGTAACGAGAATGAACCTCATTGGTTCTTGCAGAAGCTCAAATGTGCTGCGTAACACAAGAATGAACCTCATTGGTTCTTGCAGAAGCTCAAATGTGCTGCGTAACACGAGAATGAACCTCATTGGTTATTGCTGAAGCTAAATATGCTGCGTAACACAAGAATGAACCTCATTGGATCTTGCTGAATCTCAAACGTGCTGCGTAACACGAGAATGAACCTCATTGGTGCTGCGTAACACGAGAATGAACCTCATTGTTTATCGCTGAAGCTCAAATGTGCTGCATAACGAGAATGAACCTCATTGGTTCTTGCAAAAGCTCAAATGTGCTGCGTAACACGAGAATGAACCTCACTGGTTCTTGCTGAATCTCAAACGTGCTGCGTAACACAAGAATGAACCTCATTGGTGCTGTGTAACACGAGAATGAACCTCATTGGTTCTTGCTGAAGCTCAAACGTGCTGCGTAACACGAAAATGAACCTCACTGGTTCTTGCAGAAGCTCAAATGTGCTGCGGAACACGAGAATGAACCTCATTGGTTCTTGCTGAAGCTCAAATATGCTGCGTAACGAGAATGAACCTCATTGGTTCTTGCAGAAGCTCAAATGTGCTGCGTAACATAAGAATGAACCTCACTGGTTCTTGCAGAAGCTCAAATGTGCTGCGTAACACGAGAATGAACCTCATTGGTTATTGCTGAAGCTAAAACATGCTGCGTAACACAAGAATGAACCTCATTGGATCTTGCTGAATCTCAAACGTGCTGCGTAACACGAGAATGAACCTCATTGGTGCTGCGTAACACGAGAATGAACCTCATTGTTTATCGCTGAAGCTCAAATGTGCTGCATAACGAGAATGAACCTCATTGGTTCTTGCAAAAGCTCAAATGTGCTGCGTAACACGAGAATGAACCTCACTGGTTCTTGCTGAATCTCAAACGTGCTGCGTAACACAAGAATGAACCTCATTGGTGCTGCGTAACACGAGAATGAACCTCATTGGCTCTTACAGAAGCTCAAACGTGCTGCGTCACACGAGAATGAAACTCATTGGCTCTTGCTGAAGCTCAAACGTGCTGCGTAACACGAGAATGAATCTCATTGGTTCTTACAGAAGCTCAAACGTGCTGCGTAACACAAGAATGAACCTCATTGGCTCTTGCTGAAGCTCAAACGTGCTGCGTAACACAAGAATGAACCTCATTGGCTCTTACAGAAGTTCAAAAGTGCTGTGTAACACGAGAATGAACCTCATTGGTTCTTACAGAAGCTCAAACGTGCTGCGTAACACGAGAATGAACCTCATTGGCTTCTACGGAAGCTCATACGTGCTGCGTAACATGAGAATGAACCTCATTGGTTCTTGCTGAAGCTCAAACGTGCTGCGTAACACGAAAATGAACCTCACTGGCTCTAACAGAAGCTCAAACGTGCTGCGTAACACAAGAATGAACCTCATTGGCTCTTGCTGAAGCTCAAACGTGCTGCGTAACACAAGAATGAACCTCATTGGCTCTCGCTGAAGCTCAAACGTGCTGCGTAACACGAGAATGAACCTCATTGGCTTTTGCTGAAGTTCAAACGTGCTGCGTAACACGAAAATGAACCTCATTGGTTCTTACAGAAGCTCAAACGTGCTGCGTAACACAAGAATGAACCTCATTGGTTCTTACAGAAGCTCAAACGTGTTGCGTAACACGAGAATGAACCTCATTGGCTCTTACAGAAGCTCAAACGTGCTGCGTAACACGAGAATGAACCTCATTGGTTCTTGCTGAAGCTCAAACGTGCTGCGTAACACGAAAATGAACCTCATTGGCTCTAACAGAAGCTCAAACATGCTGCGTAACACAAGAATGAACCTCATTGGTTCTTGCTGAAGCTCAAACGTGCTGCGTAGCACGAGAAGGAACCTCATTGGTTCTTACAGAAGCTCAAACGTGCTGCGTAACACAAGAATGAACCTCATTTGTTATTACAGAAGCTCAAACGTGCTGCGTAACACGAGAATGAACCTCATTGGCTCTTACAGAAGCTCAAACGTGCTGCGTAACACGAGAATGAACCTCATTGGTTCTTGCTGAAGCTCAAACGTGCTGCGTAACACAAGAATGAACCTCATTGGCTCTTACAGAAGCTCAAACGTGCTGCTTAACACGAGAATTAACCTCACTGGCTCTTACAGAAGCTCAAACGTGCTGCGTAACACGAGAATGAACCTCATTGGCTCCTATGGAAGCTCAAACGTTCTGCGTAACATGAGAATGAACCTCATTGGTTCTTGCTGAAGCTCAAACATGCTGCATAACATGAGAATGAACCTCATTGGTTCTTAAATGAAGCTCAAACGTGCTGCTTAACACGAGAATGAACCTCATTGGTTCTTGCTGAAGCTCAAACGTGCTGCGTAACAGGAGAATGAACCTCATTGGCTCTTACAGAAGCTCAAAAGTGCTGTGTAACACGAGAATGAACCTCATTGGTTCTTACGGAAGCTCAAACGTACTGCGTAACACGAAAATGAACCTCATTGGTTCTTACAGAAGCTCAAACGTGCTGTGTAACACGAGAATGAACCTCATTGGCTCCTAAGGAAGCTCATACGTGCTGCGTAACACGAGAATGAACCTCATTGGTTCTTGCTGAAGCTCAAACGTGCTGCGTAACACGAAAATGAACGTCATTGGCTCTAACAGAAGCTCAAACGTGCTGCGTAACACAAGAATGAACCTCATTGGCTCTTGCTGAAGCTCAAACGTGCTGCGTAAACAAGAATGAACTTCATTGGCTCTCGCTGAAGCTCAAACGTGCTGCGTAACACGAGAATGAACCTCATTGGCTTTTGCTGAAGTTCGAACGTGCTGTGTAACACAAGAATGAACCTCATTGGTTCTTACAGAAGCTCAAACGTGCTGCGTAACACGAGAATGAACCTCATTGGCTCTTACAGAAGCTCAAACGTGCTGCGTAACACGAGAATGAACCTCATTGGTTCTTGCTGAAGCTCAAACGTGCTGCGTAACACAAAAATGAACCTCATTGGCTCTAACAGAAGCTCAAACGTGCTGCGTACCACGAGAATGAATCTCATTGGTTCTTGCTGAAGCTCAAACGTGCTGCGTAGCACGAGAATGAACCTCATTGGTTCTTTCTGAAACTCAAACGTGTTGCGTAACACGAAAGTAAACCTCACTGGTTTTTGCTGAAGCTAAAATGTGCTGCATAACAAGAAAATGAACCTCATTGGTTCTTACAGAAGCTCAAACGTGCTGCGTAACACGAGAATGAACCTCATTGGTTCTTGCTGAAGCTCAAACGTGCTGCGTAACACGAGAATGAACCTCATTGGCTCTTACAGAAGCTCAAACGTGCTGCGTAACATGAGAATGAACCTCATTGGTTCTTGCTGAAGCTCAAACGTGCTGCTTAACACGAGAATGAACCTCATTGGCTCTTACAGAAGCACAAACGTGCTGCGTAACACGAGAATGAACCTCATTGGTTCTTGCTGAAGCTCAAACGTTCTGCGTAACATGAGAATGAACCTCATTGGTTCTTGCTGAAGCTCAAACATGCTGCATAACATGAGAATGAACCTCATTGGTTCTTGCTGAAGCTCAAACGTGCTGCTTAACACGAGAATGAACCTCATTGGTTCTTGCTGAAGCTCAAACGTGCTGCGTAACAGGAGAATGAACCTCACTGGTTCTTGCTGAAGCTCAAACGTGCTGCGTAGCACGAGAATGAACCTCATTGGTTCTTGCTGAAACTCAAACGTGTTGCGTAACACGAAAGTAAACCTCACTGGTTTTTGCTGAAGCTAAAATGTGCTGCATAACAAGAAAATGAACCTCAATGGTTCTTGCCGAAGCTCGAACGTGCTGCGTAACACGAGAATGAACCTCACTGGTTCTTGCAGAAGATCAAACGTGCTGCGTAACACGAGAATGAACCTCACTGGTTCTTGCTGAAGCTCAAATGTTCTACGTAACACGATAATGAACGTCATTGGTTCTTGCAGAAGCTCAAATGTGCTGCGTAACACGAGAATGAACCTCATTGGTTCTTGCTGAAGCTCAAATATGCTGCGTAACCAGAATGAACCTCATTGGTTCTTGCAGAAGCTCAAATATGCTGCGTAACATGAGAATGAACCTCATTGGTTCTTGCAGAAGCTCAAATGTGCTGCGTAATACGAGAATGAACCTCATTGGTTCTTGCTGATGCTCAAATATGCTGCGTAACGAGAATGAACCTCATTGGTTCTTGCAGAAGCTCAAACGTGCTGCGTAACACGAGAATGAACCTCACTGGTTCTTGCTGAAGCTAAAACATGCTGCGTAACGAGAATGATCCTCATTGGTTCTTGCAGAAGCTCAAATGTGCTGCATAACACGAGAATGAACCTCATTGGTTCTTGCTGAAGCTCAAATATGCTGCGTAACGAGAATGAACCTCATTGGTTCTTGCAGAAGCTCAAACGTGCTGCGTAACACGAGAATTAACCTCACTGGTTTTTGCTAAAGTTAAAACATGCTGCGCAACACAAGAATGAACCTCATTGGTTCTTGCTGAATCTCAAACGTGCTGCGTAACACGAGAATGAACCTAATTGGTGCTGCGTAACACGAGAATGAATCCCATTGGTTCTTGCTGAAGCTCAAACGTGCTGCGTAACACGAGAATGACCCTCATTGGCTTTTATAGAAGCTCAAACGTGCTGCGTAACATGAGAATAAACCTCATTGGTTCTTGCTGAAGCTCAAATGTGCTGCATAACGAGAATGAACCTCATTGGTTCTTGCAAAAGCTCAAATGTGCTGCGTAACACGAGAACGAACCTCACTGGTTCTTGCTGAAGCTAAAACGTGCTGCGTAACACAAGAATGAACCTTGCTGAAGCTCAAACGTGCTGCGTAACACAAAAATGAACCTCATTGGTTCTTGCTGAAGCTCAAATATGCTGCGTAACGAGAATGAACCTCATTGGTTCTTGCAGAAGCTCAAATATGCTGCGTAACACGAGAATGAACCTCATTGGTTCTTGCAGAAGCTCAAATGTGCTGCGTAACACGAGAATGAACCTCATTGGTTCTTGCTGAAGCTCAAATATGCTGCGTAACGAGAATGAACCTCATTGGTTCTTGCAGAAGCTCAAACGTGCTGCGTAACACGAGAATGAACCTCACTGGTTCTTGCTGAAGCTAAAACATGCTGCGTAACGAGAATGAACCTCACTGGTTCTTACGGAAGCTCAAACGTGCTGCGTAACACGAAAATGAACCTCATTGGCTCTTACAGAAGCTCAAACGTGCTGCGTAACACAAGAATGAACCTCATTGGCTCTTGCTGAAGCTCAAACGTGCTGCGTAACACGAAAATGAACCTCATTGGTTCTTACGGAAGCTCAAACGTGCTGCGTAACACAAGAATGAACCTCATTGGCTCTTGCTGAAGCTCAAACGTGTTGCGTAACACGAAAATGAACCTCATTGGTTCTTACAGAAGCTCAAACGTGCTGCGTAACACGAGAATGAACCTCATTGGTTCTTACAGAAGCTCAAACGTGCTGCTTAACACGAGAATGAACCTCATTGGTTCTTGCTGAAGCTCAAACGTGCTGCGTAACACGAAAATGAACCTCATTGGTTCTTACAGAAGCTCAAACGTGCTGCGTAACACGAGAATGAACCTCATTGGTTCTTGCTGAAGCTCAAACGTGCTGCGTAACACGAAAATTAACCTCATTGGCTCTTACAGAAGCTCAAACGTGCTGCGTAACACAAGAATGAACCCCATTGGCTCTTGCTGAAGCTCAAACGTGCTGCGTAACACGAAAATGAACCTCATTGGTTCTTACAGAAGCTCAAACGTGCTGCGTAACACGAGAATGAACCTCATTGGTTCTTACAGAAGCTCAAACGTGCTGCTTAACACGAGAATGAACCTCATTGGTTCTTACTGAAGCTCAAACGTGCTGCGTAACACGAAAATGAACCTCATTGGTTCTTATGGAAGCTCAAACGTGCTGCGTAACACGAGAATGAACCTCATTGGTTCTTACAGAAGCTCAAACGTGCTGCTTAACACGAGAATGAACCTCATTGGTTCTTGCTGAAGCTCAAACGTGCTGCGTAACAGGAGAATGAACCTCATTGGTTCTTGCTGAAGCTCAAACGTGCTGCGTAACAGGAGAATGAACCTCATTGGTTCTTGCTGAAGCTCAAACGTGCTGCGTAACACGAGAATGAACCTCATTGGTTCTTACAGAAGCTCAAACGTGCTGCTTAACACGAGAATGAACCTCATTGGTTCTTGCTGAAGCTCAAACGTGCTGCGTAACACGAGAATGAACCTCATTGGTTCTTGCTGAAGCTCAAACGTGCTGCGTAACACGAGAATGAACCTCATTGGTTCTTGCTGAAGCTCAAACGTGCTGCGTAACACGAGAATGAACCTCATTGGTTCTCGCTCGTCAATCGAACATGCTATTTAGCTTTCGTTTACCACAACTGATGTGTGAGCTGATGTGAATAAAAGCCTAAATTCAATCTGTTCATCATATAAAGCAATTGTGTCTCTTTAGAAAATTTTGAACTAAACCGCTCAGTTCATATGGATTAGTTTTACAATGTCTTTATGAACTTTTTGAAGCATCAAAGCACTTTTTGATCTTCATTTGTGTTCTATCCTTTAATGGAAATTTTCATAAAATTATTGGATAATGTCCTGGCAGAAAATTACCAGTATATTTTCCGTTTTTATTTTTTACAGTGTACAAGCTGAATAAAAACCTGTTCATTCCAAATGTTGGTGTTGGTTAAGGAGATTCCCCCTTACATATGTAAAGCACTTTGAATACCCAGAAAAGCGCTATATAAATGTAATAAATTATAATTAATGAATTATTGTTAAATGTAATTGACACTGAAAATCCAATATAGATCATTTAACTAACGATCTTTTTAAATACATTCAATTTAAAAAATCAATAACTTAGAAATAACAATAATTTAAAACTATTTTAATGTTTTATATACCCAAAACGCAAGTTGCAGAATTATTAAATGCATAGCATTTCAATTCAATTATGTGGTAAGTGTCTGTTTAGCTGATTTTAATTTGTGTAATTGAGCATTTGAAAATAATATTTGACAGTCGAATAGATGTAGTTGTATGTGTGTCCTTGTTTGAATCTAGCTGTAGTGTTTCTAAAGATACAATAATAACTCCCCCTGCTGTGTAAAATGAAAACTTCAGTCATGAGTGTCTGTAAGAATTAACATAAGACAAGCAAGCAAAGCTGATTAATCAGCTGTTACATTGCCATCCAGTCTCAATGGGAACTTAATGAAATACTTAATAAAAGTATTAATTTCTTTACAAAAAAAAACCTTACTGGCCACAAACTTTTGAACGGTATTGTACTAAGGTGAGTTAAGGCAGATCTCAAGATTTTTAGTGAATACCTTACAGTAAGTATAGGCTTAACATGCAATCATAAACTGAAGTTTTGCTCTGTTTTTTACACAAGTCTATCACATGGCATCAGAAGACTTGGAATATAGCGCACAAATAATGTGGTCTACCTTTATGATACTTTTAGTGCTTTTACGACCTTATTTAATCTTGAAAGATTCAGTACCTGGTCTGGCTGGTCATCATCAAAGCAGGTAAAAGAAGAATGAAAGCCATGTGGGTTTGGAAAAACATGAGCGTGTACATGATGACAGAATTTTTATTTTTGGATGAAATATCTCTTTGTGAAGTCGGATGGGACAGAGCCTCTGGTCCAAGATGTACCAATGACAGAGAGAAAGTATGGTGCAAGATCAGAGAAGATATTTTGGATCAAGAAGGCAGGTGGTCACATGGTGGGTGGTAGAAAGCTGCGCAGCTTCTCCTCTGGCATGGTCTCAAAAAAGTCTGGATCAGAGTGGGTTGTGTATACGGCTGTGGGCTACTGATGTTGACCACTTTGTTTTTGAAGTAGACGAAGAAGGGGAACAGGCTGGGGGTGGGCAACGGGGGGGCAACATCCTGACTACACTGCTCAGGATCTAAATAAAGAGGTTGATGAGGAATGCCTCTGTGTTTTGGGCACTTGGATCATGTACCTTTCCTGCATCAGCTCACTCTGTTTCCACTCCACTATTTCTAAATGCACATTTGTCCATAAAAATGCGTTATTCAGTGCGACTGGTGGAAGCGTGCACAGAGGGCAGACCCGACTAATCGATAATGAGAATCGTTATCGATGATTTTCATTATTGATTATTATCGATTTTATCGACTAGTTGTTGCAGCCCTAATCTATCCATCATAAAAGTGCATCCATCCATCATAAAAGTGCTCCACACGGCTCCGGGGGTTAATAAAGGCCTTCTGAAGCGAAGCCATGCGTTTGTGGAAGAAAAATATCCATATTTAAAACTTTACAAACTGTAATCTCTAACTTCCGCTGAGTGTCGTCTGCGTGTTCACGAGAGACTGGTGTTCCACCGTATGACGAGCGGTGACGAATCTTGGTTCTAGATTTGGTATGGATGCACTTTTATGGACTTCAAAACAGAAACAGCCATTCACTGCCATTATAAAGGTTGTAAGAGCCAGGACATTTTTTAATATAACTCCGATTGTATTCCTCTGAAAGAAGAAAGTCATACACACCTAGGATGGCTTGAGGGGGAGCAAATCATGGGTTAATTTTCATTTTTGGGTGAACTATCCCTTTAAACATTATAGTCGGTGTGTTTTTAACAACATAAGTTGCTGCATAAGAACGATGGTGTACTTGGATGTTCTTGAATCATTTACTTACGGTTAAGTAGTTGTCCTGAAGAATTTGAGAACCATTTTTTTTTTTTTTTGACGTTTTGATAGCTTTGATTGATACCTGCGGTTTTCCTCCAAGCCAGTAGGTGCCGCTGAACTCCGAGTCACACGAACGTTTCATTCGGGGAAGTTCTCGAGTGAACATCCTGCAGACAGTGGATTGAAATTTCTAAAGCTCTCTCAGAGTTGTCAACAAATCTCTGCGGAGCTGCATATCTATATTAGCATCGAGCTGACCCAATGCAAACCTCTTGCATGCAGAGGAACCGTCGCAGCTCTGCTCAAATAAGCGCCTTTCAGTGCTAGCAGTGCGAGTTTCTGGCTGTTTTCTCTAATCTGTGTCGCTTTAGCTAGTTAGCGTATCTCCCACAGCCGCCCGGATGCGGTGAAGCCCCGCAGCTTTAGCTTCAGCTCTGGCCTTCAATCATGTCAAGCACTCGGCAACAGCAATCTGGCGGTGCCGCGGGGTCCGTCCCCGGGACGAGCTCTGGGAGTATGAGCAGCGGCGGCGGCGCCGGTGGAGCGAACAGCGGGAGCAGCGGCGCTCAGAACGGTAACAGCTCGGGTAACGGGGTGTCCTCGCGGACTCTGGGCTCGGTAGCCGAGGGACAGAGCGGTCGACTGGGCTCTTCGAGCAGGAAAAGACCCCTGTACAACGGTCTGATCAATCCGTATGAGGACAAGAGTAATGATTTTGTATGGTAAGTCCATAGCGAGGTCTAAATCCACTTGATAATGAAGTTTCAGTTAGTTTGTTTTGAACAATTTCCCACACGCGGGCTTAAAGGGGTAGTTCACCCAAAAATTCTGTCATTAATATCTCTCCCTCATGTCGTTCCAAACCCGTAAGACATTCGTTCATCTTCGGAACACTAATTAAGATATTTTTGATGAAATCTGAGAGCTCTCTGATTCCTCCATAGACAGTAATATAATTAACACTTTCAAGGTCTAGAAAGGTAGTGTTATGAAGCGACGAGGATACTTTTTGTGCGCAAAAACAAACAAAAATAACGACTTTATTCAACAATTTCTTCACATCTCCTACGCAGTTTCCGTTGTAAATAGTGCAGCGCTTTCGAGTTCTACGGCAGCCGATACTGTTCACGTGAGCACGATGCATGCGTGTGATGATGAAGCATGAGCTGCACTGTATTTACAACGGAAACTGCGTAGGAGACGTGAAGAAAGAAATTGTTGAATAAAGTCGTTATGTTTGTTTGTTTTTGCGCACAAAAAGTATTCTCGTCGCTTCATAACATTAAGGTTGAACCACTGGAGTCACATGGACTATTTTAACGATGTTTATACTTCCTTTCTGGGCCTTGAAAGTGTTAATTAAATTGCTGTCTATGGAGGGTCAGAGAGCTCAAGGATTTCATAAATATCTTAATTAGTGTTCTGAAGATGAACGAAGGTCTTACGGGTTTGGAACGACATGAGGGAGAGTAATTAATGACTGAATTTTCATTTTTGGGTGAACTGTCCCTTTAAATTCCAGGTGTATCTGGCAAATCCTGTGATTTCTCCTCATGTAATTCCACGGATAAAGCTAATTGATAATTGTCAACATGGTTTTAAAAGGACGGTTCTCCCATTTAGGAAAAGTCTGTCGTCGTGTACTACTTACCATGTTGTTTTGAACCTGTATGATATTCTTTTTTTCTCTGGAGTACAAAATGAGATATTACACACACACCCCCGGTTTCACAGACAAGGCTTAAAGGGATAGTTTCCACAAAAAATGAAAATTCTGTCTTAATTTCGAATTGTTCCAAACCTGTTTGAATTTCTTTCTTCTGCTGAACACAAAAGATGATATTTTGAAGAATGTCGGTAACCAAACAGTTGATGGGTTGATAGTATTTTCCACCCCATACTATGGAAGTCAATGGGTGTTTGGTTCCCCATGTTTTTCAAAATGTCATCTTTTGTGTTCAGCAGAAGAAAGAAATTCATACAGGTTAGGAACAACTTGAGGGTGAGTAAATGATGACAGAATTTTCATTTTTCGGTGAACTAACTCTTAAGATAAGCTAGTCCCAGACTAAAATGCATGTTTGAGCTGTTTTAACTGAAAGCAACTTGCACTGATATATCTTAAATATGTCAGTGCCATTGTTTTGTCTCAAGATGCAATGATTTTTTTCTAAGGCACGTTTATAAAAGCCACTTAAATGTCCTAATTGAACTAAGGCCTAATCCTGGTTTAATCGAAGCTTTGTCTGTAAAACCAGGCCATGATGTTAGAGGCAACAGTTTGTTGTCAAAACGGTGTGATTTTTGCCAACAATCCCAGAAAGTCATACAAGTTTAATGATTTTTGGTTGAACTTGTATATCTGACAAACTTAAAGTAATTTTGATTTTGAAACGTGTGTGTGTGTGTTTATAGAGAGAGAGAGAGAGAGAGAGAGAGAGAGAGAGCTGTTGTCATTAAATTATTTTTAATGCTTTACCCTTTCAGTCAAAATGATGCTGATAATATAATTTGCGATGTAAAAAAAAAAAAATGAAAATAATTTTTTAATAGTGGTCTCAGACTTTTAAACTCCACTGTATAATTCAAAACAACAGTCAAGTCTCAGCCTTCTGTTGATGTGTTGGAAAAGGGAAGCAAGTCTTGCATGTGTCATGATTTTTTCGTTTGTTTTTTTTTTTCTTAACAGCCCTATATGTTTTGAGATGATAGAGGAAGCTCACATGACAAAGTGTGGCCACAGTTTCTGGTGAGAAGATCTTGTTCTCTAAACCAAGAGTTTATTGTTGCCTTTTTGTGTTGCATTTTCCAGACCATTTATAGCTTTCAATCAAACAATCATGTCTTTATTTCTATTCAGTTATAAATGTATACGACAGAGTTTAGAGGACAGCAACAGATGCCCAAAATGTAATTATATCATTGACAATGTGGATCAACTTTACCCCAACTTCTTAGGTATGTGTATGCTAACGCATGTCAGTTGTTTTTTGCATACTTGTCTAATTTGACGTCCTCAAACCTTATTGTAAAACTGTCTAATTGCTTAATAATGTGATTCTCTAATTGTTTTACAGTGAATGAACTGATCCTAAAACAAAAACAGAGATCTGAAGAGAAGCGTCTGAAACGAGATCATCCTGTAAGTGCACCCGGCTCACCATTTGTATAATGAGTGGAAACCATTTAAACAAATATGATTGACTTTTGTAGGTAGTTTGTAGCACATTAAATGATGTCTTATTGTTTGTTTCATATGCTGTTTATAGAATGGAACCAAATGGCAGGTTTTCCAAGACGTCCTTGGCGCAGATCAAGAGAATATGGATTTAGCCAATGTCAACTACATATTAGAGTACCTGTTGCAAAAAAAGAAACAACTGGAGGCGGTTGGTATACTTTTCCAGATAATATTACTGTTGCAACACTTATGGGTTCTTCAGACACACAGGGAATAGCCATTTTATATTAGCGTTTTATTCACATGAGTTGAAACTGACCGAAAAGTGCTGCTTATGGTGTTGAAACACCTAAGATTGGTGGAGATTGTTATTCTGTAGATTTTGTTTTTAGTGGATCAAATTAAACCCACATTTGACAATTTATGATCACACAAGCCTTAATGTAACAATCCACTGTTTTTAAATTCCAAAGCGTAACGGCTGTGACAAATAGAAGACCAAATAAATCACAATCCACTTTTTTACCACTGCAGCATGGCAGTTCTTGTGAAAGAATATACAATTTTATAACACTATGTCCTAACTACATGCGATAAAAGGCGTCTTTTCAATGTTAATTTGAGTTTTTGTCCTAACCAGCCGCGACGGCGACACACAATGATTCTATTTTAGAAACGGTTTCTATTTATGCGACGTCGCGGCTGGAACAACAACACAAAACATGGCAATGATAATCTCAGGTAATGTTTATGTGCTTTATTTAATGATAAAGTGTCCATAACACACACAGTTTCTGCCAGTCTCATGTTAATCTTGAGTATCTATAGAGTAGTGTTGATCCTTCATATCTCCCAAGAGTCTTTAGTTTTATCATATTTATAAAAGACAGATACGCTGTACCGATTCTTTCTGAAAACAGCCGAGTCCGTGGAGGCGTGCAGTGGGCGGAGCTAAAGAGTCATGAGCGCACACACAAAATACATCATGCCATTATCCCTGGATAACTCTTGATTCACTATACGTTGGTGTTGTTCACATTATATGCACTTACGCGCCGATTGCCAACAAAACACACATTTGATGCAGTTTCACTCACCGCCTGCGGTTTCCACTCATGACCGGGAACAAACACACACACTTGCAGAACTCCGGAAACACAAACTGCATCCGCTGTTCCCTTAACGCTGGGTTATTTGTGAAGCTGAACAAGGTGATCTTTCCCTCACACCAGAAACACACTTCTTTAGTGACATTGTTGATCTCGTGTCTAAAAACACAATGACAGTAATGATGTTACATATGACACTGAAGCTTCAAAGCGCGTATCGAGTACGCAGCACAATTTCACATGAAGCTCCGTTTCGGATCGCGTATTGTTTTCAGAGAAACACATGATCAATGAAAAATGAAGCCTCACTTTCTTTCCAGTCACGTGAATGCTTCACTTTGCGTGTCAGAATGTTTGAACACAAACCAACTCTACGGGTTTTTGGAAGTTTGGAAGTCCATTTATTAACATTTTTTATATATAAGCCTATACCCCATATTACATTGTCATATATTTTGCCATTATAAACAGTTTAAAAAGCATAAAATAATTAGAGCACAATTTTTTCGCATCAAACAACTCTGTTGGTATTATTATAATTATTATTGTTACATTTAATTTATTGCCACACTGAATTATATTATCAGAAAACTGAACATTTAGCATTGTCAGGCTTTTATTTGTGCTTAATAGATAAAACAACGGCGCTGCGCACTCGGGTTCATGGCTGCTGTAAATTTGACCTGCCAGAAGATGGCACTATTTTCGACACTCCTGATGCTTCAAATCTTTTCCGAAACAATGAGGGGAAAGCCTTGGTGCTTCATGAGGCTTAATTTGCCCATCCCTAAATGCTAGCGCTGCCGACGGCTTTCGTAACCCGAACAAAGCTCGTTGAAGGGTCGCGCTCTTGCTCTCGTTGGTGTGTGTGTGTGCTCATCCTCCACCGTTTATGACGTCATACATGGCCATACTCGAAAACAAACTTTCCGAAACTTGTTTGAATCCTGAAGGAGTGTATTTGGCACAGAAATACTCGTTTTTTGAAACTTTGGCCATGTTTAGCATGAGAATCAACTCTTTAACAGTGTAAATAAGTCAGAATGCATGACATATCATTAGACCCCCCTTTAAAAGCATGTAATGTGACTTTGAATATCATTTAGTGCTCAGCTTTGTAACGTAGTCGTACTAAAAGCAACAATGGATAATTCACCTCAGATCCTGAAATGAAACAAATGGAAACAAGAACGTTAAAACTGTGAACAAACAAGTATATTCTATGACAAAGATTGTTTTGATTATGTACTTATACATTTCCGTCAAGATTAATCTCTGGTGCCGTACACCCTTCGTGAGAGCTCGCCCACACACTGTTCTGATTGGCTGTGGTTTTTGATTGATTTTGTCACATCTCATAGTCGCGTCGCGTCTAATGTGGACAGACAAATTGCTTGACGCTGGAATCTTATCGCATTGCGTCTAGTTAGGACACGGTGTAATACTGAAAATATTACAATAGTGATAAAATGTGTTTTTAAGTGAAAACATCAAAACCTGCAGTTAGTAAATCTGATCTGTCAAATGTTAGTTATGTGATCACTTTATAATAACCTTTTATTAAATCTTAATCAGCATGAACAAGCATTATTACATTAAAGATTTGTCACTGTTTATTGTTGCTGAAAGCTGCTTGTGTGTCGTGTGTTGTCACAATCATTTGTGTTTATAAAGGGACACAAACCCCCTGATGTGTGACTCCTAAAGTTGGTCTTTTGCTGATCTTTCACTGATCTCTGTCCACAGGAATCACAAGCTGCTCAGCGCCAGATCTTAATGGAATTCCTGAAAGAAGCCAGAAGAAATAAAAGAGAGGTTTAGCCTCAACATCTATTTTTTAAAATGTTGAATGCACAGTTGACAGCTATGATGCCATTAACTCATAAAGTCTCTCTGTCTTTACTTCAACAGCAACTGGAGCAGCTACAAAAAGAACTGAACTTTTTGGAAGAGGATATCAAACGAGTCGAGGTCAGTTTAGTATGGTTAACCAGAATTGTCAGAGATGGAACCTTCAAATTTTGAACAGTAGTTTACATCTGATGCGTATGTTTTTTATTTCAAGGAAATGAGCGGTATGTACTCACCAGTGAGTGACATGGACCCCAATTTAGACAGTACTGTACCCCAGTTTGAAGCTCCCTCACCTGCACCCAGGTAAGACCTCACTGCATTTCATATTGATCCAAATTTTTTTTCCTCATTAAAAATTATTTCACACAAAGAAATTAATGGCCTTTCTACACATGTGAGATGCCAACCTAATTATTGACATTTATGCAGTGTTTTTCCATTTCTGTCTACAGCAGTAGCATAATAGACCCTACAGAATACATTCAGCCTCCTTTTGGTGGAAGCTCACAGGTAACTTTTTTTCATTAATTGTTCCTGTTTGCTGTTATAGCTGGTTCATATCCCTTGGAGTAATGCTGATATTCACTCTTTATTGCTTTTTAGGGTAAAAGACAAACATGGTACAACAGCACTCTGGCGTCACGGCGGAAGAGACTGACGGCACACTTTGAGGATCTAGAGCAGTGTTATTTCTCCAATAGGATGTCCCGAATAACAGGTTGGTTGATTCAAAGCAACATATACCGTTTATAAATCTATATATCTGTTTATAAAAAAAAAAAAAAACTGTAATATCGTTATATTTTACACAGTCGCTTTTCTTGTTAATAGATGACAGCAGGACTGTTAACCAGCTGGATGATTTCATGGAGTGTCTATCAAAATTTACCCGATACAACTCTGTGAGGCCTCTGGCCACCCTCTCTTATGCTAGTGACCTCTATAATGGCTCCAGTATTGTGTCCAGGTAAGGTTGCAAAAACTTAATTGAAGTGGTTAAAAGGATTAGTTTACTTCAAAATGAAAATTTCCTGATAATTTACTCACCCCCATCTCATCCAAGATGTTCATGTCTTTCTTTCTTCAGTCGAAAAGAAATTAAGTTTTTTTTTTTTGAGGGAAAACGTTCCAGGATTTTTCTCCACATAATGGACTTAAATGGCAACCAACGGGTTATTGTTGAACATTTATATACTTTTTAACCTCAAATGCTCGACTTCGGTGTTGTTCTTCTTCATGGCGTATGACATCATCACATCGGAAAGGTCACATGACGTAGGTGGAAGAACCGACCCAGTGTTAAAATGAATGTGCAAAGACTAAATCAAACGGCCTTTACAAAAATAAAGGTAAAACAACGATGTCGGACAATTTTAAAGTTGGAGGAGAACATGAGATGGAGTTTTTCGGCACTGGGTCGGTTCTTCCACCTACGTCACGCGTGACCTTTCCGACGTGATGACATCATACACCGTGAAGAATCACAACACCGAAGTCGAGCATTTGAGGTTAAAAAGTATATAAATGTTTATTTTTTTTTTTTTAAATGTCCGATGGTTTGTCTAGATAAGACCCTATTCCTCGTCTGGGATCGTGCAGAGCCTCTGAAGCCCTTCCTTTGAAACTGCATTGATTTGGACCTTCAACCGTTGGTTGCCATTGAAGTCCATTATGTGGAGAAAAATCCTGGAATGTTTTCCTTAAACTTAATTTCTTTTCGACTGAAGAAAGAAAGACATGAACGTCTTGGATGAGATGGGGGTGAGTAAATTATCAGGACATTTGCGTTTTTGAAGTGAACTAATCCTTCAAGACTACATGTTGTTGGACTTTAATCTTTGTTCATTTCCTTTTTTTAAGTAACCACCAGAGGGTAGTATTGTATTACTGAATAACATCACAAATACTGACTGAGCATTTTGAAAAGTATCCATTTTCCAAAAGTTGAAATTGTGGGCTGTTTCAAGGTGTGCTTTAATGTATATCCAGTTTTTTTTTTTTTTTCTCTCATTTGTTTTTCTTATATATCATTTGTATGAGCTCTATCCCTGTTTTTTAAAATACCATTTATTACAAAACAATGCTTATCTTTAACCATGCATTCTCATTAATCAGTCATTAATTACACTGATTACAGTCTTCTGGACCTTAAGTACAACATTACACCTCAACAGTTCTCATCTTATTTATAGTTGAAAGGAATAGCTTGTGGTGAATCAGATGTTAATTCAAAACTACTCTGACTGATACATGTGAGGCAGTTGAGGATTTGTTCAGGCTATTTATAAATTGCTTTAAAAGATTCATTTAAAAAAAAAAGTAATATTTTCACAAATTGGACTACAGGTCTCGCTGTATGCTTGTTTCGGGCTACCAGCGAGGACGGTGTCTGAGAACAAGATTCAGGCTATTTTTTTTTTTAAAGAAGTTGGTAACACTTTACAATAAGGTTTCATTTGTTAACATTAGTTAATGTATGAACTAACCATGAGCAGTACATTTGTACATTTGTTAATCTTGGTTAATGTTAATAAAAATACAGCTGTTCATTTTAGTTCAAAGTGCATGAACTAATGTTAACAAATACAACGTCAAATCATCAAATCAACTTGATTTTAGCAAATGGTCTTAGTAAATGTTGAAATTAACATTAACAAAGATTAATAAATGTAGAAGTGCAGTTCATGTTAACTAATGAAACCTTATTGTAAAGTGTTACCAAGAAATTAATACTATAAAAGATTGCTGTTTTCCACAAAAATATTGAGCAGCACAACTGTTTTCATCATTGATAATAATAGGAATTGTTACTTGCACCATATCAGAATGATTTCTGAAGGATCATGTGATGAAGACTGGAGTAATGACAAAATAAATAAATAGGAATAAAAATAGTAAAAGGAATAAATTACATTTAAAATGTAATAGAAATAGATAGAAAGTTATTTTAAATTGTAATATTTCACAATATTATTATTATTATTATTTTTTTAATAGTGAGCATAAGAGACTTTCAAAAACATTTAAAAAAAAATATTTTCAAACTTTTAAACAATAGTGTATATATGACCCTGGAGCACAAAACCAGTCATGCGTCTCACGGGTATATTTGTGGCAATAGCCAACAATACATTGTATGGGTCAAAATTATCCATTTTTCTTTTATGCCAAAAATCATTAGGATATTAAGATCATGTTCCATGAAGATATTTTGTAAATTTCCTACCGTAAATATATAAAAAATGTATTATTAGTAGTAATATGCATTGCTAAGGACTTCATTTGGACAACTTTAAAGGAGATTTTCTCAATATTTCGATTTTTTTGCACCCTCAGATTCCAGATTTTCAAATATTGTCCTTTCCTAACAAACCATACATCAATGGAAAGATTATTTATAAAAAATGACTGGTTTTGTGGTCCAGGGTCACATATTTCATGGGGTACCTAGTCTTTCTATTTTTACACATTACACACGTTTAAACAGTTTTCTTTTGCAGATTTAACAGTGCAGGAAACACGATCCGAGAATTGTTTCTTCCGCTTCTGTGAAAGATGGAACTGTTAGTGTTAACGAATCCGAACGTCATAAAAATCATTTGGTTCAGTTCTCAATTCCTGACCGTAGTATTGGGTTTATAAATATAATCATTGGCTCAAACCAACCGTAATTTTCATATTTTATGTAATGTTCAGAAATATTACATCAATCCTCAACTAGCCAAAGAACATTGCTCGACTTTCATCACACCAACATTTTTCAGACATCCTTGTATCTGATCACCTAAGCGGCTGAGAGGCTGTTTGGATGCATTACAGCTCTTGTCTCTTTCAGTGTCTGTGTTTGAGTGGAAGTAGAGCAGATAATGAGCATGCACCGTCAGGAGAACTCGCTGTGCTAACACTTGTTCTGTCTCCTCTCTTTTCCCCCTCTTTTGCAGCATTGAGTTTGACCGCGACTGTGATTACTTTGCCATTGCCGGTGTCACTAAGAAAATTAAAGTGTTTGAATACGGCACTGTGATCCAGGATGCTGTGGACATTCATTATCCTGTCAACGAGATGACATGTAACTCTAAAATTAGGTATAAAGAGTGTCTGAAATCAGGGGTTGGCCTGAATGTTCTTGGTGGATTATGCAGTGGCATAATTTCTTCTGTCTTGTCTCTTTCCAGCTGTATCAGCTGGAGTAGCTACCACAAAAATCTGTTGGCGAGCAGCGACTACGAGGGGACTGTCATTCTTTGGGATGGGTTCACGGGGCAGAGGTCAAAGGTTTACCAGGTACCCTTATGTGTCGGACTGCACCAGATGACATTCGTTATTCTTGTGCCCTTTTCAGTAGGAGAGCAATTTATTACATTTTCCTTCTTAACTCACACACTACTACAGATCTGCGTGTCATATTTTGTTGTAAGAAACATACATGTATGCCAAAATTAATGTCTGCTGTTATTATTAATTAAAAAAAAATGTTTTTAAAAGAAGTCTCTTATGCTCACCAAGGCTGCATTTGTTTGACTTAAATGTACAGGAAAGAAACAGTAATATTGTGAAATATTAAATTAAAATAGAAAAGTGGTATATTTTTAAAATGTAATTCCTATGATGGCAAAGCTGAATTTCCAGCGTCAATTCTCCAGTCTTCAGTGGCACATGATCCTTCAGAAATCATTATGATATGATGATTTGGTGCTCAAATAACATTTCTTATTAGTATCCGTGTTGAAAACAGTAGTGCTGCTTAATATTTTTGTGGAAACCATGATACATTGTTTTTTTTTTTAGGATTTTTCATGAATAGAAGGTTCAAAGAACAGTATTTATTTGAAATAGAAAATCTTTTGTTACAGTATAAATGCCTTTACTGTAATCTTTATTTAATTGAAATATAATTTTTCCTTGCTCAATAAAAGTATTAATTATCTTTCAAGAAAAAAAATCTTACTGATCCCAAACTTTTGAACAGTAATCAGGGTTCCTACTCGTCCTGGAAACTTGGAAAATTGATGACAAATTTTCCAGTCCTGGAAAACACATGGAAAATTAGAGAAAATGTAAAATGTCCTGGAAAATCTTGTTGTTGTCTTGGAAAAGTCAGAATTGTGTGATATAAACTCGCAATTGCGTTATAAAATCAGAATTTCATGATATAAACTCGCAATTCTGACTTTTTCTGAGTTTATATCTTGCAATTCTCACTACTTTTCTCAGAATTGTGAGATATAAACGAGTTATAAAGTCCAATTCTGAGGTAAAAAAATACTTTTTTTTTTTTTTTTTTTTTTTTTCAGAATTGTGAGTTTATATCAATTGCTCTGAGTTTATCACAATTATGTAAACTCGCAATTGCGAGAAAGTCAGAATAGCGAGATAAAAAGTCGCAATTACCATTTTTATTTTTTATTCTGTGGCAGAAAACAAGCTTCCATAGTCATAATGTAGTAATGTTTTTATAGTTGTCATGGCAATAAACTGTACGCCTTTTAAAAACTTAGAGAGCAATATTTAGCGTGATCCTTGTCTTTTATTCC
Source organism: Coreius guichenoti (assembly GCA_039654105.1). NCBI lineage: Eukaryota > Metazoa > Chordata > Actinopteri > Cypriniformes > Gobionidae > Coreius > Coreius guichenoti. The sequence goes on from CM077175.1 coordinate 42,824,655, forward strand.
CGTCGTAGTAAAATTTAAAATGTCCTGGAAAAGAGTGGGAACCCTGAGTAATATTTACATTTGTTTTGATGAATGATTAGTTTGATTATTTTCAATTAATGAGGTAAAATACAATTATTTTCTCTAAATACTGTGAAAACATGTACACACAAACATATTTCGCATTTCGTACATTTGTTAAAAAAAAAAAGAAAATTTAAAACGGAAGCACAAACTATTTTTATGAATTTGAATTTAATGTACAGTATATAACATGACGTGTGTAATTTGCAATTTCTTGAGACTTAATCTAAGTTAGATTTTGATTTTCACAGGAGCATGAGAAGCGGTGTTGGAGTGTCGATTTCAACCTCATGGATCCCAAGCTCTTGGCATCAGGATCGGATGACGCAAAAGGTATTTTTTGCAGCTGAACTGTTCCGATCAAGTTATTTGATTTGGGATTCTTAGAGATATTCTTCCATAAATACTTATGAATGCACTCTCTTTATCCTAGTCAAGTTGTGGTCCACCAACCTGGACAATTCAGTAGCCAGCATTGAAGCAAAGGCCAATGTATGCTGTGTCAAGTTCAGTCCAACCTCTCGATATCACCTTGCCTTTGGTTGTGCAGGTACATAATTCATTTAAATCAATCTATTAAAACTTTTACTTCCCGGAAAAATTGTAAAACTTTTCGGCTCATTCTAAATCCTTTCCAGACCACTGTGTGCACTACTATGACCTGAGAAACACTAAGCAGCCCATCATGGTTTTCAAAGGCCACAGGAAAGCGGTGTCCTACGCCAAGTTTGTCAATGGAGAAGAAATTGTGTCTGCGTATGTATACACTGAAAACTCGTGCTTTTTCTTTTATCAATTGAAAATGCATGTGGTGTGAATTAAATAAATATCAAACAGTCATGGTAACTACTTATATTGCTGTATCACGATACTTAAACAGAACATCAGCTATTGGAACAGTATCGGCTTACAGTGTTACAAAAATATTGTTTATAAATTAGGGCTGGGTATTGACACAAATTTCACAATTCGATTGTAACCAATTTCGATTCGATATCGATTATTTTGGATTAGACATGTGCCGGTATATGGTAATACGATATATCACGATAATGGACATGCACGATATTGTTATCGTGGTCACTTCAAAATACCGTGAATGATTATTTATTACGAATTATTCAGATTTTTAGAATGCATTTTAAGAATACTTTACCCATCTACTGTTTAAAATGAACAACACCGCTGTATGCTGTCAAAGAGGCACTGGTGTAAACAAGCCCAACGCGCATGAGCAGCGCATGGCGGGGCGACTGAAGGAGACACTCTCTGACAGCAGAGGGCGCTGATGGAACAGCAGAAATGCAGCCGTTTCCCCGGTAACCCACGTAAACAAAGCAGACTCTCTACTAAACAGTATTTAAATGTTTCAGACAGCCATTCAGTTTTCTGTATTCGCTACGGTGCTCATCACATCACCAAATACTTAATACTTAAAGACTTAAGGCTATTTATTTTCAAACTTAAACATTTTATATTTTAATCTGGACTACATGCTCTAGATATTGTTTGAATATGTTCTGATTCTTTATTGTTCAGTCACACAATAAGGCTCTATTATTTAACATTAGTTAATTCATTAGTTAATAAACTGACATTGAAAAGTACTTCTAAAGCATTTATTAATCTTAGTTAAATGTACATTTCAACAATTAATAACACATTATTAAAATCAAAAGTTGTAACTGTATTATTTAATGGACCTGAGCTAACATTAACAGTTGTATTTTTTTTTTTTTTTAACTGACGTTATCAAAGATTAATAACTTTGTAACAAATGTAGCTATTTGCTCTTTGTTAATGTTAATGCGTTAACTAACATTAAGTACTAGTGAGACCTTATTGTAAAGTGATACCTATTGTTCTTTATAATTCTTTTGCACTTTAATCTGTTTGAAACATTTGTATACTTCGTACATTTTTGTGTATTGCTTTATTGTATTTAAATGTTCAGTTATTTTTGTCGTAAGAAAAAGTTATTAAACCTGTTGTAGTATGACAACACTTTTTTACAACGTATTTCAATATCGTGATAATACCGTATACCATGATAAAAGCGTCAGCAATTAATCGCAACATGAAAATTTGATACCGTCGCATGCCTATTTTGGATATATATCAGGTACAATACATGGCAAATTTTCTCAAGGAAAACAAATCTCTTAAAGGATTAGTTCACTTCAAAATGAAAATTTCCTGATAATTTACTTACTCCCATGCCATCCAAGATGTCGATGTCTTTCTTTCGTCAGTCGAAAAGACATTGTTTTTTGAGGAAAACATTCCAGGATTTTTCTCCACATAATGGACTTCAATGGCAACCAACGGTTGAAGGTCCAAATCAATGCAGTTTCAAAGGAAGGGCTTCAGAGGCTCTAATGCGAAAGTTAGCAAAATGCTAACTAATGCGTTTATGGACACTGGATATGGTTTTTCTAAGGGAAATGTGACGTCACATGCTGTTTTACTGAAGTCTTTCCGCGGTTGAAACACTGAGCGATTCCATGTGACGTGATACGTATTTCGGTTAGTTGTACTGCATCTTTTAACACACTTTCAGATGCTCAGTCATGTTTATTTCGCGCTGTAACTGGTGTTAAAGCGGAAGAGAAGATCGGTTCTTATGCCGCTTCTCTTGAACTACTCGCTACTGAGGCGCTACTGTGATCTGTCACGCCACAGCGCCAAAACAGCATTTATGTTTTTGAATTTCGTAATAAAATGGATGTAATTTGAAATCTGAGACTGTTTCATATCAGTAGTAACAAAGCACAAAGATTATTGCGATTTATTGGAATGGAGGCGCTACAATGTTCCGTTCATTCATCAACTGAAAACAGGATAGACTAATCGATTCTTGGGATTAAAGAATCGATATCGGTTCATAAAAATGAGAATTGATTGAAATTGAGAAATCTGTATTTTTTTTATTTTTTTTTTTATTTTTTTTTTTTTTTTTTTTTTTTTATTTTTTTTTTACCCAGCCCTATTATAAATGGTCCTCAGCTTTCCTAATCTTTAAATGAACTAGAACCATGATCCAAACCGTACCATGAGATATCTGAACTGTTGCACCACTAATTGCAAACAACTTTTGAGTTAAAAATCATATATCGAAGTTAAATTGTGACATCCCCACAGCTCGACGGACAGCCAGCTGAAACTCTGGAATGTGAACAAGCCTCATTGTTTGCGCTCCTTCAAAGGCCACATCAACGAGAAGAACTTTGTGGGTCTGGCATCTAATGGAGACTATGTAGCATGTGGTGAGTGGCACTATGAAAAAAAAAAAAAAAAAAAAGGTTTACTTTTGCCTAGGGATGTAACGATACATCGTTAATCTACAGTGGGGAGAACAAGTATTTGATACACTGCCGTTTTTGCAGGTTTGCCCACTTAAAAAGCATGTAGAAGTCTGTAATTTTTATCATAGGTACTCTTCAACTGTGAGAGACGGAATCTAAAACAGAAATCCAGAAAATCACATTGTATGATTTTTAAGTAATTAATTTGCATTTTATTGCGTGACATAAGTATTTGATACATCAGAAAAGCAGAACTTAATATTTGGTACAGAAACCTTTGTTTGCAATTACAGAGATCATACGTTTCCTGTAGTTCTTGACCAGGTTTGCACACACTGCAGCAGGGATTTTGGCCCACTCCTCCATACAGACCTTCTCCAGATCCTTCAGGTTTCGGGGCTGTTGCTGGGCAATACGGACTTTCAGCTCCCTCCAAAGATTTTCTATTGGGTTCAGGTCTGGAGACTGGCTAGGCCACTCCAGGACCTTGAGATGCTTCTTACGGAGCCACTCCTTAGTTGCCCTGGCTGTGTGTTTCGGGTCGTTGTCATGCTGGAAGACCCAGCCACGACCCATCTTCAATGCTCTCACTGAGGGAAGGAGGTTGTTGGCCAAGATCTCGCGATACATGGCCCCATCCATCCTCCCCTCAATACGGTGCAGTCATCCTGTCCCCTTTGCAGAAAAGCATCCCCAAAGAATGATGTTTCCACCTCCATGCTTCACGGTTGGGATGGTGTTCTTGGGGTTGTACTCATCCTTCTTTTTCCTCCAAACACGGCGAGTGGAGTTTAGACCAAAAAGCTCTATTTTTGTCTCATCAGACCACATGACCTTCTCCCATTCCTCCTCTGGATCATCCAGATGGTCACTGGCAAACTTCAGACGGGCCTGGACATGCGCTGGCTTGAGCAGGGGGACCTTGCGTGCGCTGCAGGATTTTAATCCATGACGGCGTAGTGTGTTACTAATGGCTTTCTTTGAGACTGTGGTCCCAGCTCTCTTCAGGTCATTGACCAGGTCCTGCCGTGTAGTTCTGGGCTGATCCCTCACCTTCCTCATGATCATTGATGCCCCACAAGGTGAGATCTTGCATGGTGCCCCAGACCGAGGGAGATTGACTGTCATCTTGAACTTCTTCCATTTTCTAATAATTGCGCCAACAGTTGTTGCCTTCTCACCAAGCTGCTTGCCTATTGTCCTGTAGCCCATCCCAGCCTTGTGCAGGTCTACAATTTTATCCCTGATGTCCTTACACAGCTCTCTGGTCTTTGCCATTGTGGAGAGTTTGGAGTCTGTTTGATTGAGTGTGTGGACAGGTGTCTTTTATACAGGTAATGAGTTCAAACAGGTGTAGTTAATACAGGTAATGAGTGGAGAACAGGAGGGCTTCTTAAAGAAAAACGAACAGGTCTGTGAGAGCCGGAATTCTTACTGGTTGGTAGGTGATCAAATAAAGGTCATGCAATAAAATGCAAATTAATTATTTAAAAATCATACAATGTGATTTTCTGGATTTTTGTTTTAGATTCCGTCACTCACAGTTGAAGAGTACCTATGATAAAAATGACAGAACTCTACATGCTTTGTAAGTAGGAAAACCTGCAAAATCGGCAGTGTATCAAATACTTCTTCTCCCCACTGTATATATCGCGATATAAAAATGCGATATGATCGTTGATGTAAACGATATGATTCACGATATAGAGTTGTTTTATCCAAGGCTCAGCATGCTGTATTTATAAGGTATAATATACACAAAAGAATTTAAATTCTGTCATGTGCTCACCCTCATGTCGTTTCGTTTAACTTCCAAACACAAATGAAGATATTCTTTATAAATCCTGAGAGATTTTTGTCCTTCCGTTTAAAGTCCATTCCTCTAAAACTTAAAAGATCCAATAAATGTCATAAAGGCATCGTAAACATAACTAATCGAGTGTCTAATCATAATCCAAGTCTTCTGAAGAGACACGATGGCTTTATATGATGAACAGATTTACAACGACGCACATACTGTAGTAAACATGGATGTACAAATGTGATGTGACGCACGAAAACAACATGAGAGTGAGAAAATGCAGAATTAACATTTTTGGATGAGCTAAACATTTACATTTTGGGTGTAGTGATGTTGACACGCTTTCTGGCGATTAGAACTGTGATTGATTGAGTTCATCTTCTGAAGCGCGCACACACTGCTCAAAGTGAAAGCGCAAACATTTAAATCACCAGATCACATTTAGTTTTAGTATTATGATTATTCAAAGCGTTTTAGATGGTTTATTCTTATGTATAGTGCATTAATAGCGGGAGAGATGGGACATAGCGAGCACCGGGAGAGAATGCTGCCTGCATTGAAAGAGGGTAAAAATATAAAGTTTACGGAGTTTCAGTGACTACATATAAACGACTATATATAATGTTGAATATAATGTATAATGATGCAATGGGGCAATATTTGTGGGTCTTGAGAATAATACAATAATAATATTATTTTAATAATAGTAAAAAACAACAACTTTATTTTGTAAATAAAATATCGCGATACATATATCGTGAGTTCAGTATTGCGATTTATATCGAACACTGGAAAAAAAGCTTTTCTTACTTAGCATTTTTGTCTTGTTTCCAGTCCAAATATCTAAAAATTCTTACATTTTAAGAAGCATTTACTAGACAAGCAAAAGTTATTGTCTTGTTTTGGGAAAAAATAACTCAAAATAAAGTGAGTTTTTGCTTAAAATAAGCAAAATAATCTGCCAGTGGGGTATAAATAATTGTAGAAATAAGATTTCAAACAAACAAGATTATTTTTCTTACCCCATTGGCAGATCATTTAGTTTGTTTTAAGCAAAAACTCACTTCATTTAGATTTTTTTTTTATTTATTTTTTTTATATCTTATATCATTTTACTTATTTAATTTATTTGTCTTGATTTTAAGAATTAAGCTATTTGGACTGGAAACAAGATAAAAATACTAAATGAGAAAAGCATTTTTTGCAGTGAATCGTGACACGAGTGTATCGTTACACCCTTACTTTTGACACAAAAACAGTTTGAGTACACCATAATAAATGTTTATGTGGTGTTAAAACCCTCAATAATGCTATCATTTCATACCCCACAGGAAGTGAAAACAACTCACTGTACTTGTACTACAAGGGGCTCTCCAAGACGCTGCTGACTTTTAAGTTTGACACTGTGAAGAGTGTCCTGGACAAGGACAAGAAGGAGGACGACACCAATGAATTTGTCAGTGCAGTGTGCTGGCGAGCACTACCTGATGGGGTATGATTCGGTCTTATCTCACTCACATTTGACATGATAAATCACTCTTCTAGAACCAACAGCAGAACATGGCCTGGTAGGGTCATGGGGGCACATGGGGACACTAGGGGTGTGCTGACATTATCGAGTATATCCCTCACACACACACACACACACACCCAGAGAGTGCACGCATACACTGTGATGTAGTCTCAGATTAGACTAGTGCGGGTGCGCATTTAGAGTGCACGCTTTCACTGCGTGTTAGTCTATATTTATATCATTTAATATAGTTAATAAATACCACACAAAGAGTGCAGCTTTTCAGTTTGAGATATTGATTTTATACAAGTTTACTAAACAAGAAATTAATATTAAGTGACTTACATTTTAGACTCCATATTGCCTGTTTTCGCTCTATTTCGCCAACGAAAATAGTTCAAAACAAAGCCACAGCACTGTAATTGCGTCTCTGAGCAACACACGGCGGTGTTTCCTTACTGAATGAATCAGCTTTTTGAACGAATCAGTTGAATCAATGATTCAATGACTAAAATAGATTAAGAGAGTCAAATGCTTTGTTACTGAATGAATCAGCTGTTTGAACGAATCAGTTGAATCAATGATTCAATGACTAAAATAGATTAAGAGAGTCAAATGCTTTGTTACTGAATGAATCAGCTGTTTGAACGAATCAGTTGAATCAGTGGTTCAATGACTAAGATAGATAAAGAGAGTCAAATGCTTCGTTCCTGAATGAATCAGCCGTTGAATGAATCAGTTGAATCTCAATGACTCACTCATTAACAGTGACTTGCTGCCACCTACTGGTGGTTTTAATTTCACATTTAAAGTATCTTTTCATGTTTTAAATCATTTCAAATATCAATATTCAACAATTTATGTTTTAAACATCAAAACATTATTTATGCATAACTGCGGGTTATTAATTTGTCACCTCTGAGCTCATTAAACAGTGTAAATGATCTAAATGCCACTTCAGATGAGCTTCTGTGTTCCTCTCCATTGCAAAGATGAATTTTGTTGATATTTAATTTGATTGGTAACAGCCCTATTGTGTCTAATTATTATAATTAAATTGTATTAAATTTATGAAATTGACACAGAAGATGATGCATGCATATAATTAGGTTTAAAAAATAAATACATAAAGGTAAAAATGCCCATAAAAAGTAAAAATCAATTTAAACTTTTTGGAAAAGATGATTTCTGTCACTGCTGTGAACTGACCACCACACAGAATATGAAGAATATCACAAACTTCAGGAGTCAGCTGACCACGGCGGTCCTAAACCTGCTAAGATACCAGCACAATAACACACTCAGCAAAATATCGTCTCATTATTGTTATCGAGAAAATCCCAGAAAATATCGAGATATCCTTTTCTGTCAATATTGCACACCCCTAGGGGACAGTAGAACTGAACTTGTTGGTGCATTAAGGACAAGTAATGGCAGGGTAGGATAGGGCAGTGGGTTGGAAGAAGGTTGGTGTGCATCCGCTTTCAGAAACCCATGCTTATTAAACCCACACTCCTCTGCTTCACTGTCTAAATAGTGTGGTTTGCAGTAAAAGGCATTGCTATAAAGTCAGCCCATGGCTAATTTACCATGTGCAATGCTGTATTTATTACCCAAGAAGATTTATAATGTTTGCTCTCCTCTTTAGCAGGAGGACCAAACTGGGATGTCACAATCATGACATTTTGTGATTAATGATTTAATTGTCCTGGCTTTCTTTAAGAATTTGTAAGCAAATTTCACAGGGGCACAATGATATGAGTAAACCGTATTCTTTTGTCACTAATGTTTTAAATATTTCTCTTTAGGGCGCTTTAGTTTTCTGAACACGACCATACTGAATGATGTATTAGTAATATAATATTTATTATTATTATTATAGAACATGAGAACGTTATTATAAGATTATTATGTTATTATAAGAACAGTGATCTTACTTGCGTAATTTCAGCCCTATTAAATTGGTGAACCTTCATTTTGGATGATGGAAGACCTTTCAGTTTCTGTGTGTATTTAATAGGTTTTTTCCCCATGTATTCTACATTCTGTCATATTTCATTGAGAGTAAGTAGGTCATTTTTTTTTTTTTTTTTTTTTGTGGTATGTCTGTAACGGCCCAAAATATTTGTCTTTATGCAAATGTTAAAGTTGAGTGAAATATATACATAGTATAGTGTGTATATATATATATATATATATATATATATATATATATATATATATATATATATATATATATATATATATATATATATATATATATATACACTCACCTAAAGGATTATTAGGAACACCTGTTCAATTTCTCATTAATGCAATTATCTAATCAACCAATCACATGGCAGTTGCTTCAATGCATTTAGGGGTGTGGTCCTGGTCAAGACAATCTCCTGAACTCCAAACTGAATGTCAGAATGGGAAAGAAAGGTGATTTAAGCAATTTTGAGCGTGGCATGGTTGTTGGTTCCAGACGGGCCGGTCTGAGTATTTCACAATCTGCTCAGTTACTGGGATTTTCACGCACAACCATTTCTAGAGTTTACAAAGAATGGTGTGAAAAGGGAAAAACATCCAGTATGCGGCAGTCCTGTGGGCGAAAATGCCTTGTTGATGCTAGAGGTCAGAGGAGAATGGGCCGACTGATTCAAGCTGATAGAAGAGCAACTTTGACTGAAATAACCACTCGTTACAACCGAGGTATGCAGCAAAGCATTTGTGAAGCCACAACACGCACAACCTTGAGGCGGATGGGCTACAACAGCAGAAGACCCCAACGGGTACCACTCATCTCCACTACAAATAGGAAAAAGAGGCTACAATTTGCACGAGCTCACCAAAATTGGACAGTTGAAGACTGGAAAAATGTTGCCTGGTCTGATGAGTCTCGATTTCTGTTGAGACATTCAGATGGTAGAGTCAGAATTTGGCGTAAACAGAATGAGAACATGGATCCATCATGCCTTGTTACCACTGTGCAGGCTGCTGGTGGTGGTGTAATGGTGTGGGGGATGTTTTCTTGGCACACTTTAGGCCCCTTAGTGCCAATTGGGCATCGTTTAAATGCCACGGCCTACCTGAGCATTGTTTCTGACCATGTCCATCCCTTTATGACCACCATGTACCCATCCTCTGATGGCTACTTCCAGCAGGATAATGCACCATGTCACAAAGCTCGAATCATTTCAAATTGGTTTCTTGAACATGACAATGAGTTCACTGTACTAAAATGGCCCCCACAGTCACCAGATCTCAACCCAATAGAGCATCTTTGGGATGTGGTGGAACGGGAGCTTCGTGCCCTGGATGTGCATCCCACAAATCTCCATCAACTGCAAGATGCTATCCTATCAATATGGGCCAACATTTCTAAAGAATGCTTTCAGCACCTTGTTGAATCAATGCCACGTAGAATTAAGGCAGTTCTGAAGGCGAAAGGGGGTCAAACACAGTATTAGTATGGTGTTCCTAATAATCCTTTAGGTGAGTGTATATTAGTATTTATTCATATTTTTAATTGGCTTTTATATTTTCAGTATTCATTTTAATTTTAGTTGAAGTTTTAGTACTTTTTTGTGCTTTTGTAATTATAATTAGGGACCCACTTTATATTAGGTGGCCTTAACTACTATGTGCTCACATTTAAATGGTAACACTTTATTTTAGGGTTCAATTATCGCTATTAACTAGTTGCTTATTAGCATGCATATTACTAGGATATTGGCTGTTTATTAGTGCTTATAAAGCACATATTAATGCCTTATTCTGCATGACCATATTCTACATCCCTTAAATCCTACCCAATACCTAAACTTAAACGCTACAAAACAATACCTTACTAACTAAGCAGTTAATTAGGAGTTTATTAAGGCAAAAGTCGTAGTTAAGTGAATGTGTTCCCCATACTAAAGTGTTACCATTTAAATTAATAATTTGATACAATGCACTTATTGTGTACATACTTTTTACATTGTACTTACATCTGTAATTAATTTCTGTAGTTACATTTTATAATTACACTGTTTACACCTAACCTTACTCTTAAACTTACCTGTCCACACCTGTCCCTAACTTTACCCTTAAACTTACCCACACCACCACACCTGTCCCTAACTTTACCCTTAAACTTACCCATACCACCACACCTGTCCCTAACTTTACCCTTAAACTTACTCATACCACCACACCTGTCCCTAACCCTACCCCTTAAACTTACTCATACCACCACACCTGTCCCTAACCCTACCCCTTAAACTTACTCATACCACCACACCTGTCCCTAACTTTACCCTTAAACTTACCCACACCACCACACCTGTCCCTAACTTTACCTTTAAACTTACTCACACCACCACACCTGTCCCTAACTTTACCCTTAAACTTACCCACACCACCACACCTGTCCCTAACTTTACCTTTAAACTTACCCACACCACCACACCTGTCCCTAACTTTACCTTTAAACTTACCCACACCACCACACCTGTCCCTAACTTTACCCTTAAACTTACTCATACCACCACACCTGTCCCTAACTTTACCCATACCACCACACCTGTCCCTAACTTTACCCTTAAACATACTCATACCACCACACCTGTCCCTAACTTTACCCTTAAACTTACTCATACCACCACACCTGTCCTTAACTTTACCCTTAAACTTACTCATACCACCACACCTGTCCCTAACTTTACCCTTAAACTTACCCACACCACCACACCTGTCCCTAACTTTACCCTTAAACTTACCCACACCACCACACCTGTCCCTAACCCTACCCTTAAACTTACCCACACCACCACACCTGTCCCTAACTTTACCCTTAAACTTACCCACACCACCACACCTGTCCCTAACTTTACCCTAAAAAATTACTCACACCACCACACCTGTCTCTAACTTTACCCTTAAACTTACTCATACCACCACACCTGTCCCTAACTTTACCCTTAAACTTACTCACACCACCACACCTGTTCCTAACTTTACCCTTAAACTTACTCACACCACCACACCTGTCCCTAACTTTACCCTTAAACTTACCCATACCACCACACCTGTCCCTAACTTTACCCTTAAACTTACTCACACCACCACACCTGTCCCTAACTTTACCCTTAAACTTACTCACACCACCACACCTGTCCCTAACTTTACCCTTAAACTTACTCACACCACCACACCTGTCCCTAACTTTACCCTTAAACTTACTCACACCACCACACCTGTCCCTAACTTTACCCTTAAACTTACTCATACCACCACACCTGTCCCTAACTTTACCCTTAAACTTACTCACACCACCACACCTGTCCCTAACTTTACCCTTAAACTTACTCACACCACCACACCTGTCCCTAACTTTACCTGTGTCCCACTTCAATATCAGCAAAAGTGTTTTGCAGTACAATATGAACACAATAAGTACATTGTACTTATTTTTTTGATGTAAGGCCACCTAATATAAAGTGGGACCATAATTATTTTTTGTTTTGTTTTAAGTATTTCTATTTAGCTTTATTTTTATTTTAGTACTTAATTTTACCTTGTTTCAGTTCACATTCGCGAAGACATTCCCAGTTGATTTGGACTGCTTGCACAACTCTGTAGACATAAAAGTGTGCATTTCGTGCAGTTTCTATTTTCACTCATAATTGTCTTATTTGAATGGCACTATGCCATTCCCCAAAGAATTAACTCGCAAGTAATTTTGATCAAGCCTAATCAGCTCAGAAATATTAGAAAAAGCAAAATGTGGATTCATGTTTTGCCTGATTTATCAGCTGAAACCCCCATGTAAACATTACGTCTGCTTCCAGATCCCTTGTGTATTACATACCTTTTATACTTGACATTTTCCCAGAGAAAAAAAACCCCGATAATAATTGTGTGCAAAACCAATGTGCTGACCAGACTGAATTTCTGCTTAGTGTCTTGGTCTTAATTAATTGCCTTTCTCATCCACACATAAATTATGTAGAAGTAAAATGTCAAGGCCTTTTTGTGGACGTATAACAATAATGAAACACAAAGATTGAGTCTGGAATGACCAGGACGGTTTATGCCAAACATCCTAAATGCATTCTGTCAGACCACCTTGTAGCAACTCATAATGTAATAACTGCACATAATGTAAAAACTACACATAATGTAATTTTCTCAAAATGTAATAAAATCGAGCTCATAATGTAATTGCACACAAACTCTTGTGTTTTTAAAAAAAAAAAAGAAAGATAAATAACTTTTACACCTTTTAAACTATTACTACTACTATTAGTGAGAGTGTGTGTGAGTTGAAAAATACAGTACAACACACCCCTGCTAAAACTGTTGGGTTTTGTAGTAGTAGGTGTAGTAGTAGGTGTAGTGTGGATTTTGTTGGCAAGTTACGACTATTTAGATTTTTAAAATGTACTATAAAGGAATAATTAAAAAATAATAATGATTGCATGAATATTTAAATCTGATTTCGCAGGTAGTTTAAGATTTGATTTATATTTTTAAAATTTGACTAAGGGAATAATAATATTTATGTTTTAAAAGCTATTACAATAATGAAAATGACATGTTTTTGGTGAGTTTATAATGTAATAAATTTCTCATGTAAAAATTATTACATTATGAGCTCAAGATTTTATTACATTTTGAGAATTATTACATTATGAACATTTTATTACAATAATAATGTAATACTTATTACATGTATGTGTAGTTTTTACATTGTGCAGTTATTACATTGAGTTGCTACACACCTTCCCCCCCGAGATTCAGCCAAATACTGTTTACCACATTCTGTCAGTCAATGCACTTTCTCTGTTTCGATTCTCAGGAGTCAAATGTGTTGATTGCAGCCAACAGTCAAGGAACAATCAAGGTGAGTTGTACTGCAAAACAAGCTAAATGGCTACATAAAGGTTGATATTTACTGCCGAGAGCTCTGCAGGAGGATCTGTAATAGGGATGGGACGATTACCGGTTTCACGATAAAATATACTGATGGTTAGTATTATCGTTTAAAATGTAATTATCATTAAAACCGTGTTTGATTTATCGTGATTTTGAAAACTTGCGGTAAATCCTGTCCAGCCAGCATCAGTCTGGTGGTAATCAGTCAAAGTTGTTTTTTGAACGAGAATGAATGGCGGAAGGCAGTGACAGTGCTCGGGAGATTTTTCCGCCTTCTAAAAGGACCAAATCTGAGGTGTGGTCATATTTTGGCTTTTACAGTGGGGAGAACAAGTATTTGATACACTGCCGATTTTGCAGGTTTGCCCACTTTCAAAGCATGTAGAGGTCTGTAATTTTTATCATAGGAACACTTCAACTGTGAGTGACGGAATCTAAAACAAAAATCCAGAAAATCACATTGTATGATTTTTAAGTAATTCATTTGCATTTTATTGCATGACATAAGTATTTGATACATCAGAAAAGCAGAACTTAATATTTGGTACAGAAACCTTTGTTTGCAATTACAGAGATCATACGTTTCCTGTAGTTCTTGACCAGGTTTGCACACACTGCAGCAGGGATTTTGGCCCACTCCTCCATACAGACCTTCTCCAGATCCTTCAGGTTTCGGGGCTGTCGCTGGGCAATACGGACTTTCAGCTCCCTCCAAAGATTTTCTATTGGGTTCAGGTCTGGAGACTGGCTAGGCCACTCCAGGACCTTGAGATGCTTCTTACGGAGCCACTCCTTAGTTGCCCTGGCTGTGTGTTTCGAGTCGTTGTCATGCTGGAAGACCCAGCCACGACCCATCTTCAATGCTCTTACTGAGGGAAGGAGGTTGTTGGCCAAGATGTCGCGATACATGGCCCCATCCATCCTCCCCTCAATACGGTGCAGTCGTCCTGTCCCCTTTGCAGAAAAGCATCCCCAAACAATGATGTTTCCACCTCCATGCTTCACAGTTGGGATGGTGTTCTTGGGGTTGTACTCATCCTTCTTCCTCCAAACACGGCGAGTGGAGTTTAGACCAAAAAGCTCTATTTTTGTCTCATCAGACCACATGACCTTCTCCCATTCCTCCTCTGGATCATCCAGATGGTCATTGGCAAACTTCAGACGGACCTGGACATGCGCTGGCTTGAGCAGGGGGACCTTGCGTGCGCTGCAGGATTTTAATCCATGACTGCGTAGTGTGTTACTAATGGTTTTCTTTGAGACTGTGGTCCCAGCTCTCTTCAGGTCATTGACCAGGTCCTGCCGTGTAGTTCTGGGCTGATCCCTCACCTTCCTCATGATCATTGATGCCCCACGAGGTGAGATCTTGCATGGTGCCCCAGACCGAGGGAGATTGACCGTCATCTTGAACTACTTCCATTTTCTAATAATTGCACCAACAGTTGTTGCCTTCTCACCAAGCTGCTTGCCTATTGTCCTGTAGCCCATCCCAGCCTTGTGCAGGTCTACAATTTTATCCCTGATGTCCTTACACAGCTCTCTGGTCTTGGCCATTGTGGAGAGGTTGGAGTCTGTTTGATTGAGTGTGTGGACAGGTGTCTTTTATACAGGTAACGAGTTCAAACAGGTGCAGTTAATACAGGCAATGAGTGGAGAACAGGAGGGCTTCTTAAAGAAAAACTAACAGGTCTGTGAGAGCCGGAATTCTTACTGGTTGGTAGGTGATCAAATACTTATGTCATGCAATAAAATGCAAATTAATTATTTAAAAATCATACAATGTGATTTTCTGGATTTTTGTTTTAGATTCCGTCTCTCACAGTTGAAGAGTACCTATGATAAAAATTACAGAACTCTACATGCTTTGTAAGTAGGAAAACCTGCAAAATCGGCAGTGTATCAAATACTTCTTCTCCCCACTGTACAAAAGTCCTGAGGGAAACTTAATTGAGGATGGTCACCGTGTCTGCAGAACATGCAAAAAGTCACTGCAATACGGGGAAACACTTCAAATCTGCCGAGTCGTCTTCGTGACCATCACACACTGTTCCACAGCGAACGCAAGGCAAGTTAACTTTGACCTCAATACCAAAACTGCGTCTGGGAAATAATTGGACACAAAGTTTTGAGTTTAAATATTTTATCTCACTCACTTGATATTAACGTGAAGCTTCTGTGAAGAAAAGTTCGCAGCAAGGCTTTGAGCCAAAGACCAACGAACAAGTTCAAACAAGACTATTAAGGGTGACATTTAAGGGATAATAATAACAATATATTCATTGTACACTTATTACACAGAATTTTTTTTTACCACATAAATAATTACGGGGACATATTGAATTGAGATTAATGTTTTAAATCTTACCTGTTTATAAATCCCTTCTGTACAGCGTCCAGACAAGATGATCACAACAATATTATAGTAGTATCAGTAGTAAAGTCCTAATGCATTTGAATGGAACGAGAGCGCATCCGTTGTGATGTGCGCTGTTATAATGCGTTGCTATTGACGACAGTCATTATAATCAAGGAAATTCCACAGAATAGAATCTTGCTTAAAAAAGTGCATAGAGCTGCTTGTTTTATCGGTTTCATTGATTTCCAAATATAAAACTTCAAATGTTTTCAGTGTGTGCATCAGTTCTTTTTGAACATTTTATCTAATTTTACCAAAACCGTGATAATATTGGTCACTATAATCGTGATATGAAATTTTCATACCGTCCCATCCCATCCCTAACCTGTAGCCATATTCGCTTTAGTTATTGAATATTGCATCCATTTCCAAAACTAAATTGATGCCAAGCATAAATTGTGCCCAATAAATGTTTTTCCCATTTCTAAAGGTACTTGAGCTGGTCTGATGGTCCACTTGAATCAGTCGTCGGAGCCTTCTAAAGAACTGTTGCTTCACTGGCGGGTTGATGAAAGGATGCTAAAGCAGGAGCAAACATTTCCAAGCAAACAACCAGCAGAACTGGTTTTTATCAGCATTATATTTGTAAAAGACTCAGTCATTCTGCATCGTCATACTATCGCTGTATGTGAAATGTTGAGATGAGGACCCGTTTTTGCTGATGGAGGCGAGCGCGAATGCCTTTTTGAATAAATTGTTGAATAAAGGTATTAACAAGTTATTGCTGAATAACTGAACATCGTTAAACGTGGAGGGGAAGAAACATTCTCGTTTTAAACCTTTACTAGAGGTAATTCTAGCCAGAACAAGAGCTACGAGACATTTTAAGGCCAAAGCACAAGACCATAACACAATGAAATACTTTTTGTTCTATAAATTAGATGTTTTTTGATTCTTTTGATCCTGTTGTATTCATTTACTTGTTGTTTTTGATAAACCGTGTCTGTTTATCCATAAGATATGTGTAAGCTTTGGCATATTCAAATGGTCTCCCCAAATGAAAGTACAGGTCCTTCTTTAGCTTTTCTGTTGGTGGACGTCTATATCGAGGGTATTTTTAGGTATACATTATATACTCTTAATTTGGTATTTACCACATTTTGAAATTATTAAATTATCGTGAAGTCCCATACTCATCAGACAACCTTTGCATGAGATTCTTCTCAGTTTTTCTCTGTTTTCAAGTCTTTTTTTCACCATGATTCCCACATGGTCACAAATGATCAAACATGGACTAAATTATAACTCGTCAAGGCTTAATGACACTATGTATACTTCATTGGGATTATTTAACATCACCCATAACATTGCTGCTCTTTCATCTTCTTGTACAAGTGTTATTTATTTTAATAATTTATAGAAATTGTGTGAACATTGGACCCATAATAGCCTTTAGGTTTCAAGCTTTATTCGTAAGTCCTCTGTTGCATCTCAGTAATTCTGTTTATTTACTCATTTTAACATTCATTTGAATGAATAAATGATTTTTTTTTCTCCCTTTGGTTATATACTGTGTTTATCTTTGCATTTCTGCGTCAGAATGTATTATTAGACTGTAATATTAGAGAACTTGAGTTTCATACACGTTCTATTGCAGACAGAATTTCATCAGGGTAATTTTACTGCCTACACTCTCCACTGTATTATATTTTACAGTAGTTTCCTGGCTGTGTAGAAGAGCATGATTAGAAGATAACTGCGTTTGCGGTTATGGGTTTGGGTTGTTCTTGCTGTGCGGTACATTTTATATCCCTGTCATGTCTTAATATATTGGATAAAAATGAGTCAAAAATCTGTAAAGATGAAATCATACTAGTTTGTTTTCTTTCATCGCAATATCACAATGAATTAAGCATACATAGACTCTTTTTTACCGTTTATTCTTCTAACATTGAAAAAAAACCCAAAATATTCCCTGCGTTCCTTGTTTTTTTTTTTTCTATCTCAAAGTTAAATGTTTTAAAGTAAACATGTCTTTTTGGGAGTATATAGTTTTAATTTATTAGTTTATCACTTTCCATCCTCTAAGGATTATGTCAAATTCATTCAACTATGAAAAGCCAGATCCTTAATTTAATTAAATGAAGTGATAATTTTGGTGGCAAAGCAACAGCACAGACACCAGGAAGTTTTAGTAAAGTATATTATAAATTCTGTGATGTTTTGTGGTCTTAGCTAGTTTGTCTCACTTTAAAACATCCATCGTTGTTGGATAAAAGGACTGAAATCAGCATGATAATATCAAAATATTAAAAGGTGTTTAGAAAAAATATCAAAACTAACTTTTAGTTGATGCCCTCATGTAACTCTCAATCACTGAGAAATGGCTAACTTCTTTTCCATCTTTTTGGTTTTGTCATGTTTATTTTTTTAGTTGAGCCTGAACTTGATCTTAATTTGAGTATGGTATTCCATTTTACAGAAATACTGCCTTAAAGGGATAGTTCACCCAAAAATTAAAATCACCCCATGATTTACTCCCCCTCAAGTCATCCTAGGTGTATATGACTTTCTTCTTTCAGACGAATACAATCAGAGTTATATTAACAAATGTCCTGGCTCTTCCAAGCTTTATAATGGCAGTGAATGGCTGTTTCTCTTTTGAAGTCCATAAAAGTGCATCTATCCATCATAAAAGTGCATCTAATCATCATAAAAGTGCATCCATCCATCCATCATAAAAGTGCATCCATTCATCCATCATAAAAGTGCATCTACCCATTATAAAAGTGCATCCATCCATCATAAAAGTGCATCTATCCATTATAAAAGTGCATCCATCCATCATAAAAGTGCATCTATCCATTATAAAAGTGCATCTATCCATCATAAAAGTGCATCCATCCATCCATCATAAAAGTGCATCTATCCATCATAAAAGTGCATCCATCCATCCATTATAAAAGTGCATCCATTCATCCATCATAAAAGTGCATCCATCCATCATAAAAGTGCATCTATCCATTATAAAAGTGCTCCACACAGCTCCGGGGGTTAATAAAGGCCTTCTGAAGCGTAAGTTCCAGTGACGAACGCGGAAGCGCAGAGCAAAACAAAACTTGGTTCTCGCGGGAACTAGCATATTCTCACCGGAGCGTCCTACGTCATACGCTGGAATACCAGTCTCTCGTGAACGCGCAGACGACAGTTAGCGGAAGTTAGAAATTACAGTTTGTAAAGTTTTAAATACGGATATTTTTCTCACAAACGCATCGCTTCAGAAGGCCTTTATTAACCCTGAAGCCGTATGGAGCACTTTTATAATGGATAGATGCACTTTTATGGACTTCAAAACAAAAACTGCCATTATAAAGCTTGGATTCGCCAGGACATTTTTTAATATAACTCCGATTGTATTTGTCTGAAAGAAGAAAGTCATATACTCTTAGGATGGCTAATTTTCATTTTTGGATGAACTATTCCTTTAAATTACAAAATGAGCATATTCGTTCTAAGTGAAGTTAAAGGGATATTGAATGACAGGAACGACCAGTTTCTTCTAGTCTGAGAAAGTGGCTAGAAGTTCTAACTAAGCTTGCTAGAAACCATGTGATAAAACACTGGTGCAAACAAATTTAGCCTGACAGCTTGATAATGGCACCCCTACTGTCAGGCATGGAGGCAGAAGCATCAGGCTTTCTACCATTAAAGACAACATGGATGGAACGAAATATAGAGAAACCCATGACAAAAAACATTTTAAGTCACCTGCAAAGGGCAGATTTATTTTTTAGTAGGTTAATGACCCAAAGCACAAAGGAGGGAAAAAGAAGATAGCTAAGACAAGGAAGTTAGTATCCAGTAATGGCCCAAAGCCCAGACTTGAGTCCAATTGAAAATGAGCATTACCTGAAAATCACCCTGTACCGGCACTCTCAATCTAATTTGGCAGTTAAAGCAAATTTGCTCTGATGAATGTGCCGTGATTCCACAGTCTAAAATGAACCCTAGAAGACTTCTGCTTATAGTTGCTAAATGACTGTGGACAAGTAGAAACCTATTTTATAAATGAGAAAATGAATATTCATAAATGTGTTTGAGATGTTGAAGAGAGAATAAACCATTTAATTGCGTTCAAATCTTTATGGAAGCCTGTTTCTGCAGACTAAAAACAAAATCAAGCATGTAATTTCGAGAAAGCTTAAAACAAGATATCAAGTCTGATTGTGAGATTTCGTAAATATACATAATGTACATTATAAAAGATAAAGTCAAATTGTGAGACAGTCAGGTTATAAAGTCATATCTTGAGATATGAAGTCAGATTATGAGATATTGTGACATAGTAAGTCACTATTTGAGTTGTAAAGTCAGATTATGAGATGCAAGATCACATTGTGACATTAAGTCACATCTTGAGATATAAAGTCATATTGCAAGATATAAGGTCACATTTGATTTGTGACATTAAAGGTGCAGTGTGTATATTTTAAAATCAAATCAAATCACCTTTATTTATATAGCGCTTTTTACAATGGCAATTGTTTCAAAGCAGCTTCACAGTGGTAACAGGAAAATAATGCAACAGAATTTGATTCAGCTGTACAGCCGCTCTGGTGAAAACGGTGATGTCATCCAGCTCATTTCAATTATCATATAGTGTCAATGCGGGCAGATCAGTAATATAGTTGAAATTTAAGTGTCCCCAACTGAGCAAGCCAAAAGCCAAAGGCGACGGTGGCAAGGAACCAAACTCCTTCAGGGCCAGAATGGAGAAAAAAACCTTGGGAGAAACCAGGCTCAGTCGGGGTGCCAGTTCTCCTCTGGCCGACGAACAAATAGTGTATGATTGTGATTCTGGCAACATTACAGGTCAGAAGTCATATTAGATCAATAGATATTCGTAGGATTATTCAAAAGATTGGAGTCGTCACGCCGGGGACGGGTTTAATGAGGATGTCGTGTCGATGCGGCAATTACAGGGGGGAGTTTAATTGACACGGTCTCTACAGACACTTCAGGGATATGGTCATCATGTCCAGGCTAAGGTCCACCATCTGGTCCGGATACGGCCCGGATCCGGCCGACTGCAGTAAACCTCGGGATAAACAGAGAGACTAACATTAGCGTTGATGCCATTCTTCTTATGATGTAACGAGTACATCAGGTGTTATGGGAAGTGTTCCCGGTTCCGGCTGACCTAGTTAATGCAGCCTAAAACAGTCATTTAACTGATTTGAATAATAGAAATTGATAATGTTTTATGTGTATGCCATAGTAAAGAGATGTGTTTTTAGTCTAGATTTAAACTGACAGAGTGTGTCTGCTTCCCGAACAATGCTAGGAAGACTGTTCCAGAGTTTAGGTGCTAAATAGGAAAAGGATCGACCGCCTGCAGTTAATTTTGATATTCTAGGTATTATCAACTGGCCAGAATTTTGAGACCGCAATAGACGTGATGGAGTATAATGCGTTAAGAGCTCGCTCAAGTACTGGGGAGCTAAACCATTTAGTGCTTTGTAAGTAATCAGCAAGATTTTAAAATGTATACGATGTTTAATAGGGAGCCAATGCAGTGTTGCCAGAACCGGGCTAATATGGTCATACTTCCTGGTTCTAGTAAGAACTCTAGCTGCTGCATTTTGGACAAGCTGCAGTTTATTTATTAAGCGAGCAGGGCAACCACCCAGTAGAGCATTACAATAATCTAGCCTTGAGGTCATGAACGCATGAACTAACTGTATAGCATTTTGCATTGAAAGCATATTTTAGCGGCATCTAGCGGTGAGGTTGTGAATTGCATCACCCACCGCTCACCCCTCCCTTCTGAAGCACATAGAGAAGCTACGGTGGCCGACACAGGACAAAGATGCCATCGTCTGAGACAGCAGAGAGTAGCTAGCGCTCTGTAGAGAAGTTTGTCCCTTAAGGGCTACTGTAGAAACATGGCGGCGCAAAATGGCGACTTCACTGTAAGGAGACCCGCCGTGTGTGTGTAGATAGAAACGGCTCATTCTAAGGTAATAAAAACATAATGGTTCATTATGTAAGGTTTTTATACACCACTGAAAACATAGTTATGTATATTATATTGCATTTCTGTCAATAGATCCTCATAAATACTACACACTGCACCTTTAAAAGGGCTTCATTAAAATCCCTTTGGCTAAAGCCGGGTGCACACTGTGCAATTTTGGCCATGATTTGGCCAAATTTTGCAAATCCTAAAAGATTCCTCTGATCTTAGGCTAAGATTTGAAGTCTTTGATCGTTAGTTTGACATGTTCACCGAAAGCCGATTAATGACCGTTGTGATCAAATTTTACCTCCGACGAAATTCTGGCAATGTCAGGAGATTTGGCGCACAGTCCTGCAGTGTGACTTCTCCTACGACGACCGTTAAATTGTCTTCGTTTTTCAAGACAAACCATGACCAAAATGAGCGCGAGAGATTCCTTTGTAGCCACCATTTCAATCCTGTGTGTATGCAGCTCACCGTCACCGAATGATTGATTGATGATATAAAACTCCGGACGAGTTTTCTTGCATGCGTCCGTTTTTAACGCACCTTGACTATCGTACAGTCTGACATTAAAGACAACTGAGATCTTACAGTGTGACATGTGCGCACCCGGTTTAAGACTTCAGAAACCCTTGTTATTAGCAACATCGGTGGCCGTTAAGTGAACTGCAGCCAGCAACTTATTGCTCGTGCACGTGCACACACACAAGAGACTGAACGTGATTCAAGGCCACCATATACTCACGACTAAGTTTTTTTTTGTTCTTCACTGCTATGTTGTGTGAGAAATATATCCATACTTAAAACTTTATAAACTAAAATAACTAGCTTCCGGCAGACGGCCGTACGCATCGATTTACGGTGAAAGAGTAACCCTTGACCTGACGCATGATGTATTGACAAACGCGGAAGCGCAGAGGATAGAGCAAAACAAAACACCGGTCATGAAATAGAAGTCTAAAACGAGAATTCTTAAAGAGAAATGCCGGAGGATTTCGATATAAGAGAAGAGGAGCTTGAGTTTGTTGCCCAGCACTCTTTGTTTGAACCGCAAAAGAGACGTCAAAGCTTGCGCTACTCCTACATCCTGCGTCACATACATCGCGTCACAGGTTATTCTTTTGCCGTAAGTCGACTTGCGTAGGCTGTCTGCTGGTAGCTAGTTATTTTAGTTTTTAAAGTTTTAAATATGGATATTTTTCTCACACAAACACATGGCATCGCTTCAGAAGGCCTTTATTAACCCCCGGAGCCGTGTGGAGCACTTTTATGATGGATAGATGCACTTTTATGATGGATGGATGCACTTTTATGATGGATAGATGCACTTTTATGATGGATGGATGCACTTTTATTGACTTCAAAACAGAAACAGCCATTCACTGCCATTATAAAGCTTGGAAGAGTCAGGACATTTTTTAATATAACTCTGATTGTATTCGTCTGAAAGAAGAAAGTCATACACACCTAGGATGACTTGAGGGTGAGTAAATCATGGGCTAATTTTCATTTTTGGGTGAACTATCCCTTTAAAATCCCTTTGACTTCATCCCTAAGACTTCAGAAACCTTGTTATTAGCGACATCGGTGGCTGTTAAGTGAACTGCAGCCAGCAACTTATTGCTCGTGCACCTGCACACACACGAGACTGAACGTGATTCAAGGCCACCATATACTCACGGCTAAGTTATTTTTTCGTTCTTTGCTTAGAAGTACAAAAAGAAGTTGGAAATTACAGCGTTTACTGTTAATACTGTTAACAAACACCCAGACGCCCTCCACGCTGCTGAGAGCGACGTTTAGATGAACGTTTTCTCAAATAATAAAATGAACGCACATCATGAGAGCGCCAGCGGTGAGAAAACAGCAGTTAAGAAAGCGATGTGGATGTTTGCACCAGCCATCATGTCGACAGATGAGGTAATTAAGATGACGTTGTTATGATATTTTAATTTATAAAGTAGGCTATATTTGAGACTAGACTATAGATCTGGCTATGTGAGACTTTAGTTTGAATTAGTCCCTTCTTTGCATGACACAGAATGACTCTATCCTGAAGCATTACAGATTAACATTGTTTATGCCACTGTTAAATACAGGAAATTATTATTTTTTTTATTTTAGCTCGTGTTGTAGTTTGCTGTGCTTTTGTTAAGCTAATGTTGCACACTTGGAGAGGCGTAAATGTCACACATCCTTTTGATTTTCCCGGCAAAAACGTCCTTCACATAAAAATCAGTTTACAGGCTTCCATTGACAGCCTAGGAATAATTTTTTAACTTTCGGTGAATGCTTTTCACACATTGGCAATAAAAAAAGTGATTAAATGAATGAATATATATTCCCTTTAAGTACATTTTTGACACAAAGACTCATTTTGAGATATAAAGTCAGATAGTGAGACATAAGGTCACATTGTGACATTTTAAGTTCCTTTTTGATTATTAAAGTCAAAATGTAAGACACAATGTCACATTTTGTGATATAAAGTAAGGTTATAAAGTCTCAATTTTAAATATAATGTCAGATTCTTGAAATGCCTCAAAAACATAATAGAAAGTCTGAAACTTTATATTTCTCTGTCAAGACATTTATTATTTTAGTATGTTTTTCTTTCTATATCGGCTACCTGTTTGTTCTTCCATGCCTGTGTGTTTTTTTTTTTCTTTTCTTTATTCCTTCTCAAATTCAAATTCTGTGTGCTTGTCCCAATGGAAGTGTCTTACATTGTTGGTTGTTCCCTGTCTTGTTATGTACATTCTGCAATAAAAAATAAAACTATAAATATATAATATATATAAAAATAAAAAAATAAAAAAAATATATATAAAACACAGATCAGGCATAACATTATGACCTAATACTGTGTTGGTCCCCCTTTTGCTGCCAAAACAGCCCTGACCCGTCGAGGCATGGACTCCACTAGACCCCTGAAGTTGTGCTGTGGTATCTGGCACCAAGATGTTAGCAGCAGATCCTTTAAGTCCTGTAAGTTGTGAGGTGGGGCCTCCATGGATCGGACTTGTTTGTTCAGCACATCCCACAGATGCTCGATTGGATTGAGATCTGGGGAATTTGGAGGCCAAGTCAACACCTCAAACTCGTTGTTGTGCTCCTCAAACCATTCCTGAACCATTTGTGCTTTGTGGCAGGAGCATTATCCTGCTGAAAGAGCCACAGCCACCAGGGAATACCGTTTCCATGAAAGGGTGTACATGGTCTGCAACAATGCTTAGGTAGGTGGTACGTGTCAAAGTAACATCCACATGGATGGCAGGACCCAAGGTTTCCCAGCAGAACATTGCCCAAAGCATCACACTGCCTCCGCCGGCTTGCCTTCTTCCCATAGTGCATCCTGGTGCCATGTGTTCCCCAGGTAAGCCACACACACACACCCATCCACATGATGTAAAAGAAAACGTGATTCATCAGACCAGGCCACCTTCTTCCATTGCTCCGTGGTCCAGTTCTGATGCTCACGTGCCCACTGTTGGCGCTTTCGGCGGTGGACAGGGGTCAGGATGGGCACCCTGACTGGTCTGCGGCTATGCCGCCCCATACACAACAAACTGAGATGCACTGTGTATTCTGACACCTTTCTATCAGAACCAGCATTAACTTCTTGAGCAATTTGAGCTACAGTAGCTCGCCTGTTTGATCAGACCTACACGGGCCAGCCTTCGCTCCCCACGTGCATCAATGAGCCTTGGCCGCCCATGACCCTGTGGCAGGTTCACCACTGTTCCTTCCTTGGAGCACTTTTGTTAGATACTGACCACTGCAGACCGGGAACACCCCACAAGAGCTGCAGTTTTGGAGATGCTCTGACCCAGTCGTCTAGCCATCACAATTTAGCCCTTGTCAAACTCGCTCAAATCCTTACGCTTGCCCATTTTTCCTGCTTCTAACACATCAACTTTGAGGACAAAATGTTCACTTGCTGCCTAATATATCCCACCCACTAACAGGTGCCGTGATGAAGAGATAATCAGTGTTATTCACTTCATCTGTCATAATGTTATGCCTGATCGGTGTGTATATATATATAGATTTGTGAAATCACAGTGACCTTGTTATTTCTTTAGTCTGAGGCATAAACAAGCTTGCAAAGAAATTTTACCAGGAACAAAGCACAAAAAAATTAAGCAGGGTAAATAATTTGTAAGGGTACTGAATGTCTAACCAGCCATTTAAAAGTCAAGTCTAATAAGATATCGATTAGATTAGAGTACAGTTTTTTTCCCAGTTACAGTATGTTCATTGCCTGTAGCTCAGCTACCAGACCAGTACTGATAAAGTGCTGATAAAAAAACATATTGCAGTACATAATGCCTCACAGTTATATAGTAATGTGCATGAATGTTGGTCATAATACTAGTACATAAATGCTTTTTAAACCCTCCCTCTTAACTTTTAGTCTTGTGTTATTCTCTTTCAAGTTAACAGCTTATTTTGTGTGGACTCTCTCTGTGAGGACCCAAAGTGTTAGGGCTCTATTAAGGTTGCTTTGATGTGGAGGTTTAGTGAGTCTCCAGTACTCAGTCGGACCACATCATTAGCGCACAACTGAGGAACCCAAAGAAAGAGGAACGGGAAGCTTCCTGATACATAGAGATATCTGTTGATCTGGCCAGTTTTATTTGTTAAATTTGGCATGAAATGGAAGTTGGTTGCCAAAGTCTTTTCTTCCCTTTTGTGACATTTATCCAAGTGAAATGGCTTCTCAA
The DNA here is from genome assembly GCA_039654105.1 of Coreius guichenoti. Lineage (NCBI taxonomy): Eukaryota > Metazoa > Chordata > Actinopteri > Cypriniformes > Gobionidae > Coreius > Coreius guichenoti. The sequence goes on from CM077175.1 coordinate 42,851,348, forward strand.
GCAAGAAAAAAATGTAGGGCGGGAACTGATTGGATCGTTGGATCAATGGGGTTTGCTATTGCTGCGATCTTACGTGACTCTCAGTTTGTCCGGCCCTCGCACCAGAAAACACATCATTAGGGCGCGAGCACCGATGGTGTGATGACCCTATTGTAATTGCTCAGTCTGTTATTCTTCTTCTCCGAAAGGAATCGCATTTTTGAGGGCCTAAACATGCTCAAACTCATTAAACTTTGCACACACGTCAGAAGTGGCGAAAATTTACGTCTGATATGGGTTTCAGAATTAGGTGTGGCAAAATGGCTCGATAGCGCCACCTACAAATTTTCAATTAAGCGCTGTTCGTGCTACATTTCACGTATAAGTATGAAATTCGGTAGACACATGTACAGCCTAATACCTACAAAACAGTCCCAGGGAGCAAAATCTGAAAACCCAACAGGAAGTGAGATATTTTGAATTTTCTCAGCAAATTCTTTGCGGTTTTTGCCATTTCCAGACATTGTATTTTAACAAACTCCTCCTAGAGATTTAATCAGATCATCATCATATTTGGTCAGTCTAATCTTAAGGTCTTGGTGATGTTAAATTGTGAAGATCTTGAGTTTTCGCTGAAGGGCGTGTCCGTGGCGGCCTCACAAAGTTTGATGTTTCGCCATGACACAGGAAGCTGTTGTAACTCGGGCATACAATGTCCGATACGCCCCAAACTTCACATGTATTATTAGAGTCCTGGCCTGAACACATCGACATGTCAATATTCAGTTACGGTCATAGCACCACCTGATGGCAACAGGAAATGACATGTTTTACACTGTGATTAACAACTCATTGAGATTTAACCAGAACAACATCATATTTTAGTCAGTCTAATATTGCCCACCGTTCTCTGTTTTCCTAAAGCCACCGGGTGGCGGTGGCACGGGTGCGAGGGCCCTTTCATCGCTGCTTCCAGCTTTAATTATAGATGTCTTTGCAAGAGTGAGACCTTTTTTTGATTAAAGATTATGAGGGCACATGAATTATTATTATTTTTTTATAAATAATGGTTTGCACCATATTAGATAAATCACCATATACAGATAAATCATTTATAATAAATACAGCACTGTAACGCTCATTATTGGATAACATTGAACTACACTAACTTCTGTTCTCAGCATTTCTATCAGGCGATCGATATGGACCGTGCATACACCTGTCTGGCTTGTTCCTTTCCAAGATATAGATTATTAATAAAGGAAAAGTCCAATCTGTTTCAACCTTTTCCCTATTCAATGCTAGCCAATACTAGCAGGTGTTACCGAATGCTAATCCTTGTTTTATTTAAGTGATCTAAAAAACCTTTAATGATATAACTTACAGATCCATCAAATCAGGAATTCAGCCTTGCCGTTCAAAGTGTATCTCCAAGAAGCTTTCTTCCTCTCTCAAGACTAAAACCATTAAAGGTTCATGCTAGTCGTAGTCATGAATGCTAAACAATGGTCTAATTTAGGAGCAGTGTTCCATGAAGCTCTGTACAACAGTTCATAAATTACAAACATAAAAATGCCCGTCAGTCTGAATGGAAGAAAGATTGAATCTCATTCCATTACAACGACACCACATTCTGCCTGAGAGCATCCAAATAAGAATACAAAGAATTCGGACAATAATAAGATGCTTCCTTTCTTTATCTCTGACAAGCAGAACGATGACAAAACAATATACGGTGTTATCAGACTAGTTAAAGTCAAAGGCAATGCTCTGTTTTAAGGTAGATAGTCAAAGCTGTTTGAAATGCAGTTGCTGAATTTTCACTACTTTTGGCACTACCGTTCAAAACTTTGGGCTCAGCAAGATTTGTTTTGTTTTGTTGTTTTTTGAAAAATTGTCAAAAGTGACTAAAAAAAATTGGTAAATAAAAATAACTGCTGTTCTTTTGAACTTTCTATCCATTAAAGAATCATGAAAAAAATGTATAGCGGTTTCTACAAAAATATTGAGCATCAACTGTTTTCACCATTGATAAAAATAAGAAATGTTTTTTTTGAGCCAGCATATTAGAATGATTTCTGAAGCAACGTGACAATGAAGAGTAATGATGCTGAAAATTCACAGGAATAAATTACATTTTAAAATATATTATACTAGAAAATCACAATATTACTGTTTCTACTGTATTTTTGATCAAACAATTGCAGTCTTGGTGAGCATAAGAGACTTCTTTCAAAAAAAAAAAAATAAATAAAAAAAAAAAATCTTAGCGACCCAAACATTTTGACACTCTAATAAATGCTCGGTTACAAACAACCATTCCTGGGTTATTTGGCAACCCAGCGCTGGGTAAATATTGGACAGAACACATGCTGGGTTATTTTTACCCAGCTTGTTGGGTTTTATACGTTAACCTATTTGCTGGGTTGTTGAAAGTGCTGGGTCAGTCAATTTGGTATTAAAGGTTTTTCATTTTAAATAATAAAAATGCACTCAAAAGTCTCTGTTATATTTATATAGGACAGGAACAGTTCCTGGCCCGGCCCCGGATAAGCGGAAGAAGATGGATGGATGGATGGATGGATGGATGGAGGAACAGTTCATATACAATATTTTTTTATTCAAGTCAGTCTTTTACAGTCCTAAAATACTCAGAAACATTTAGTAAATGTTTTAGGATGTGACAGGAGCAGCAACAGCAGCCAATGCGACTCTGTGGGAAGAAAACTGCTATCAGGCTGTTCCAGTTCATTAAATCACAATCTTATATATTAATTTTTGGAAAGTTACAAAAAAAAAAACAGCTTTACCTTGTGCCATCTCCTCTGTCAGACATTTAAGTTTCAACCCGTCAAACACATAGCACTAGTGCACTAGCACAACAGCGCTCCTGTGATAGTCAGTGGAGCGCGCGGCGGCAGGACAGCGATGCCGCGTCGTGTTTCAGGCCTGGTCACGCATTCGCTTGGCGGGAGCTGAAACTTCCTGGTGGCGCTGGCGCCGTTCGGCTAGCGTTCCCAACAGACGTTAGCTGTGACTTACATGCAAACAGAAAAGTTAAACTGTGAGACTACAGACATTTTCCTCTTTGCACAGTAATAATTTGATAGGAATACAATGTAATACAAACCTTAATTTCATTCAGGAAGTTTTCTCTTAGAACAGAACACAGAATGACCGTTGACAAATGTATCCAGTTTTAACCGGTTTGGCACAGACTACTCAACATTGGGTTACATTGACCCAGCGCTGGGTAGGTATGACCCAGCAGCTGAATAAGCTACCCAGCACTGGGTGAAAAATATTAAAAATAACCCAATAAAATGACCCAGCAGGCTGAACCCAGCATTTTTTAGAGTGTAGCGTACGCTAAAAAGATGCAGTGTGTGGTTGTAAATCCTGCTGATGTTATTCTGAAAAAATCCTCTATTCTGAGAGCGAGCTCAATTAGCCCTCTGTGCATGAGCTGTTATTTCCAATTGCAACATTATTGCTTGGCTGTGCAGTCCTGTAGTTCAATAGCTTTCCTATGCTCTAGGGTTTGCAATCCAATTTGCATCTAACACCGTATTTACATTTGAAATATGCAGACATGAAATGTATATGCATGTTTACATTTACATGTAATTTGCATATTTATAAACTGCATGTATATATTTACATATACTCTATGGCCAGAAGTGTGTGGACACACCACAACCATATGTGCTTGTGGAGCATTTAAGGTTCAAAACGATTGGCAATAATAGGACGTTTTTTTTTTCTTTTTTTGCTGATATAACTGCATGCACTTTTCTTGGTGGATTTAGACTGTATTGGAACATGGCTGCAGGGATTTGCTCCCATTCAGACAGAAGCAATTGGGTCTGGCTTGCAGTCTGTGTTCCAATTCATCCCGAAGGTGTTCAGTGGAGTTCAGGTCTGGGCTTTGTGCAAGTCTAGTTCTTCCACACCAGACTCCGTAAATCATTTCTTTATGGCACTTGGTGCACAGGGGTATTATCATGCTGGAGCAGAAAATGTCCCTCCCCAAACTGTTGCCACAATGTCAGAAGCACCAGGATGTCATTGTATGCAGTTGCATTAGGATTTGTCCTTCCTGGTTTTAAAGATAGACCTTGCGAAAATTCCATACCTGGGGCATTCTCAGAATATGGTAAAAGTCTCCTTGAGATTTTTAATTATGTAAACAATATATATATATATATATATATATATATATATATATATATATATATATATATATATATATATATATATATATATATATATATATATATATCACACCGATCAGGCATAACATTATGAAATGTGTTGTGTTGGTCCCCCTTTTGCTGCCAAAACAGCCCTGACCCGTCGAGGCATGGACTCCACTAGACCCCTGAAGGTGTGCTGTGGTATCTGGCACCAAGATGTTAGCAGCAGATCCTTTAAGTCCTGTAAGTTGCGAGGTGGGGCCTCCATGGATCGGACTTGTTTGTTTTGTGGACAGTCACAGAGCCTGTCACAATTAACAAAGCTTATTGACGATTTAAAACGATTTAAAAATCATCCAACATAATGGCAAATAAGCATTTCAACTAATGTAAATCAATATTTACATAGTATAATAGTAGTAAATTTATCTCTCACACACGTGTCCTGCATAGGGGTGTGCGATATTGACAAAGAAGGATATCTCGATATTTTTTGGGATTTTATCGATAACAATAATTAGACGATATTTTGCTGAGTGTGTTATTGTGCTGGTATCTTAGCAGGTTTAGGACCGCCGTGGTCAGCTGACTCCTGAAGTTTGTGATATTCTTCATATTCTGTGTGGTGGTCAGTTCACAGCAGTGACAGAAATCATCTTTTCCAAAAAGTTTAAATTTATTTTTACCTTTTATGGGCATTTTACCTTTATACATTTATTTTATAAACCTAATTATATACATGCATCATCTTCTGTGTCAATTTCATAAATTTAATACAATTTAATTATAATAATTAGACACAATAGGGCTGTTACCAATCAAATTAAATATCAACAAAATTCATCTTTGCAATGGAGAGGAACACTGTTTCATTTACACTGTTTAATGAGCTCAGAGGTGACAAATTAATAACCCGCAGTTATGCATAAATAATGTTTTGATGTTTAAAACATAAAATGTTGAATATTGATATTTGAAATTATTTAAAACATGAAAAGATACTTTAAATGTGAAATTAAAACCGCCAGTAGGTGGCAGCAAGTCACTGTTAATGAGTGAGTCATTGAGATTCAACTGATTCATTCAAACAGCTGATTCATTCAGGAACGAAGCATTTGACTCTCTTTATCTATCTTAGTCACTGAATCATTGATTCAACTGATTCGTTCAAAAAGCTGATTCATTCAGTAATGAAGCATTTGACTCTCTTTATCTATCTTAGTCATTGAATCATTGATTCAACTGATTCGTTCAAAAAGCTGATTCATTCAGTAACAAAGCATTTGACTCTCTTAATCTATTTTAGTCATTGAATCATTGATTCAATTGATTCGTTCAAAAAGCTGATTCATTCAGTAATGAAGCATTTGACTCTCTTAATCTATTTTAGTCATTGAATCATTGATTCAATTCATTCGTTCAAAAAGCTGATTCATTCAGTAAGGAAACACCGCCGTGTGTTGCTCAGAGACGCAATTACAGTGCTGTGGCTTTGTTTTGAACTATTTTCGTTGGCGAAATAGAGCAAAAACAGGCAATATGGAGTCTAAAATGTAAGTCACTTAATATTAACTTCTTGTTTAGTAAACTTTTATAAAATCAATATCACATTTGTTATCATGCTGATACCTGGAGAAAAACTGCACTGTTTGTGTGATATTTATTAACTGTATATAAATATAAATATAGAGTAAATCACGCAGTGAAAGCGTGCTCTCTAATGCGCACCAGCACTAGTCTAATCTACAAGACTACATCACGTAGTGCATGCACTCTCTGGGTGTGTGTGAGGGATATACTCGATAATGTCAGATCGCACGTCGTTAAAACAACAATTACGATATTATCGCAGACGATATATATATCGCATATCTATAAATCACATCTATTGTCCTGCAACAGAACAATAACCAGGTGGTCACCCTTTCGCTTAGTCTGTCTCTCTCATAATACTCTACTCTACGCAATACTATAATCTTCAGTAAAGTGGCTCAGCGTTCCTTCGTTACTCGCTCTAAAGTGATGTTTCAGAATCAGTAATGGAGGCTCGGGCTCGACTGTTAAACTGTCAACTTGAGATTTGAATCAGTGGCGGAAGGAAGTAGTTCTGCACAAAAGAGTGTTTTTAAAGACACTTTGTTGTTGTTTGTTATTTATTTACTCCCTTGTGCCATCAAACTGTAGCATAAATGCAATATCACACTCATAGACGTGCGATATGGATCTATAGCAGTGATTACCTACGGCCGAATCACAGCCATGCTGATATAAAGCGCTATCACACGGCTACTTATTGATATTGCTCATATATAATAAAATGTTTTTATTAGGGGTGTAACGTTATACATCGTTATATAGAGATATTGCGATATAAAAATGTGACGATATGTAGGGCTGCTCGATTATGGCAAAGATCATAATTACGGTTATTTTGGTCAATAATGAACTCATGATTATTTAACACGATTATTAGTGGGTGATATGATCAAAGTCTTATTTCATGATGCGAGTAATTTTAAATGTCAGTGAAATTTCACAATTATCGATATTTCAGCAAAAACTAATACTAGGTTAATTAATGTAAGTAAAAAGTTCTCAAAACAGTCAGGAATAAAATAAGAACAAAGAAACTAATTACAAACAGTGCTTTAGCTTTTTCAGGAAGATCAGTAATAGCCTACAACAGAAATTGAATAAAGTAATCAAATGTAAAATAACACTACTGTATACATTAAATATAGACTAATCCTTATTAAAACTACAGTTATTCATTCAAGAGCAATGAGTGATTTTGTCTTTTCTTGTTTGATCAACATTAATGACTGCAGGTTTATTAGGCTACTGTCACTTTAAGAGCGAATGCACGGACCCAATATACTGTTACACACGCGCTAGTTCTCAGCGTTTACATTCACTTAACACATAACTGACTGTGTTTACGAGGATACTTAGCAAAACGGCATTTCGACATATTTTAGTGTAGGCGCGTATCTGAAGCCCACAGTATACTTCGCTTATACACGTTCTGCTCCGTCTCGGAGCGAGCACACAGGCGGCCGTCTAGGGAACAGCGTCTCTTTCGCAGCTTAATGCGCTTTTAATAACACTGTTTAATATCAAGCACGTCCCGCAGTTTAACAACAGTAGACTGCGTTTTACATCACTCACTTATTCGGCTGATTTGGATGTTAAGTTTGGCTTAGGGTGGAATGAAAGCGCGCCGCTGTGAAGGAAATGAAGGTGCGCTAGACGGGATGCGGCAGCGGCACAATAACCACAATACCTCGATTATCTTGTTTTCATAAACGTTGGAAGCCAAAATCGAAATCAAAATACGATTAATCGCACAGCCCTAATGATATGTATCGTTGCAGTAAATGATATGATTCTCGATATAAAGTTATTTTTATCCAAGGCTCAGCTTACTGTATTTATAAGGTATAATCAAAGACTTTATATATATGAAGACGGTGCACTCCGATTACTTATGAATGGGAGAAAGTGCAACGCCCAATATGGCGGAATAAGTCCCGCCTTCTAATTGAAAGAGCCAATCATTGATTAGTAAAGTCATTGCATCACTGCAGCTGCCGTTAGAAGCTCCGGTTGCTATAGAAACAGGCAGTGCTCTGAGACGCGCATTTAGGATTGCACATTAGCTTCGTCCAAGCTTAAAAATGCAGTTTTTTTTTGTCATGATTCGAGCATTTAGAATCAAAATTTATGAGACAGTTGTTGTTAGATTTCATTGGTGATTTCAAACATGAAATTTAATCATAAGCTTGGCGAACAGTTTTGGAGAATTTGATGTTTTCCCCATTCGAAGAGATAGGAGCTGCACTTTAAAAGATCCAAAAATGTCATGAAGTGAAAGCGCACACATCGTTAAAATCACCAGATCACATTTAGTTTTAGTAGTATGGTTATTCAAAGCGTTTTAGATGGTTTGTTCTTATATGTGTAGTGTAGTGCATTAATAGTGGGAGAGGTGGGACATGGTGAGCACCGGGAGAGCCTAATAAAGCATGCATTGAAAGCACGATAATGCGTGAGGGGAAAAAAAGTAACAAATGTAGAGTTTTCCTTGATTTCAAGATGTCAAAATTCATAACATCAGCTTTTATGGGAGAAAACTGAATTCATTTTATGAATACACATTTTGTCACCATATTTTGCTAATGGTCCACCCGATGCCTTTCACTTTGCAATGTGGGCAGCGTTCCCGATTCCTCTCAGGCAACAGCTTGCACTTTAATTCCCTCTGGTCTGACCGAGCTCTTACTCAGAGCCCAAAAAGAATCGAGAGGAGCAGGAAGCTGTCATTGCCATCTTTAAACTTTTTTGCCTGGTTAAATGATGCAAAAATTGGCACAACTTCATCCTACAGCCATCTTATCTGAATTGGGTCAACAGAGTATCTGCTTTTTATTTTGGTCCTCCAAATGCTGTAAGCCCATCTACTTAAAAAGATTCTCCCCACATGGCTTCATGCAATTTGTGATATTACATATGCATTTCAATATAGATACATTTGCAACATTGACAAATATATTTGCTAACTGCACAAAAAATGGCAAATTATTTGGAATAGATGGAAATAGAGATTAACTTCCATAGTACGGAACAAAATACTATGGAAGTCAATGGAGCCCATCAACTGTTTGGTTACCGACATTCTTCACTTTTGTGCTTGGTGGGGGGATTTATTTATTATGATTTAATATTTATTTATTTATTTATTTATTAATTTCATAAAAAGAGTAGTTTCACCAGATCACAATTACTGTCGGTTGCTGAACATTTCTATCATAAAACAGTTGTGTAATACTTATATCTACTTGCATCTTTCCACCAACTCTCATTGAGACAGTGACAGTAAGACCCGCCTTCTTTGATCTGATTGGCCATCTCGATCATTTTGACATTGACGAGCGTTGTTAGACCACCAAGGTAGAGCAAGCTTAAACATTTAATCAGCCTATAAATGTAACTTTTAAAACTTTTTGTCATCCTAACAACAAACAGCTTTACTCATTGTACACTAAAATAAAATAAGACAAATAAAATGAGAAAATATGAATTTTTTTCATTTTTATTAATAGCTCAGACAAAATCTTTGGCCCTGACCACCCCCAAACTCCTTTGATGCAAAATATCTTCTTTTGTGTTCAGCAGAGGCGGACAGTAGTGGAGTATATTTACTTTATCCTCAAGTACATTTTTCAAGTATATGTACTTTATCAGTGTTCTTCTTTGGAAAACTTTTACTTCACTACATTTCAAATCCAAAGCATAATGTTGTACTTTTTACTGCACTACATTTCATAAATAAGTTTTTTTTGTTTTTGTTTTTTTTACCTTTAATACTTATGTTAAAAATGTTGTACTTTCTTACTTGTATTCAAGTAAAACTTTGAATTACTTTACTTGAGTAAAAGAAAGTTCTACATTTTTAATGTAATTAAGTATTAAATGATATTCAATATGAAACATAGTGCAGTAATAAGTGCAATATTATGCTTTGGAATGAAGTTTTGTGTGAAGTTTTCCAAAAATGTACTTAAGCAGAGTAAAAATACTTCACTACTGTCCGCCTCTGGTGTTCAGCAGAAGAAAAATTCATACAGGGTTGGAACAACTTGATGGTGAATAAATGACAGAATTTTCATTTTTGGGTGAACTATTCCTTCAAGCGCCACTAGATTTCTCAGTCTATTATAAAAGTATTTTAAATAAATATTATGAAGAAAATATAAAAATATTCATTCATAAAAATGTATCTGTTAATAGAAATGTGTTTGTGAGAAGAATGTCCTGACAATCAGAAATCTTTCTTTGTCTTTCGTAAAAATTTTACCAACTGAAATAACAGACCATTTTTTCAGACCATTACAATTTGACGTGCTGGTATCATAAAGAACAGAACACCGAAGGACCAGGGCCGGATTATCCATAGACGGGATTGGGCGAGTGCCCTGGGGCACCAAGTGATGAAGATAATGACTAGACCTTTTAAAATATTTTTCATGTTTTGTATATATATATTATTTTGCTGGAAGAGATGCAGATACAAAATGAACAGTTAAAGATACAATATATACAGAGAGAATATAAAATATATAAAGAATTGCGATTGGGTCAACTGACGCTATCGGTTCTGCTGTCGGTACTGTGGATATTAAGATGTTAACTAAACAAAAAATTAGTCTAGTTATACTTTAGGGCTGTGATATTAATCTTATTTTATTTTCGATTTCGGCTTCCAAGGATTATAAAAAGAAGATATGAGGTAAAACTATTATAAACTGTGTATTATAAACAAGCGCAACTTCCTTCCCTTCACAGCTGTGCGCTGTCGTTTCTCCCTAAACCTAAACTTAACGTCAGATTTAGCACAATCTGTGATTGATGTCAAATGCAGTCTCCGCTGTTGCTAAATTGCAGGACGTGTTTGATAATAAAAAGAGATATTAAAAGCACAATAATCAGCGCAATAGTTTCCAAGTTCAAGGCAGCTTGTGTGCGCGCTGCGAAACGGACCGACTTGCACATTACTTTAAGCTTTGTGTGCGCGTGCGTCTAAACCATCAAATACACAACAAATAGCCTATGTTAAAATGACCGGCTTGGAGAATATTCACTTAAACACAGTTTATATCTTAAATGAGTGTAAATAGTTTGGAGAAATGGGAAAGTATGATATTATTAGATCTGCATTCGGTCTTAAAGGGGCAGCGTCTAATAAACCTGCTGACGATTGAGCCAATAATGTGAATCAAACAAAGGGAAAGAGAAAATACTCACAGCTCTTGAATGAATAACTTTAGCTTTAATGAGCATTAATCTATCAATTTATACAGTGAAAACTATACAGTGTTATTTTACATTTCATTATTTTATTAGATTTCTTTTGTAGGCCATATTACTTAATGTTAGTAGACCTTCCTGAAATTAAAGTACACTGGAGGCACTTCAAATGTGGTCACCTGTGTTACACTGTGTTAATCCAGGCCTGCGAAGGACCCACATTTCAGAGAAGACAGTACTGCAGTAAGATTGCATGTATTCGTATTCGGACTTTTTCCTTGCACCTGCTTCATGGGTAAGATGACCTCTAACCGAATACAACCATGTGCATTAAAATTTCAGCACTGCTTTGAAACGACCGCCTGATATTCCAAGGTCGTGCTTCTGTTACAGACTTTAATGAGACAGTTGGTACCAGGATACGTGGCATTTAGTCTTTGTTTTAGTTTGCTCCTGGATGCTTATACAGCTGCAGTGAAGCACTAGGAAACAGAGGTTCACTGACAACATGTGGCAAACAATGAAGCTCCAACCACATGCTCTTGAACGCACACATCAGCAGGAGCTGTCCCATCTCTCAGACTGCTGTCCCTGAGCCCGCTGGGTAGGAAGAGTAATTGGATTTGATGAGAGGGAGGAGAGAAAAGAGCGCCTATATGTGCACGCTTAGATTCTCTTAGTCATACCACACACTGCCAGTAAGTTCACAGAGGCTGGCTTTATCGGACTGACAGTTTGAAATTGCCTGTGTCCTCTAGAAGGTTTAAACCAATTAGAAATATTACTATTATATACAGTGAATCTTTAGGATAAATTGATAAATTAATGTTTATCTTTGTAACAATAAACACTGATTAATGTCAATCGGCCTGTCCAAATGAATGCGCCATTTAATTAATGATAGTCTTCTTTCCCGGCAATCCGGTTCCTGTTAAATGGTTGATTGAAATGGATGAAAATTTCTGCCTGCTTTCAAAGGTAGAGGCCTATATAATGCTAGATTCCTTTAATCAAAAATAATCAGAGTAAATGATGACACTTATTCAGCACATGCACATTTTCTCTGCTTGAGAGAAACTGGTGCAATTGTTTCATGATTTTGAGTTCAAATAATATCTATTTTATCTTGGTTGAAATATCTTGGTTTCTCACACTGTCACTATAGAGTACATGCAAGATTTTGTCTTGACTTTAAAGGGGGGGCGGGGGGGTGGTGTCAATGCTATTTCATGCATTCTGCCTTATTTACACTGTTAAAGAGTTGATTCTCATGCTAAACATGGACAAAATTTCAAAAAACGAGTTGGATGTGTGATGGAGTATTTCTGTGCCAAATACACCCCTTCAGGATTCGAACAAGTTTCAGAAAGTTTTTTTTGAGTATGGCCCTGTATGACGTCATAAAGGGCAGAATTGCTTGTATGTGCACTTCTCCCAGATGAGCACACACACACACACAAACATCATCCAGAGCGAGAGCAAGAGCCGTCCATCAACGAGCTTCGTTCGGGTTACGGGAGCCGTCGGCGGCGCTGGCGTTGTGTTTTTAGACACGAGATCAACAATGTCACTAAAGAAGTGTGTTTCTGGTGTGAGGGAAAGATCACCTTGTTCAGCTTCCCAAATAACCCAGCGTTAAGGGAACAGTGGATGCAGTTTGTGTTTCCGGAGTTCTGCAAGTGTGTGTGTTTGTTCCCAGTCATGAGTGGAAACCGCAGGCGGTGAGGGAAACTGCATCAAATGTGTGTGTTTTGTTGGCAATCGGCGTGTAAGTGCATATAATGTGAACAACACCGACGTGTAGTGAATCAAAAGTTATCCAGGGATAATACCATGGTGTATTTTGTGTGTGTGTGTGTGTGTGTGTGACTCTTTAGCTCCGCCCACTGCACGCCTCCACGGACTCGGCTGTTTTCAGAAAGAATCAGTACAGTGTATCTGTCTTTTATAAATATGATAAAACTAAAGACTCTTGTGAGATATGAAGGATCAACACTACTCTATAGATACTCAAGATTAACATGAGACTGGCAGAAACTGTGTGTGTTATGTACCCCTTTAAGGTTGGTGGCAATTTTAACACTATAGTCCTATTCAGACGGTAATTGTTTCTCACGTGGAAGTCCGTAAAAATAAATTTGCGTGCCACCTCAGTGATAAAACTCGTGAATTCGGATGGCGATTTATTCACGGTGGAGGAGCGAGTTTTGTGATCCTGCGCACCTAGGAACACATTGCTCACGTGGTCAATAACATGATTGTATGCTGTAAATAAAATGTCATATGCTTAGTATAATAAGAATAAATGCATATTTAATTTAATAATAGGAAAATAATATCCTAATTATTATTTAATTATTTAAATCTGTTTAAAAATAGGAATATACACTCACCTAAAGGATTATTAGGAACACCTGTTCAATTTCTCATTAATGCAATTATCTAATCAACCAATCACATGGCAGTTGCTTCAATGCATTTAGGGGTGTGGTCCTGGTCAAGACAATCTCCTGAACTCCAAACTGAATGTCAGAATGGGAAAGAAAGGTGATTTAAGCAATTTTGAGCGTGGCATGGTTGTTGGTGCCAGACGGGCCGGTCTGAGTATTTCACAATCTGCTCAGTTACTGGGATTTTCACGCATAACCATTTCTAGAGTTTACAAAGAATGGTGTGAAAAGGGAAAAACATCCAGTATGCGGCAGTCCTGTGGGCGAAAATGCCTTGTTGATGCTAGAGGTCAGAGGAGAATGGGCCGACTGATTCAAGCTGATAGAAGAGCAACTTTGACTGAAATAACCACTCGTTACAACCGAGGTATGCAGCAAAGCATTTGTGAAGCCACAACACGCACAACCTTGAGGCGGATGGGCTACAACAGCAGAAGACCCCACCGGGTACCACTCATCTCCACTACAAATAGGAAAAAGAGGCTACAATTTGCACGAGCTCACCAAAATTGGACAGTTGAAGACTGGAAAAATGTTGCCTGGTCTGATGAGTCTCGATTTCTGTTGAGACATTCAGATGGTAGAGTCAGAATTTGGCGTAAACAGAATGAGAACATGGATCCATCATGCCTTGTTACCACTGTGCAGGCTGGTGGTGGTGGTGTAATGGTGTGGGGGATGTTTTCTTGGCACACTTTAGGCCCCTTAGTGCCAATTGGGCATCGTTTAAATGCCACAGCCTACCTGAGCATTGTTTCTGACCATGTCCATCCCTTTATGACCACCATGTACCCATCCTCTGATGGCTACTTCCAGCAGGATTATGCACCATGTCACAAAGCTCGAATCATTTCAAATTGGTTTCTTGAACATGACAATGAGTTCACTGTACTAAAATGGCCCCCACAGTCACCAGATCTCAACCCAATAGAGCATCTTTGGGATGTGGTGGAACGGGAGCTTCGTGCCCTGGATGTGCATCCCACAAATCTCCATCAACTGCAAGATGCTATCCTATCAATATGGGCCAACATTTCTAAAGAATGCTTTCAGCACCTTGTTGAATCAATGCCACGTAGAATTAAGGCAGTTCTGAAGGCGAAAGGGGGTCAAACACAGTATTAGTATGGTGTTCCTAATAATCCTTTAGGTGAGTGTATATAGACACACATTATAGTTAAAATGGTTTTCTGTCTTGTATTTTATCTCAAAATAAAGGATGTCATTTTATTCCACATGGAAATGAGCGGAAATAAGCTAATACAGCCTCTTATTTACATGAGGTAAACATAATGCTGCTGGTTATTTTAACATATATAATTGCTGCCGTAATAAATTTTCAAATGTTTACGTGCTTTTCTTTTTTTTCTTTTTTGAGCGGTGATGAAATATATTGCTCTTGTAAATACTTGCCAGCATTTCAGTAATAAAAGTCTAGATCTTTAAAATGCATCCAAATTACAGCGAAGCACAACCGTACGGTGCTCTGCAGGGGTCAAAAAGGATATAAACAGTGCATTTTGAAGTGATATATTCTTGAAAACTCAGAGATGTGGATTTGGACGGCGATTAAATCACCACATGACCTTGGTGTTTGTGAAAAAACAGTAGGTAATTCGGCCGGGGATTTTTACGCTGGTGGTGGGAGAAAAACACTGACATTCTGGATTCAGACGGCAATAAAATCTCCGACTGTGAATGATGAAAATACCTTA
Source organism: Coreius guichenoti (assembly GCA_039654105.1). Lineage (NCBI taxonomy): Eukaryota > Metazoa > Chordata > Actinopteri > Cypriniformes > Gobionidae > Coreius > Coreius guichenoti. The sequence continues at coordinate 42,866,495 of CM077175.1, forward strand.
TGACCCCACGAGAAACAATAACCGTCCAAATAGGGCTTTAGAAATAAAAACTGTATGACTAAAATGTTTAATTAACATTATTTCATTTCAAGTATCATGGCATCAACACATCTCAAAAAAGTTGGGACAAGGCCATGTTTACCACTGTGTGGCATCCCCTCTTCTTTTTATAACAGTCTGCAAACGTCTGGGGACTGAGGAGACAAGTTGCTCAAGTTTAGGAATAGGAATGTTGTCCCATTCTTGTCTGATACAGGCTTCTAATTGCTCAACTGTCTTAGGTCTTCTTTGTCGCATCTTCCTCTTTATGATGCGCCAAATGTTTTCTATGGGTGAAAGATCTGGACTGCAGGCTGGCCATTTCAGTACCCGGATCCTTCTTCTACGCAGCCATGATGTTGTAATTGATGCAGTATGTGGTCTGGCATTGTCATGTTGGAAAACGCAAGGTCTTCCCTGAAAGAGACGACGTCTGGATGGGAGCATATGTTGTTCTAGAACTTGGATATACCTTTCAGCATTGATGGTGCCTTTCCAGATGTGTAAGCTGCCCATGCCACACGCACTCATGCAACCCCATACCATCAGAGATGCAGGCTTCTGAACTGAGCGCTGATAACAACTTGGGTTGTCCTTGTCCTCTTTAGTCCGGATGACATGGCGTCCCAGTTTTCCAAAAAGAACTTCAAATTTTGATTCGTCTGACCACAGAACAGTTTTCCACTTTGCCACAGTCCGTTTTAAATGAGCCTTGGCCCAGAGAAAACGCCTGCGCTTCTGGATCATGTTTAGATATGGCTTCTTTTTTGACCTATAGAGTTTTAGCCGGCAACGGCGAATGGCACGGTGGATTGTGTTCACCGATAATGTTTTCTGGAAGTATTCCTGAGCCCATGTTGTGATTTCCATTACAGTAGCATTCCTGTATGTGATGCAGTGCCGTCTAAGGGCCCGAAGATCACGGGCATCCAGTATGGTTTTCCGGCCTTGACCCTTACGCACAGAGATTGTTCCAGATTCTCTGAATCTTTGGATGATATTATGCACTGTAGATGATGATAACTTCAAACTCTTTGCAATTTTTCTCTGAGAAACTCCTTTCTGATATTGCTCCACTATTTTTCGCCGCAGCATTGGGGGAATTGGTGATCCTCTGCCCATCTTGACTTCTGAGAGACACTGCCACTCTGAGAGGCTCTTTTTATACCCAATCATGTTGCCAATTGACCTAATAAGTTGCAAATTGGTCCTCCAGCTGTTCCTTATATGTACATTTAACTTTTCCGGCCTCTTATTGCTGCCTGTCCCTACTTTTTTGGAATGTGTAGCTCTCATGAAATCCAAAATGAGCCAATATTTGGCATGACATTTCAAAATGTCTCACTTTCAACATCTGATATGTTATCTATATTCTATTGTGAATAAAATATAAGTTTATAAGATTTGTAAATGATTGCATTCCTTTTTTATTCACAATTTGTACAGTGTCCCAACTTTTTTGGAATCGGGTTTGTAGTTGAAAACTGTTCAAATGGGTTTAACTTATTTCAGATCATTTTAATGTTTGTCCTACTTTACCATTATAATTAGGCTTTTGTTTTAATCACACAATATTCCTGGCAGCTAAAATAACTAAAGGTTAAAACGATTTGGTAATTAGTATTAAAGCAATGATATGGGTGCTTTGATGTATGATTAAGATACACTGGGTTTAATTTTCAGCCTTTACAATCATTCATAATTAGTTGTATTCAATATTTTAATCTTATCTTTTTCATTAGTGTGCAGTTTGTTTTGGCAGTTATACATAAATGTACTGTATATCAAAAAATATCATGTTGGTTTGTAGTGGTCTGTAAGGGCAGTGTAAAAATGTTACAATTACCCTCATTCTTCCCTAGTACATTAATGTTTGTTGTGTTTCTTACAGTATTCCCTAGTCAAACATGACAAAAACATATTTAATACACTCACCTAAAGGATTATTAGGAACACCATACTAATACTGTGTTTGACCCCCTTTCGCCTTCAGAACTGCCTTAATTCTACGTGGCATTGATTCAACAAGGTGCTGAAAGCATTCTTTAGAAATGTTGGCCCATATTGATAGGATAGCATCTTGCAGTTGATGGAGATTTGTGGGATGCACATCCAGGGCACGAAGCTCCCGTTCCACCACATCCCAAAGATGCTCTATTGGGTTGAGATCTGGTGACTGTGGGGGCCATTTTAGTACAGTGAACTCATTGTCATGTTCAAGAAACCAATTTAAAATGATTCGAGCTTTGTGACATGGTGCATTATCCTGCTGGAAGTAGCCATCAGAGGATGGGTACATGGTGGTCATAAAGGGATGGACATGGTCAGAAACAATGCTCAGGTAGGCCGTGGCATTTAAACGATGCCCAATTAGCACTAAGGGGCCTAAAGTGTGCCAAGAAAACATCCCCCACACCATTACACCACCACCACCAGCCTGCACAGTGGTAACAAGGCATGATGGATCCATGTTCTCATTCTGTTTACGCCAAATTCTGACTCTACCATCTGAATGTCTCAACAGAAATCGAGACTCATCAGACCAGGCAACATTTTTCCAGTCTTCAACTGTCCAATTTTGGTGAGCTCGTGCAAATTGTAGCCTCTTTTTCCTATTTGTAGTGGAGATGAGTGGTACCCGGTGGGGTCTTCTGCTGTTGTAGCCCATCCGCCTCAAGGTTGTGCGTGTTGTGGCTTCACAAATGCTTTGCTGCATACCTCGGTTGTAACGAGTGGTTATTTCAGTCAAAGTTGCTCTTCTATCAGCTTGAATCAGTCGGCCCATTCTCCTCTGACCTCTAGCATCAACAAGGCATTTTCGCCCACAGGACTGCCGCATACTGGATGTTTTTCCCTTTTCACACCATTCTTTGTAAACTCTAGAAATGGTTGTGCGTGAAAATCCCAGTAACTGAGCAGATTGTGAAATACTCAGACCGGTCCGTCTGGCACCAACAACCATGCCACGCTCAAAATTGCTTAAATCACCTTTCTTTCCCATTCTGACATTCAGTTTGGAGTTCAGGAGATTGTCTTAACCAGGACCACACCCCTAAATGCATTGAAGCAACTGCCATGTGATTGGTTGATTAGATAATTGCATTAATGAGAAATTGAACAGGTGTTCCTAATAATCCTTTAGGTGAGTGTATATACACCGATCAGGCATAACATTATGACCTAATATTGTGTTGGTCCAAAACAGCCCTGACCCGTTGAGGCATGGACTCCACTAGACCCCTGAAGGTGTGCTGTGGTATCTGGCACCAAGATGTTAGCAGCAGATCCTTTAAGTCCTGTAAGTTGCGAGGTGGGGCCTCCATGGATCGGACTTGTTTGTTCAGCACATCCCACAGCTGCTCGATTGGATTGAGATCTGGGGAATTTGGAGGCCAAGTCAACACCTCAAACTCGTTGTTGTGCTCCTCAAACCATTCCTGAACCATTTTTGCTTTGTGGCAGGCGCATTATCCTGCTGAAAGAGCCACAGCCACCAGGGAATACCGTTTCCATGAAAGGGTGTACATGGTCTGCAACAATGCTTAGGTAGGTGGTACGTGTCAAAGTAACATCCACATGGATGGCAGGACCCAAGGTTTCCCAGCAGAACATTGCCCAAAGCATCACACTGCCTCCGCCAGCTTGTCTTCTTCCCATAGTGCATCCTGGTGCCATGTGTTCCCAGGTAAGCCACGCAAACGCACCCGGCCATCCACATGATGTAAAAGAAAACGTGATTCATCAGACCAGGCCACCTTCTTCCATTGCTCCGTGGTCCAGTTCTGATGCTCACGTGCCCACTGTTGGTGCTTTCGGCGGTGGACAGGGGTCAGCATGGGCACCCTGACTGCTCTGCGGCTATGCCCCCCCATACACAACAAACTGCGATGCACTGTGTATTCTGACACCTTTCTATCAGAACCAGCATTAACTTCTTGAGCAATTTGAGCTACAGTAGCTTGTCTGTTTGATCGGACCACACGGGCCAGCCTTCGCTCCCCACGTGCATCACTGAGCCTTGGCCGCCCATGACCCTGTGGCCGGTTCACCACTGTTCCTTCCTTGGAGCACTTTTGATAGATACTGACCACTGCAGACCGGGAACACCCCACAAGAGCTGCAGTTTTGGAGATGCTCTGACCCAGTCGTCTAGCCATCACAATTTGGCCCTTGTCAAACTCGCTCAAATCCTTACGCTTGCACATTTTTCCTGCTTCTAACACATCAACTTTGAGGACAAAATGTTCACTTGCTGCCTAATATATCCCACCCACTAACAGGTGCCGTGATAAAGAGAAAATCAGTGTTATTCACTTAACCAGTCATAATGTTATGCCTGATCGGTGTATATTTTTTTATTTAGTTTGCTTTTCACAATACTCAGCAGGTTTATTTCTGACATTCTAGCTATTTTATGCATATAGTGACTTTTTGCTAATTTTTTCAATTTTAAGCCCCCATTTTCCATCATTCATTACAAAAAAAGAAGAATACCATAGTAATTTAATCCCAGCTGGCTGGCAGGCAAGTAATGTCAGCTCTATCTATGGCACACTAGCTGTGACGTATTCTCAGGGTTACAGGTGAGCAGTGCTGTTGGAAAGTACTAGGACCTTTTTTTCCCAAGGGGTTCAATAAAGCGGCTTCAAGGAGAGTCAAAGACTTTCCTTACGAGATCTCCTTAACAATCGGCTTTCATAGCACAGCTTCCTCTCTAGTTACTTGCCCTGTGATGGGATTATGGCATCTATTACTTCGGCCCCAAAAGAATTCCCTTGAAATAAGTTGTCAGTGGCACTCACTCTGTCTATCAAAATGATAGGCAGCAAGAAGAACCCACTGAATCTGTTATGAACAAGAGGTTACAGATGTCTGTCTGAAGCTCAATCCAGAGTGCACAGAAAACCCTTGACAAATTGTACAATAGACACAATACAGAAACCGATAAACAAAGTGAAAGATGAAGTTATTTATTTTAACTGTTTTAAGATTAAAAATAAATGTATTTATTTATTTTTCCCTCCCTGTTACCTGTTTTGAGGTTATATATATATACAGCTCTGGAAAAAATTAAGAGACCACTTAACATTGATTTCTGAACTTGGAGTGGTCTCTTAATTTTTTCCATATATATATATATACACACCGATCAGGCATAACATTATGACCACTGACAGGTGAAATGAATAACACTGATTTTCTCTTCATCACGGCACCTGTTAGTGGGTGGGATATATTAGGCAGCAAGTGAACATTTTGTCCTCAAAGTTGATGCGTTAGAAGCAGGAAAAATGGGCAAGCGTAAGGATTTGAGTGAGTTTGACAAAGGCCAAATTGTGATGGCTAGACGACTGGCTCAGAGCATCTCCAAAACTGCAGCTCTTGTGGGGTGTTCCCGGTCTGCAGTGGTCAGTATCTATCATTGATGCACGTGGAGAGCGAAGGCTGGCCCGTGTGGTCCGATCAAACAGACAAGCTACTGTAGCTCAAATTGCTCAAGAAGTTAATGCTGGTTCTGATAGAAAGGTGTCAGAATACACAGTGCATCGCCGCAGACCAGTCAGGGTGCCCATGCTGACCCCTGTCCACCGCCAAATGCACCTACAGTGGGCACGTGAGCATCAGAACTGGACCACGGAGCAATGGAAGAAGGTGGCCTGGTCTGATGAATCACGTTTTCTTTTACATCATGTGGATGGCCGGGTGCATGTGCGTGGCTTACCTGGGAACACATGGCACCATGATGCACTATGGGAAGAAGGCAAGCCGGCAGAGGCAGTGTGATGCTTTGGGCAATGTTCTGCTGGGAAACCTTGGGTCCTGCCATCCATGTGGATGTTACTTTGACACGTACCACCTACCTAAGCATTGTTGACGACCATGTACACCCTTTCATGGAAACGGTATTCCCTGGTGGCTGTGGCTCTTTCAGCAGGATAATGCGCCCTGCCACAAAGCAAAAATGGTTCAGGAATGGTTTGAGGAGCACAACGAGTTTGAGGTGTTGACTTGGCCTCCAAATTCCCCAGATCTTAATCCAATCGAGCATCTGTGGGATGTGCTGAACAAACAAGTCCAATCCATGGAGGCCCCACCTCGCAACTTACAGGACTTAAAGGATCTGCTGCTAACATCTTGGTGCCAGATACCACAGCACACCTTCAGGGGTCTAGTGGAGTCCATGCCTCGACGGGTCAGGGCTGTTTTGGCAGCAAAAAGGGGACCAACACAATATTAGGAAGGTGGTCATAATGTTATGCCTGGTCGGTGTGTGTATATATATATATATATATATATATATAATTTATGTATGATATAATAGGGATATGATTTCCTTATTTTCTGTCATTTCTGCAATCCAGGCACATTCTTTATCTACAGGAATCGGGCTGCATTCAGAAAGGCAGGTGTAATAGCTTTGTGCAAATTCACATCTTAAGACCTAAGTATTGTCAGCACAAAATGTCATTCCTGTGGGTTTTTGAAGCCATTGCAAATAAAAAGAAAGGCATCTAATTTGTACATATTATTTCCCTCCACATTGCTGACAACAGCTATTAAATTCAAAGCTAAAAGGTACATGGATTATTTTTTTGTTTGTTTGTTTTACAATCCTTGACCAGTAGCCAGGGGGTCAGTGAAATAATTAGCTAAACCATATTTTATGGACTATAAGTCACGTGCTGTGACTTATATTCCAGTGACTTATATAATGCACTTATATAATGCATATAATGCAACTTAAAATAAGCAAAACGTAGATACATAAAGGTTTTTATAGACATGTCTTTTTATAGACAGGTTCTCATGTCTGTGAGGCAAGTATATGCTGAGTTTGGGTTCATTTTTGTGACGCCCTCCAGAACTGAGACCAAGACGGCAGAAAGTGCGTCCTGTTTGTTTTCTTTATTTTACAAAAGCACAACATTGTTGTTATTTTGAATGTACACAAAAAAAAAGACCCTTTACAGTTATCTTTATGTCCATAAATAAGTTGTTTTCGCTGCTAGAAGGAAGCGCCTCTCGCCCACACACAACATGTATACAGATAGCTTTGCTATCTGGACATCACAGCCTATTCATCAAATTAAAAATGCAGTCAGCCAAAAAAAAGAAAAAAGTTATTTGTCTCGATTAAAAATGATCTGTTGTACAATATGTAGGCTGAGCTGGTCAGCGTGACCACCACCTTACCGTCACACTGGAGTTTGGAGTTGGAGTTGTCCCAAATGAGAGAGGAGCCCAATGCCAGTTTCAGTGTCGCTTGAAATAAAATTGTTTAGGCTTTAAAATTGTTTGTAATGAATGCCACTATAATTTATATTTATTTTAAAGGCTACTATAAAATTAACTTAAGGGGGACTAAAATACTATCAGGGCTCTGACTCCCTGACAAATACATGTTTATAATTTTTTTTTTCTTATAGTTTTTCATAGTTTTTTTTCTTAAAACATTTGACCTGGTGCTGCTGTATTATTAAAAAAAGTCCATATTTACAGATCGGGGCCATTTTCGCCAATAAAACAAGCATATTGTGTTCAATACTCCCACACCAGAGTATGTGAGCAGAGTGGTTTTGAATGGAGTGAGGAGCGGAATTTTTAAATGTCGGAGCGGCGTGGTTTTCACTCGCTCCGAGAGCGCTCCACTACCGCTCCATCACGAGTACAATTCATGCCAACGGTGTGACGGGAAAAATACAAGGATTCAAATGCAAGTGCAAAAGTTACTTTTATTGAAAACCAGAGAGACGATCATAAGTCAGGAGATGATGGTGTAGGGAAGCCGATGATGTAGGCAGCGCAGGGACCCAATGGACAACCCGAACCTCCGTGACAGAACCACGGAGAGTGTCTGATCTCGGGTGAAGTGCAGAACGATCCTCAGTGAACCAGGCAGAGCGATCCTCTGTGAACAGGGCAGACACGTAAACTCAGGAACCTACAGGAGACTGACAACACACTCCGAACTAACCCAATGATCTGACAAACACAAGACGCACCACAATGGGACAGGCAGATTAATAGGTGAATGAAACATGGGTTTTAATTTAGAAACATGAAAGACGGAATGGATTCTCCTGTACGCTGAAGGAAGTTTGAGACGGACTGCCATCGGATTAATGATCTTGGTGACAGTGAACAGGCCGATGAATTTGGGAGCTAACTTATTACTAACGGAGCGGAGAGGAATGTTCTTGGTTGAAAGCCACACCTTTTGACCAACGACGTAAACGGGAGGCTTCGACCGGTGGCGATCGGCCTTAGCCTTGGTGCGCTCCCACCTGGAGGAGAGTCTCTCGGGCTCTGCTCCATGTGCGACGGCACCTCTGGACAAAGGCGTGAGCAGAGGGGACCGTGACTTCGGATTCCAGACTAGGAAAAAATAGGTGGCCAGTACCCTAAACTACCTTCAAACGGAGTGAGGCCCGTGGATGACACTGGTAACGAATTGTGTGTGTACTCAACCATTGAGAGTTGTTGGCTCCAGGAGGAAGGATTCTTGGCAACCAAACGTCGCAGCACTCTCTCAAGATCTTGGTTAGCTCGCTCCGTCTGCCCATTGCTCTGGGGATGGAAACCCGAAGACAGACTGACTGTCGCCCCCAGCAATCTACAAAACTCTCGTCAGAATTTGGACACAAATTGGGGCCCCCTGTTGGAGACCACGTCCATCGGGAGGCCATGTAAGCGAAAGACGTGATCTACGACAGCCACCGCTGTCTCCTTGGCAGAAGGTAATTTGGACAAGGGAATAAAATGAGTTCAAAACGACCGTCTTGCCCTGGGAGGGCGGTAATAAAATCTAGCGCTATGTGGGACCAGGGTCTCGAAGGAACGGACAGCGGTTGGAGTAACCCATCTGGAGGACGATTGGAGGTCTTACCAGTGGCACAAACCGAGCAAGCCAAAACAAAACTTCGAATATCACGAGCCATAGCTGGCCACCAGAATCGTTGCTTAACTAAAAAAGTAGTACGGTTAACTCCTGGATGACATGCCACGTTGGAGCAATGACCCCATCGGATAACGTCGGACCGTAATCCCTCCGGCACAAACAACTGACTCGGTGGACCACCGGGCGGAGGCGTTACCCCTTCTAAGGCCGATTTGACCCTCGATTCGATCTCCCCATGTGAGTGTGGAGACAACGATGTTCTCTGGTAAAAAGCACTCGGGAGTAGACGGGCATTGGGAGCGGTCAAAAACATGAGACAATGCGTCGGGTTTGATGTTCTTGGAACCCGGGCGGTAAGAGAGCGAAAAATCGAAGCGACTGAAAAACAGAGCCCACCGAGCCTGCCTGGAGTTTAGTCTTTTAGCGGATCTAATATATTCCAGGTTCTTATGATCGGTCCAGATGATAAAAGGTACCCCTGACCCCTCTAACCAATGACGCCACTCCTCCAGTGCTAGTTTGACCGCCAACAACTCTGTTACCAATGTCATAGTTGCGTTCGGCAGGCGATAGATGATGTGAAAGAAACACGCAAGGATGCATCTTGTCATCCGAGGAAGAGCACTGGGAATAAACCGCTCCTACCCCCACCTCTGACGCATCGACCTCCACCACAAACTGACGTGAAGGATCAGGGGTTATGAGAACGGGAGCCGAAACAAAGCGGCTCTTGAGTTTGGAGAATGTAGCCTCGGCTACACCAGACCACCTGAACGTAGTCCTGGGGGAGGTCAAGGCTGTCAGAGGAGTGGCTAGTTGGCTGAAATTGTGAATAAAATGGCGGTAGAACTTGGCAAACCCCAGAAACCTCTGTAGGGCCTTACGGGAATCTGGACTTGGCCAATCTACCACAGCCTTAACCTTCTTGGGATCCATGCGCATTCCCTCGGACGAGATGTAACCTAAGAAGGGAACAGACTGTGCATGAAAAGCGCATTTCTCCGCCTTCACCCATTCACTAGCAACCTCTGGAGCACACGTCTGACGTGCTGAACGTGTTCCTGGAGAGAAGAAAATATCAGTATGTCATCCAGGTAGACATAAATGAACTGATCTACCATGTCTCTCAGCACGTCATTGACGAGTGCTTGGAAAACCGCAGGGGAGTTGGACAGCCCGAAGGGCATGACCAAGTATTCAAAATGGCCCCTAGGGGTATTGAACGCTGTTTTCCACTCATCCCCCTCTCTTATGCGAACCAAATGATATGCATTACGTAAGTCCAATTTAGTGAAGAAAGATGCTCCCTGCAACCTCTCGAAGGCGGAAGACATTAACGGCAAAGGATAAGTATTCTTTACTGTGATGTTGTTCAGCCCTCGGTAGTCAATACAAGGTCGCAGAGAACCATCCTTCTTACCCACAAAAAAGAACCCCGCCCCCGCTGGAAAAGAAGGGCGAATGATCCCGGCTGCTAGAGAATCAGAAATGTATTTCTCCTTGGCCTCCCTCTCCGGAACCGAGAGTTAGTATAGCTTGCCCTTAGGCGGAGACGTACCTGGCTGTAAATCTATAGCACAGTCGTAGGGACGGTGCGGAGGCAGAGAAGCAGCACGGGACTTACTGAACACTTCCTTCAGGTCAAGGTACTCTGCGGGCACGTTAGACAAATTCACTGACTCCTCCTGTAAGACAGAACTAGACACGGACGAACAAGCAGAAACAAGACATGACGCATAACACTCATTGCTCCAAGCCAGGACAGCACTGTGTCCCCAATCCACCCGGGGGCCATGCTTGACCAACCAGGGATGTCCCAACACCACGGGAACCTGAGGAGAGTCCATGATTAGAAATGATATGAGTTCAATGTGATTACCGGAGATGGTGAGTGACAAAGGTTCCGTGTGGTGAGAGACACTGGGCAGCCTCTGGCCGTTGAGTGCATTGAAGGAAATCCGATTAGTGAGTGACGTGAGGGGTATGTCGAGCTGGTGAGCAAGCTTGGAGTCCATGAAATTCCCTTCTGCCCCGGAGTCCAGAAGTGCCTGACAGGTGTGAGATTGGGTTGCCCATTGGAGTCTTACCGGAAGGAGAGTCGAGGATGAGGACTTCTTCATGGAGATCCCGCCCGATAGTAGCCTCCCACTTACTACCGGGCTCGATCTTTTACCGGGCACTCATTAAGAAAATGGCCTGAGCCACCGCAGTACATACACAGTCCCCGTGATCTCCGTCATTGTCTCTCCTCCCGGGAAAGCCGAGCTCCACCCACCTGCATGGTCTCTTGATGAAAAATGGGACTGACCGTGTCGCTGCCAGTGACGAACGGACTCTCGTGTTGAACTGGAACCGTGGACTGATGAGCGCGTTGCTCCACCCGGTGAAGGCGAGCATCCACTCGTAAAGCCAGGTCAATGAGTCCCTCTAAACTCTTTGGCAGGTCAAGTGTGTAGATCTCCCTCTGGACACGGTCAGCCAACCCATGCAGGAACACGTCCCACTGCGCCTCCTCGTTCCATTGGCATTCGGCCGCTAGCGTTCGGAATTTGATGGAATAGTCTGACACTGATCTGCTACCTTGGTGCAGATCTGCCAACACTCGGGCGGCCTCCCGTCCGGTTACTGCCCGGTTGAACACTCGCCGCATCTCCTCAGACAGGGCCTGGAACGAGGAGCAGCATGGTAGGTGGTTCTCCCACAACGCCTTCCCCCACTGAGCCGCACGTCCAGTCAACAGGGTCAATACGAATGCCACCCTTGAAGCTTCAGACGCGAAGGTAATCGGCTGAAGTGAGAAAAACAGCGAACACTTGTTCAGAAATGGTCGACAAAAAATTAGGCTCACCGGAATAGGACTCTGGAGTCGGCAGACATGGCTCGCGGTGATTCTCCACTGATGATGGAGTGGGAGGAACAGGCGGTGTGGGTGGCGCAGTGGGCACACAAAGTAGTTGGAGCTGTTGGGTGAGCCCGGACACCTGCGCTACCAAGGCTTGAACCGCTCGGCCCGTAATGGCCATCTGCTCCTCCTGTTGATCCATACGGGAAGCACACCTGGACAGATAGTCTGACAACTCTGGTGCACTCGCTGAATCCATAGTTGGTCAGATCGTTCTGTGACGGGAAAAATACAAGGATTCAAATGCAAGTGCAAAAGTTACGTTTATTGAAAACCAGAGAGACGATCATAAAAGTCGAAAGATGATGGTGTAGGGAAGCCGATGATGTAGGCAGCGCAGGGACCCAATGGATAACCCGAACCTCCGTGAAAGAACCACGGAGAGTGTCTGATCTCTGGTGAAGTGCAGAACCCGTGAGTGAAACGATCCTCCGTGAATCAGGCAGAGCGATCCTCGGTGAACTGGCAGACACGTAAACTCAGGAACCTACAGGAGACTGACAACACACACACCAAACTAACCCAACGATCTGACAAACACAAGACGCACCACAATGAGTATAAGTAGACCCATGTAACAAGTGGCAGCTGGAGCTGATAATCAGCTGAGTGGTAATCAGCGGCCACACCCACAACCACACAGACACCTACACAAGCACAACACAGAACAAAATCAGTAAATTCATGAACCGTGACAAACGGCCCATAATATAACTGCATTTTTAGCCAGAACTCACACGTTAAACACATTTAACTAGCTTCATCGTATGTTATAAACCGAATTTTTGTGATATTTCAGAGCTTACTTAAATACTTTAGCCGTGAATTTCCTCCGAGCGAAGACGGAGCGATGTTTCTGATATCAGTGAGTGAGGAGTGGAGCGTGAAGTGGGAAATGGTGAACCCGGAGCGGAGCTGGAGCGGAGTGATTATTGAATGCTTAGAGCGTGGAGTGGAAATTGCTGCCGCTCCACTCCGCTCACATAATCTGTCCCACACACATTAACTTTGGGTTTAATCACTGTTATAATTAAATATGGAAAATGTTCCACCTTATAAGGGGTCCCTGGCCCCAAAACGTTTTGAGAACCCCTTCTGTAAAGAAATGTAGCCGTTTGTGACTTTTTTACAGAATCTCTTGTTAAATTCAATAAGGAATTATGGTAAGCCCCCGTTCTGACATAGAACTCGTAAGCGCTGCACTGTTTACAACGTAATCTGTGTAGGAGATTGACACAGACGAGAATAAATAGTTAAAGGGGTCATGACATGAGAAATCAAATTTTCCTGATCTTTTGGCATACTTTGTATCATTAATATATCCTGAAAGTTCCATAACTTAAAACGTCCTCGTCATCAGTAAAAAAGCATTTATATAATCAAGCTGTAAAAATACTTCGTTTGAATCCGAGGTGGCATGTGACGTCACAGGGGCACAATCATTTGCATACGCCTGCCTCTGGAGCAAGACAACCACGCCTACTTTTACATCATCGCATCGTTGTCCCTGCCCACTGGTCGATGAGAAGCGAGTGGATCTAAAGTAGTTGTTTACAAACATTCTAATGCCTGATCTGTGATCAGTGGTTTCTGATGTGTAATGATTCAAGTTAAGGCAGATTTTATTTGTCTCAAAATCATTTAATACTGTTTATGAATCAGTAAATCAAGCCAGTGACTAAACGATCAACTTCACATTGTTTCTCTTAGTAGCATGAAAATAATTGTGACTAAACTACAGAAAGTGATCAAAGAACGCTCTTTATAATGGCTGAAGCTATCAATCACACAGCGCAAGTTTATCTCGACACTTGCCAAAAGTCACATTATAATGAATGACGTTGTTACACTGCACAACGAAGCTCTTACTGTATTCATATCGATATCGTGTTTGCTGTTAGTTGTGGTGAAAGCATTTAGTGTGAGAAATCGCGTTGCAATGACGAGATTGCTGCATATACGTGATCAGACTGTCTGTCATCACTGCAACCTTTCATGTGATGGGAATAGATCTAAATATAATGCAAAAATCGACACTTTTCACGATTCGTTATTCTCGACAGCTGTAATATAAAAAAATTTAGTAGGGTTCCACATGTAATATGTATTTCAAATGCAAAGATGTTAGCCAATCACAGCAGTGGGCGTTTTCACTGAAGTCTCACAGCAGCCAATCACAGCAGTGGGCGTTTACACTGAAGTCTCACAGCAGCCAATCACAGCAGTGGGCATTTACACTGAAGTCTCACAGCAGCCAATCACAGCAGTGGGCGTTTACACTGAAGTCTCACAGCAGCCAATCACAGCAGTGGGCATTACACTGAAGTCTCACAGCAGCCGATCACAGCAGTGGGCATTTACACTGAAGTCTCACAGCAGCCAATCACGGCAGTGGGTGTTTACACTGAAGTCTCACAGCAGCCAATCACAGCAGTGGGCGTTTACACTGAAGTCTCACAGCAGCCAATCACAGCAGTGGGGGTTTACACTGAAGTCTCAAAGCAGACAATCACAGCAGTGGACGTTTACACTGAAGTCTCAAAGCAGACAATCACAGCAGTGGACGTTTACACTGAAGTCTCACAGCAGACAATCACAGCAGTGGGCGTTTACACTGAAGTCTCAAAGCAGACAATCACAGCAGTGGACGTTTACACTGAAGTCTCAAAGCAGACAATCACAGCAGTGGGCGTTTACACTGAAGTCTCACAGCAGACAATCACAGCAGTGGGCGTTTACACTGAAGTCTCACAGCAGCCAATCACAGCACTGGGCGTTTACACTGAAGTCTCACAGCAGCCAATCACAGCAGTGGGCGTTTACACTGAAGTCTCAAAGCAGACAATCACAGCAGTGGACGTTTACACTGAAGTCTCACAGCAGCCAATCACAGCAGTGGGCGTTTACACTGAAGTCTCAAAGCAGACAATCACAGCAGTGGGCGTTTACACTGAAGTCTCACAGCAGACAATCACAGCACTGGGCGTTTACACTGAAGTCTCACAGCAGCCAATCACAGCAGTGGGCGTTTACACTGAAGTCTCACAGCAGCCAATCACAGCAGTGGGCGTTTACACTGAAGTCTCACAGCAGCCAATCACAGCTGTGGGCGTTTACACTGAAGTCTCACAGCAGACAAGCCCCTTTAAACAGAGTGTTTAAGCCAGAGGGCTAAATTCAGGATAGAAAAATGCCTTTTATTTCTAAATTATGACATTTTATGATGTAAAAGTCATACTAACAATATAAGTGCACCTCAGGAAACATAAAATAATTAAAAAATTCTACTTCATGACCCCTTTAAATAAAGTCGTTATTTTCGGGGGTTTTTGCACACAAAAAGTATTCTCGTGGCTTCATAACATTAAGGTTGAACCACTGGAGTCACATGGACTATTTTAACGATGTTTTTAATACCTTTCTGGACCTTGAAAGTGTTAATTAAATTGCTGTCTATGGAGAGGTCAGAGAGCTCTCGGATTTCATCAGAAATATCTTCATTTGTGTTCTGAAGATGAACGAAGGTCTTACGGGTTTGGAACGACATGAGGGAGAGGAATTAATGACAGAATTTTCATTTTTGGGTGAACTAAACCCAAAGGTTAAACTAAGTGAAGATTAATTGCTGAACTTACCAAAACAGGCATAATTGTCATTGTGCCATAGATCATGAATGTCTGAGATGATTTTTACACCACTTATAGATGCTATTTGGGGAGGCACTGGAAAACACAATTCCAATCATACAGAAATGATAATTAATATTTACTCTGAGAACATATTGACATGTATCTGAAGATCTATAGTATCTTTTGCAGCTGTTATATTTGATCATGTTGATTTCTAATACTAATTGAGTTCTAGTACTTCTGAAGAAAATGCATTTTACAGTACGTTCCTGGATTTCTTTCACAGAGCTTCCTATCAGATCACTGTTGGTCTTCATTTGTGTTGTGTCTAACCGTGTAGACAAAATGTTCAAGGGCCTACTTGAAATCTGACGAAAGTCTTAAAAAATAAAGAGATCACCGTTTTAAGAGAAGATCATGGTTTTATGATTAGACTCATTTTTCATGAGCTCTCTGCCTCGCAGCGTAATGAAGCCATTATTGCCTGACCTTGAGGGCCCTAGTCAAGGACGGCACATTGACAAGTACTCAGCCATGCCTACAGGCAGGCCTACTTTTCACTATTCTGCTGTATACACACGTAATTAGATTTTCAGTTGTCAAAGCACATATCACGAAAGCACACCCTAACCCTCTGCCCCCATTTAAGTAGAACAACCACTGGTCTTGTGAGTGCCTGGCCTTTCATTTTAAAGAGTTAGATAAGAAAAAAGTCTAGTTCCCGACATGCCGTCCCTTATTGTTGGTCATTGGGTAGCTCAGGCTAGTAGAATGACCTTAGAAATGTTTATGGATAGCTTTTCAGACCAGAAACTAAAAACCAAAACTGCCTGTACACTTTGTCTAGACATGGGTCAAGTTGTTTCCAAAGACCATTAGCTCCAGAACTGCTGAATTGTATTACATGTGGCGTAGACCTAATGATCCGGTGTACAAATAATGTCAAAGGTACACTACAGTGGATTTCTCATTTAATTCTTTATTGGAAATGATTTATTGAGCCACTATGTAAAAATATTTGTATCGTACATAGCTTACAAGTATATATTTTTTGTATGTTTGGATATATTGTACACTATATTGTAAACGTACAAGATGCATAAAAGTATTTACAAAGTATTGCACAGCTTTATAAATATAAAAATCTTATATATATACTGTATATATATTATTTATTAATTTATACAATATAAATCTATATTAATTATATGATATATTATATTATATTTATTATATGATATTATATGATATTATATCATATTATATTTAGCTGTCTATATTTATATATAGTTTTGGTAACACCTTACAATAAGGTTTCAATGGTTTGATTTGTTAACCTCATTAGTTAACATGAACGAAGAATGAACATTTATTAATCTTAGTTAATGTGAATCTCAACATTTTCTTATGTAAATAATATTTACATTTTTAAGATGAATACAATTGTTGCATCTGTTAACATTAGTTAATGCACTGTGAAATAACATGAAATTTTTTATTAACATTAAAAAGGTTAATAAATGGTAGGGGTATGACAAGATCTCGCAATATTAAAATATGACAAGATTTCTCGTCGAGTGAAAAGTTGTCTCGCGATATCGCCATGACGGAGTGTGAGGGTGAAATTAGCATAGAATATGCCACCGCTACGTTTACATTACATTATGGTGCCCACTGCGGCACCATCTCCACTGTCGTTTTGCTTTAATAGAAATAAAAACCATTTAATTCAGTTGGATAACGGATGCTTCAGTTGTAAACTATTGTAAACGTCTGCTCATCCAGCACGTGCGGCAGTCGCACACAGTGCAGCAGGACTCACAGTTCACTGATCGTGTGACGAGAGTAAGTCGAGATGAATGAAAGCCCTTTCACACGCGACACGGCGGTCGTGAGTGTCTAGTTCATTTCCAATAGGAGACATGCGGAAAGCGTCAAAACGCGGGCGGTTTCACTGGCGGTGCGCAAGCCTGGCTCTTCACGGCAGGCGCCACCAAAAATAAAAATATTTCGGCTTTAACCAATCAACGAACAGGTTATTGATAAGTCTTGAACCTGAGAGGATCATTAAGTTCTTGTACCAAATGATGAGTCTCCCTGCTCTTCTCGGTTAAGGAGTGTTTCACGCGAGCACTGCCTCAACTGCACAAAACACTTCCACTATTAGAGAAAGCAGTAGCCGTGCGGTGATTCCACCGCTTGCCGCATCCCGTGTGAAAGGGCCTTGACAAGACCACAGCAGAGGATTTGTTGCGCAACAGAGCATAGCGTCTGATAAATGTCTTATCTTGTAGAATGCGTGCTTAGCACCGTGGCTCCCTATACACAGAGTATGTGCAATTGCGAATTTGAAAGCAAAAGTAAAACGTGAGCTCCCTGATGAGCGTTGATCCCTGATTCCCAATATCAAAGCTATCTTAGGCTGGGCTGTGTAGTTGTAACCACCTTTTATCTCTGATCTCTGTTTTAGTCTCTGTTTGCACTTTAAATATTGAGAGAGTACTTTGATTATGGTTGTATTATTCTTTGCACTTAATAAGACTAAGAAAAAACTTATTTATTTTTGTTTTTATTTCTATGTTCAATTTGTGGAAAGGAGTTCAGTTAGGAGGTCACACACATCAGCTCATTATTCATGAAGAGACTCATGTGAAATCATACAGGAGAGAAGCCAGTCAGTTGAGTTTGTGGCAAAAACCTTTTACAGTGCTTGAGTAGTGTTGTCTTTCAATGCATATGATAATTCATACTCAGAGAGTAGAACTGAAATGACATTCATTTCAAAATGATTAGTTAAAAAATTTCAAAATGCACCTGCAGACTATTTTTCCAGTCATACATTTTGTCATTGAGGATTTCTTAAAAATGCTGTGCAAAAATCTCATCTCGTCTCGTTCTTGTGAACCCAATCTTGTGAGCTAAGTGTCTTGTCACACCCCTAATAAAAATATTGCTCCTTGTTAGTTAATGCAACTAATGTAAACAAATGAGCCTATTGTTTTTATTATATAAAAACTAATTATCTAAAATATGTGTAAATGCTAACATAAGACTATATGAAGGAAGTTTTGCTTATTTACTGAATAAGTTTTCATAGTAGCTTGAATTTCGCTTTGTAAAGCTCAATTATTTTCCATCAAGTCCTACAGCTTTTGTTTTCAGTATCATTACGAGCATCCTAAGATTCCAAAGTGGATAAAAAAGGGAAAAAAATAGAAGTATTTGGTACAAATCAAAGTCATGGGCCTGCATGCTCGCTGTCCAGGTGTGTTGGGAATTGGTAAGCCTTTCATTTGCTGATGAACCTAGTGGCACTAGATCCATCAAACCAGCTGAAAAAAGAAAAAACACAGCCTCATCCACTTTGATCACTGGGGGCCAGATGATAGATGACTGTGAGTGTGGTGAGAGTGGTAAGACCAAAGTAATATAATAGAAGGAAAAAAGCCTCAAGCCTCATTCTACTCAACACTGGAGTTCCTCTGGACAATGAACATTTCAGTAAAAATGCATCACCACTCTTTGCTGAACTGTTCACTTCTGTTTTGTTTTGTTTGTTTAACATTACATGGTACAGTGCAGTTCCACATTTTGTTATGTTACAGCCTTATTCCAAAATGGATTCAATTCATTATTTTTCTCAAAATTCTACAAACAAAACCCCATAATGACAACATGAAAGAAGTTTGTTTACAGTTAACAGTGCATGTCAGAGCACAAACCAAGCCATGAAGTCCAAGGAATTGTCTGTAGACCTCCAAGACAGGATTGTATCGAGACACAGATCTGGGGAAGGGTACAGAAACTTTTCTGCAGCATTGAAGGTCCCAATGAGCACAGTGGCCTCCATCATCCGTGAATGGAAGAAGTTTGGAACCACCAGGACTCTTCCTAGAGCTGGCCGCCCGGCCAAACTGAGCGATTGGGGGAGAAGGGCCTTAGTCAGGGAGGTGACCAAGAACCCGATGGTCACTCTGACAGAGCTCCAGCGTTTCTCTGTGGAGAGAGGAGAACCTTCCAGAAGAACAACCATCTCTGCAGCACTCCACCAGTCAGGCCTGTATGGTAGAGTGGCCAGACGGAAGCCACTCCTCAGGAAAAGGCACATGACTGGCAGACCAGATTCTCTGGTCTGAAGAAACAAAGATTGAACTCTTTGGCCTGAATGGCAAGCATCATGTCTGGAGGAAACCAGGCACCGCTCATCACCTGGCCAATACCATCCCTACAGTGAAGCATGGTGGTGGCAGCATCATGCTGTGGGGATGTTTTTCAGCGGCAGGAACTGGGAGACTAGTCAGGATCGAGGGAAAGATGAATGCAGCAATGTACAGAGCCATCCTTGATGAAAACCTGCTCCAGAGCGCTCTGGACCTCAGACTGGGGCAAAGGTTCATCTTCCAACAGGACAACAACCCTAAGCACACAGCCAAGATAACAAAGGAGTGGCTACGGGACAACTCTGTGAATGTCCTTGAGTGGCTCAGCCAGAGCCCAGACTTGAACCCGATTGAACATCTCTGGAGAGATCTGAAAATGGCTGTGCACCGACACTCCCCATCCAACCTGATGGAGTTTGAGAGGTCCTGCAAAGAAGAATGGGAGAAACTGCCCAAAAATAGGTGTGCCAAGCTTGTAGCATCATACTCAAAAAGACTCGAGGCTGCAATTGGTGCCAAAGGTGCTTCAACAAAGTATTGAGCAAAGGCTGGGAATACTTATGTACATGTGATTTATTTTATTTTATTTTTTTAAATAAATTTGCAAAGATTTCAAACAAACTTCTTTCACGTTGTCATTATGGGGTATTTTTTGTAGAATTTTGAGTCCAATTTGGAATAAGGCTGTAACATAACAAAATGTGGAAAAAGTGAAGCGCTGTGAATACTTTCTGGATGCACTATATGTAGCTTGAGTAACATATTCAGTAACAAATTTTTTTCTCCAAAAAGACCTTTTAACAAAGAGGTTCAGGGTATCCCTGCACTTGACACACCCACCCTATAGAGAATGAATGATGACCTTGCTTATGGATCACAGCAATCATGGTACTGCTGTCTCCCAGCAGGGTGTGTCATGGTGTTCCTCAAGGGCAAAAACCTAGAACAGCACTCTGGCACCATCACATCGTCCCAGTGGCCACATTAATTACCATCCATGTGATTCAAATGAGGTGAGCGATCACTTTCTTTTTCTGCCCTTACACAACCCAACTGGCCATCTCTCTCACTTTGGGCCTTTATCTATTATAGACTGTGATTAATGTCCTCGTCTCAGAACACCAAGTTTATCTGCTCTACTTCAGTTAGATTGCTGTCATTTTCAGGGGTGCAACTGAAGTGAAACACTGTTACTCTTCAATTAAATTTATTAGAAAATTATGCAATATAAATCTATTTATTTGCAATTTTTCCATAGATCATCTGCACACATTTATAATGCCTACCTATGGAATTACTGAATTAAGGGCAGGCATACACTGTGCGATTCCAGCACGGTTACCTACTCACACTGTACGAATAGATCGCATGCGACGTAAAGCCAAAGCTCACGATTTATTTGCTCACAATGTGCGGTCCGATCGTCGAGCGCGACTTGACTGCTCACACTATATGAAATATGCGCGATGAAACCCTGTGCCAGGTTGATATGGTGTATAGAGAGATAGCCATATAAATGACATTGTTATTCCACTGAATTGTTAGAATACTAACAATATGAAATTAGCTTTTTGTTATGGTGTGCATAAGGATCTGAGCAGATCTAGTCTCTGATCTGGTTATATTTGATGTCTGTGGCAGAGATGTCTGGTTAATAGAGCTTAAGTGGAATTAGCTGTCAGCCTGTGGTGAGAAAACATCACATCTGCCCAGACTGAGAATACATTAGTATATGGGTTTCTAAGTTTAGTCTTATTATGACATGCAAAACCTGCCTCCAAGGTCTGATTAAAAGTCAGTTTTTTTTCTTTTGGAAGCTGAAATGATTATTCAGAAATGTCTGAAATACTGGAGTAATACAGCACATTACTGCAGTTATAGACAATGGAGTCCAGGCGTAATTTTGAATTCTTATCCATTCTCCTTACATCAAGGGTTTAAGACCGTTATAGTACACTGACAATGATTTGTTCATTATCCCAACTGTGGTTTGATGTGAGATTGTTTCTGCCCCAATAAAATGTAATTCAAATCATCTTTAACTAGGCTTAAATGACAGTGAGAGACCAATAAGCGATGAAAAACCATTTCCCTCGCTGTTCCTAAAAAGCTCTGATGTACATATGCAGTCTTGCTGAACAACTTTTCCTTTAAAGGAGTAGTTAAAATGAAACTAAAAATGAAAATGACCCCATGATTTACTCACCCTCAAGCCATCCTAGGTGTATATGACTTTCTTCTTTCTGATGAACACAACTAATAAAAACTTTATAAAGTTTTAAATATGGATATTTGTCTTACAAAACCCCATCGATTCGCTTCAGAAGGCCTTTATTAACCCCCGGAGCCACGTGGAGTACGTTTATGATGGATGAATGTGCTTTTTTGAGCTTCTAACTCAATGGACCCCATCTTTGCCATTATAAAGCGTGGAAGCGTCAGGATATTTCTTAATATAACTCAGATTGTGTTCATCAGAAACAAGAAAGTCATATACACCTAGGATGGCTTGAAGGCGAGTAAATCATGGGGTAATTTTCATTATAAAGTGAGCTACTTCTTTAATGCCTGCTACAGACTGCGATTTTGGCAATTGTATAAGATCATTACAAATCACACTGTACAACATGGATCTAATAAACTTGGGTACGACCAGTGTTGCCAGATTGGTTCGACGATTTCCAGCCCAAAAGCTCACCAAAACCCGCCCACTCCAAGAAAAACCCGCCCAGAACTTTAACTGACAAAATAATGTTATAGAATTATATTGCCATACCAATCAATGTTGATAAGTACCATTTTATCTCCTTAAAACAAAATAATGATGAAACAAAAATTTTTTTTCCAGGAAAACAGATCAAAACAGGGCAAATACATTAAAGATAATTAGCAAATATGACTAAAATGTCCAGATGGAAACTGTCAAAACGGCAATCAAAGAAATTAACCAATGACTTTAACCCTCGGAAAAACACATGCGTCATTTTCAAATGTCAACAGTAAGAATAAGACAATTTAATTGCAAAAAGTGCCCAATATGGCATTTCACACACATTAACGCACACATCACAGCCAAAATGTGTCATTCATTGATACATACTGTACGATAATCCGACAACAAAAAAAATAACAACAACAATAATGTGCTTAGCTTTATGTTGCGCTTTAACTTCAGACAGAACTACAGTACGTCTTTTGTGAAGTACGTTTCATATTTTATGTAGAACATAACGCACTTAGCACAGTCAGAACTGATGAATCGTTTATTCAAACCTCTTTCAGCAGCTGTCGCGGACGAGGAGATGCAGTCTAGACGGTTTAAAAGCTGCAGATGTCCTGATCAGTGTTCACATGATGATGGACAGGAGTCATATAGTCCCAATCTGGCAACACTGGGTACTACATGTATGTAGACTTTACGATGATGACACCCATTGAATTGTAGGCTACGACACAAGTTAGTATAGAAGAATAAAACGTCATCAGCATGCCCTAGTGGTAAACAAATAGAGCAAGATGAATCGCACTTTGGCAATTGTGGTTTTTATGTGCGCTGAAAAAAGAGGAGGAAGAGAATATGGACACAGTCATTGCTAGGAAAAAGAGGCCAACTTGGCATGCCAATTTTGTAAATGGAGCTTGTGAAGTAGTTTTAAGTTTTAGTGCCATGTCACGTTGATCAATACGGCATTTCATGTTGCACTTTTTTATTGGCTAGTCAGTAGACGTAGGTCGTAGCAGCAAATCTTGCTACATTTCTGACAGTCAATAAATTATCGCAGACTATCTTTGGTCACAAGACCGTGACAACGGCCATCTTTGAACCTCTCTCGCTGTATGAAGTAGGACCACTGTTTAGGAGCCACGACCACAGAAATTGCCACGATTGGTCATCTTTCGTCTGGGACAGGCCAAAATCGTACAATGTGTACCAGGCATAAGACACACAAAACTTACTCTATTGTTATATTTAAAGTGGAATGGCTAATGATGTGAATTAAAATAGCCTGCTCATCCAAATCAGGTCTACAAGTGCAAGACTCTAAAAAAATGTATAACAAATGAAGCTTACATAATTAGATATATAACACATTTAAGCGTAATTGTCATTTAATTTGTAATGCCACATCAGCTGTTAATGCATAATTATTCAGAGCCTGTTTCCGGGGCAGATTAAACCCATTCACAACTAAATTGCGTTCTAAACAGTAAGTCTCCATGGAAAATCTTATGTTTGTAGACTTCAGGACACAATTTGAACTATATCCAAAAATATATTTTGTAATGTAAAAAAAATGTGTGTGTATATATAAACACCGATCAAGCATAACATTATTCCTAATATTGTGTTGGTCCCCCTTTTGCTGCCAAAACAGCCCTGACCCGTCGAGGCATGGACTCCACTAGACCCCTGAAGGTGTGCTGTGGTATCTGGCACCAAGATGTTAGCAGCAGATCCTTTAAGTCCTGTAAGTTGCGAGGTGGGGCCTCCATGGATCGGACTTGTTTGTTCAGCACATCCCACAGATGCTCGATTGGATTGAGATCTGGGGAATTTGGAGGCCAAGTCAACACCTCAAACTCGTTGTTGTGCTCCTCAAACCATTTCTGAACCATTTTTGCTTTGTGGCAGGGCGCATTATCCTGCTGAAAGAGCCACAGCCACCAGGGAATACCGTTTCCATGAAAGGGTGTACATGGTCTGCAACAATGCTTAGGTAGGTGGTACGTGTCAAAGTAACATCCACATGGATGGCAGGACCCAAGGTTTCCCAGCAGAACATTGCCCAAAGCATCACACTGCCTCCGCCGGCTTGCCTTCTTCCCATAGTGCATCCTGGTGCCATGTGTTCCCAGGTAAGCCACGCACACGTACCCGACCATCCGGCCACCTAGTTTCATTGCTCCGTGGTCCAGTTCTGATGCTCACGTGACCACTGTTGGTGCTTTCGGCGGTGGACAGGGGTCAGCATGGGCACCCTGACTGGTCTGTGGCTATGCAGCCCCATACGCAACAAACTGCGATGCACTGTGTATTCTGACACCTTTCTATCAGAACCAGCATTAACTTCTTGAGCAATTTGAGCTACAGTAGCTCGTCTGTTTGATCGGACCACACGGGCCAGCCTTCACTCCCCACGTGCATCAATGAGCCTTGGCCGCCCATGACCCTGTTCACCACTGTTCCTTCCTTGGAGCACTTTTGATAGATACTGACCACTGCAGACTGGGAACACCCCACAAGAGCTGCAGTTTTGGAGATGCTCTGACCCAGTCATCTAGCCATCACAATTTGGTCCTTGTCAAACTCTCTCAAATCCTTACGCTTGCCCATTTTTCCTGCTTCTAACACATTAACTTTGAGGACAAAATGTTCACTTGCTGCCTAATATATCCCACCCACTAACAGGTGCCGTGATGAAGAGATACCGGTCATAAATGTTTTGCCTGATCGTTTATATATATATATATACAGTGGGGAGAACAAGTATTTGATACACTGCCGATTTTGCAGGTTTGCCCACTTACAAAGCATGTAGAAGTCTGTAATTTTTATCATAGGTACACTTCAACTGAGAGAGAAGGAACCTAAAACAAAAATCCATAAAATCACATTGTATGATTTTTAAATAATTATTTTGCATTTTATTGCATGACATAATTATTTTAACACCTACCAACCAGTAAGAATTCCGGCTCTCACAGACCTCTCAAGCCTTCCTGTTCTCCACTCATTACCTGTATTAACTGCACCTGTTTGAACTCGTTACCTGTATAAAAGACACCTGTCCACACACTCAATCAAACAGACTCCAACCTCTCCACAATGGCCAAGACTAGAGAGCTGTGTAAGGACATCAGGGATAAAATTGTAGACCTGCACAAGGCTGGGATGGGCTACAGGACAATAGGCAAGCAGCTTGGTGAGAAGGCAACAACTGTTGGCGCAATTATTAGAAAATGGAAGAAGTTCAAGTTGACGGTCAATCTCCCTCGGTCTGGTGCACCATGCAAGATCTCACCTCGTGGGGCATCAATGATCATGAAGAAGGTGAGGGATCAGCCCAGAACTACACGGCAGGACCTGGTCAATGACCTGAAGAGAGCTGGGACCACAGTCTCAAAGCCATTATGTATACCATTAGTAACACACTACGCCGTCATGGATTAAAATCCTGCAGTGCACGCAAGGTCCCCCTGCTCAAGACAACGCATGTCCAGGCCCGTCTGAAGTTTGCCAATGACCATCTGGATGATCCAGAGGAGGAATGGGAGAAGGTCATGTGGTCTGATGAGACAAAAATAGAGCTTTTTGGTCTAAACTCCACTCACCGTGTTTGGAGGAAGAAGAAGGATGAGTACAACCCCAAGAACACCATCCCAACCGTGAAGCATGGAGGTGGAAACATCATTGTTTGGGGATGCTTTTCTGCAAAGGGGACAGGACGACTGCACCGTATTGAGGGGAGGATGGATGGGACCATGTATCGCGAGATCTTGGCCAACAACCTCCTTCCCTCAGTAAGAGCATTGCAGATGGGTCGTGGCTGGGTCTTCCAGCATGACAACAACCCGAAACACACAGCCAGGGCAACTAAGGAGTGGCTCCTTAAGAAGCATCTCAAGGTCCTGGAGTGGCCTAGCCAGTCTCCAGACCTGAACCCAATAGAAAATCTTTGGAGGGAGCTGAAAGTCCGTATTGCCCAGTGACAGCCCCGAAACCTGAAGGATCTGGAGAAGGTCTGTATGGAGGAGTGGGCCAAAATCCCTGCTGCAGTGTGTGCAAACCTGGTCAAGAACTACAGGAAACGTATGATCTCTGTAATTGCAAACAAAGGTTTCTGTACCAAATATTAAGTTCTGCTTTTCTGATGTATCAAATACTTATGTCATGCAATAAAATGCAAATTAATTACTTAAAAATCATACAATGTGATTTTTCTGGATTTTTGTTTTAGATTTCGTCACTCACAGTTGAAGAGTACCTATGATAAAAATTGCAGACTTCTACATGCTTTGTAAGTGGGCAAACCTGCAAAATCGGCAGTGTATCAAATACTTGTTCTCCCCACTGTATAACACAGCATATCATTCATTTTCATTTATAAATTACTCAACTGTAAGAAATTCATTATTAAATAGTACTTCTGTATTTCTGCACATTTGACAAATAAAACAGTCATTTGAAGCATTGAAACCCCTTGACGCGATCAAACAAAAGATACATAAAACAAAGAGGAATGGTTGAAGAGAAAATGTGAGCAAATAAAGAGAAGTGGCACCTCTGTATAAAGTACTGTCAAAACACAAATAAAAGAAAAATCTGATCTAAATGCAAATGATCCCAAATACATCAGAATAAACAGACTATATCAGGACATCACTGTTAAACATTTCCCCAAGCAACTATTGCATCCTCTTACAAACCATTAGAGTGGATGAGCAATGCTGCGCTGTTTAGATCCAGGGGGAATATTTAAAACCATTTATTATTCAAAGTCTAAAAGACTCAAATGTAAATGTATATCTCCACAGAGCTGACAAATAGAAGTCTCCCAGCTCGGGTGGGCTGAGAGAAGCTTTGATTAAGAATGTCCATGTGCATAAACGGCTTGACCTGTTCACCATCTTGATTAATCACAGTATATACCCATAGACCCTTGGCATACTGTAACTATAGAAACCTCAGCATTACATACATGCTGACAACGCTGCCTGAGGTAGCCCTACGTGGTTTAGTGAACCACAGAAACATTATATTTTCATGACAGCGTTCGATTTCTTCCGTCTCTGTATGTGTTTGTGGGCCATGTGATTCTCTCGGGCGGCCATGAAGAACTATCTGAGAGCCTGAACCGTTCCATCCTTTTGTCTGTTTATATGTATAGCCTCAATAGAATTCCCCACAGGGGGCTGAGAGCACCACAGAGATGATGCATGCCTTATTCTCATGCCCAAACAATTTCCAATTAGTTTACCTTTTTTCCTTTAAGCCAATGAGGTCCTACTGCCCTGAAATTGTATTGCTTTTTTTCTCATGGGTATGAAAGAGAAGTAGAAGGTCATTAACGTGTTTTTTAAGGGGGAAACAGTGATATTTATGGCTCACTTGGTTCGTTAGGTGAGATAAGACATCACCAAAAGGAGGAAGAAACCCTTTTGTTAATTTATAAATGATGAAGATGTGTTTGTCTAATTGTTATTTCAGATGGTTTGGGTTCAACCATCTAATGCATTTTTAAATTTAACCTAATAAAATTTAACTCAAACTTGACCGCTAGTGATTATATACATTTCGTTGAATTAACGTTTCCTTTTGTTTTCCATAGAGTAAAAGTATATCTTAAATGTATTGTTTATATTTACATATCGTTTAAACCTTTGGGGTCAGCAAGATTTAAATTGATCAAAATTAACCGTAAAGACATTTATAGCTAAAAAAACTTTTCTAATAAATGTTCTTTTGAACTTTGGTTTCCACAATGTGATTTGTGACGACTGGAGTAATGTCTGCTGAAAATTCAGCTTTGCATCACAGGAATAAACTATATTACTAACTATAACTAACATTTATTTTAAATTGTTTTTTTTGTGTATTTTTGATCAAATTAAATGCAACCTTGTGAGAATAAGAAACTTCTTTCAAACTATATATATAATTTTTGGTAACAATATTTGGTACAATAAGGTTTTATTAGTTAACATTAGTTTACTATATTAGTTAACATGAACTAATAATGAACTGCACTTCTACAGCATTTATTAAGCTTTGTTAATGTTAATTTCAATTAAAATCAAAAGTTGTGTTTGTTAACATTAGTTAATGCACTGTGAACTAACATGAACAAACAATGAACAGCTGGATTTGTATTAACTAACATTAACCAAGATTAACAAATACAGTAACATGCTAATGGTTAGTTCATGTTAGTTAATACATTAACTGACAAACGAAACCTTATTGTAAATTTTACCTTTTTTTTTTTTTTGTTTTTTTTTATTGACATGAAGGACTAGCATTATAGGTTCCCCAAAATATATACATACTGTACATTTAAAAAAAAAAAAAAAATAGAGCTTTTTTTGTTAAATGATATCACGCTCATGCAAATAACATTCCAGTAAATATTCCTACAAATGTTGGATGACAAAACTGGGTGTTATAGGGTGTACTTACTTTTTCACAGCACTGTATGTTAACACTTTAATGCAAAATTTTAAGATAAAGGGCTACATGTTCTCATCACACTGTAAATTATAACAATATAAAAAAAATAAAAAAAATAAAACTATAGCATGTATATCCATGTCTCTTTTAGCGTACCACAAATGCCTGCAAGACTCAATTATACAAGAAATAAATTTCTGTAGTGCGGCAGAATGATGCTGAGTGACATTGAGATTAATCCAATAGAGCCGTAACACATTACGCCTTAACCACTTCCCCTGTGCCGCGGATCTCTTCAAGCCCAGAAACATTTGTAATGAAACGGTTTGTATTGATCGAAAGACATTTAGTGGGACAAAGGTGCCTAGTATCGATCCACCTCTTTTGGGGCATCCAGTCAACGTGCCTATAACATGGCTGGCTATTTAGTGAGCATGAAGAGAGGCAGGAGGAAGCTTCTCAGATGTCTGTTGGGACAGTGCCAGTTTTAAAGGGCTGAAGAGATAATGAACTTAATGCTGCCGGGCATCATGGGGAGTTTAAGTGAGGTTTTCTGCAGCAGAGCCAGCTGGACTACAGTGACTGTGGCATGGAACATTAATCAGTGGTGCCATTCAATTCAAAAGGGCTCATTTATGTCCTGGTTTCTGGTGGGATTCTAATAAAATAAGGATAAAATGATTTTGGGTAGAGCGAAATTTGTGACAGTTTAATTAGTTCAGCCAGCAGTCTGGCAAGAGATGGCAAGTATTTTAACAGCAGGTGGTAATTTCTGCCCATTGGCATCCCTGACGAAAAGACCAGAATGAACTTCCATTGCAAGCTTTTAGACTTGTTCTAGCTGGTTCAGCTGGTGGACCAAATCACACAAGCATCCTGTGACTGGCATCCAAAACACGATATAACTTGTGGTAAATACCCTCTACAAGTACACTCTAAAACATGCTGGGTTAAAAACAACCCAAGTTGGGTTGAAAATGGACAAATTGTTGTTTTAACCCAGCGAATGGGTTGTTTTAACCCAGCGGTTGGGTTGTTTTAACCCAGTGAATGGGTTGTTTTAACCCAGTGAATGGGTTGTTTTAACCCAGCGGTTGGGTTGTTCTAATCCAGTGAATGGGTTGTTTTAACCCAGCGGTTGGGTTGTTTTAACCCAGTGAATGGGTTGTTTTAACCCAGCGGTTGGGTTGTTTTAACCCAGTGAATGGGTTGTTTTAACCCAGCGGTTGGGTTGTTCTAACCCAGCGATTGGGTTGTTTTAACCCAGCGAATGGGTTGTTTTAACCCAGCGGTTGGGTTGTTCTAACCCAGTGAATGGGTTGTTTTAACCCAGCGGTTGGGTTGTTTTAACCCAGTGAATGGGTTGTTTTAACCCAGCGGTTGGGTTGTTTTAACCCAGTGAATGGGTTGTTTTAACCCAGCGGTTGGGTTGTTCTAACCCAGTGATTGGGTTGTTTTAACCCAGCGAATGGGTTGTTTTAACCCATCGGTTGGGTTGTTCTAACCCAGTGAATGGGTTGTTTTAACCCAGCGGTTAGGTTGCTCTAACCCAGTGAATGGGTTGTTTTAACCCAGCGAATGGGTTGTTTTAACCCAGCGGTTGGGTTGTTCTAACCCAGTAAATGGGTTGTTCTAACCCAGCGGTTGGGTTGTTCTAACCCAGCGGTTGGGTTGTTCTAACCCAGTGAATGGGTTGTTTTAACCCAGTGAATGGGTTGTTTTAACCCAGCGGTTGGGTTGTTTTAACACAGTGAATGGGTTGTTTTAACCCAGCGGTTGGGTTGTTCTAACCCAGTGATTGGGTTGTTTTAACCCAGCGAATGGGTTGTTTTAACCCAGCGGTTGGGTTGTTCTAACCCAGTAAATGTGTTGTTTTAACCCAGCGGTTGGGTTGTTCTAACCCAGCGGTTGGGTTGTTCTAACCCAGTGAATGGGTTGTTTTAACCCAGCGGTTGGGTTGTTCTAACCCAGCGGTTGGGTTGTTTTAACACAGTGAATGGGTTGTTCTAACCCAGTGAATGGGTTGTTTTAACTCAGCGGTTGGGTTGTTTTAACACAGTGAATGGGTTTTTTTAACCCAGTGGTTGGGTTAAATGTTTGCGCAACCTGCTGGGTAGTTTTATTTAACTCAACTTTTGTTTAAAAAGTACTGCATTGCTTGTTTAAAATGAACCCAAAGTATGTTGGAAATTAACATTTATTAATATGCTTAATAAATGAACATTATTAATAAGTTTAATGAATAATAATTCAACAATAAAAAATTGCTTATTAATAAATGTTCACCTTTTGATTATTATTGTTGCCTCTAGTAATTATGTTTTAATTTCCAACCTATTTTGGGTTCATTTTAAGCCAGCCATATAGTAATTTTTAAACAATAGTTGAGTTAAATAAAACTACCCAGCACATTGGGCAAACATTTAACCCAACTGCTGGGCTAAAACAACCCAATTGCTGGGTTCATCCATTTTCAACCCAACTTGGGTTGTTTTTAACCCAGCATTTTTTAGAAGGTATTCACACATATCTGCAGTTTGATGCAGTTGCTTTAATTGAATTTTTAAATGTGTTTGCTACAGATAAATGACACCATTTGCAGTCTGATGACAGTAAAAATTCGCTCTACAAGGGCCTGCAATGCAATTTTGTGTTAATAGCTTTAGTGTAGCTAACTGATGTATGAAAAGGGAAGCTTAAGCATTTAAATTAAGGCAGGATTCGATGCTTTTATTATTCTCACTATATTCAGAGTCATGTCTTTAACTTTCATGCAATGGCATAAGCAAAGCAAACAAAGCATTAACGCAGCAAAAGCATAAATCGTTTCTCACATTCAACTCCCAATAGTCCAGAGCACTTTCGTAGTTAGCAACTTTAAATGCAGTGTTTTCTTGTCATATAATGTGTTGAGGTGTGATAAGTGCTTTTATCCATAAATTCGCCTTTAAACCCTTTTATATGCACTATAAACCTGAATATGTTGGCAAAACTCAAACAATTTGAGATAATCAGTTACATCAAAATTAAGTTAAGAAATTCAAAGTTCAAGTAAGCAGAACTGGCAGAATTTTGTTTTGTACTCATACATTTTAATTACTCTTAACTTGAAATATTTGAGTAAGCTATTTCATACATTTTAACTAAAAAATGATCTTGTAATCTCATCTTAAATAAAACTGCCCAGCACGTTGGGCAAACATTTTACAACCGCTGGGCTAAAACAAACCAGTCGCTGGGTTTATCCATTTTCAACCCAACTTGGGCTGTTTTTGACCCAGCATTTTTTAGAGTGTATCAGGTTGATACTTCCTGACATTTCAAAATTTTGTCAGAATGGATTAAAAATTTAATTTCATCTTGATAACATTCATTGTGTCCTCCATGAAAAATGTTACATATATAATAGGTGTCTCAGAAACCCCAGACGATTTTTTAAAAATCGATTTTATTGTATTTTTCTACAATGTTTTGGTCAAACTGACACTAAACAATCGCACTATATGAAATGCCGTTTCTAAATAAGTGCATGCCTACTTTGTGAGGGTTAAAGCTTCAAAAACAGATGTCAAAAGGTTTAAATAGGTTAGAGGACCATTTAAAAAGAATTTAAAGAGAAGAAATATTATTTTTACCCGTACATCATTTGAGTCTCTGAGACCCACAACATAAAAACAGTAAAGTCAATCTCTCAAGTGATACTATGACTGCCAAACCATCTAAAAAAATATCCATGTTGTGTAAGTGTTTTTTTTTCCCTCAACACAGTCGTCAAAACAGCATCTACAAAGAGGTTCACACAGTACTGATCCCAAGAACAGAACGGCAACACAAACTCGCTTCTATAGGGAATTCTGTTACGAAAGTCTTAATCAAAATAAAGAATGGATCTTCTCCCCATGTAACCCAGAGGCCAGCAGAAAGTTGCTGTCAGGTTTTTGTACTGACGCTGGGGAATGTTTGAAGAACAAGCCTTTGGGTATGTTAGCTAGAACAAACGGACTTCAAAGGTCTTCTGACAGCCCAATCTTTAACACGATGATGGGTTACACTAAATTTCCTTACCCGTTTAGGAGCTCAATAAAATATGATTATTGTCGTATTCCAATGAGGGACTCTCTTCTCAACTAAGTTTTGAGAACTCAAAAGAAAAAAAAAAAAAGTTCTACGTACTCCTAAAAGTTCATTTGATTGAACTAATTTGTTTGATTTAAGTTTGCCCTACTCAAACCAATTCATTATTTTGAGCATTAAGCCCCATTCACACCACCAGCGATTATTTCGCTGCATGTTGCTAGTCTCTGTACTGTGAGATGCTTGTGGGCGTTCCCAGTGCTGTCGCTCTAATGTTATTGGTAGACTGCATGTCTGGCCATTTCTTTAGAAAATGCAATCACAATTGATATATAAAACTAAGATATCATTCTAATTTGACTTGGAATTAGGTTTAAAAGAATTAAAAGTAACATTCTGCTGTAGGAGAGTGTTGTTATATAAACCACAGCAGTGCATTAAATCATTAGCTAGATTAACAATCAATCTATCAACAAATTAAACTCACTCGTACTGTCAAAAATGGGGAGGAAACAGGGGAAACTGTAATATGAACTGCAGCAGTGCTAAACTGCTCACTGCATCATATAATTAACAACACAAACTATCAATGTATGAATCAAACTCACAAAGACTGCCGATAGTTTCTTTTCCACGCATTATTTTATTATATCCATGTATGTGGTTACAGTCAAATCATAAAACAGTGACATTGCTCGTGAACTCTGTCCTGTCTTGCCTGCACTCGAGACGGTGACGTGAGCTCCACTGACTGTCTTCACTCCTATTGGTTGTCACTCACGAAATTCGCTTCTCATATGCATAAAGTTGACATTTCTGAACTTTTGTCGCGTCTCGCATCGCTTCACACGCCTACATTCTGTCGCCAACGGTCACTGTCGTTCCATTGAAATAAATGGGATCATGTCACTTTGTCGCTGCGTGTCGCTGGCGGTGTAAACGGGGCTTTAGAGTTTACAGTGTGTAGTATGCAAATGATGATTTTGGAAAGCTGCATGTCTATCAGATAGGCTGGTAATTATGATCATTAAGAGTGGAAGGCCATGGACATCATCCATGTTGAGCTGTTGTGTAAGTGTTTTTTTTCCCTCAACACAGCCGTCAAAACAGCATCTACAAAGAGGTTCACACAGTACTGATCCCAAGAACAGAACGGCAACACAAACTCGCTTCTATAGGGAATTCTGTTACGAAAGTCTTAATCAAAATAAAGA
Organism: Coreius guichenoti; assembly: GCA_039654105.1. Classification (NCBI taxonomy): domain Eukaryota; kingdom Metazoa; phylum Chordata; class Actinopteri; order Cypriniformes; family Gobionidae; genus Coreius; species Coreius guichenoti. The sequence goes on from CM077175.1 coordinate 42,900,581, forward strand.
ATGGATCTTCTCCCCATGTAACCCAGAGGCCAGCAGAAAGTTGCTGTCAGGTTTTTGTACTGACGCTGGGGAATGTTTGAAGAACAAGCCTTTGGGTATGTTAGCTAGAACAAACGGACTTCAAAGGTCTTCTGGCAACCCAATCTTTAATATTAGAGGTCCTGATGGCCTCAAGCTCCTGAGCGATTTGTTTGCTTAATATTGCATCACAAAGGATCACATTCTCCTAATGTAATTGGCTGCAATTATCAGGCATCAAGTTGCAGTAATGTTTATTTAACCACCAACCGTTTTAAAATGACCACAAAGCGCAATATATTTACTGTTACCGAATGACCAGTTGGATATAAAATCAATAACTAGCACTTATTTGCCTGTAAGGGCTTTATTTATGTTGGTAAATATGGCTGGGTGTCAATGTAGAATTCCCAATTTGATTCTGATTCTCTTTTGGGCATATTTCAGTCGTAGGGCCAGATTTACTAACAGCTTGCTCCAGTGCAAACCCTCTTTTGGCATTAAACTACTTTCAGGATTTACTAAAGACACAGTGATAAATTAGTGCTGTAAAGGCGTGGACAGGGTTATTTTTGCGGCTGACCTTATTGCATAAGTATTTGTACACTCCAAAAAATTAACTTTCACTGTTGTTAGTTGCACTCAAATCATCCTTGTTCACATTACTTAACTCATGTAACTACATGAACTTAAATTTACTGAGTTGTTTCTACTAAAAATTAGTATTGTCAGCTTTAATTAATAAGCATTTGTTCGGTCAACTTAACATTGCTGAGTGAAACTAACAAACTGGGCAGTGGCTCTGTAGTTCCCAGCATGCTTTGCAAGGGACTGCATTAGGAGAGTAAATTTAGGGATTAAAGTGTTATTTTATGTGTTTTTCAGTAAAGGGAAAGATGTTAGTTTAGTGTTTAATGTTCAGTTATGTTGGACATTTAGAGAAGTTTCTGTAATTGTGTGGTTACCATTATGCAGAAGAGTGGTGCCTGTGTTTAGGCTGTGGGCACTCATATACACACATTTATTGGATGGAATTCCTGCCCTCAATTAAATTGAGTTTGTCCAATGAGTTATTTTTGCATTTTGTTTCTATAAATATGCTTGTTGTTATTTAATAGTTTTCCACTTACACTTGTAGAGCAAATAGTTAATTTAATAAGGTAAATTAAATCGATAAATGTGTAATAAACTTTTATAAATTTAACATTATTAAGTATACTGCACATATAAATATTATGTAACAGTGACAAATTCAAATGGTTTGTATTTACTCAAAGAAATTTTGTCAGCTTTACTTGAATTTCTTTTGTTCATATAACTAAATTGTTATTTGTAAAAATTACTCAATGTAGTTGCGTGGAACCACTTGATGCTGCTTTTTTAAGTAAATTCAACAAGTTTTATTAAGTTGTGGATTTGGATTTATACTTAGACATTCTCAAAGACTACTTTTTGTCAAGGTTTACCATTTTTTTTTTAAAAAATGTTGATTTGAAGTGTCAGTTTTTGCATTAATTTTACTATATGCAAACCTGAACACAGATGAGACCATTTTGTTACACATAACATCAAAATTTAATAAAAATGTAACAAAAATTAACAGGTACTAACAGGTTGTATCACAGCTTAATAAATCTGGGTCTGATCTGATTTTATTTCCTATGTCGGTCATTTTTCGACCCTTTAACATATCCGAATCATCTCCATAATTTTTTTGTGTGTTCACATAGCTAATGCGACAAAAGTCACCAAGTGTCATCCCATTTCAATGAAGCAAAAAAAAATAATTTCAAAGCGTAAAATGTTTCGGCCATTTTTGACCAAAGAGGACCAGAGGGTTAATTAAATGAATCACGCAAGGTGATTTACAAAGGTTTGTAAATATTTTTTATTTTTTTGTAATTTCAGTTTACTGGTGTTTGTGCCATTATTTACCACCCAAAAAAGCACGTCTTAAACCAGACGCTAACGGGCATTGCGCTGGTCATTATGGGAATGATCACTGATTTGCGTGTTGTCAGTAGATCACATGCAGAACTGCCCACTCTCATCTGCGCTTTTCTGTTTTGTAAATCTGGCCAATAATGTCCATTTTTCAATATGACAAATTCTGTCTATGCAGGGCAGTGTTTTAGATCTATTCAAAACGGTATTCACAACTTTTTTTCGAAGATTGTGCTACTTTTTGCAAAAAAAAAAAAAAACCTGATATGTGAACCATTAAATCTATAGTATGTAAAATATTTAATGGTCTTTTAATGGTCTTAACCATTTTAATCACAAATCACTGGTCAGGAAATTATCAAGAATTGCACAAATACTGTAGATAAAGTAACTTAGCATGGAATAGCCAATAGACTTTCAGACGGCTTTTTACAGGAAGAAGAGTCAGTGTTGTTCCACTCAATGTTGATGGCTTCAAACGGATCATGAGTAGTTGAAAAATGTCTTCCAGTTTGTTTGAGTTTAATGTGAGACCAAATATTCACTATAGGGTTCAAATCTGGACCTGAGCCTGATGGACTTGTTTTCAAGCCACTTCTTGGTTGTTCTTGGTTCTTGAAAAATAACAACTCTTTAGATAACAACTTTTATTTGCGGGAAACAAGCCATTCTGCAATATTCTCGTGCACTCCAAAGCATTAAATGACTTTTCACAGTGAAGTAGCTCACCAATACCAGCAGCTTAAACAGCTCCCCACACAATGACACTCTTCCTCCACGCTTCACTGTGGTAGAGATGCATTTACTATTATATTTATTACCAGATTCTGGTGAGAAATAGAATAATAAATGCATCTCTGGGGCATCACCATGCAACTTGTGTTTCAGTGTAATTCATCACATCACACACAACTTCCCAAATTCTGCCAAAAACTTGGCTTTCTTAGAGCTTAATAGCTATTTAAGTAGTGCATTTGCTTAAATTTAGCTAATTTGCTGACCAATAATTTGTGGTTAAGACAATTAAATGTTTAGTATTTAGCCATTTTGGTCTTGGCCCTATGTTTTTTGTTTTTGCCCAGGAGTGCATTATTCCTGTGCTCAGCAAACAGAGTTGTATTGTTTAGTCACAGTTTACACAGTAACTCAATAAGAAATATGCTTTTAGTAGATTGCGAGGAAACATTAAGATGAATTAACTGGCATCAGCGAACAATGGTTATCCCCAGAATAGGGGAGAGCAGGGATTATTGTAATGCTTGGTAATAACTTAATGCACAATGCAGAAACTCACCATAGTCATATATGTACAGTGGGGAGAACAAGTATTTGATACACTGCCGATTTTGCAGGTTTGCCCACTTACAAAGCATGTAGAAGTCTGTAATTTTTTATCATAGGTACTCTTCAACTGCGAGTGACAGAATCTAAAACAAAAATCCAGAAAATCACATTGTATGATTTTTAAATAATTAATTTGCATTTTGCATTTTGACATAAGTATTTGATACATCAGAAAAGCAGAACTTAATATTTGGTACAGAAACCTTTGTTTGCAATTACAGAGATCATACGTTTCCTGTAGTTCTTGACCAGGTTTGCACACACTGCAGCAGGGATTTTGGCCCACTCCTCCATACAGACCTTCTCCAGATCCTTCAGGTTTCGGGGCTGTCGCTGGGCAATACGGACTTTCAGCTCCCTCCAAAGATTTTCTATTGGGTTCAGGTCTGGAGACTGGCTAGGCCACTCCAGGACCTTGAGATGCTTCTTACGGAGCCACTCCTTAGTTGCCCTGGCTGTGTGTTTCGGGTCATTGTCATGCTGGAAGACCCAGTCACGACCCATCTTCAATGTTCTTACTGAGGGAAGGAGGTTGTTGGCCAAGATCTCGCGATACATGGCCCCATTCATCCTCCCCTCAATACGGTGCAGTCGTCCTGTCCCCTTTGCAGAAAACCATCCCCAAAGAATGATGTTTCCACCTCCATGCTTCACGGTTGGGATGGTGTTCTTGGGGTTGTACTCATCCTTCTTCTTCCTCCAAACACGGCGAGTGGAGTTTAGACCAAAAAGCTCTATTTTTGTCTCACCAGACCACATGACCTTCTCCCATTCCTCCTCTGGATCATCCAGATGGTCATTGGCAAACTTCAGACGGGCCTGGACATGCGCTGGCTTGAGCAGGGGGACCTTGCGTGCGCTGCAGGATTTTAATCCATGATGGCGTAGTGTGTTACTAATGGTTTTCTTTGTGACTGTGGTCCCAGCTCTCTTCAGGTCATTGACCAGGTCCTGCCGTGTAGTTCTGGGCTGATCCCTCACCTTCCTCATGATCATTGATGCCCCCCACGAGGTGAGATCTTGCATGGTGCCCCAGACCGAGGGAGATTGACCGTCATCTTGAACTTCTTCCATTTTCTAATAATTGCGTCAACAGTTGTTGCCTTCTCACCAAGCTGCTTGCCTATTGTCCTGTAGCCCATCCCAGCCTTGTGCAGGTCTACAATTTTATCCCTGATGTCCTTACACAGCTCTCTGGTCTTGGCCATTGTGGAGAGGTTGGAGTCTGTTTGATTGAGTGTGTGGACAGGTGTCTTTTATACAGGTAACGAGTTCAAACAGGTGCAGTTAATACAGGTAATGAGTGGAGAACAGGAGGGCTTCTTAAAGAAAAACTAACAGGTCTGTGAGAGCCGGAATTTTTACTGGTTGGTAGGTGATCAAATACTTATGTCATAAGTATCAAGTACTTATGTCAAATTAATTATTTAAAAATCATACAATGTGATTTTCTGGATTTTTGTTTTAGATTCCGTCACTCACAGTTGAAGTGTACCTATGATACAAATTACAGACTTCTACATGCTTTGTAAGTGGGAAAACCTGCAAAATCGGCAGTGTATCAAATACTTGTTCTCCCCACTGTATGTGAAGGTAAATGTGTATTCCTTCCTTGTAGGGGTGGGCGATATGACCAAATTCTTATTTCATGGTATGAGACATTTTATTTCACAGTAACGATATATATATCCCGATATAGTTATTTTGTGTTATTTTATCTAATTTCTGTTATTAAAAATAAGAAAAAAGAAGCAAATTACAAAATTGTTCTTCAGGTACATTAGGTTTATTTAACGTGTAGTTTGAATTAGTACATACTAATAATAATGAAATGTAAAAAAAATGTTCTTTTTAAAGCTAAAAATAGTTATTTAGTCAAGAGCAAGTTATTTTCTCTTTTGTTTGATTCACATTAATGACACAGAGCTGCAAGAATCTATTATACTGATACACATCAGGTTTATACACAACTGTTTACTTTCACATACACAACCGGTTGTGTTTACATGAATACTCCTCACGATGGGCATTTTGACATATTGCGTTTGAATGGTCGAAATCGAATACACAATTAAAACGTGAAAGAGAACTGACGAGAGTTACTCTGTGTCAGTCTGCACATGCACCGCATTGAGTTCTTTTCCACTGCTTATTGTGCTTAATAACACTTTTTAACATTGAGCACGTCCCAAATTCACGATCGCCTTCTGAGAGAGGCAGCTTTCTGTCAGTCAGCCAGTCATGAGCACCGAGTTCCTTTTCAGGATACTGTATATATTGTGCTTATAATTCGTTTTAACATCAAGCTCATCCCGCTCTTTATACTCTCATTCATGCATTTCATCACTCTGAAGTGTCAATAATAGTGCTATATATTTACAAACCGCGATCTACACGATATAGCAATGAAATGTCTTTGATTTATATTATTGATGTATTTCACATGCATTTAAAAAGTGTCTCTTTGGGATTTAAAGGGTCAGTTCACCCAAAAATGAAAAATCTGTCATTAATTCCTCTCCCTCATGTCGTTCCAAACCCGTAAGACCTTCGTTCATCTTTGTAACACTAATTAAAGGGGTCATAACACACACAGTTTCTGCCAGTCTCATGTTAAAGGGGTCATGAATTGAGAAATCAACTTTTCATTCAGCCTTTGATATATAAAAGTTCATCGTGATATAAGAATATCCTGTAAGTTTCAGAGCTGAAAACTTCCTTGTTAGTCAAATAAAAGCTTTTATTGACACTAGGCCCAGCAAACGCTCAATCTCAGAATATGCCAACCCTTGACGTCATCGTGTGGTGAAACGCCGCCTCAACATAAGAATAAGTACACCTGATTCTGTAGCCCCGCCCACCGATTTGTGGAGCTAAACGGATCGCGCTACCGAGCAATAAACATGCCGAAGATAGCAAGATATTGCGCTGTGCCTGGTTGTGGAAGAACACAGTCACTGCATAAGCTTCCTTCGGTTTCCAATATTAGGAATGTGTGGTTGAACTTTATTTTTAATGAAGTTCCAGCTCATGTGCGTAAGACATTACACGTTTGTTCACTTCATTTCACCGTGAAATCGTTTACAGGTCGAGACTGGATTTGCAGACATACTGAGATTAAAACACAATGCTGTGCCTTCTATATGGGATCTGACAGGAATGGTGCAACACACTTATGTGAGTAAAACATGTTTTTTATATGTTATAGTATTGCATTGTTACAGATCGTTTGATATCTACTGATTATGTGTACGTGTCTAATCAGTCACAGAAGGGTGACTGACCGTTTTCAAAACAATTCCCCACGTGTACTGACTGGGGAGTCGAAACTAATTATAATATGCAAAACTGTTATCCAATCATAGCAGTGGGCGTTTACTTCCAAGTCTTCAATGCGGCACGCCCATAAAAACCGAGCGTTCCAGGAGCTATGCTCAAAACCAGGGTAGAAAATAGCCTATTACTTATTCATTATGATGTAAATGTAAAAACCACGCAAACCTAATACGTTGACCTCAGACAACAGTATAAAAAAATTAAAAAAGCCAGTTCATGACCCCTTTAATCTTGAGTATCTATAGAGTAGTACTGCATCCTTCATATCTCCCAAGAGTCTTTAGTTTGATCATATTTATAAAAGACAGATACACTGTACCGATTCTTTCTGAAAACAGCCGAGCTCGTGGAGGCGTGCAGTGGGCGGAGCTAAAGAGTCACACACACACACACACACACACACAATACACCATGGCATTATCCCTGGATAACTCTCGATTCTCTATACGTTGGTGTTGTTCACATTATATGCACTTACGCACCGATTGCCAACAAAACACACACATTTGATGCAGTTTCACTCACCGCCTGCGGTTTCCACTCATGACTGGGAACAAACACACACACTTGCAGAACTCCGGAAACACAAACTGCATCCACTGTTCCCTTAACGCTGGGTTATTTGGGAAGCTGAACAAGGTGATCTTTCCCTCACACCAGAAACACACTTCTTTAGTGACATTGTTGATCTCGTGTCTAAAAACACAACGCCAGCGCCGCCGACGGCTCCCGTAACCCGAACGAAGCTCGATGATGGACACGCTCTTGCTCTCGCTCTGGTTGGTGTGTGTGTGTGTGTGTGTGCTCATCCGGGAGAAGTGCCCATACAAGTAATTCCGCCCTTCATGACATCATACAGGCCATACTCGGAAAAAACTTCCGAAACTTGTTTGAATCCTGAAGGAGTGTATTTGGCATTTTTTTTAAATTTTGTCCATGTTTATCATGAGAATCAACTCTTTAACAGTGTAAATAAGGCAGAATGCATGAAATAGCATTAGACCCCCCCCTAAGATATTTTTGATATTTCCGAGAGCTCTCTGACCCCTCCATAGACAGCAATGTAATTAACACTTTCAAGGCCCAGAAAGGTGGGAAAGACATCGTTAAAATAGTCCATGTGACTCCAGTGGTTCAACCTTAATGTTATGAAGCGACAAACAAAATAACGACTTTATTCAACAATTTCTTCTCGTCGCAACGCACGTCGTAAATATAGTGCAGTGCTTTCAAAGCGCTACGGCAGAACGGCGGCTCACCATTGGCCGATGCTGATCATGTGAGCATCACGACACATGCGTGAGCCGCCGTGCTGACATTTTTGGGTGAACTAACTCTTTAAAGTTAAAATATGTAGTTTATATGTTAGCTTGCCTGTTGTATGTAACTGTAGCCTTGCAATATGAAGGCCTGTGCATCATAATCTGTGGGTGTTTCAGTTTAAATTTTCTTAAATTTACTTGTAGTCTGAACATTGCTGAGCAAAGTGTTACTTTCCATTCCAACTAATTTATATAAACACATTTTCTATTTCAAGACAGTATAGTAACTGTAAGCTCTTACAAAAGCACTGATATTTTACTACATTAACAGTCCACTTGCACTTTGCGGGAGATGCATTTGCATACCCATATGTGGTTAATTATAGTGGGCAATGAGTATTGGTTTTGAGTTGTAGGTCAGAGAGATTGACTGCAACAAGAAGAGCACTGCAAGTTCTTAGGCTAATTATACACTTTGTGCTGTGATATATTTCTAGCACTATAAAATTCATGTGAAATATCTAGCATAAAGGACAATCTACACTGTATATGCCAGTATATACTCTGCATGAAGCATGTGCTATGACCCCAGTACCTACCCTTTCTCATTTTAATTTGCTTCAAGTGGGTGTTCTTGGATGGAACTGCGGTGTTGGTGACTGTAATTTGGTATACAGAACAGAAGAGCTTTGAAGTTTGAATGGCACTAGGAGACGTAAGACCCATGCATCATTCACAAATGGGCTTTGGAAGACAACAAATAGCAAAATGTATAACAACAACAGTGTGATTTCATCAGCTTGAGGACACTGTACAGCAATATGGGTGGTTTTATGGAATGGCTTATAATATTACCTGGGCTGTGCATATTGCCTTTCTCTTTGAATAATTGCATCCTCTCAATCAAACGCTCCATCTGTTGAGTAGTGACACCCACACTGCCAGCCTGTAGCTCATTTACTCTCCTACTCAAGGTTTGTTTTTTTTCTCCAGGAATGCTGTTGACTGGGGTGGGGTGAACCTGAAGAAATAATCCGCTATAATCATACTTATACATAAAAAGCTGCCTGCTGATCAAAGACTTGTATAAGATGTAAGTAATGCTGAATTATTAAGCACCTTCATAGTGTTTCTGTTGCCATAATGAGGCCTGAAGACTATAAATGTTCATATTCAGATTGATTTTGAAAGATATATTGATTTTGGAAATAACTACACCACTGATGTACCCGTTTCTCATTATTTAAAATGTGCCCGCAATGCGATATGAATAATAACAGTAATATTGTCTAACTCCGCACAATTCGGAGGAGCTTGCAATTTTTCCAATTTGCCGCATATTTTGGGCCCAGACGCGCCGTGTGGCGTCATCACAACACACATTCAGCCAAATAAAAAAAGCCCACTTCGAACTCAAATCCATCAATACACTCCTGTTTGCGCCGTCAGTCGACCACCGCAACCTCGCACATCTCTCTCTTACACAAACACATTCAATTAAATAATTAAATAGTCAGAAAATTATTTTTTAATGGAATTTTTTTTTTTTTTTTTTTTTTTTTTTTTTACTTTTAGAAAAAAGTTTGCATGTGTTTTATGTTTTGGCATATTCCCTGGACCACAAAACCAGTCATAAGGGTCAATTTTTTGAAATTGAGATTTATACATCATCTGAAACTGAATAAATAATCTTTCCATTGATGTATGGTTTGTTATGATAGGACAATATTTGAAAATCTGGAATCTGAGGGTGCAAAAAAATCTAAATATTGAGAAAATCTCCTTTAAAGTTGTCCAAATGAAGTCCTTAGCAATGCATATTACTACTAATAATACATTTTTGATATATTTACGGTAGGACATTTACAAAATATCTTCATGGAACATGATCTTAATATCCTAATGATTTTTGTCATAAAAGAAAAATGGATAATTTTGACCCATACAATGTATTGTTGGCTATTGCCACAAATATACCCGTGAGACGCATGACTGGTTTTGTGCTCCAGGGGCACATATTTGTTACATCAGGCTTTTATGGCCCATATAGTATGATATGGTGAGAAAAAAATGTAAATCAATGAGATCTTTATGACAGTATAGCAGACTATTTAAATAAATGTATATAAATATCATAATAATATGTCTTGGTAAGATGATATTTAAATACCTAGTTTTATTGATGAAAGCTCTATCATTTTTATTGTGGGGTGGCATAACACAACTCAATGCTATAGGCCTAATGATGTATACAAAAAATATGTAATATATACAAAATTGATTGATAACTTTAAAATAAACAACATTTTCAATAGCTTCATAAAATCCTGTGGGAAGCTCTGCAATATAACGTTTTACTGATTTTGTTTGTTTTATTTGGTGTTACATTTGAAATAAAATATTGAAATTATATGTTTAAGCTATTATCAGTGTTCTCCTTTTAGAAATTACAGAGCCCAATGGTTCTTGAGGTCAGAAAAGTAATAAAAATGTTAAATTCTCACTGAAAAACGACAAGAAATGCCGCAAAATTTGAGAAAAGCGGTCGCAAAATCAGTCATTTTAGGCCGCAAAAAAAAAAAAAAAAGTCTCGCGAAATCCTGGAGGGACTGAATAATGTTGAAAAGAGTTGTGCTGCTAAATATATTTGTGAACTTTTTTTTTTCTCTGGATTTTTTGATACGGACCCCAAGATTTTACATTTATACCGTATAAACTGTCTTCATTGTGGTATTTTTTGATTAATTGAATTCATTATTTTGAATAAAAATCAAATATGGTTGAGCTGTAGATTTAAAAAATATTATTTGGTTTTGCCAGTGAAATTTAGAGTAGAAGAAGAGGTTAACGGTCTGGATGATAGCCGATCATTTTTATTCCCTCAGAGAGTCCTTTGTCAACCCCAAAGAAATTATGGTCTGTGTGCTTTCATGATTTAATTGAGAGACTGTGAGACTTGCGTCTGATCTGCATTACAATAACCTTTATATTAATTGGCAAAGAATATCTTTGCATGTTCTATGAAGAACATCGTGTTAAAGGTAATGCTTTAATGAGTGTCCAACTATACCAGCCATGCCAAATCCTGCTGCTGGAGATCAACCATCCTGCAGAGTTTAATTCCAGCTCTAATCAAATGCACCTGAAGCAGCTAATCAAAGCTTGTTGAGATGATTTGACATGTACAGGCAGGTGTATAGAGCAGCGTTGGAGCTAAACTCTGCTGGAAGGCAGATTTCCAAGAGTGTGACAGCACACCTGGGTAGGGTTGCACCAGCCGTTCGTAAGTTCTTTCTTAAATTGGAATATAAAGTCCACACTAGAGGCTACTAGCTGGTTTGTAATTAATTCTGTGCATTATTTGGTTGCATGATTTGTTCTTAAGGCAGAACGTAGCAGGGTTCCCACTCGTCCTGGAAAACCTTTTGATGACAAATTTTTCAGTCCTGGAAAACACATGGAAAATTAGAGAAAATGTAAAACGCCCTGGAAAATAATTTTGTTTAGCCGAGAACAAAGAGTTTATCACTGGCCCAAACTATCACTGCTAGTTGCAGAAAGTGTGATGTTCAGGATGAGTTTTGACACGTGAGAGGAGTGTTTTAATGATGATGTTTAGTCTTGTGTTGCCACTCGCAGCAGTTTTAGCTAATGTTAATAACTGCTCAGATGTGTGCAGTGACTTGCTAACTAATCATTTTGATCTGCTTCATTGATTATAACAGGAGTTTTCCCAGCAGTGCAGAACTCACTGAGCTTGTGCTGATATATATATATATATATATATATATATATATATATATATATATATATATAATTATTATTGCAAGATATAATTGTAAATTATAAAATCAGAATTTCATGATATAAACTTGCAATTTTGACTTTTTAACTGGCAATTGCTGCGAGTTTGTCACAATTTTGTAAACTCACAATTGTGAGAAAGTCAGAATAGCGAGATAAAAAGTCACAATTACCTTTTTTTTTTTTTATTCTGTGGCAGAAAACAAGCTTCCATAGTCATAATGTATGATTATGAGCTCATATTAAAACAGTTTTTATAGTTGTCATGGCAATAAACTGTACGCTTTTTAAAAACTTAGAGAGCAATATTTAGTGTGATCCTTGTCTTTTATTCCCCCCATAGTAAAATTTAAAATGTCCTGGAAAATGATCGCTGAAAAAGAGCGGGAACCCTGTACTAGGTTGTAAACTCTTTGTAAAGTAATGCATAGTCGCATAATATGACGTTTACCCTCAATGATCCAATAGCAGCCTACAAATGCGTTCCAGCAGAGGTTGTGTTTAAATGCTGTGAATTTCAGTTTACCCTTCATTCTAACTTCTTTGGCCCACTGCCTGCTACTGATTGCTTTTAGAGGGAAAAGCAGCCCATAACTACTGGTTTAGGATCTGTTTTCTTCGTAACAATGGCATACGATTAGCGAAAAAGAGTTGGCAAAAGATCCAGTGCGTATCTGTATTTGCGCTCGTCAAATCATTCAATTTCCAACGTGTTTTCGCTTCGGTGAGTAATGTAGCCAATCACAGACATGTGTGTTGATCTCTTGAAAGCGATGGCCAATCACAGGTGTTGAAGTTAGAATCCAGTCACCGCTCTAGTGTTTGTCCAGTGCTGAGTTCTGCACGTGCTCTAAGTGTGGATATTATGTAAACAAGAGATTCATTGTGTAGTCGCTTCACTGATTAATATAACGGGACTTCGTGAGATCGCGTTCATTGAATGAGTGACAGCTTTTAGTGATTATAAAGGGAGCGCTCTTTGCACGCTGTCTAGGCTATATAAATAAAAAAAAATTAATAGGCCTATAATACATTCAGAATTTGAATAACACTTTTGTTTTCCATTCCATTCAAGTGGCCACATACACACTTCAACACATAGGCCCATCCGCATATACATGCGGGATTTACTCTCGAAACTGATGACTGACGGTGATAAATATTTATGTATCGAAATCAGACTCATATAAATGTCAGGAAAACACGATTCCTGGCTGCGTGTTAACATCCATGGATCACTGGATCTTTGGTAAGTTGTAAGGAACACTATATTGAGTCCAACCTTTAGTTTAAACTGATAACTGTTTGTTTTACTCACATTTTCCTCTGTTAACCCCAGTCATGCAGCAGCTCTCCTGCCACTCAGGAGGCTAAAATTTGGCTAAAATAAGACATGTGAAAAGGAGTTGAACCTGGAGTTGGCATCAACACGTTCTCACTCCCAACTCCCGACCAAGCGTCAATATGTGACGAGTTGGGAGTGAGAACGTGTTGCTGGCATTTATATTTGAATTTAATTTACTTAAGGGATGTTGCGGGCAGTTGTGTGCTAGTTGGCCTATAAAGCGGAAAAATTATGTGATGTTACAATGCATTTATCATGCTCACACGTCAAGTAACAGTTAAAGACACGGTTTGTTTTAGGTATACAAATCATTTATTTTCATAAACCTTGCAATAGTCATTTATCACTAAATATAAGAGTTATAACAATTCAACTATCCATCCATCCACCCATTAGACATGATAGACATGATTTTATAAATATTTATAGGCTACTTTTATATTTTGGAGCAACTAATCCCACTCCTACCCCAAACCTACCCACTTCTCAACAATATAAAACACACAACAGGCAAATAAAAGTACAGTCACAGGTATTTATTGCAAAAACTGATCAAAAACAGTATAAAAGTATTAACTCATGTTGCATTACAAGTCTTCTGAAGTCATACGATATCTTTATGTAAAGAACAGTGTGGATCTTAATGTTTTAATCACTGAAATGATGATCCCGCCGCTCCGTGAACACACGCAGTCATATCTCATTCAAAAGATACACACGACTCTTTAGCATAACGCAAGTGCCATTTTACAGTCAAAGCTTTCGTAATGACGCAGTTGGTCAAAAGACACACGAGAGCCAATACAATTTCACTATGAAAGCTGAGGTAAAGTTTCTTCAGGTGGCAATTTTTTAATCGCTTTAGAGGCTTTTCTTCACACAAATCAATCGTTTGGCCTCGGAACACTTGGAATATTTGTACTTTCTGAATAAATTGTCTATCTGCCTGTTAAATTTTGTGTTTTATATCATATAATACACAAAATGGTAGGTTTAGGAGTGGGGTTGGGTTACGTGTTCAAACGTGTCTAAATAGTGTAAATAAAATAAATGTAAATAAAATTATGCTGGCTGATTAAATGGAGAATCACACTCCAACATGTCATAATGGCAAAATCATAACCCAATATATAATTTCATCATAACGATAACATTCCCATGCCCAACACATCTGTGTATGACGCCAAAGGTTTCTCATTGAAATCAATGGAGTACCCTGTGCATTAAAAAGTGACGCCGATGCACCAGCCGACCGTTTTTTTGTTTTATTTTGGCCAATCTCTGTTCAGGACTTGCAAAATGCATTTGTGAGGAAATATTACGAAGTCTGTAAACAGGCCATTAACAGAGGCCAGAGACGGGACACACTGAAGATGGACGCAAAGGAGAGCAGAGAAAATACTGTACCAGGCAGCACAAGCTCACTGACTGTTGCAATATTTGGAATATTGGAAGAAAATTCTAAACATTGAATTGGGGTGGGGGTTTGCTCTGGTCTGATGAAACAAAGATTGAACTCTTTGGCCTGAAGAGCAAGCGTCATGTTTGGAGTAAACCAGGCACCGCTCATCACCTGGACAATACCATCCCTACAGTGAAGCATGGTGGTGGCAGCATCATGCTGTGGGGATGTTTTTCAGCGCCAGGAACTGGGAGACTAGTCAGGATCGAGGGAAAGATCCCTCCTTGATGAAAACCTGCTCCAGAGTGCTCTGGATCTCAGACTGGGGCAAAGATTCATCTTCCAACAGGACAACGACCCTAAAACACACAGCCAAGATAACAAATGAGTGGCTACGGGACAACTCTGTGAATGTCCCTGAGTGGCCCAGCCAGAGCCCACTTTAACCCGATTGAACATCTCTGGAGAGATCTGAAAATCGCTCCCCATCCAACCTGATGGAGCTTGAGAGGTCCTGCAAAGAAGAGTGGGAGAAACTGCCCAAAAATAGGTGTGCCAAGCTTGTAGCATCAAACTCAAAAAGACTTGAGGCTGTAATTGGTGCCAAAGGTGCTTCAACAAAGTATTGAGCAAAGGCTGTGAATACTTGTGTACATGATTTATTTATTTATTTATTTATTTATTTATTTAAATAAATTTGCAAAGATTTCAAACAAACTTCTTTCACGTTGTCATTATGAGGTATTGTTTGTAGAATTTTGAGGAAAATAATGAATTTAATCAATTTTGGAATAAGGCTGTAACATAACAAAATGTGGAAAAAGTGAAGCTCTGTGAATACTTTCCGGATGCACTGTACATGCGGGATTCACTCTCGAAATTGTGATGACTGATAGTGATAAATATTTACTGTATGTATTTATGTATCGAAATCAGGCTCATATAAATGTCAGAAAACACGATTCCTGGCTGCATGTCAATATCCATAGATCACTGAATCTTTGGTAAGTTGTAAGGAACACTATATATCGAGTCTAACCTTTAGTTTAAACTGATAACTGCCGTCGATGCATACCCTCTATATGATGAAAATGTTTTACCAGTGCTCTTTTTGTTTCTTTATTCTTTTTTGGGGAAGTGTTAAATTGGCTTTTTTCCCTCCTGTCTGCCTTTAACATCACGGCTCAGTAACAACAGAAATGCTAATTAATCAGTTTTTCCGAGTATTATACACCTTTTTGGGGGAGATCAGCCCTAACCTGTCATGTACAGTGTGAGTGATTGATCATTTATTAATGTTTTTAAATATCTTATACTCATTTGTCGTCACTGAATATAATAGCATCTTCATTGCTCAGGTTGCTTTCACATGATTGGAGTAGGCCTATTCAGCACTCTCTCACAAAACACTGAATCACAGATTTTTATCAACTCTGTTGACTTACAAAGGATTCGAATCCTTGCTGTCAAGACTTTAAAGATGCTGCATAGGCATTTTGCATGTTTCCTTTAAAGAAACGTTCATTCAGCTATTGTTGAATCTTTAAAGACATTTTGAGTTTAAGTTCGGAAGGACATATCGATTCTACATTAACAGACCTGTGATGAAACCGAGGTGTTAATTAATCGGACTCTGTCAGAGCCCATATGCCAGTTAAGTTAGTGTGACACTCTCTCCCACTCAGTTTCTCTCTGGCTATTTTCCTTTGTCAAAGTATATCTGTGACTGCAGCCTGTAATTGGATTATTGGCATTGGCAGGACCGCATGTGAAACAATGAGAAAAGTGTATTGATCACGGTCTGCCTGTACCTTCAGTCAGCATGACATTGGCTAATTTAAAACTCCTCTCTGAAACGGGGATGTTGAGATCCTGCATTTTCCCAAGAATTGCCGCAGGATTCACAGATTAGATTCAGTATCTAGTTTGATGGGATTGCAAGCTTAAAGGTTAAAATGTTTTATTTAAACACATCTTGATGTGTTTTATTTTATTTTCTACTGCTGTGTGAGCCTGCAGGATGTTTAAAGCTTACTGGATTGTTTTTGAAGAGTTGAATATCTCCATGATTTTAAAAGCGTGTTATTTTTTTATATTAAAATATTTTTAAAAACTTGCAGAGACAACTATAGGCAGGTCATTCATAGGTTGATGTGGCTCTGTGGTTTTATTTTGTTGGCATACACAACATTGCAGTCTGGACAAATCAACGTTAGTTGCCAAAAGACAGCCAGTTTGAAAAAAAATATTTTGCCTGAATGTCCAATGATTTCCTCATACCCTAAGTCAGGGGTGTCCAATCCTGCTCCTGGAGGGCCACTGTCCTGCAAAGTTTAGCTCCAACAGCAATTAAAAACCAGCTAATCAAGATCTTACCAGGCATACTAGAAACTTCTAGGTAGAGCTGCACGATTAATCGTTAAAAGATTGCGATCTCGATTCAAACACCCACATGATCTTATTCCTAAATGACCGCGATTCTGCTGTGTCGTTTCACATCGCAAGCGTCAGCGGAACGCGAACAGCGCGTGTTTTGCCGCTGCCCATGTTAATAAATGACGGGTGTCCACTGGCGCAAAGCAAGCGGAGCAGAGCGAGCATTTCCAATTTCCAGTTGTCCAATGAACTTCCATAGGAATGGATTGAAAACACTCGCTCTGTTCTGTGCTGGAGGACATGCACCGTGAGAGGGTTGGCCGCCACACTTCTGATGTGAACGCTCTCATTCATTGATGGGCAGTGACAAAACACGTGCTGCTCACGCTCCGCTGACGCTTGTGATGTGAAACTGTTTAAAATGAACTTTGGTTAACCTTTGAAAGTACGATCATCACACTGCAACATTCAAATCTGTGTTTGCGCTGCCGCTGATCCGGAGAGAGCAGCTGCCATGCATGAAGCAACTTCACAAACAAACCACACATTATTGTTATTTATGTGTTATAAACATTTATATAAAAGTTTATAACAAGTGAGTGTTTAAATGTGTTTGTCATTGAATCATTGAATTTATTCACAAACACTGATTCATCCAATAACGAAACAAGTCATGATGAATGAGACATTGAGACATAGCATTGATTATTTATTTTTATTTTTTTTTAATAATTTTTAATTTTAATTTTTATTAAATTATTTTATTATTTATATTCAAATGAACATATTTTAAATAGACTAAAGAACCTCTAGTTTGCTTTTTTTTTTTTTTTGGTTTTATGTTTTTTTCTTCAGAATTGTGGGAGAATCGCGATCTCCATTTTACACACAAAAAAAATTGTGATTCTCAATTTATCCAGAATCGTGCAGCTCTACTTCTGGTTTACTTTGTCAGAAAAAAAAATATTTTGAGATATAGTCACCGTAACATTTGTCCTCGTGTAGTGCTGTAGATACACTATATTGCCAAAAGTATTGGGACGCCCCTCCAAATCACTGAATTCTTCTGTGGCCTTCACATTAGCTCAAGAACAGTCCGTAGAGAGCTTCATGGAATGGGTTTCCATGGCCGAGCAGCTCATCCAAGCCTTACATCACCAAGTGCAATGCAAAGCGTGGGATGCAGTGGGGTAAAGCACGCCGCCACTGGACTCTAGAGCAGTGAGACGTGTTCTCTGGAGTGACCAATCACGCTTCTCTGTCTGGCAATCCCATGGACGAGTCTGGGTTTGGCGGTTGCCAGGAGAACGAGACTTGCCTGACTGCATTGTGCCAAGTGTAAAGTTTGGTGGAGGGGGGATTATGGTGTGGGGATGTTTTTCAGGGGTTGGGCTTGGCCCCTTAGTTCCAGTGAAAGGAACTCTTAATGCTTCAGCATACCAAGACATTTTGGACAATTTCATGCTCCCAACTTTGTGGGAACAGTTTGGGGACGGCCCCTTCCTGTTCCAACATGACTGCGCACCAGTGCACAAAGCAAGGTCCATAAAGACATGGATGAGCGAGTTTGGTGTGGAGGAACTTGACTGGCCTGCACAGAGTCTTGACCTCAACCCGATAGAACACCTTTGGGATGAATTAGAGCGGAGACTGCGAGCCAGGCCTTCTCGTCCAACATCAGTGCCTGACCTCACAAATGCGCTTCTAGAAGAATGGTCAAAAATTCCCATAAACACACTCCTAAACCTTGTGGAAAGCCTTCCCAGAAGAGTTGAAGCTGTTATAGCTGCAAAGGGTGGGTCAACTCCATATTAAACCCTACGGATTAAGAATGGGATGTCATTAAAGTTCACGTGCATGTAAAGGCAGGCGTCCCAAAACTTTTGGCAATATAGTGTAGTTTCTTTCTACTTAAACTCAATATTAAGTCACACAATTGTGAAGGAGAAGATGAAGTTTCCAATTTCAAGCATCTTTGCAGTGTGAAAAACTACATGTTACATGTGTGGGAGTGATTGTGTCCTTAATGCTTATGCATGATTAATTGCGCTTACACAATGCTCTTGCTAACCCTTGACACGCTTAGAGCAGCCCAAGGGATCTTTATCCTAAAGAAAAACACTTACATTTATTATTATTAACTGCTCTGCAGATGGAAGCTGTTTATTTGTAGCATCTGCTGTTCTCTCAGGGTATTAATATCCTGTCAATAAAAAAATGCTAATTATGATTAGATTAAAAGAAGGTTTTCAGGAATGCAAGGGATGTTTTACCTAAAATGTTTTTGTTTCACTTCATATGGTTTGCAATATATTCCGTAAGTGCTTGAATAAACACTGCAGTTTCATTGAGAAGCGCATAGAATTCGAATGAGAAGATCAGGCCACTGTACCATGGCAATTTGGAGAGTTAGATCAAAGATGGCTGCTACAGAATTGCTATGATACCAGATATATCTCTATGGTGACTGTGCAAGTGCCCACTGTGCCACTGTAAATCGTACAAATGGCATGTAGACTAAGCTTCGGGGCAACACTGCTTTCAGCTAGAAACACTGAGACTGAATGAATAATTAATGAGTTTACCTTGTTTCTAGATGTATTTGAAAGAAAAATAACAACACTGTCAAGACCTGCTGCGGTGATTCTCAACTTGTGGGTCACTATCAAACATTCTGATCACTTCCTCTATTTTTATTTTTTTAGCGTCCAATCAAACGCTATACAATATTTTGGCACATTTTCTGGGCCATGGACACCCTCCAGATTGGTTTCATTCACACTGTGAATCATTTCTCATAAATGAATATTATGAACAAACATATACTGTACAGTAGACCACTGTGCAGTTACTCAAACACCTAATTTTCCCTGTCCGACTGAAATAAAATTATGTTTGTAGAGCATATGTGGATTTGCTAAGGATTGTATTTATGTATTTAAATAACTTCTGACTGTTACATTAAAGTCAGCTTGTGATTATTCTGATCTCTGGCTTACTAACCTAAAACATCTTTTCTTCTCTATGTAGATCTACATGCTAACATTACTATACACTACCATTCAGAAGTCTGGGGTCGTGCAATTAAAAAAAAATTAAAAAAAAAAAAAAAAAAAGTCATGCTCAACAAGGCTGTATTTTTTTGATCAAAAATCAAAACAAGATCAAAACAGTTATGTTGTGAAATATTTAGAACAACTGTTTTCTATTTTTAACATATTTTGACATGTAATTTATTTCTGTGATGGTAAAGCTGAATTTTCAGCATCATTACTCCAGACTTCAGTTTCACATGATCCTTCAGAAATCATTATAATATGCTGATGTAGTGTTTAAAGTGCCCTATTATGGTTTTATGGAAAATTACCTTTCATGCAGTGTGTAATATAGCTGTCTGTGAATGTAAACAGTCTGCAAAGTTGTAAAGTCGAAAGTTCACGATAATTAAAGTTATTGTCTCACAAAAGATGAACCGCCAAAATGAGTCGTCAGGAATTCCAGTCTCACTTCCATGACCTTCATACATAACATTTGCATAATGCCCGCCTATGGTCTGCATTAGCTGCCGCGAACAACTACTTCGACCTGCCCTCAAACGTTGTAGCTAATTCGTGTTGTGTACATGTTGAGAAGATGTTTTCTGTTTTCTGCTCTGCAAAAGCAAATTCTCTTTGTAAACACTTCCAAAGGATGAGGATGTGAAGAGACAGTGGTTAAAACTACCACAGCAATACAACAGCAATGTAACCTTTTGACAATTGCTTCTCAAATCTCTATGAGGTCTAAATACTATTTACAAAATGCTTATCCATTAAAGATGAGGCAGTACCCACTTTATTTGGACCAACTCGTTCCTCAGAATCACAACCTGTATGATTAATTATTGATGTATATATTTTCTACCAGGTGTTCAAAATATGTACTTTTGTGTTTTATGTTGTGTAGGTCTCCAGCTAATTGCTAATCAGCTGTGGACCACTATTACTTATTATAAAAGTGTGTCCATTAATGCAGATTGTCTGTTGTTCTTACTACTTTGAGTAATGATAAATTAAGGAAGATGTTACAGTCATTCACGTTAGTGCTCGGCTAATATATGCGCTGTTATTGATACAGTTCCCACATGTGCACCGCAATAAATTAGAAATATACACATGGGTTTGTTGATGGACACACACTTGTTACTGATGGTGAGGAATTACAGTTGCAACATCTCATGACGTACGTCAAACTGAGTAGCATCACTGAGAAACGTCCTGCTCAAGGTTTGGGTTGAATAACTAGTTCTTCCAATGTTTCATCATCGGACTCGCGCTCGGACTGATATGGTAAAATCGACGCCGTCATTCATTACTGTCTTTACAGTGTGTACAATCGCTGAGCTTTAGAAAGCCTCAAGAGCTGAAATTCAGGTTGGGTAATTGCCGTTTCGTTTCTGACACGCGCTGTACGCGGTAGACCAATCACAACAGACTGGGCTGCTTAACCAATCAGAGCAGAGTAGGCTTTTGGAAAAGAGTGATTTATAGAGACTGAATCTGAATCCGAGTCGTTTGAGAATCATTGAAAAATTAGGAACCTTTAAAATAGCATAAGATTTTTTTTCTTGTTGTTATTATTAATGGTGAAAAACATTTGGCTATTAACTTAAAACAGTTAATATTTTTTGTGGAAACAGTGATACTTTTTTCAGTATTTTTTGGTGAGTAGAAAAAACCCAGCATTTATTTGATAAATGTAAGGGACTATCTAGGTTTTGTCTGTTTTGGTGGGTATGCATGCGTTTAGTTCTGTTTCCTGTGTTTTCAGTTGGTTACTGTGGTTATTCATTGTTTGATTATCAGTTACACCTGTTGTTCATTTTGTTGATTGGTTTGTTCTGTGTATTCAAGCCTTGTTGTGTTTCTTTCTGTTCTTTGTCAGTTCTCGTCATGATATTACGGTTGTTCTGACACTGCTGCTATCCTTTTCCTCTTGTTTGTGCAGCCGACTGTGACAGTTTACTGTTACTTTTGACCAACCTAATGCATCCTTGCTGAATACAATTATTTTCTTACTGTCCCCATGCTTTTGAATAGTAGTATACACTCACCTAAAGGATTATTAGGAACACCATACTAATACTGTGTTTGACCCCCTTTCGCCTTCAGAACTGCCTTAATTCTACGTGGCATTGATTCAACAAGGTGCTGAAAGCATTCTTTAGAAATGTTGGCCCATATTGATAGGATAGCATCTTGCAGTTGATGGAGATTTGTGGGATGCACATCCAGGGCACGAAGCTCCCGTTCCACCACATCCCAAAGATGCTCTATTGGGTTGAGATCTGGTGACTGTGGGGGCCATTTTAGTACAGTGAACTCATTGTCATGTTCAAGAAACCAATTTGAAATGATTCGAGCTTTGTGACATGGTGCATTATCCTGCTGGAAGTAGCCATCAGAGGATGGGTACATGGTGGTCATAAAGGGATGGACATGGTCAGAAACAATGCTCAGGTAGGCCGTGGCATTTAAACGATGCCCAATTGGCACTAAGGGGCCTAAAGTGTGCCAAGAAAACATCCCCCACACCATTACACCACCACCACCAGCCTGCACAGTGGTAACAAGGCATGATGGATCCATTTTCTCATTCTGTTTACGCCAAATTCTGACTCTACCATCTGAATGTCTCAACAGAAATCGAGAATCATCAGACCAGGCAACATTTTTCCAGTCTTCAACTGTCCAATTTTGGTGAGCTCGTGCAAATTGTAGCCTCTTTTTCCTATTTGTAGTGGAGATGAGTGGTACCCGGTGGGGTCTTCTGCTGTTGTAGCCCATCCGCCTCAAGGTTGTGCGTGTTGTGGCTTCACAAATGCTTTGCTGCATACCTCGGTTGTAACGAGTGGTTATTTCAGCCAAAGTTGCTCTTCTATCAGCTTGAATCAGTCGGCCCATTCTCCTCTGACCTCTAGCATCAACAAGGCATTTTCGCCCACAGGACTGCCGCATACTGGATGTTTTTCCCTTTTCACACCATTCTTTGTAAACTCTAGAAATGGTTGTGCGTGAAAATCCCAGTAACTGAGCAGATTGTGAAATACTCAGACCGGCCTGTCTGGCACCAACAACCATGCCACGCTCAAAATTGCTTAAATCACCTTTCTTTCCCATTCTGACATTCAGTTTGGAGTTCAGGAGATTGTCTTGACCAGGACCACACCCCTAAATGCATTGAAGCAACTGCCATGTGATTGGTTGATTAGATAATTGCATTAATGAGAAATTGAACAGGTGTTCCTAATAATCCTTTAGGTGAGTGTATGTGTAAAAATAAAGTACATGTATTACACTGTAAAAAAATATGATCAGTTAGTCATGGCAAATTATGTTTTTACTTTATTCATAAAAATATTTTTTACTGATTTTTCAGTGTAATATAAATTGTGCTTGTACAACCAAGTTGATTATACTTAAAAACTTAAGTTCAGTTGCTGCCTTTATCTATCTATCTATCCGTCCGTCCGTCTGTCTGTCTGTTACACTTTGTATTGTGTATACTGGACAACAAAAGCAGTTTTGAAGATTATATTATATGTTTACAATTGGGAAATTCAAAGTAAGTATTCTGGAATAACAATGTAAGGAATTGTCAAGACTTGTCAAGGCTGAAGTGGGAACATTGTAGCCTGCAATAGATTAGAGGTATAACCGAATTTGAACAGTTTTATTAACCACATTTTAACCAAGATTTGTAGAGAGTTACCTTGGTTACTTTTATTGCCAGCTTGTACACACTTGCTCTTTGCTTGTAACTGAAAATGACTGTCAGCTGATTAGGCTGTTATTTCCCCCCACAAATTTCAGTGTCGTGGTGCCTGAAATTACAGGTTTTATTTTTGTAATCTCCACAATTTCCTGAGTATTCAGCAGAATAGTTGAAGGCCCTGCCCATTCATAACATGAAAAGTATAAATGAGGTAAACGACGAAACCAGCTAATCATATCTTTATATAAGGCAGGCACAAGTAGTGCCAGGTTTTCAGAAAACTCTCACAAATACATCAAAAGATGATTTTGAGGACATATAATGTCCTGCTCTTTTATCTGTGGTTGTATTAATGAATAGATTATTCTATTTTGTATTAATGAAAAGAGAATACATTTGAGATCAGCAACGAAAATAGAGCAGAAGCACAACAGATGAATTGAAGAGGACTCTTTAATGGTTGTTTTTGCAGATCAAACTCGACACACCCTCATCTTGAACAGTAATTTCTGTTCAGGGCTGAATAATCCTATTCAGTGTATGATTCATTGAATAATGATTCATTTTCTTAATTATAATAATTATAATCATTACTGTGTCGTGATTTCTCAGTGATTCTTTCTGGAATAAACAATAATACACAAGCATAATTATTATTTCTGTTAAAATATATCACAATATCTCACAATGACTGAGTATCACTAAGAGATTCTGTGGAATGCAAAAGAAGATACATTATATTGCCAAACTTTATGAACTTTAATGACATCCCATTCTTAATCCGTAGGGTTTAATATGGAGTTGGCCCAGGACCTTTTTTAGCAGGACCTTTATTTATATAGCACTTTTTACAATGCCGATTGTTTCAAAGCAGCTTCACAGTGTTAAGAATTTTGACAGAATTTGATTCGGCTGTACAGCCACTTTGGTGAAAACGGTGATGTCATCAGCTCATTTCAATTATCATATAGTGTCAATGCGGGCAGATCAGTAATATAGTTGAATATTTAGTGTCCCCAACTGAGCAAGCCAAAAGCCAAAGTGGCAGAGGCGACGGTGGCAAGGAACCAAAACTCCTTCAGGGCCAGAATGGAGAAAAAACCTTGGGAGAAACCAGGCTCAGTCGGGGTGCCAGTTCTCCTCTGGCCGACGAACAAATAGTGTATGATTGTGATTCTGGCAACATTACAGGTCAGAAGTCATATTAGATCAATAGAAGATTGGAGTCGTCACACCGGGGACGGGTTTAATGAGGACGTCGTGTCGATGCGGCAATTACAGGGGGGAGTTTAATTGACACGGTCTCTACAGACACTTCAGGGATGCGTTGGTCATGTCTAGGCGCAGGTCCACCATCTGGTCCGGATACAGCCCGGATCCGGCTGGCTGCAGTAAACCTCGGGATAAACAGAGAGACTAACATTAGCGTAGATGCCATTCTTCTTATGATGTAACGAGTACATCAGGTGTTATGGGAAGTGTTCCCGGTTCCGGCTGACCTAGTTAATGCAGCCTAAAACAATCATTTAACTGATTTGAATAATATAAATTAAAAATGTTTTATGTGTATGCCATAGTAAAGAGATGTGTTTTTAGTTTAGATTTTAGAGTGTGTCTGCTTCCCGAACAATGCTAGGAAGACTGTTCCAGAGTTTAGGTGCTAAATAGGAAAAGGATCGACCGCCTGCAGTTGATTTTGATATTCTAGGTATTATCAACTGGCCAGAATTTTGAGACCGCAATAGACGTGATGGAGTATAATGCGTTAAGAGCTCGCTCAAGTACTGAAGTAGCTAAACCATTTAGTGCTTTGTAAGTAATCAGCAAGATTTTAAAATGTATACGATGTTTAATAGGCCCACCCTTTGCAGCTATAACAGCTTCAACTCTTCTGGGAAGGCTTTCCACAAGGTTTAGGAGTGTGTTTATGGGAATTTTTGACCATTCTTCTAGAAGCACATTTGTGAGGTCAGGCACTGATGTTGGACGAGAGAAGGCCTGGCTCGCAGTCTCCGCTCTAATTCATCCCAAAGGTGTTCTATCGGGTTGAGGTCAGGACTCTGTGCAGGCCAGTCAAGTTCCTCCACACCAAACTCGCTCATCCATGTCTTTATGGACCTTGCTTTGTGCACTGGTGCGCAGTCATGTTGGGACAGGAAGGGGCCGTCCCCAAACTGTTCCCACAAAGTTGGGAGCATGAAATTCTCCAAAATGTCTTGGTATGCTGAAGCATTAAGAGTTCCTTTCACTGGAACTAAGGGGCCAAGCCCAATCCCTGAAAAACAACCCCACAACATAATCCCCCCTCCACCAAACTTTACACTTGGCACAATGCAGTCAGACAAGTCCCGTTCTCCTGGCAACCACCAAACCCAGACTCGTCCATGGGATTGCCAGACAGAGAAGCGTGATTGGTCACTCCAGAGAACACGTCTCACTGCTCTAGAGTCCAGTGGCGGCGTGCTTTACCCCACTGCATCCCAGGCTTGGATGAGCTGCTCGGCCATGGAAACCCATTTCATGAAGCTCTCTACGCACTGTTCTTGAGCTAATCTGAAGGCCACAGAAGTTTGGAGGTCTGTAGCTATTGACTCTGCAGAAAGTTGGTGACTTCTGCTCACTGTGACCCTCAGCATGCGCTGACCCCGCTCTGTGATTTTACGTGGACTACCACTTCGTGGCTGAGTTGCTGTTGTTCCCAATTGCTTCCACTTTGTTATAATACCACTAACAGTTGAGCGTGGAATATTTAGTATTGAGGAAATTTCAGGAATGGACTTATTGCACAGGTGGCAACCTATCACGGTACCACGCTTGAGTTCACTGAGCTCCTGAGAGTGACCCATTCTTTCACAAATGTTTGTAGAAGCGTCTGCATGCCTAGTGCTTGATTTATACACCTGTGGCCATGGAAGTGTTTGGAACACCTGAATTCAGTGATTTGGAGGGACGTGGGGGGATTTATAGAGACCTTAAGAGTAGTTAAGGGGGGGTTAACTACTCTTTAGGATCCAAAAAGAGGTTTGGGGTTTTGTATTTTATTTAAGACAAAGTTGTGTATTGTGATTCATACTTTAACTTGCATAACATTTATAATGGCCCTAAAGTTCTGACTCAAGCAGAGCAACAACCAATACATAAGCACTATCACTATTCCATTGCTGCCTTTAAGCTTTGCCCCCTATTTGTGCTGACAACCCATTTAACACTCTTAATGTACTGGTGGTCTACTGTACAATAACTGGAGGCTCTGGGAATTCCGAAAAACTGTGAGCGCTCTCAATTATTCATCATGGTATTGCAGGTTTTTCCAGATGCCTGTTATTGTTAGAAGCAGCCCACTCTTTAGCACAGTGAAGGCTTTCTCACAGCTTAAAGGGATAGTTCACACTAAAATAAAAATTCTGTCATTATTTACTCGTTATTCCAAACCTGTATGATTCTCTTTTCTTTCCTTCTGTGGACTTTAATTGTCTACACAATGAAGGTGCTTACAATGAAAGACTATAATTGTGACCCTGGACCACAAAACCAGTCATAAGGGTCATTTTTTGAAATTGAGATTTATACATCATCTGACACTATCAAACACTGTTTGAAAATCTGGAATCTCAGGGTGCAAAAAATTCTAAATATTGAGAAAATCTCCTTTAAAGTTGTCCAAATGAAGTCCTTAGCAATGCATATTACTACTAATAATACATTTTTGATATATTTACGGTAGGACATTTACAAAATATCTTCATGGAACATGATCTTAATATCCTAATGATTTTTGGCATAAAAGAAAAATGGATAATTTTGACCCATACAATGTATTTTCACAAATATACTAGTGCGACTTATGACTGGTTTTGTGCTCCAGGGTCACAATTGTATAGAACAACAACAACTTTTTTTCCAAAATATCTTCTGAAATATGAAATAAATGGTTTGGAACGACACGAGTGAGTAAGTGATGACAGAATTTTCATACAGTGCACAATACAAGACTGAATGTGTGTGTGACTAGCCTGTGACCAAAAAGCTGCAGCAAATGAATTGAATGAATTACCCAACTACTAATAATGACTATATGAGCATAAATATTTCTTTTTCTGTGTTGTGGGAAAACCGTGCCTCAGTTGAGAATTTAAGATGAGACGTTTAGTCTCGTAATTTACCTTGCGTGTCGCGCCACAGGCGTGTTGATTTATTGACAGATTGTTACATCACAGCCTCTCAGCTGCGAGCACTAATGCTGATTGTGCAAAATATTTCCTGAAAGGCAAGTTGAACACTGTCACCATGACAGTATGATGAAACGTATCAACTAATAATAGTCTGACATCCTCCTAGGAGGTGCTATAAAGGTTCTTTTCCAATTTTGATTTGTAAAGACCAGCGCAGCGGGGATATGACTTCACCTTCTCTGCTTGTATTCATTTGCTTCAGACTGCCTGCTGAAACATTAATGCCTGTCTCAGTTTCACTGTTTCTCACCGAGGCAGGGGTCCCGCTGCCCAGCTGACAGCACAGATTGCACTTTGCCCGAGAGAAAGAGAGAGACAGTGAGAGTGAAAGAGTGAAAAATATCCGTAAATTTAATGGAAAAATAATGAAAGAAATTTATTGTATAGAACTTTTAATGGGACATTACCTGATGTAATTTCATTGGAAAATAAAAAAAATAATAATAATAATGGATGTTTTTTATATATATAATTTATTTATTTTTATTTTTTTTAAACCATTTTGCAGTTAAATTAAATGTAATCATGTAATGTCCCATTAAAGGTTCTTTACAGTTTTGTCTTTGTAATTTTCTATTTTACCACTCTATTATGTTTTTTGTCCTGACCATAGATGTCGCTAAATCTCATCTATATAATACTTTTATATTACTACTATTTTATAATAATGACAACAATATAAATAAATCATTAAAAATGTATTTTAAATAATTATATTACAAGATTTTATATATACGTTCAGATAGACAGTTGGGATACATTTACCAAGGGGGCTTTTTTCAAGTAGTTCAGCAAATAATCCCTTTTAAGTTTTATGCATAAATTAGAAAATGTTTTCATTCATTTCCCTTAATAATATATTGGATGATGCATTGTCATCATGAGCATTCAAAACATATTGGAATATTGGTTCATAACATATTGGTAGCAGTAAACATCCCATCTGTTATATATATATATATATATATATAGAGAGAGAGAGAGAGAGAGAGAGAGAGAGAGAGAGTTCATTAAGCTCTCGTCTAGCGATCCCAATGTTCCAAACTAGAGCCCGACAGAAATGGGTTTTTGGGTGCCGATACCGATATTAGGGAGTAAAAAAAATTATATTCTTATGTGTATATTATAGTACCTGTCAAAAGTTTGGATGCACTTTCCCATTGGTGTGTCCAAACTTTTGACTGGTACTGTGTGTATGTGTGTGTGTATATATATATATATATATATATATATATATATATAAAACAGTATATACATAATATAGATACATTGTACATAAATACAACCGAACAAACATACAAATGAAAAACAGTTCTTTTCATGTTTTTCATAGGTCTAAACTAGATTTTCAGGTAGGCTACAGAAATAGTGATCAAATGTAAAATATCACTTCATAGTCTTCACTGTATAAATCTAGATTAACCCTTATTAAAGTTATTCAGTCAAGAGCAGTGAGTGATTTTTTTTTTTTTTTTCTTTTTCTGTCTTTTGTTATCTCGTCTTTTTTGAGAAAACGCTTCCCTGCCATTAACGAGATTTTCCTGCTTCCCATGTTTTCCCTGTTATACAGTAGGGGGCGCTCTTACACATCTCCTGAACGAGTACAGAATCTCCTGATCAAAACACAGGCGAAGAAGAAGCAGAAACAGCAGATGCATATGTAAAATAACGCGATTATCAACATTAAACAGCATATAAATCAAAACGGCTATGTTACTGAATGAAACGTCGACCCAGGACGAGCTCTAGGACTGAAGCTTTGGGGTGTTGATGGACTCGATCTACTCCATCTGTGTTTTCATCGCTCTGAATCTCATCTGTATGAAGTCTTTGACAAAAACGTGATTTTCTCAGCTTTTTGCTCAAAATGTTGCCTTTTTTCATGAAACTGACCCACATTCAAGTGTTGATAAAAAAGAATGCATGAAGCTAGAATAAAGCAGCATGTTCAGATATTCACACAAGATATTCTGTGGGCCATGAAACTTGTGAAAATGACCAAAAACGCTGGCAGTGACTGGCAAATTTCATGTTTATGTTCACTTAAGACATAACCGACTATGTTTACGATGATACTCGACAAGACAGACATTTTGACAATTTTGTGTGAATATTCGCATGCTGTGAGACGCGTGGGTGCGCGTTCATATCAATATTATCTGCCTGCAATACCGGAGGCTGCACTTTTAGGACCGCCACAGTTTCAGGACAGCATTTCTAGGACCCTAGTTTTTTGTGACGCTACCATCTAGCCAACTGTACTCCAACAGAGGAGACCTGATTCAAACTTTTTCCACCTTATTTCTAACAAAACAGCAGGCACAGTCATTTTAAACTTAATTACTTTAGGTTACCAATGGGTAGGTTTAGGGCTAGGGGTTGGTTAGGACAATATATCAATTAAACAACTAGAAATACAGTCCTGAAAATGCAGCCTCCGAAAATGCAGCCTCCGGGTTTGCAGGCAGATGCTACTCGTTCATGTCGGTGGCATATCTATGGCATATACGCCGATGCCGATATATCTGCGACAGGCTCATATCGGCCGATAAAATCGGCAGACCAATAAATTGGTCGGGCTCTATTTCAAACAGCAATTAAACATCTAAAAGTATCTTTATTTGTATGTTTTCAGAGCAGAGTACCTTTCCTTTGTCCATGAAAACGATCTCACTCGTGCTCACTGACAGATCTGACGCGTGCGCACACAGACGCCCCAGACAGCGCACAATCCACATATACACACATACACAGAATTACAGTATTTCAAAATATCTGTCTTGACGAGTATTCACACGAACATCATCTGTTATGTCTTATGTGAACGTTTGGTTAACTGTTGGGGAAGCACATGTATCATTATATTAGATCCGTGCATTACAGTAGATCTTAATATATAGGCTGTCTGTCTCATTAATGTTAATCAAACAATTGTGGTATCATGGAAAAAAAGTTATAAGAATATATATTTTTCCTATAGACATGGGTTTTGTCTTGGTGTGTGTCAAGTGTGTGTGTTATTACCAGGGATTTTAAGGTATGGTTGCTATGTGATTTTGTTTTGGAACCTTCAGAAAACTCAATTTTTGACTTTGCTGATTATATCGACTTCAAACAGGGGTAGCTCAGTCATTTTTTTTGTCTGATTCAAACAAATCATACATAATTTTGAAGGGTTTTTAAAAATAACAATATCTCATTTTTGAAAATTTGCTCATTATGGCTCATTTTGCCAGCACGGGTCATATATATTTGTAATGAACATACAGGCACCAAAATAATGCCTCCTGTAATGCCTGAAATGTTGTCACTGTATTTTTACAGTGAACTTGTGCCAACAAAAGCTGCCAGCTTTTACTGTAAATTTAACAGGCTTTTTATATAGTGTGTGAGAGAAAATCCACATCTCATCCTTTTGTCTCTCTCTCCATTCTCCTCTCTCAACAGCTTTCTCTTTCAGAGCGAAGCCGAACTGAAGCTAGTGGGATTAGTTCTGGACCGGCTACTGTCGACTATTGGAACACCCTCTAGAGGCTGCAGGAGGAGAACGCCAGCGCTGGCAGATCAATACAATGGGAGAGAGAGAGAGAAAGACAGGGGGTAGAGAGGCATAGGGAGGGTAGGAGAAGGAAAGAGAACGAGAGCGGGGGTGTCGCCGGGTGAGGGAGGGAGACAGAGATAGCGTGCATTTGCGTGTGCGAAAGAGAGAGAGAGAGAGAGAGAGAGAGAGAGAGGAGGGTGCGAAAGACGATAGACAGAGAGAGACGGAGTTGGAGCGAGAGCAAGGTGTACACAGCCTCCTCATTGCAGCCGCGACAGGCAGCCAGAGAGGAGCTCCAGTCTAACCCGTGGCAACAATAGACTACAGAAAACACAGCTTGACCGATCTAAAGACCTTTGCCAGAGACATTGTGAGAGGGAGAAAGCTGCTCAAGGACCAGGGTGGAGCAGATAAGGTGAAGATCTGAGGCGATTACAGCACCGGGTTCCCAAACTAGGTAAGTTGAGCAGCTTGTGTTTAATAAGTGCTCTCTTCTCATAGCGGACGTGCTGTTCTTGAGGGGACTGATTGTGGTTTGTGTCTTCTGCATCAATCAAAACATTATCAATCTGAGCTTCAGAGCTAATGAAGTCACATCAGGGATAAGAGTGTGTCTGATGTTACCAAAGCTGTTTGCTTCTTCTATTTTCAACACACATTGAGTACTCCAGAAGTAGTATCAGTATGCATTTATGTTGTTTTGAATGACTCACAAGTGCAAGTACAGTGAGTACAAACATTGGTTTTAAAGAAGTGCTCTTTTGGTGATTGGAGAGCTTTACTTTCAGTAATATCTGCCATTTAGGTAATGACAATGAATATAGTTAAGTAATGAAGAATGTATTTAGAATTGTTGGAAGAGAATGTTCGATATACATGCAAAACTATATGGAAGTATATTCGCAACCGAAAAACTACATACATATGTCACAAATCTGAATATCAGCATATATATGCTGTTTAGAAATACAAATGCAAAACTGTAGATGTAGAACAAGATTTTTGGGTCAGCTCAATTATTTCAAAGTTTGACATCGGAGCAATTTCCCTTAAATCTAGTCGATTATTTTTTTCGATTACTCAGATGAAAAATCAAAAAATATACATTTAAAAAATATTTTTAAAATTAAAAATTAATTTCAATCCATTATTTTAAACAATGTTATTTCACATCCTGCCTAATGCTGTCCTCCAAACAATGTGTAATATAAACGCCTATGAAACCAATCTATGTAGGATATGCTGTACATTATTAGCAAAATAGTGTTAAAATACAAACATTACGTTCTACCTAAAAACAACTGTTTCTTTACTATTTTATAGCAGCAATTAAAACGACTAAATTAAAAATAATAAACAAAAACTTACAGTAATTACATTACATTAATGAGCTATACACCAACAATGCCTTTACTGTTACTGCGTTCATAAATATAATAACTTGTGTTACATGTATAATTTTAAAATTACGCTTAATTTCTAACAAAAATCCTATTACCCGTTCCTGTTCTACTGCGCTCCATCTGTTTGGTTCAATGAAGTCAGTGAAGTTTAACAAGACGCTTGTCAGAATATGCAAAATGGAAATACTCGCTGGACATTCGAACATTTGCAGATAAGGATGTAACCATAAAATGTTATGCGCTGAGGACAACACGTGTCATTAAACGGCACACACATCTGCCAAAAAACAACATCCAAGGGCAAGACGCGGAAAACGTCATGCTTTTGTTTGAAGTGTTTGAAATATAAAGCACTGTCATGTTTTGGACAACTTGGATCATGTACGTTTCCTGGAGCAGCTCACTCCATGTCCTCCGCTATTTTCCATATGCGTTTTGTCCATAGAAAATGGGTTATTCACTACTGTAAAACGACGCGATTGGCTGATGGTTTCCTGTGCACAGCGCGCAGACGCGACTAATCGATAATCTAATTCGTTGTCAGTTATTTTCACTGTCGATAATAATCGATTTTATCGATTAGTTGTTGCAGCCCTAATTTGTTTCACGAATCGAACAAGTATGATCTGATTGCTCTGTGCCTTTTTGCATAGATGTTTTCTGAATGCCAGCCCTACCGTACCCCAGAGTGAGCAATTATTTTGTGCGGTGGGAAAACTTTCCATCCAAATAGTTGGGGATGCTGTTATGGGCAGATAATGATGTCACATCCATCCTGTGGATAAACCGGCTGTTTATTTGTTCCACTACATCCTGTGGCACCTTTCAGGAGACATATTCTCACACTTGCAGTTGTGGATCCATTCCTCCTCCCTGCAGAGCTGCACTGTGAGGGATATTGTCGTATTTCTTAAGTGTTTGATTTGTCGGAGTCAGTTAACATATTGTCCATGGGCAGAAAGTGTGGTATCGGCATGATATTAAAAATCTGGTGTGGGGGATTCTTTCTGCAGATTTATAGCTGGAGAATAAATCTTAACACCTCAAGCTACGAGACCTTTTCTTCACCGCGCTGCCATGTGAATGAACGATACGGCATGCCTCCCCACACAGTGTAAGATGAGAGCCCAGGGGTACATGGTAATCTCTCCGTAGGTAGATCACACCTCTCCGCTGCTCATTCCTTCCTTCCTCCTGCTCCTCTTTCATTAGTCTTAGGCATGATTTCAAAGCTTTCCCTGAGTCTGAGAATTCAGATAACGCGCCCGCTCCCACTAGCACCCAGGCCTATCTATTAAACATGCAGCCGTCAGAAGGCTCTTTCTCAACCAACACAGTCAAATTTATGGAAATGTAAATCAATAATGTGGACCAGCAAATAGTACATTTTAAAATGTTTGCTTTGGCTGAAATAGCAAATGGCACACTCATTGCTAGGACAAAGGTACTGAGAATGGCACTCAAATGGAAAGACATAATTCTATTTGAAAAATGTAGGCAAATGCAAATGACGCTTCCACACAAAAAGATATTTTGAAAAATTCTTCTCCATACAATGAAAGCCAATGTGGTCCAACGTTGTTTTGAACCCCACTGACTTTCATTATATGGGCAATAGCAGTTAAACATTCTTAAGAATATCTTCTTTTGTGTTCCAGAGAAAATTAGTAAATGATTACAGAATTCTCTTTAAGATGACACAAGAATGTAATGACAAATCATGGCTTTCTTTCTGTCCTCATTATTAGTCTACAGAGCTGTTGTCTATCCATCTTAAAGTGCCCCATTCTGGATTTTTGAAAATTACCTATCATGTAGTGTGTAACATAGCTCACAAGTGAATGAAAACATCCTGCAAAGTTTTAAATCTGAAAGTGCACCGTATATAAAGTTATTGTCTCTCAAAAGTAAGAGTCGACTCTGAGTCAATTAAACGAATCGCTTTTAAAACGAAGCCATTTCTTTGTGACGTCAAGACGACACATTAGCATATTGCCCGCATTTTCAGCCTCGCTTGGCATTTTGATTCAGTTCCCACACTTGCACCTAAATAAATTCGGCAAATTCTGTGACACGTTACACTGAACTAACAAATGGAGACAGACAGCATGATTAATCCGATTACAGCACGTCACTTCTCAGACATTCTTACTCCGATTCTGCATGTTCAGTCGTAAACTACATGACACTTGCCACTGAGAAAGGTCCTGCTCCAGTTGACTTTCTGGTTCATCAGCAACTCTCTGGCTCGAATTGGTAAGGCAAAATTTATGCCATGTCTGTTCATACACTGTATAAAATTTCCAACACTTGACAAGCCATAATCCAGTAATGGTGATAGGCGTTCCATTTCCAACATGAACTAAACAGACTGGGTCATCTGACCAATCACAACTGACTGGGTCATCTGACCAATCAGAACAGACTGGGTCATCTGACCAATCACAACTGACTGGGTCATCTGACCAATCACAACTGACTGGGTCATCTGACCAATCACAACTGACTGGGTCATCTGACCAATCAGAACAGACTGGGTCATCTGACCAATCACAACTGACTGCTTCATCTGACCAATCACAACTGACTGGGTCATCTGACCAATCAGAACAGACTGGGTCATCTGATCAATCACAACTGACTGCTTCATCTGACCAACCACAACCGACTGGGTCATCTGACCAACCACAACCGACCGGGTCATCTGACCAATCACAACTGACCGCTTCATCTGACCAATCACAACCGACCGGGTCATCTGACCAATCACAACCGACCGGGTCATCTGACCAATCACAACCGACTGGTTGATCTGACCAACCACAACTGACTGGGTCATCTGACCAACCATAAGCGACTGGGTCATCTGACCAATCACAACCGACTGGGTCTTCTGACCAATCACAACCGACTGGTTCATCTGACCAACCACAACCGACTGGGTCATCTGACCAACCACAACCGACCGGGTCATCTGACCAATCACAACTGACTGGGTCATCTGACCAATCACAACTGACTGGGTCATCTGACCAACCATAAGCGACTGGGTCATCTGACCAATCACAACCGACTGGGTCATCTGACCAATCACCGCAGATTAGCGTCACGCAAAGGAGGAGTTTGGAAAAATTAATCGTTGAGGGAATCCTTTGGGAGTCGTTGAGCAAATAAGGTAAAAATAAATGCATATTATAAGACAATGAACGTGTTTTTTGACCTTGCATGCATGTACACCTGTTGTTGTGGACTCCCAAAACAAAAATAGGAATCTTTCAAATGCCATAATAGGGGCAATTTAAAATTCAGATATGTCACTATGTGTTGAATATTCTGACCAATGAGGGGACAGTTTGCTTACATGTAACTTTTATTAACAATTTTTGTACGTTTCGAAATGTTGCCATGTGAAAGCGAAATTAACCAAGCAGAAAATACAACATTGGTCTTGGTTTCAGAACAAAGCAGACGGATTATAGTTATGTTTCAATTAGTGCTGGGCAAGTATCCAAAATAAAAGTTTGTGTTTACATAATATATGTGTGTGTACTGTGTATAATTATTATGTATATATAAATACACACACATACATGTATATATTTAAGAAAAATATATTTATATATAAGATAAATTATATAAATATATATACAGTATATACATGCATATATTTCTTAAATATATACTTTGAGTGTGTATTTATATATACATAATAATTATACACAGTACACACACATATATTATGTAAACACAAACTTTTATTTTGGATGCGATTAATCGATTGCCCAGCACTAGTTTCAATATATGATGGAAACTTCCAGTAAAATGCATACAATTTTACTATAAAAAGGGGGGCCTATGCCATATCATTTATGGTGAGAATCTATTTTATATTCAACCGATTTTACTGTAAAATATTAATACAATACACTGTGGGGTTTTTGTAAGTAACAAAATATGAGCCACCTTATATTAATATAATATAAACGCATATGCGCAGCTATATCTTGTGTTGATCATGATTGCATAATAAAATTAGATTTTTTTTTTTTCTCAGTGAGATTAATTAACATGTAGCAGCACGCTTGTGGGTAACCAAATAGCACAACTGTGTTAGTCTATGAGGAAATTAATAATTTACATATTTCAGTCCAGGGGCTTTGCCTCTGCACAATGCCCAGCAGTGACTGTTGCAGAAGTTTCCTCTACTCCTGCTATTAGACTGCTAAATGGTAATTAAGCCAGGGTCCCATTTGCATGCACTCTGCGGAAGAACGCGGCGTTTAAAAAGAAATCGGGCTGCATATATTGGACCACCCGAGGATCATTGTCCAAAATGAAAGCAGGTTGAGGCGGCTGCTCTCTATGCACTCCCTGTTCAACTGCCGTTAAATGGCTTTCAAGTGACTACTCTTTTTTGTCATTGACTTAAATACAGCTTAGCTGATGGATTCGTTTATCATAACGCTATGTTATTGCAGATTATGTGCAGTTTTAATGCGCTCCTGCTGTTGAAATGACCCTTTTGAGCACTGTTGTTCTCAATTTAATTACCAACCCTCAATGTTCAGCATAAGCCAAGGATGACAAAAACTGTTGTTGCTGAAAAAAATGATACCATATAAAGGAGGCATTTCATATTTACCCCATCAAACATAAAGCCGTGGTCTGTTCTGTCATGGGTTCAATCTGTTTGATAAATGCTTCGCCGGCTCTGAGCTGTTTTGGTGTTCACCTTCTGATAGCCACGCTAGCTTTAAATAATACCTAGGTACAAAGAGAGCAAGTGATGGAGAAAGAAAATTACTTTAACCTTTGCCTGCTGCTTGTGCACCTGGTTTTTACCTTTCCTGACACCTTTTTCTGTCCTGATCCTTCTCAACACTCTCGCAGATGATTCCCAGACTCCAGTTCAGTCAATAGGGGGAGCCGGTGAGCTCTTGCTTTGGTTTTGAAAATGTGTTTGTGGCTTGATGATCATTTCAGAACGTCAGACAATGACTGAACTGCAGCGTGATGCTCTAAATTAATGGGATTAATGTTTATTTGGCTAATCTGATTAGTGAGTTAATCGGATTGAACTGTTTCAGAGTGTGCAAGAAATCCTGTAGGTGAAAAAACAGATTCATCAACATTATTTAAAGGTGCAGCATGTCATTTCCACACCACTGGCGACACCCAACAACATTATGAATATATTCAAATATGTTTTAAGCACTTACTCCATCTACAATTGTTCAGCAAATGGACTCCCATCGCAAATTTATGCCAGTGAATAAGTAAATAGTAAGTAAATAGCATGTCCGTCTCAGTCTGGTTGCCAAACAAACATAATGCATTTCTTTTTAGTGCTGCTAGTAGTGCAGAAATTACACACTTCCCTTTTAAATGTGCTGTAAGAGAATATGCTAAGTTCTGCCAGACTTAGCTAATGAATTAGACCATACTCTCATAAAAACCCCACCGACCGCAGACATGTCAGCAAGCTCGAAAACGCAAAATGATTTACTTGCAGAGAGCATTTCTGATTGGCTAAAACACTGTGTGCTGTGCAATTTACAGAGCCTGTCACAGAAACAAGTGTGATTTCTCAGGACGCCTATTTCAGTGATATCTGTCAGGTAGTTGGAACATTTTATGCTTGGTATTCAAAATAAATAAATAAATAAATAAATAAAAATTTCTTACAGCACCTTTAATAGTGAAAATGCAACAAGTCAGCACTTTAGGTTTTGCATGTGTTTTTATTGGCCTTATATCAGGTACACCTGACGGGTAGCCTGACAGTTTTAGATACATTTCCAACTACTGGCATATTGAAAAGCTTTGCTGAGCCAAAGAAAATCAGCAATCAATATAGGGCTAAAAACACTGTTATATAGTGCTCAGTGACAAAGAACATTTGACTTATCAGCTCGCGTTCGATCTGGGCCAGCTAGCAGGGCGATTGATTGCTCTGTAAAGCTCTGGAGGAAATGGAAGAAATGAATAAATCAGGTGTGATTTACAAACACACAGATAAGAGCCAGGTTTTTCTTAGCTCCTATCAGGAATGGTCAAGTGCGTTGATCTACTGTGTATGTGTTCGTAAAGGAGAAGCAGCTAAAAGAGGACAGGACGTGAGAGGACACACAGTTATGTTCATCAATACTGAGTGACAGACAAATTTGTTTAATTTGTCAATTGTGTGTTTTGTTGATAATGCTGAATTTGAATGCTGAAATTAAATTCATTATTATGGGCTGATATATTAGGGCTG
The DNA here is from genome assembly GCA_039654105.1 of Coreius guichenoti. Classification (NCBI taxonomy): domain Eukaryota; kingdom Metazoa; phylum Chordata; class Actinopteri; order Cypriniformes; family Gobionidae; genus Coreius; species Coreius guichenoti. The sequence goes on from CM077175.1 coordinate 42,939,597, forward strand.
ATAATTTAACATTTTCATGTGATTATTAAAAAATAGTTATTAAAAATAACTGCAGGCAAAAATCAGTGTGGATTATCTCTGTCGGACTGGAGGGAAAATAATCTCTTTTGAGTAGTTACCTTGCCAAGATAGGCAGCCAATTAAAGAACACAACCATCGTGTTTAAATAAAACACGATTAGTAGACAAATGAAATTAAATACATGCCCAAAATGTCCAAAGTGCAACATGTTCCTGGAACAACATTCGAATCAAGTCACCTTCATTTATATAGTGCTTTTTACAACATAGATTGCTTCAAAGCAGATTTACAGTGATAACAGGAAGAACATTTAGAAGAAAAGCTAAAGTAAGTTTTTGATTGATTCATTTCTGTTGTAAAAACTGATTAGTTATTTAATTTGGCGCCACTTAAACAACACCATCCTCAGCTAAAACAGAAAACCCCCAATGCGCTCCGGACGCCCATCCGCACTGCAACAGCTTCTGGTGACCGGAGAACGCAAACCATGAAATAGGTTTTGAAATAGTTTTGAAACTATACCACCATTATCCTGGCGCAAACCCCAAAAAAGGCGAATCTGCGAAAACGGCGACGGCATGTATGCAAGCATTACGTGTTCAGCCTATAGGCAAGCGCATTTGAATACGTATGTGTGCATATGTGTTTTTATCTGTATAAAGAGGAAGGGAAGGAGAGAGTCTAGGTGACACGGTCTCTGCTGACACTTCAGGGCTGTGTTGTGGTCATGTCTAGGCGCAGGTCCACCATCTGATCTGGATTCGGCCGACTGCAGTAAACCTCGGGATAAACAGAGAGACTAACATTAGCGTAGATGCCATTCTTCTTATGATGTAACGAGTACATCAGGTGTTATGGGAAGTGTTCCCGGTTCCGGCTGACCTAGTTAATGCAGCCTAACAATCATTTAACTGATTTGAATAATATAAATTGATAATATTCTATGCGTATGCCATAGTAAAGAGATGTGTTTTTAGTCTAGATTTAAACTGACAGAGTGTGTCTGCTTCCCGAACAATGCTAGGAAGACTGTTCCAGAGTTTAGGTGCTAAATAGGAAAAGGATCGACCGCCTGCAGTTGATTTTGATATTCTAGGTATTATCAACTGGCCAGAATTTTGAGACCGCAATAGACGTGATGGAGTATAATGCGTTAAGAGCTCGCTCAAGTACTGGGGAGCTAAACCATTTAGTGCTTTGTAAGTAATCAGCAAGATTTTAAAATGTATACGATGTTTAATAGGGAGCCAATGCAGTGTTGCCAGAACCGGGCTAATATGGTCATACTTCCTGGTTCTAGTAAGAACTCTAGCTGCTGCGTTTTGGACAAGCTGCAGTTTATTTATTAAGCGAGCAGGGCAACCACCCAGTAGAGCATTACAATAATCTAGCCTTGAGGTTAACTCTGCTAACTCTTCAGCTAACTCTGTAAAATCAGGACTTGCTTCCAAAACAGTGTAATCCAAATTAAAACACGATAAATAATTAAATAAGAAATAAAGAATTATCCTCAAATAAGTATGAATTTGTCACTTAATTTTGATTTGTGCCCTTATTCAATGCATTTATTGAACCTTTTGCTCCCCTTTATGTGATTATTTGTGATTAATTACTGTATTTTTCCGAATATAAGACGACCCTGATTATAAGACGACCCCCTTTTTCAAGATGAACCTTTTAGAAAAAGGCTTTTTCATTTATTTGACAATTTTCATACATTATTATTTTCATACATACATATTTTTCATATTTTAATTTTTGTATTGAAAGTATGGTAAATGCTGGTAAAATGTATGAATCACATAAAAAAACACTTTTTGGCATATCATAAAAATAACCTGTAGCCCATCTGAATTATATAACAATTACCATCTCATAGTGAAAACCATGTAGCCTACCAACATTTCATTAACAGTAGAAGTGAAATCTTGAAATCTGGGTACCGTCCAGTGTTAATTTTGACAGCAAATTTTGATTTAGTTTTAGTCTTTTGACTAAAATGCCATTTAGTTTTAGTCATATTTTAGTCACCTGAATTGTTTTTAGTTTTAGTCTAGCTTTAGTCGACTAAAATCTAATGAGTTTAGTTCAATTGTAATGCATTAATTGAGCATCTAAGCATTACATAACCGACTGTTACTTGAATACATCAAAACTGACATTTTGACATAATTGTGTTTTTGACTGTTCAAGCGCAAAAATACATGAAAGAGCTCAATTCACTTTTTTAAACATCTATATAGTTTTTATAATTTTGTATTTCTGTTTTAGTTAGTATATCAGGTTAAGCTAAAGCTTCAAATAAGTTTAAGTTTATTTATTTATTTGTTAAAATTTATTTAATTTCAAGTACTAAAGATTTTTAATGGTTTTAGTTAACTATTGTAAGTTATAATAGTTAAGTAAAACTATTAAAAATCTTCATAACTTTAATTTATAACCCTGATACTTTATTGAATAATGTGTCAAATACTGTTCTTAGTCTTTCCTCCTGACTATGAATTAAATGGGAATGAAATTAAATACAGTTTATTGTGTAACCAAAAACGTATATATAACGTGGGACTTTTAATTATAAACAAGCTCGAAATGCACCAGGACTCTTATTTTGAAATGCCTTACTATTGCTCATTCAGGTTCAGATGAGGGAGATAAAACATGCATTGTTACAACCGTCTAAACCATATTACCATATAAACATCGTAAAGTAAACATTGTCATTATTGATCAGCATTAGTTCATAAACATTACCTCTCATAAATGTGTGTTATTCATTGATTGAGCCGTTCTGAAGCGCTGTCGCGTGAGCCTGTAGAAGCACAACAGCTCCGTGTTTTCCCGCCGTTAGATCCGCACGTTACAATTCACATGAGCTCATCTGTTACACAGGACATCAGTTCTGACGGGATCTCTTCCCTAATCGACCCTACCTGACGTTATCATCTCGTTTTTATTCGTTGACAAAAATGACAGTAGATTTTCCTCATAGTTTTTGTCATCCAAAACTGGTTTTTATTTAGTTATCGTCTCGTTTTCATCAGTGAAAAAAGGTCGTTGACGAAAATTATGACAAAAACTCAACGAAATTAACACTGGTACCGTCTTATGTTTTAAAATCACGCACGGGAAGTTTGGTCCTGTCAGCGAGGCACACAAATATGACAGTCACACGGCTGTTAGACGGTAAGCTTTTCTTTGACTGTCTGTGCTCTTTTTTTTGTGCTCGCGATCTTCTAACATTACACTCTGACACACCGTAATTCTTAACACACTCGTTTTATGCGTATTTGGCACTACCTATTGTTGCGGCTGTATTATTGACATGTAAAACTCTAGACTCTGAATATAAGATGAATGTTTGTTTTTTTTTTTCCAGATGTAATTCTAAAAAAAAAAAAAAAAAAAACATATATTCGTCTTATATATTGAACAATACGGTAATTTAAATATCATGCAGTTCATTTGATTAAAATATATTAGTTGATTATCTTAGTAGATGTTATTTTAAAATGTCTGTACAGACCCTCATGCCATTGGTCTTAAACTGCTAAATCTTGCTTGTTTAACCCTTGTGCATCAATTAAAAAAAGTTACACATAGGTCCATAGAGGACAAAAATGTCCATGTCAAAAAACTGTCATAAATTTTCAATATTGGGAGCACAGACTTAAGTTTTGTCTCATTCTAAAGAAGACCCTTGGCAGAAGTCAAAAAAGTTTAAAAAGTTAAACCCGAAAAAAGTTCATGAAAATGATTTATCAATAATATTTGATATAAAATATATATTTAATGAAACATGTTGAGCTCTAAAACTGCTAGAAAATCAAAGCCATAACTCTAAACAAGATGTGTTCCAAATTTGAGGTTGATATCTCAAGCACACACACACAATTTTTTTTATTACACACATACACACCACACTCTAACATACATACTAACACACCCACACAGTTGTAGCTGCATAATTTATCCAATTGGCTTTATAATATGCATAAACAGAAAACAGGAATAAAGTGAGTATTTGCTTTATAGGCCAAACCTGAAAAAAAATGGCACCATCTGGTAAAAAATAGTAAAAATTTAAATTTTTGAAGCCTTGCCAACAGAATGAAAGCCTTTTAACAAAGATTGCATCATGTTATAGTTAAATTGCCCTGGGCTTAAAAATTGCAGTTTTAATGGGTTTCAATGGGGACATTTTTGTGTAAACGGTGCTGTGGAACTATTTTGTGTACATGTGATTTTTTTTTTATTTTTTTTTTTTTTTATAAAGGAAATGGGTGTGAAATTGTAAAATTCCAATAAAAATATACGCCTGTGCCAACATTTATGTAGTTAGCGCAGGCAAAATTATCAAAAAAACAAAACTGAAAAAGATAAAAATGTCCTTAAGGATGCACAAGGGTTAAAGATTACAGTCCATGCAGTTGCTGCACTGAAACTGTGATTAAAAGTTAAAAAAAAAAAATCATGCTTTCTCATTTTAAATTGCCTGTTTGTTTATCTCGTCCGTAAGATGCTGATAAACAGAATGCTATCACGACTTGTAGGGACTGTCATCTGCCAAAGCTGGCAAAGTATAGATAAACTTGTCTTTTTGCTAAGCATTCAGTTCACACTCTGTTTTTTAATGTAATGCATTATCTCTTTAGTCTAGCACAGTAATTTTAGATTTCCAGCGTGGGTGAGGTCACATTTATTTCAGCCAATCAGGTTTGCTGCAGATCTTGCACTTGTTAATTGACATGTGATTTAAGGAGTAAAACAATTATTTGCTCCAGTGAAGATTCCATCTGTCTTCAATTAGTTAGAATTGTATCATTAACTTAATATGTTATCTGCTCACAAATTTCCTCTGCTAAATGTTGGGAATGGTAATGTGCCGACTTTTATTTGCAGCTCTGTAAACGCACACCCTCAGAGACACTGATGTGAACCTACATGTAATTGATGAATCTTTCTGATACAATGCCATTTTCAATTATTGCTAGTATTCTGAGAGTAAAACTGGATTCTGGGAGAGACATGGTCAATGAATGCTGTCACAAGCAATCATTGACAATTTGTCAAATCTATATTGCTAAAGGACACAGGGTACAGCACTCATGCAAACTAACGAGAGAGAGAGAGAGAAACAAAGATGGATACATATTTTTCTTATTTTGCACGCCAAAATTGCTTGTATTCATTATTTCAGCCCAAGATGGCATAAAACAAATGATTTTATTACTTCTAGGCAGTGCTAGTAATTACAGCAGAATTAAGTTCATCCAATAATTAAACAAATATCATTGATTTCCCACAGAGACACAGTCCAGTTCCCGAACACATCCACTATCCGCTCCTGCTTCCTGTTCTCCCTGAAGCAATAAGCCAATCACATGACTACGATTCGAGAAGTGCAATAAAAGTCAGACACATTGATATTCTGTGCAACGGACTTTCCTGTCCCTTTGTCAATAGATAAAGATTGAAAAGAGGTGGGTTGTTGAAAAATAGATATATATCACACACAGCTCGTCTGCTGTAGCAGGAATCAGCAGATCTGTTATGTGGATATTTGCTTTGACCTACTGTTTGTAGTTGTGTGTCTGGCTCATGTTGGTCTTTCACTCGCTAGTTCTCCCCATCTGTGCGGGCAGATGGATGAACACTCCCACATAAAGTTTTCTTTGCCAATTGCCATCCTTCCTGCTTTGTAGTTAAAAGAGAAGCATTTTTGGATCCTTTGTATCTTCACTAAGCGATCCAGCTATCGTTTCATTGCCTCTTTCATAGACTTTTTCAGGCTAACCAATAAAGTCTTGATTTGTCAGCTGAATGCTTGCGAATGAAATCAGTGTGTGTCTTATTTGAATGGACAAGTGCATTCAAGTGATCGTCTGAGAGACTTGATCCTTAAACAAAAGCCCACACAATTGCTGATGAGAGTAATATTTAAATAGATTCTGCCTGCCGAACGGAGTCAGGGAGGAATTGACTCAGAGATTTACATTCAAATACGTCTCAGCAGTGCAATGTTGTCATTTGATGTAAATTCCTTTGGTCAACATTGTGTACACCGTAGAAAGAGCTGTTTGTGGAAGCCTCGAGGCATTTCAAAGAGACTTCTAGGACAGTCTTTAAAATGATTAAAGGGTTAGTTCAGGCAAATATGAATATTCAGTCATCATTTACTCACCCTCATGTTGTTCCATTCTAGACCACTAAAGGAGTTAAGATATGCATGCTGCTTTTCTTATACAAATACACCATAAAAAAGACATTTGTGCAATTTGAATATGTGCATATAAAATTTGTCAGGTTGTGATTGGTTAAAGTCGGCATGAAATGGAAGTTGCAATAGTCTTTTCTTCCCTATTGTGATGTATATCCAACCAAGTGAAACGGCTTCTCGAGCAAGAAAAATATAAGGCAGGACTTGATTTTGTCCATTGGGAATTTATTAGATCATTGGATCTTTGTGGTTTGCTATTGCTGCGATCTCATGTGAGTGACAGGTTGTCCCGCCCTCGCGCCACTAAACATCATCAGAGAAGAGAAGTGATGCCGTTGCAAATGGGAGGGGAAGTTATTTTTATTAAAGATTACGAGGGTACATGAATTAAAAAACAACATGTTTGATTTTTTTTCACATACATTGGATGGAAAAGAGCAGCTTACCCTTTAATTGCATTCATTTTTCGCCAATCATTATTACATATTCGGGTCTTTAGTGACCCAGATCTATATACATGATGTGTATATTAACATTAACAGAAAATTTTATCTAAACATATATTGTGCTACTTAAGACTAAAAGGTAAAAAAAGAGGTTAAAAAATATCTAACACGGATGGATCTCTACCTGTCGAGATAAAATAAAACTCTCCTGATATTAGATTAACAACAGAAGAACAAAATAAAGCATATTTTGTTAACTTTTGGAGCTTGTAAGGGTTCAGTTTGAGCAGATGTTTTATAGCATCATCACTGTCCTCGTCAGAGCTCATTTCCCAATACATTCAGCATCTGGCTCATATTCACCATCTCAAACATATTCTCAAAACTATCATTTTCAACATCTTCAACATCAATGACAGCTTCTTCACCAGATCCACCAGTAATATTTGATTGTGTTCAGTTCTCGCTCTGCAGTAAATCTGAGCCATTTCAGGTGTTGCTGATGATACTTCCTGTTCTTTTGTTTTCTGCCTGCGGTAACTATGAGTGAAACGTCACTTCATCATTGTCAGACATTGCCACCTTGAGGAATAAAGCTGAATTGCACTTATTCAGTCAATAAAGATTCAATTATTGTTGTGCAGAATAAAATATACTTACACTCTTACACACCTCGGGTCTTTAGCGACCCTATACACTTTTTACAAAAAATGAATGGAAAAACAGGCATTCTTTTATGATTTTCTTGTTTTATTGTTTATAATTGAGGAATACTAAGAAGGTTGATGTCTAACGTTAAAAAATGAATGAGGAGGAGGCTAGTGAATGACGGTCGCTAAAGACCCGAAGTGTGCGTTTAAGGGTTAAAATATTGTACTTAACATTTCAGTTTGTGTTCCACAGAAGAAAGAAAATCATACTAGTTTAGACAACAAGAACTCTAACCCTAGACTGGAGAGGATGTGACACTGGATTCCGGGAAAACATCAATTAAACTCTAATTTATTAAATAAATCATAAAATGTAGTACTATGATGAGTTTCTAGAAACAATAAAAAAATTTAAAAAATAAAACTGCTCAAGAATTCAACCAGCAAACAAATTAATTCAGCCCAGTACTTCCAATATCTAAAAGTATAATGTGATTTTTTTTTTTTCCTTTGCACATCACAAGTGCCATCCTACTATTCACAGCTTTTTCCCTGTCAGGTTTGTTCCTCATAAACAAGCGAGACACGTCTCCTTCTCCCCACTGCCATGAAGCTGAAATGGCCTGTGCATGTTTTTAAGCGGTGTTAATGTGTGCTGGCCTATGGAACACACATCCTTGGAGAAAACATCTCCAGTCTGATTAGCGTTTATAAAATCTAGCCACGGCTTGCGCAGTCTGACTTCATATTTCACATTACATTAAACCACCAGCCCAGCAAGAGAGTACAATGAGGCTATTCTGTACCGGCCGTGTGTGCATGTGTTACAGTGGAAGAGCTGTTATGAGGGACTAGAAGTGGCAACAGGTCTTTGTTCTAATCAGGCTATCTGGAATAGACTCGTTCCTTTTCATTTCAGTGGATAGTTCACTCAAAAATAAACAATTTTGTCATTATTTACTCACCCTTTTCTGTACGTTGTTCCAAAACCTCATTCATGAAAAAAATGTGTAAAGAATATCCACTTTTTTCATCTAGCTCTCTTTGGCACTTTTATGATAGTCATGAATGAATCATTCTTTTGATCAGTTGATCTAGTTCACAATACTGGTCTGAATGGTTCAGGAATCAGACTGATCTGACTCAATTATCTAGTTAACAACTTACTTCATAACACACACAGTTTCTGCCAGTCTCATGTTAATATTGAGTATCTATAGAGTAGTGTTGATCCTTCATATCTCCCAAGAGTCTTTAGTTTATCATATTTATAAAAGACAGATACACTGTACCGATTCTTTCTGAAAACAGCCGAGCTCATGGAGGCTTGCAGTGGGCGGAGCTAAAGAGTCACGCACACACACACACACACACACACACACACACAATACATCATGGCATTATCCCTGGATAACTCTCGATTCTCTATACATTGGTGTTGTTCACATTATATGCACTTACGCGCCGATTGCCAACAAAACACACACATTTGATGCAGTTTCACTCACCGCCTGCGGTTTCCACTCATGACCGGGAACAAACACACACACTTGCAGAACTCCGGAAACACAAACTGCATCCACTGTTCCCTTAACGCTGGGTTATTTGGGAAGCTGAACAAGGTGATCTTTCCCTCACACCAGAAACACACTTCTTTAGTGACATTGTTGATCTCGTGTCTAAAAACACAACGCCAGCGCCGCCGACGGCTCCCGTAACCCGAACGAAGCTCGTTGATGGACGCGCTCTTGCTCTCGCTCTGGTTGGTGTTGGTGTTGGTGTGTGTGTGTGTGTGTGTGTGTGTGTGTGTGTGTGTGTGTGTGTGTGTGTGTGTGTGTGTGTGTGTGTGTGTGTGTGTTTGTGTGTGTGTGTGTGTGTGCTCATCCAGGAGAAGTGCCCATACAAGGAATTCCTCCCTTTATGACGTCATACAGGGCCATACTTGAAAAAAAAAACGTGTTTGAATCCTGAAGGAATGTATTTGTCACAGAAATACTCGTGGGAATGGAAATGTGTCCAACTAGGTTTTTTTTTTGTTTGTTTTTTTGTGAGAATCAACTCTTTAACATAGTAAATAAGTCAGAATGCATGAAATAGCATTAGACCCCCCTTTAACTTTTGATCTGTTTGTGACATAATGCTTCATAAAATATGGACTTTTATATATATATATATATATATATATATATATATATATTTTTTAATCTCCAGCAGTCCCCATTCATTATAAATGAATAAAAGAATCATTTAAAATTATTATTTATTTTATAATAATAATAATAATAATAATAACTAATTATAAAAATAATAATAATTTTTTTTTATGTAATCTAGGATTATTTTGAAATGTATGCAAACAAATGTCTGTTCCTCAGTTTCACTGTAATAAGGTGCTTTTCTTTTTTTTTAATCTTTAAAGGCATTGTTTCAAGTGTTTCCGACCCAGTCTGCACCTATCTGAACGTTTCTAAAGAATGACTTGTTGGTTGCGGGTGAATCAGCACCAGACGCAGCCTACAAAACCTTCACTCAGTACAGGTGCAATATCAAAGACATTTTGTGAGAGGCTTCACAATCTCCTTCACAAAGTATAAATCCAAGCCTTTGACTTGTCTTGTTGTGAGGTGAAGCTCTCCCCATAGAACATCGGTTTGCTCTGGTGGCATATTTGTTTTGTGCTGATTTATATACTGAAATCCCAAAGACAGAATGGCATTTCCATGCGTTACACTCGATATTCACTTGACCTCACTGTGTATTGACTTTGTGCAGTGTAGCGAGACAGAACTGACCAAACAAAATGCAAAAAAAAAGCTTTGACCTTTTATTGTCCGTGTCCAGATCAGAGACAAAACGATTGAACTCTATATCTAAAAGTACAAATGCATGAATGATGTATTTTGAAAGTGTATATTGGTATAATACAGTATGTAAAATAAAGAACAGTAGCCCCCGGTGTCACAGACAAAGCTTAAGCCTAGTCTCAGACTAAAATGCATGTCTGAGCTGTTTTAAAGGATTAGTTCACTTCAAAATGAAAATTTCCTGATAATTTACTCACCCCCATCTCATCCAAGATGTTCATGTCTTTCTTCCTTCAGTCGAAAAGAAATTAAGTTTTTTGAGGAAAACATTGCAGGATTTTTCTCCATATAATGGACTTCAATGGCAACCAACGGTTGAAGGTCCAAATCAATGCAGTTTCAGAGGAAGGGCTTCAGAGGCTCTGCACGATCCCAGACGAGGAATAGGGTCTTATCTAGACAAACCATCGGACATTTTCAACATTTATATACTTTTTAACCTCAAATGCGTGACTTCGGTGTTGTTCTTCTTCACGGCGTATGACGACATCACGTCGTCCGACATCGTTGTTCTACCTTTATTTTTGTAAAGGGCGTTTGATTTAGTCTTTGCACGTTCGTTTTAACACTGGGTCGGTTCTGACACCTACGTCATGTGACCTTTCCGATGTGATGACGTCATACGCCGTGAAGAAGAACAACACCGAAGTCGAGCATTTGAGGTTAAAAAGTATATAAATGTTCAACAATAACCCATTGGTTGCCATTGAAGTCCATTATGTGGAGAAAAATCCTGGAACGTTTTCCCTCAAAAAAAAAAACTTAATTTCTTTTCGACTGAAGAAAGAAAGACATGAACATCTTGGATGAGATGGGGGTGAGTAAATTATCAGGAAATGTTCATTTTGAAGTGAACTAATCCTTTAAGTGAAAGCAACCATTGTTTTATCTCAATATGAAAACCAGTATGTTTTTTTTTTATTTATTTTTTTTTTTTTTTCAGGCACGTTTATAAAAGCTACTTAAATGCCTTAATTGAGGCCTAATCATGGCTTAATCTAAGCCCTGTCTGTGAAACCAAGCTTAGGTTTCCTTAAATAAAGCTCTAGTTTAGTATAAAAATCAGCTTTATACTGTTCTCACAGTCCAATCCTCAGAGCAGTCAGTGAAGGCACAGCTTCTTTGTATTCTGTGAACATTCAGCTTTGCCTCTGAGTTGAAATAAGAAGTTATTCATGTGTTCTATTTGTTTATTCATCTATTCATTATCAATTTGACTCTGTCCTTTTTTGCTGCATCAAATCCAGTTTTGTTCACACACTGTATTGTTTATCAGCTGGCTTGGAGTCTAACAGAATATTATTTATTTTTGTGTAAAAAAAAAAAGGATTACTAGCTGGATTACAATTTTAAGCGTGTTTTGAAATAAATCAAGGATAATATTGGCGGATCCTGAACTGCCCATAAATGTTTTTATTGTTTGAAGATGTAACCCCCTTTTCTCTTCATTTTACTGGTAAGATTGCGGTTATTTAAGACATTTAAGTTTGTCATCTAGTAGATGTTTGAACCCACCCCCCATAAAAAAAATAAAAAAAACATTTATTGTTTGAAAATGTTGCCAAGTTTTCACTTCTCTTTTTGAGATTGATGATATTTAAGACATTGAAGTTTGTCCCCTTTGTTTATTTTTATTTGAAAATGTTGACCCCCTTTTTCTCTCCCTTTTTTTCTGGAAAGATTGCTGATATTTAAGACATTTAACCAAGTCATGTAGTGCTTCTCCAGTCATTATTTGCATATGAAATTAGCATGCTCATTAATTGGATTAGTGTGCTTATTATCATTGCCATTGTACTGCATCTCTCACTATTTTGCATGGCGCCCCCTGGGTGTAGTGCTGCCCCCTCCTGGACATGGTGCTCCTGGGTACACTCTAAAAAATGCTGGGTTCAAAACAACCCAAGTTGGGTTGAAAATGGACAAACCCAGCGATTGACGTGCTGGGCAGTTTTATTTAACTTAACTATTGTTTAAAAATTACTATATGGCTGGCTTAAAATGAACCCAAAATAGGTTGGAAATTAAAAATCAGACATAATTATAGAGGCAACAATAATAATCAAAAGGTGAACATTTATTAATAAGCAATTTAATAAATGTTTATTGTTTAATTATTATTCATTAAACTTAATAATGTTAATTTATTAAACATATTAATAAATGTTAATTTCCAACATACTATGGGTTCATTTTAAGCGAGCAATACAGTCATTTTTAAACAATAGTTGAGTTAAATAACCTACCGCTGGGTTAAAACAACCCATTCACTGGGTTAAAACAACCCATTCACTGGGTTAAAACAACCCAACCGCTGGGTTAAAACAACCCTACTGCTGGGTTAAAACAACCCATTCACTGGGTTAAAACAACCCAACCGCTGGGTTAAAACAACCCAACCGCTGGGTTAAACAAACCCTACTGCTGGGTTAAAACAACCCATTCACTGGGTTAAAACAACCCATTCACTGGTTAAAACAACCCATTCACTGGGTTAAAACAACCCAACCGCTGGGTTAAAACAACCCATTCACTGGGTTAAAACAACCCATTCACTGGTTAAAACAACCCATTCACTGGGTTAAAACAACCCAACCGCTGGGTTAAAACAACCCAACCGCTGGGTTAAAACAACCCTACTGCTGGGTTAAAACAACCCATTCACTGGGTTAAAACAACCCATTCACTGGGTTAAAACAACCCATTCACTGGTTAAAACAACCCATTCACTGGGTTAAAACAACCCAACCGCTGGGTTAAAACAACCCATTCACTGGGTTAAAACAACCCATTCACTGGTTAAAACAACCCATTCACTGGGTTAAAACAACCCATTCACTGGGTTAAAACAACCCTACCACTGGGTTAAAACAACCCATTCACTGGGTTAAAATAACCCAATAGGTGGGTTTGTCCATTTTCAACCTAACTTGGGTTGTTTTTAACCCAGTAAATATCCATATTATTAATCCCCGGCCTCGGGACAGGAAGCCTACCAACATTTTGTTCCTGCTTTATAGGTTTTATGAATTAATTATCTGTAGCAGAATACATTTTTGTAGTAGTCCTCTGTTCGTCTGGTTTAGAAACACATTTAATAACCACACTTTACAACATCTAGCTTGTTGCTGGTCACTGAGTCAAATTTCTAGACCCACAAGAAGTTGAAATCACTGTAGTGAAGATGAGAAGACATCTGTCTATTGAGATAAGGCACAAACCATTTCAGAGCAGAATGGCAGCCGTTCAGTGCACGGGCACACAGTGCTTTAAAAAGCAAGAAGCCTTTGAAGTTTGGTTATTCACATTAAAGCTAGCAGAGTTAAATGAGAGAAAAGTGAACTGGAAACTCAAAAACTATTGAAGGGAAGGAAAACCCAATCCTTGAAAAAAGGTGTTTCATTTGTGATTTGTTTTTTTTTTTCAGCATTAGCGGTATAAATACAATGCTTCCATGTGCAAAGTTGACACTTTCCTTTCCAAAACCGCTCCTGCAGGACCGGTGCCTGTTTATGCCGACCCAGTTGTGCACCATCCAGCCAGCAGAGCCAAGAAGCCCTGAAAGGGATTAGATAAATGTTTTCTGGGAATATTTTAAGGAAATGCGTGAGTCGTGCAGGGGCAGTCATGCTTGAAATTGAGTGAAATCACATATTCAGGCAGACATGTTGGATCACATACACACTTATTGTCAGCCTGTAGTGATCGCCCTCCCTCCTGTGTCCTCTAGCCATTCTTATATCACTAAAATGAAGGAGCAACTCATGGGCTAGAATCCTGAAGAGCCGACTATCGCGAAGCACTTCAAAGGTCACTGCTTTTCAAATCTGACCATAATTTCCAGTGCACACCTTTATGGTTGAGAGACCTTCGGACTAAAGAATCAATTATGTTGCAAAAGAAACGGTGGGGGATAAAAAAGAGGTCACATTTATATCATTAAAATCCTTTTGAAGAGGAAGAATGAAATCTCAGTGGAATTCCTGGGGGCTGATGTTCTTGAGAGAAAATGAAATTTTTATCCTAGGTAACGTCACTGCAGAACTAGTTTAGACTCCAGCCTCCACATATAAGAGACAATTTGCATCTTATCATATTCTTATCATATCAGTGATATTCACGGTAACACTTTACAGAAAGGCCCAGTTTATTAGCGTTATTTACTGCATTAGGTATCACAATTTTTACAGCATTTATTAGGTTAATGTAATTTAGTCATTTATTTTATTGGGAAAATATTATTATTATTATTATTATTATTATTATTATTATGAGAAAATGTCAAATGTCCTGGAAAATCTTGTTGTCCTGGAAAAGTCAGAATTGCGTGATATAAAATCAGAATTTCATGATATAAACTCGCAATTCTGATTTTTTCTCGTAATTGCGAGTTTATGTCCTGCAATTCTTACTAATTTTCTCAGAATTGTGATATATAAACTCGCAATTATGAGTTATAAAGTCCAATTCTGATGTAAAAAAAGACTGATTTTTTTTTTTTTTTCAGAATTGCGAGTTTATATACAATTCTGACTTTATAACTGGCAATTGCTCTGAGTTTATATCACAATTATGTAAACTCGCAATTGTGAGAAAAAGTCAGAACAGCGAGATAAAAAGTCGCAATTACTTTTTTTATTTTTTATTCTGTGGCAGAAAACAAGCTTCCATAGTCATAATGTATGATTATGAGCTCATATTAAAAACTGATTTTATAGTTAAGTCATGGCAATAAACTGTACACCTTTTAAAAACTTAGAGAGCAATATTTAGTGTAATCCTTGTTTTTTATTCCCGTCGCAGTAAAATTGAAAATGTCCTGGAAAATGATCACTGAAAAAGAGTGGGAACCTGTTATTATTATTATTATTATTATTATTATTATACCAGTAATTATTAAACTTTATTATATGTTTGAATTGTATTAAAAATTTTGAAATAATTGTATTGAAATTTAATCGCTTTTAATTGAAATTATTTTCTTTAATAATAATAATTATTATTATTATTATTATTATTATTATTATTATTGTTATTATTATTATTAATACATTTATATATATATATTTTTTTTTAAATATATTTATATACTTTTATTATAAATAAATATAGTATATGCAACTTGAATTTTAAAGTAAATAAAATATTAAAATATTTATACTACTACTATTATTATTATTTGTTGTCGTTGTTTGCTGAGGATACCAACCAACCCGACACAACAACATTGGCTCAACAAATGTCAGAAGTTTGTAACAGGGCTACAGGTGCGGTCACATTTACAGTTAAATTACAGCAAAATCCAGTCATTTCAATAGGAACCCATGCGATCATGATTTTCGTGTGAGGGCAAAGGATTTCCCCATGCAGATTTTGACAAACGGATTCGAGTTGGTAATGTGGATTCGCTGCATTGACCAACAGAAAGCCACTTTTGTGATAGATGTTTACATCACTACAATATTGACAATATACAATTGACCCCAAAATTTGCTAATGTGGCTGACAAAGTTGGAAGACGGCAAGGGAAACCTATTTGAGTTAATAATTTCTGCCTTTTGATTTTGTGGCACTAATGGCACAGAAATGACACACTTCAGCTTTAAAGGCAGATATAAAAAGAATAGCTTTAGAGAAATGCATTTGATTACAGCAAACAACATGAATACCACTTCCTGTCATCTAACCAAATGTACCTGTCCTTTCATGTGGAGCAGCTGCTCGTTTTAAGACATAAGCACTATCTGTCTTCATTGTACAGCTCAAAGTATCCAGACTGCTCAAATAAAGAAAAATAATGCTCTGTGAAGTATTACAGCTCATTCACAGAGACTTCATTATAGACATCCCTCATGGAAGGGGTTTTAGCATGTTTCTAAAGTTGCTTTTTGTGTGTCGTGATCCAGTTTAAACAAGCCTGAGCATCCACAATTCTCCGATTTCCATTTACCGGATTTTTTTCGGAACACTGCTTCAAAATAATCTAAGCTCGCCATGCTATTAAACAACAATAATAACAACTAGTCCTTGTTCATTGTGCCATATCTGTCAGTTGCAGTGCGCTGCTGGTGCCAGGAGACAAATTGGGGAGCCTAAATTATCCAGCAATACCCTTATACAGTACTTATGTTCTACAGAGGCCGACCTCAATATATGGAGTAATGCAGGAAGGGTCAATAAACACCTCTAGGCTTCTCAACTATTCTGTTCTGAACAAGCATGACTGTTATCAAGTGCAATGTCAGAATTTTTGCTCTTTTAATCACATTTGGCCCACCGGCGCATTGAGGTTTTCAGCAAAGGAGTAGAGGTGAATATATCAAAACCAAAAATGCATATATTATTAATTCAGTGTTGCGTAGGATTGTGTATGTTCACTATAATCCCAGGAAAGAGTTTGTGGGACAAAAAGAGCCACTCATGGAAACAACATCATACATTATTCTTCAAAGAAAGAACAGAAGGGCATTCTCTGTAGACCATATCTGTTCTGCCACTGTGTTATTCATGTTGTCAAGGAATGTTTAATGGCAGTTTGCTACTAGTATGCACTAAATATTTAGGAAGTGGCACCTTTACTTTCACAGATTCAAATCCAGAAAAGTTGGGACATTTTGTAAAATCAAGAATCTGTGATTTATTAATTCTCTTTAACCTTTATTTAACTGACAAACTGTGTCACATCACCTTTTAAAGGCACAATGTGTAGTTTTCGCCGTTAGAGGTCGCTTATTCAAAACAAAGGTGTAGCTTGATGACGCCTTGATTTCGTGGAATTATGGGAGTTGTAGTCTTCACCTCTACAGCCGGTGGAAAAGAATCCGATGGGACTCGGGCAGAAATCATATTCATGGATGAGCTAATGTGTTAAAGATTTATTAACGTTACTGTAGTATGAAGCAGGGTGGGGCTGAAAGCCGTGGGGGCGGAACGAGGTGCTGGAGCGACTGCTAATGAGAGACGAGCGACACACGGCTCGAGAGCAGCAGAGCTTTTATTCTGCCAGACGAGCGCTTCCGCTTCTTCTGCTCATGCGTATGTGGGGGAACGCAGCGCTGTTTTATCATATTACACACATTTGAGTGTGTTAAAGTGATGTTATAATGCTACTCTGTGTGTTCACTCGGCGCTACTATGAGACACTTGTTCACACTGCAGTGAGCGAGATCATATTAGGCATGGTAAAACATGGTACTCGCGGTAAATCAAGAACACCAGATCTAAACAATAAGACTAACTGTGTTGAGCTGGAGAACAATGATTAGTTTCTGTCCATGAATGATCCAAACAGTTGCTCACCAGGGGGTATTCCAGAAAGCAGGTTATGTGACATGTTTAAGAGTAAGTAAACGGATAACCTCAACTTTCGGTTCCAAAGACGGAGGTAACTTTGAGGGTATGTAAGTAGCCATAGCAACTCACTCTCTGAACATAACCTGATCCAGGGTTAGTTTACTTAAGGTATTCAGATGCCTGTTATATGATTAATATAGTTATATTAATGTAACTAAATTTGTTATATAGTTACAGTTATATAATATACAATATTATATATTAATTCTAAAGCACTATTATAACAAGGTAATGTTTAAATGGTAATTCGATTCAAGTATATTTATTTTATTGTCATCTCACGCATGGATCTGCATTCTTAGCATCAAACAAACAATATAATCCTTATTCTCAGTGAATAAAGATGACTTATTAAACGAAAAGGTTGAAAAAATGATTGCACAATCACTAAATAGGTGGCGATGTGCACTAAGGTTATGTAAATCGGCACTAAACAAAAGAAGAAGAGGAAGTAGAATGGTGCGCTTTTTCCTAGCGTCTGTTTCCATGGTGAATCATCGATTCGTCGCTCTGTTGAGAATGTCTTGTGTGTTAACCAGGAACATACTCTGAGTTGTCTGAACTTACTCACGGACACGTTTTTGGAACCAGCACACCTCGAGTAAGCAAGGTTTGGGTTAATCAACCGAGAGTTCAGGGTTATGTGACGGTAAGTTAACCTTGCTTTCTGGAATACCCCCCTGTCTAATAAAACACATCATATATTAAAGTGTCTTTGGTGTTTCCATTGTTTCTACAAAATAAAACCGGAAATTGAGGGTAACGCAGGTATGATGTCATTGATAGGCGACGCACACACACGGTCCGTGTCCTGGTTAAAATTGCTTATTTCTCTGGATTTAAACATTCTTGGAGACATTTGGGATAATGTAAGTACACAAGTCAACAAAATATAAAACATTGTTCTAGTGGCTTTTGGATATTTTAATCTAAATATCTTATTATATTGTGCCTTTTAATTACACTTTTTCTTTTTAAATGTTTGGGAATTGAGGATACTAATTGATGAAGTCAAGTGGAATTTTTGCCCAATCTCGCCTGATACAAGACATGATGGGCCGTACATTTTCAATAAGAGACCGTTCTGGACTGCAGGCAGGCAAGCACATCCTTTCTACGGTGTAGATTGTCTAAAAAACACTCTGTTTTAGCATGTGCAGAATGAGGCCTGGCATGGTCTTGCTTCCCAGTAAAGATGTCATCTTGATGGCAGTATATGTCTCTGTACAATCCCAGTATAATGGTACCTTCACACACATGCAAGGCACCGATGCCATTTGCACTGGATGCACCCGCATACCATGACAGATGTTTGCTTTTGCTCCTTTCACTGATGAAAGTCTGGATGGTCCTTTTCGTCTTTGGGACTGAGAACTCAAAGTCAGTTTTTCCCAAACACAAGCTGAAACGTGGTCTCATCTGACCACAGCACACATTTCCACTGTCTGTTAGACCATCTGAGATGAGCTCGGGCCCAGAGAACGCACCGGCATCTCTGCATAGAACTGACGTATAGCTTTCTCCTCGCGTAACAGATTCAAGTTGCATTCTTGATGCAGTGGCAGACTGTGTTTAGTGACCAGACCCAGCGCCAGGCACAAATTCACGGACATTTTTTCAGGGGGGCACAAATGAGATCAACCTCATTGCAAAATAACATTAATTATGAATTAAATGGACAAAAAAACGAGGAAGAATTAACGCACCATTCCATTGATAGGATACAACAGAGGAGTCGTAAAGCATTGTACCTAGCCTACTGAAGCAGTCTAAACACACGCAGGGCTCGACATTAATGCTTGTCCGGGACAAGTGGATTTTTTAAAGGGGCAAGTGAAAGAGAATTTTACTTGCCTGACCGGACAAGTATCCTGATTAAAACGGCAATAACAAAATATAACTAGGGAATCACCAAAATGTGATAATGATTCTGCATTTATTTAGTCTAAGTGGCGATTGGTAGTGCATAATAATATATAATGTATAATGTAATTACTGACGCTAACAAGGTTGTGCTGTTGAGGCTTGCGCTGCATAAACAAAGAAATCTAAACAAATGAGCGCATCACACAGTTTCTGCCAGTCTCATGTTAATCTTGAGTATCTATAGAGTAGTGTTGATCCTTCATATCTCCCAAGAGTCTTTAGTTTTATCATATTTATAAAAAACAGATACACTGTACCGATTCTTTCTGAAAACAGCCGAGCTCGTGGAGGCGTGCAGTGGGCGGAGCTAAAGAGTCACACACACACACACACACACACACATCATGGCATTATGTCTGGATAACTCTCGATTCTCTATACGTTGGTGTTGTTCACATTATATGCACTTACGCGCCGATTGCCAACAAAACACACACATTTGATGCAGTTTCACTCACCGCCTGCGGTTTCCACTCATGACCGGGAACAAACACACACACTTGCAGAACTCCGGAAACACAAACTGCATCCACTGTTCCCTTAACGCTGGGTTATTTGGGAAGCTGAACAAGGTGATCTTTCCCTCACACCAGAAACACACTTCTTTAGTGACATTGTTGATCTCGTGTCTAAAAACACAACGCCAGCGCCGCCGATGACTCCCGTAACCCGAACGAAGCTCGATGATGGACGCGCTCTTGCTCTCGCTCTGGTTGATGTGTTTGTGTGTGTGTGCGCGCTCATCCGGGAGTTTGCACATATAAGGAGTTCCGTCCTTTATGACATCATACAGGGCCATACTCAAAAAAAACTTTCCGAAACTTGTTTGAATCCTGAAGGAGTGTATTTAGCACAGAAATACTCTGTCATACGTCCAACTAATTTTTTTTAAATATTGGCCATGTTTATCATGAGAATCAACTCTTTAACAGTGTAAATAAATCAGAATGCATGAAATAGCATTAGACCCCCCTTTTAACACAGTAGCATGATCCGTGTGCCATGTGAGGGCTCAAAGGTCATGCCCTATTTGGCACAAAGTGGTGAGCTATGACCCATATTTGCTTGCAAAGACCGAGTCTTTGGTGGATGCTCTTTTTATACCCAAACACTATACCCTCACCTATTACCAGTTCACCTGCTGATTGTGGACTGTTTCAAAACAGTTTGACTGGGATATTATAAGATATTATAACTATAAGCTTTTCACTTTTATTTTGCCTCTGTCCCAACTTTTTTGGAGTGTGTTGCAGCCATCAAAATCTAAATTTGTTTATATTTACAAAATGCAATTCATTTGGCAAGTGAAATCATTGGACATTTGTCAGTTAAATAATAATTTAATTTAAGGTTGTATTTAGATTCTAACCATTTTAAACTCACACAATAATGAAAATCACAAGAATGTACGTGCAATCTGTAAAACTGAGATTGATGTTTTTCATCAGTTTTTAAGCATGTATAAATTCATATTTTTTTCATACTTTAAGATTAAAAGTCGGTCTGGAACAAGGGTAAACATTAAAACCGCATACATTTGAAAAGTTTAAAGTGACCTTCATATACCAAAATAAAAAGCTGAAATCTGTTATAATAAAAATGTGCAAAGCTGTAGGAAAGCAGCCCTTACTCATTGTATTGGTAAAATAGTTATATAAGTGGGTTTAAATTTAAGCTTTAATATAAAATGTAATTTCTTTTTTTATATAGTTTCTTTGAACTCGTACAAAAAGTAACAGGAGAATGGTGCTAGGCATTAAAATGAAATAAAACTGGTTTGCATAAATTTCGTTTTCAATTAGGCAGGGAAGTGAGGGAGAATATTGGGGTGAGGTGAGGAGCTGTATTTTTAGACAAAGCCAGCCAGTAGTGTCAGAACCTGCATAAGTAGTTCTCATTTCTTCTGTCTCAGATGTCTCAGAACTTTACGACCCCCACAGCCCCTGTACTGTCAATGTGGTTGCCATGGAAACGGGTGTTAGGCTTAGATGAAGGGTGTTGGAAATAGACAGGAGCTCTCAGGTCTGCTGCACCCACTGTCCTGTGTTTCCCATTAGGTGTGGTCCGCACCGCTAACACCGATGGCATCGCAGTAAAGATAAGGACGTGCATTATGAGTTTGTGGGCTGTTTTGCACAAAAAACTGTCTTTTTTCCCCCTGACCAGTGTTAATTTTGTTGACGAATAATTTTCGTCATAATTTTCGTCAACGACCTTTTTTCACTGAAGAGAACGAGACGATAACTAAATAAAAACTATAACGAAAATCTACTGTCATTTTCGTCAGCTAATAAAAAACGAGACAAAAACGTCAGGGAGGGTCGATTAGGGAAGAGATCCCGTCAGAACTGATGTCCTGTGTAACAGATGAGCTCATGTGAATTGTAACGTGCGGATCTAACGGCGGGAAAACACGGAGCTGTTGAGCTTCTACAGGCTCACGCGACAGCGCTTCAGAGCGGCTCAATCAATGAATAACACACATTTATGAGAGGTAACTGTTTATGAACTAATGCTGATCAATAATGACAATGTTTACTTTACGATGTTTATATGGTAATATGGTTTAGACGGTTGTAACAATGCATGTTTTATCTCCCTCATCTGAACTTGAATGAGCAATAGTAAGGCATTTCAAAATAAGAGTCCCGGTGCATTTCGAGCTTGTTTATAATTAAAAGTCACACATTATATATACGTTTTTGGTTACACAATAAACTGTATTTAATTTCATTCCCATTTAATTCATAATCAGGAGGAAAGACTAAGAAAAGTATTTGACACATTATTCAATAAAGTATCAGGGTTATAATAGTTAACTAAAACCATTAAAAAATATTCATTACTTGAGATTTTAACTGAAATTAAAAAAATAAATAAACAAACTTATTTGAAGCTGATATACTAACTAAAACAGAAATACAAATTTATAAAAACTATATAGATGTTTTTAAAAAACAAACAAAAAAAGTGAATTGAGCTCTCTTTCGTGTATTTTTGCACTTGAACGGTCAAAAACAATTATGTCAAAATGTCAGTTTTGACATGTATTCAAGTAACAGTCGGTTATGTGATTAATGCAATTAATGCATTACAATTGAACTAAACTCATTAGAATTTAGTTGACTAAAATCTTATGGTATTTAGTCGACTAAAACTAGACTAAACTAAAACAATTCAGGGGCCTCATTTATAAAACTTTGCGTAGTATTTGCGTCAGAAGTGGCGTACGGATGAAAAATAGGACGTGCGTACGCACAGAAATATTCGGATTTATAAAACCGTGCGCACGCACATCCTACGCAGTTTTCCCTTAATAAATCACAATCAATTCTAAATGTAGTGCAGCTTTTGCGGCTTCATGTCACGCCCATAGTTGCCCATAAATAGTCCGTGAAACGCCCACAAGTTAATATTCATCGATTGCGAAATCATGGCAAACACAGAGAGGAAATCAAAAAAACGTAACTTCACTCAATGTGAAGTAGAAGTTATCGTTGGCGAGGTGGAAAAGAGGAGAAAAATGTTGTTTGGAGGGCACAGTGTGGGCATTACTAATGCCAAAAAGGCACTTGAGTGGCAAAAGGTTGCAGACGCCGTAAATGCTGTAGCCTCACAACCTCGGACCGTGGCCGAAATAAAAAAGAAATGGTCGGACATCAAAGTCGAGGCAAAAAAGCGTCTAGCGCTCCATCGCCAAAGTGTGTCTGCCACGTCATACGTTATTGTATCAAAATAAAACAAACTAAAGGCATATGCATGAATACCATGATTCCGTATCTGATGAACAAATTTTTACTATGAAAACAACTTTCCCCAGTGGACAATTAATACATCTATCTATCTATTTATCTATCTATCTATATATCGCACTAATTATCTATCTATCTGTCTATCTAATTGCATCTATATCTGCTCCGCCAGACGGACACATTGACGAGAATATCAGTTTTGTACATTATTTCGTTCTGTTTACCATATTATTTATGAGGATGAATTGCATAACATGCCAATATTATTGCAGAACATATTTCACTTTTCTTTTTGCAAATATGTGTTAATTTGCATTTCTGTTGTAATTTTCGTTTGATTTTGTTTGTTTTACACTGCAGATCGATCAAACGGGTGTTCGTGTAGGCTGTTAATTGTAAGACTTGCTTTGTGAAGTCTTCATCTTATTTATGAGAGGCAGTATTGCCATTTCTTTTACACAACGGTCTACAGTTTCACACACTTTCACGTGTTTCTTCCATCTGCCGACGGTGTCGCCATTTCTCATTTCACCCGTTTTTGTGCGTACGCCTGGGTCAGAGCTTGCGTGAAGGACCGCACATTTTCCCGTCAAATTTGCTTTTTATAAATACCAATTATTGCGTAGAGAGCGGCGTACGCCTTCTTTTGTGCGTACGCAACGTTTATAAATGAGGCCCCAGGTGACTAAAATATGACTAAAAATAAATCAAAATATGCTGTCAAAATTAACACTGCCCCTGAGGAGCCGCTTTATGAATTCAGCGGTGGCAGAACCGGACTATGAATCAGTCCACTGAGTCGCCAGATCATGTAACCACTCAATAAACTGCCAAAAGTCCAGCTGGCGATATCCCAGGGCTCCCAGGCAACTGCTGTAAATTAGTGCCCAATCCGACTCCCTGCTGACTAAGGAACAGTTTTTAGATTCTCTGTACCCACTGGCAAAAACGGCCCACCTGCTCACATGAGCCCAGGTCTGTGGCATTTCATCAAAGCTGACGGTAGGAACAGGGCAAATGTTGCTTCACCAGGGCAACAAAAGGTTCCCGCTTTCAGTTAACGTCTTCGTTCAGCTGTCGCTTTGCCTAGATAAAATCAGCCAAAGTGTACGTGGAGAATGTGTGAGTGCTTCAATCCAGTGAGGAACTGTGTGTTCAATCCTGCTCATTGACTATTTGGCTTGACACTGGCCATCAATACATTAGCATGGGTGTAGACGGCCATGTTGTGATGCTCTGCTATCTTCTTTTTCTTTTAATGCTGCTGTGCTGGTTTATTATTATTGCTGGATAGCTGATGTGATTCTGTGAAAACAAAAGTCGTTTAATTCAATTATAAATTATAGGAGTCTATCTGTCTGCTTGGCTCATTGTCTTAATTGACTTGAACCTACATTTGTTTACTGGATTCTTTCAACTCTGTCATTTGATGAAATTAAATGATACATCTAGTCACTCCAATATTCCAGCAAAGACTGTTCTTCCTTTCTGTTCTTCCTACTCTTTTCTTTCTGCAGTTTTCATTGCCTTTTCTCTCTTCTCTTTAGGGATGGGTATCGAGAACGGGTTTTTAATGTGATTTTAATGTGATTTTAAAGGGGTCATGAATTGAGAAATCAACTTTCCCTTGAGCTTTTGATATATAAAAGGTCATCTTAATATAAGAATATCCTGTAAGTTTCGGAGCTGAAAACTTCCTTGTTAGTCAAAGAAAAGCTTTTATTGACAGCTGGCTCAGCAAACGATCGATCTGCGAATGTGCTTCCCTGTGACGTCAGAGTTCAGTGAAACGCCGCCTTAACCGAAGAAGAAGAACGCCTGATTCTGTAGCCCCGCCCACCGACTCGTGCATGACATGTAACATAAATAACATAGGCCTACGTGGTGCTAAACGGATCGAGCTACAGAGCAATAAACTGGATTTGCAGACAGGATGAGATTAAAAAACTATGCTGTGCCTTCTATTGGATCTGACAGGAATGGTGCAACACAATTATGTGAGTAAAAAATATTTTTATATGTGATAATATTGCATTGTTACGTTTGATATCTACTGATTATGTACGTGTCCAGAGCCGTATAGAGATAAATGGATTTCTATACGACTCTGTACGTGTCTAACTAAACATAACTTCCACGCTGTCACAGGCTGGAGTATCCTTTGTATTTGAGGTGTTGTTGGTTCATTGTGCTGCGATTCGGGATCAGACTCGGACATGTATGGGCCAGGGCTCGCACTATCTTAGATAGTGAAATAACATTCCTTTCTTGATGTGCGTTGTTCACTCTCTTGACTGGTAATTTGAAGGAAAAAGTTTTGCTGATGCACGTAGGCTACTTGGCTAGTGGGTGCGTGCGCACGTGTGTGTGTGTGTGTGTGTTAGTTAGTTATGCACGGTTTGCGGTTATATCCACCGATCGGGCCGGCCAAGTAATAAAAAATAACATTTCAATTAATTGCGGGTGGATGAGAGATAAATCATTGTGTTTGTTTGATAAAGACATTTTGCGAGTCCTGTGGGCGAATCATTCCGGTTGCCGTTTCTCCACATTGAAAGTTTTCAAAACAATTCCTCACGTGTAATGACTGGGGAGCCGAAGCTCATTATAATATGCAAAACTGTTATCCAATCATAGCAGTGGGCATTTACTTCCAAGTCTTCAATGCGGCACACCCATAAAAACCGAGCGTTCCAGGAGCTAGGCTCAAAACCAGGGTAGAAAATAACCTATTACTTATTCATTATGATGTTTTTTGAATGTAAAAACCACGCAAAAGTCATAAGTTGACCTCAGACAACAGTATAAAAAAATTAAAAAAGCCAGTTCATGACCCCTTTAAACCATTCAAGCTCAAAAGACTTGCATGCTGTTTTCTATGCTCTGCACACATCCAAAATATGTGCACAAAAAATGTGATTTTAATTAGTGATGGGGAGCCGACTCCAAAAGAGCTCCGAAATTGCTCACTTGTTTACTGATTCCCTAATCCATAGCCTATATAGTGCATGGCAGTTGAGTGCACTATAAGCAAGGTGAACGAAATGAAGCGAGGAATTCGGACACTGACGTATTACACCGAGTCAGAGAGCTGTCGCAGAAACTTTGTCACATACATTTATCCTACATGTAGCTTACTTTAGAAATAGATAACAGTCATAGTGACTTTAGTTTGCAATTATACATACCTCTGTGCCAGCTTTAGTATTGATGGTAGTCTATATTAATGCAATAAATATCGATTTGGTTTTCCATGGTTAACCTTAATAATCATTAAACTAACCATAAATCATAAAAAAACCTCACATCAACAATAAACACATTAATAAGTTTATTGTATGTATTTTTGTATGTATTGTATTAATTATTAGTATCTTTAACTCTCCTGTCCAAGCACGTTTTAAGACAATGATCCTGCGCGTTGAGCGCCATCACCCGACCATTATAATAAGATGAATTCATTAAAGAATATCTTCTTTCTTGTTTATTTAATTCTGATATAATATTCAACCATGGCTGTTTTTCATGATTTTTCCCTCTGTAAAATTAGGTATCGGCAACAGCTAGGTAGCAAAGTTGATACTCATCAAGTCATCGCTAAATTGGACTAATTTGGACAGTCACGCTAAAAAAGTATTGTTTTAATAAGGGCTTTTAAGGCTTTGTGTCAGGGGGAAAATAAATTAAGTTTGTAACGGCTGCCATCTTGCCTTATTTATGACCCTGTTTTGATGTAAATTAAATGGAGTCGAGGAGTCAGTGGGAGTCAGGAGTCGACTCCAAAAAAACTGGAATCAAACACCCCTAATTTTAAAATCAAGTCAAGTCACCTTCATTTATATAGCACTTTCACAATATAGATTGTTTCAAAGCAGCTTCACAGTGATAATAGGAAATTAATGGAAGAGAGATTGTTTTGGCTGTACATCAGCTCTAGAAAGTTACATTTGAGTGCAAAGAAGACTTGCGTGCTTTTTTCTGTAACTTTTGTAACTATATTACTATATTAATAAAATGTATGAATACTATATTAATAAAATATAGGCTATAGGAATGTATAGCTCACACACACTCCCAGGAACACGCACGGAGTAACGGCCGAGCTCAGTATTTTGACTGGTCCATCCTTTTGAGGTCCAAAAAAGATAGAAGGACATAGGGCATTGGAGCAACAGCAGGGTGAGTAAAATATGACTTCATTTTCATTTCAGGGTGAACTATCCATTTGATAAAGTGGTGTGTTATTTTACATTTGATTACAGTTTCTGTACCTGAATACCTGAAAATGTTTATTTCAATCGTATCTGTCACGGTTAGGTGGCTGTAGAAAGCGCACAATGAAGAAGATGGTTTGAAATACAGTCTTTTAATATAAGAGCAAATGCAGGAAGAGTATCCGTGTACAACACAAACAATAACTGACAAAGGACTGAACAGAACAGGGAGTATAAGTACACATAGTAAATGAGGGAACTAAACAGGAACAGCTGGACGAAGATGAACTAATCAGAAACCATAGTAACTAACGAGAACTCATACAGACATGACAGAAACGACTAAACAGAACATAATTGTGACATAAGCCTCCCCTCCAGAAGGCGCGACCTCGCGCCGTGATAGAAAAGTTCAGGACGAGGAAAGAGGGCGTGGAGCTGGTGACGGATGGAAGCAATGAGGGAGCGGTGAGCCGAGGCAATGGCGACGGGTTCACAGGCTGAGGTGGAGATATGGGCCTGGAGGCCCGAGGTGCAGCCGGGGAACTCGGCCTCATGCCGAGCTGGTGGAGGGGAAGTCCGAGGCGAGGAAGATGAACCACATGGAGCGAGCCGCGTGGGCAGAGCCGAGGAGCTGGACAACACCAGTGGTGCTGACGGACCAGCGATGGAGACGGGATCAGGAAGTCAGGCAGGGATGCAGGCAGAAGAAGACGAAGACTAGAGGGTGTGGACTTGGGTGGGAACTGGATCCGTGGACTACAGATCTATCAGGCCTTGGTCCGCACCTGGTCAGGCTGGGAGACTAGGTTAAAACAGCTAAAAAAAAAAAAGTTGAAAAATTTTATTTTCCTCTTTGCTGAAATTTTAAACCAGTCTAAGCTGGTTTGCTGGTTTTAGAGAAGTTTTGGGTACTTTTTAACTAAACAGGCCTAAATCAGCTAAAGACCAGAAAATCTGTTGAAGAAAATGGTTTAAGCAGGATTTTGTTCAGCTGGAATTTTCTGTCCTTAATTTCTTTTCTTCTCTGCCTACTGTTCTTCCTTTACTTTCTTTTGCTTTCTTCTCTTTTTCCTTTCCTTTCCTTTCCTTTCCTTTCTGTTCTCTTCTGCACTGCACTGTACGCTTCTCTTCTCTTCTCTTCTCTTCTCTTCTCTTCTCTTCTCTTCTCTTCTCTTCTCTTCTCTTCTCTTCTCTTCTCTTCTCTTCTCTTCTCTTCGATGATCATAGGGTTGCAGTAATTCTGTACCAACAGGACTCTGCAGAACAAGAGGCAACATTGTTTTCGCCCCACTTTTCATGCTG
Source organism: Coreius guichenoti (assembly GCA_039654105.1). Taxonomy (NCBI): domain Eukaryota; kingdom Metazoa; phylum Chordata; class Actinopteri; order Cypriniformes; family Gobionidae; genus Coreius; species Coreius guichenoti. The sequence goes on from CM077175.1 coordinate 42,968,345, forward strand.
GGTTCTGTAATCAGCCTTTTATTTCTCTAGATCTCAGCGTTACTGATTATTCAAAACTCTTTTTGGTATCGACAGGCATGGGACAATTGCTTCTCCAGTCACACGTTTTAAGCAAACACTCTTGTCACGCTTCAAATACAGAGCAGTCAGTAGCCATTTAAGGGGTAATAAAACACTAGATCCCAGAGGAAAAGTGTTCGGCGCTATTGGCAGAGGAAGCTGAATCTCAATACCTCTCTCTCCACCACATCCCCTTTTACCGCTGACATCCTGCACCTGAAACTTCTGCACCGTCATGGAGATGTCAACAGCGTTACAGGCCAATCGGCGCTGCCACCTCAGCGACAACCATCAAATCCCTCTGAACTCCTTCCAAATCCATCTATCTTCCTAAGCACCCTCACATGGCTGGCAGATCCTCGGCTTGGGATGTGGGTCTTGGCCTAAGAGTTCTCCCCTCATCTCTCTAAGCTTGGAGAGCTCTGGAGTGCACGTTTGGGGCCAGCAACACTGCTTCTGTACCTGCGTTTGAACCTACCGCCCTGCTGAGATGCAAACGTCTCCTCTGAGACACTCTTGCCCATTTTGTCTGGCTTTACTGTCTGTCACACTTCTGCTCTTCTGGCTCACATGTTCTGGGTGTCACTTTCATCTCAGTCTCTTACCTTTTATTAACTCATAACTGGGTTGCTGTGTGCCTCACTGCTGTTCCTACACACTGATAAAAAGCCAATTTACGTTGTGACATCACGCTGACCTCTTGTCACTGCATTACCTTGTGTAGTTGAAGTAAAGGTGTATAATATAACGGCAGCACAACCATATGTGTTATCAGGCTTATTTCAGAGCCAATAATAACAAGTTACAGTATCCACTAGGGATGCACTGGTACTTTTTCCAGAACGAGGCTGATACGGATACGGATACCTGTTTTTTCACTGCATTTTTTGTTTTTTGAATACAGTTGCAAGAAAAAGTATGCGAACCGCTTGCAGAATCTGTGAAAATGTGAATAATTTGAACAAAATAAGAGAGATGACACGAAATGCATTATTTTTTATTTAGTGCTGTCCTGAATAAGATATTTTACATAATTTTTTTTTGCATATAATCCACAAGACAAAAAAATAGCTAAATTTATTAAAATGACCCGTTCAAAAGTTTATGAACCATTGATTCTTAATACTGTGTGTCGTTCCCTGGATGATCCATGGCTGTGTGTGTGTGTGAGTGTGTGTGTCGTTCCCTTGACATATCTGACTGAACTACAAACTTGCAGCGATATCTGTGAAAATGGGATGTGCACTCGACAAGCTCATGTCAAAAAAAGGATGTGCGCTCGTCTGTGCAGCTGCGCGCTCAATCCACTCATCTATAGGCGTACATTTTTAATTTGTTTAACATTCTATTAATTCATTGTAGATGCATTAACTTCACAGACACCCTTCTGATATATGCATTCTGCTCTGTTGTCGGTGTTTCTTTGTCACAAGCACTGTACTGTACACGCTGTGTGTGCCAGGAGCACAGGATAGGCGTAGGTGTGAGTATTGTTGGTGTCAAGCCTGTTTTTGTCACTTGTACAAGGGTAAGTTTAGAGGAAAATATAGTGTAAATGCACTATATAATTTTTTTTATGCATTATATACTTTTAGAAATTACTTTTGAAATATATATTTTTAGAAATAATAATAATAATGAAATAAAACATTGCTTTAATAGCTATAAACTATAGCTGAAACTTAGCTGAAAACCGAAACTTTTTTGTATATTTGTATTAAAGGATTAGTTCACTTCAAAATGAAAATTTCCTGATAATTGACTCACCCCCATTTCATCCAAGATGTTCATCTTGGATGAAATGGGGATTTTTCTCCACATAATGGACTTCAATGGCAACCAACGGTTGAAGGTCCAAATCAATGCAGTTTCAGAGGAAGGGCTTCAGAGGCTCTGCACGATCCCAGACGAGGAATAGGGTCTTATCTAGCCAAACCATCGGCCATTTTCTAAAAAAAATAAACATTTATATACTTTTTAACCTCAAATGCTCGACTTCGGTGTTGTTCTTCTTCACGGCGTATGACGTCATCACGTTGGAAAGGTCACGCGTGACGTAGGTGTCAGAACCGACCCAGTGCCGAAAAACTCCATCTCATGTTCTCCTCCAACTTTAAAATTGTCCGACATCGTTGTTTTACCTTTATTTTTGTAAAGGGCTTTTGATTTAGTCTTTGCACATTCGTTTTAACACTGGGTCGGTTCTTCCACCTATGTCACATGTGACCTTTCCGACGTGAGCAGAGCTTCTGAAGCCCTTCCTTTGAAACTGCATTGATTTGGACCTTCAACCGTTGGTTGCCATTGAAGTCCATTATGTGGAGAAAAATCCTGGAATGTTTTCCTCAAAAAACGTAATGTCTTTTCGACTGAAGAAAGAAAGACATGAACATCTTGGATGAGATGGGGGTGAGTAAATTATCAGGACATTTTCATTTTTAAGTGAACTAATCCTTTAATATTAGACCTTTTAATGAAATTTAATAATTTTAATAATACTGAATTAAAAAAAAAAAAAATACAAGAAAATAAATTAAAATAACCACACTAAACTAAAATTGGACAATATTAAATGTCAATATATTATTCTTTATTCAGTTCTATGCAACAGAATCTGATTTAATAGATTTGTTTTTTAACCAGTTATCCAGATAATGTATTTCCTACAAAGCGGATCAGTGAAACAGAAACAAGCATACTACTACATAGAAATTTCACATCGGCTCATTATTTGAGCGGACTTTGCTTTTCCGATGAGCATGAGCGTTAAATGAGTGGTGCGTTCACACATGCATACAGTGGGATATTGAGCGGAGCGTCACACCACGCAGTGATAACGGCTAGAACGAGAGTGGACGCTGAACACTGAGGGGCGGGGCAGGATATATTTTCGACCTTTTTCTCTTTCAGTCAAAAACTGAAAATGCCATTTTCGGAGGCTGAAATTTTGGTGCATCCCTATTTATAATCACAGTTTAGGGTTTGAGTTCCATTCTGAGATTCATTTACCACAGATTGCAAATTTGTAATAATTCTCAATAGCTCCTACTAACCTTTTTTTTTTTTTTTCATTTGTCCATTATTAGTTATTGTACATATTGTAATCCATCAGAATTGCTTCGCTTACATGTGGCTTGTATGTGTGGTGTGAAACCCTCTGCGGCTCAGATCTGTGGGGGTTGGTGGTGCGTTTGTGTTCAAGGAACTGTGTTGAATGATTAATTGTATAGAGAGCTGTGAAAATCACTTTGTTAATTGTGTGGGAGGTTGAAGTAATAGCACACAAAGATTTTCTCCTTCAAAAAAAGCTTCTGCCCGAGTGCTTCGCTTTACAGTTTTAGAGATGTCCATATAAATCTATGTTCTGAAAGCACACTCAGTGTACTCATGAAAAACAATTAGGAATAAGCTACTTGTAATTCCAGCATATTTGCTGGAAAAAGAATAACCCAACATGTGCATCATAAAGCATATTTATCAAGACAGAGAGAATATGAAGGGCACCAGCAATTTGTATAGGTACACAATTCATCAAAAGGCAGTTGTTGCAAAGCAATGCTCATAAATTCCTGCACTCTCTTATGTATGCATAGAAATTCTCTCCAGGTAGAGTTATGCCTTAGTGTGTACTGTGCACCTCTTCAAGTCACACTACTTCAGTCTTTGACATGAAACAAATAGGCGTCCTTATATAGCCATTTATAGCCTGTCCTGAATAGAGCTCCTCAGAAAAAAAAATGCCATTGTATGTACATGTAAATGCAGTTTGGATGGAGCTCATTTACTATGCTGGCCTTATGAATGATATTGCTTACCGAGTGTACAGTTCAAGTATCACCTTGTGTGTGAGATTGCATGATTGTAAATGCAGGTATTTGAATACTAGCTTTAAAGCAAAGCCAAAAGGAAACAGGTCTCCAGACTCCATTCTGTCCTATTTGGAAATGGAACCGGTTCTTTACAACTGACTCTCTCACTGAACCCCAAGTCATTTTTTGGTTAGATCTGTTTTGAAATTGGAAGTTGGTATTGTCATGTGCACATTAGGTTCTTGTGATTTGTGTGTCCATACCAAAAAAGAAAATGATACATTTAGTCCTGGTCAAGCGGAATTCTTCCGGTCTCTCTCTTAAATTCAACACGGAAGTGACTTAAACTGCAATTCATCAACTCGCTACTAGAGACAGGCTCCATAGAGTCACTCCCATAGAACCCCATGTTAAAATGCCCAACTTTACAGCAGAAAAAAACATGTTTACAGCCTGGTAAAAATTGTGGTTTTGGTCTATACAGCTAATTTTGCCCTTCATGACAACTGTGAGGGGGGTGAATTTTTTTATAACTCATTGGTTTAAATTATATTAAGCCTAAAAAGTTCTGCATAATTACGGGCGTGGCCACTTGAGTGACAGGTGGATTGCCGCTGCTGTCACTACCGTCGAGCTAGGTGGGCGTGGTTTCAGCAACCAGGCACCTCAGCTCCACCCACGTCCCGCCTCTTTGCCCATTTTCGGTTATCCGGGAGTGAAGCGCTGCCAAGATGGTGAGAGCCGGCTCCACCCGCTTTTCATTTATGAAAGTGTTATTGACATTATGCCAGAGCTGCCTTGGTCACTGTCTGCCATTGTCTGTGATGTTTGTTTACTGTAATATTTACCAGTAAATAGTAGGCTACTTAATTAATTGAATACATAAAAACAACCATTTTAATCATTTAAAAAAAAAAATCATTTCTATGAAAAGATCCCACAAATTCTGTGTTGTGTATTTTCTGGTAATCAAATGAATACACATTAAATTAATTTATCTTTTAATTTAATTAAACAAACTTTTTTGTCAAACAAAGTGCTGCACATCTGAGCTTTATACTGTTAAAATTAAAACATGGAAGAACAACTGTGATTTATTAATTAAAAAATAACTTTTTTATAATTTATTATTATTACATTAGTGTTAGTATTATTATTACATTGAGACATATCTTTATTTTGACGGGTTGCCGTGAATACCGTTGCGTTTCTGTGTGTTTATGATATGACGGTAGTTTTTCTCAAATGAAACGGTGAAATGCTCATGAAGTGACTCTCAGAGCGGCTCTGGAGGTGAAGTTCATGCATTCATGTCCTCTATGAGACGGCAGAGATGGAAACACACGACCGTCACGCGCGAGTGTGTGTGGTAAATTAAACCGCACGTCTGCGCCATTCATTCACACAGAACATGCAGGATTTATATTTAAAAAGTCTTTTTGCGGTTTAATATTCACAGACACTAGTCTGTATCACCAGATGCGTTCTCAGGTACCGAAATTTGGCACAGATTGATTTAATGTGAATTGGTACTCGGTAGTCCTTCGGTTGGTGCCCTTAAAAGTACAGTACCCAACCCTTGTTGCGTTCATATTTTAGTCCTTGTTTGGTGTGCACCAGGGTTCAGATGGCACACTTATTCCAATGAACCACATTAACAGAGAAATCGTTTTTTATTTTAATCGAACCAAAGTGTGAACACCCTAACTGTTCACATGAAAACGTTACAATTGAAGTTGCATATTCACACCATACTGCTAATAATTTCTAAAACACCATTCAAATACTATACAAAAATATTATTCATTAATGACTGTTAGAAGCTAAAGTAAGATGCTATTCACTTAATGAAGTGAATCACTTCTGAAATCTGATCTTTGAGTGATAATGATATTTAGCAACTAAAAAAGTCTTTTTTTAAAGTATTTTTTTGCTTCGTCTGGATCCTTGAGAAATGCTGATATTTCACTTGCATTCCTGTTGAACAGTTCAGGAAGCTTGTGTTCATTAGTGAAGTAATGAGCACTATGTTATGATGGAGTTTTAGAATTCACTCCATAAACCCCATAAAGCCAATCTTTGCCAAAGAAAAATACCCCCTTTTCACAACTGTGAGGAAATATCACAGCCATATTTCACATTTTATTAACATAATTTTGAAGTTGCCCAGGGCTAGATTTGTATTTATACCGTGTGAGCACCCTGGTTGAATCTCAGCTGAATTAAATTCAGTGCCTCAAAGTAACTGTGACATTTTGGCTGTATAAATATTATCCTCACCCTCTTGAACACTGATTAATTACAAGGCCTCCATAAACTCAAAGGCAACAGTTGCCGGTGTGTTTGCTATATTATTGGCTTTCCTTCAGTTTTTCATTTTTCAGTCTGTGTTTGCGGTCTCTAAGAACTGGCCAATTAATGTAATGTGCTCAAGTCTTTAATGCCCGCTCTATTATAAAGCAGTTAAGGATTCCTTTCCATTCATATTTCCCCTGCATAACTTCGCCTGATCTTTCTGAAGGCTTTTCGTCCATGCATATTTAACTGCATGAGGTATTTGTATGGCTTCTTTAGTGCACTGAATGCCGATCAGTTTGTTCAGATCCAAACGGATGGAACAGAAACTTCTGCTGTTATTAAACAGAGCCTATAATCATGTCAGTCACACTGAGGTTAAATTCACACTCAGATGCACAAGTTTAAAAGCAAAGTGGGGTTTAACAAGTCCAAATCTCTCAAAACTGCTCTCGCAATTCAGCAGTGTAATCTGCTGTCACATTCTGATTCTGTCGTTTTACTTCTGCTTCAGAGGGCTCAGTACAACTGGTGTATATTTTACATGATTTTCTTTTTTTTTTAATGTGATTTCTGTCATACATTGTCTGAAACAGGGTTCCCACTCTTTTTCAGTGATAATTTTCCAGGACTTTTCCAGGACATTTTCAATTTTACTACGGCGGGAATAAAAGACGCTAAATGTTGCCATGACAACTATAAAAATATATTAATATGAGCTCATAATCATACATTATGACTATGGAAGCTTGTTTTCTGCCACAGAATAAAAAATAAAAAAGGTAATTGCGACTTTTTATCTCGCTATTCTGACTATAATTGTGATATAAACTCAGAACAATTGCCAGTTATAAAGTCAGAATTGTGAGATATAAACTCGCAATTCTGAAAAAGAAAAAAAAAAATCAGTCCTTTTTTACCTCAGAACTGGACTTTATAACTCGCAATTGCAAGTTTATATCTCACAGTTCTGAGAAAAGTAGTGAGAATTGCAAGATATAAACTCGCAATTGCAGGAAAAAGTCAGAGTTTTATATCTCGCAATTCTTACTTTATAACACGCAGTTGTGAGTTTATATCACGACTTTATAACAATTATATCTTGCAATTTTGACTTTATAACACATTATATCACAATTATGTAAACTCAGTTATGTATGCATTTAAATAAGTTAGTCATTCCTAAAACTTTGCAGTGTGTATACTTAGAAGCATGAAAAATAAAACTTGTTTCAGATTGCGAATGGGTTATTTACAGACAGCAAACAAAGAGCGTCCCGTTATAATCCCGTCAGCTGTCAATCACTTCAGCACAAGCTCAGTGAGTTCTGCACTGCTGGGAAAACTCCTGTTATAATCAATGAAGCGGCGACACCGCACAATCAATCTCTTATTGAGCTTATATCACAAAATTATTTTCCAGGGCATTTTACATTTTCTCTAATTTTCCATGTGTTTTTTGCAGAATGTCACAATTTATTTATTTAATAATTTAAATGGAACATGTTAATTTAATGTGTGCACAGTTTATCACAAGTTGTGTCATAAGTTGTGCACTATGTACTCAGCCGTGTAGTGTATGAATGTTCTTTTGTCATTCAGCATTGGAGTCTGATAGCCCCTCCTCCTCCTCTACATAATTAAAGCTGCGACAGTCGAGTGCATGAAGTGCCCAACATTCCATACTTTGTTTTTTCCAGCACTATTTTTACTACAAAACATCATAAAATAGTGCATAAGTACGCAAATTGGAACGCACCTAAACTTGAAGATACGTCTTAAACATGCACTGCCACAAACCTGTAGATCTGGGTGCTTATGTCTATTATTCTGAGCCTTTCAAGGAAGCCACTATAAGGACAAGGCTTCTTCTAGACCCTATTTAGACAGGTTTCTGTCATCTCAGCCCCTCTAAAATCTCATATTAAGCTGTCAGCTCCCTTAGAAATGTATTATTATGTGATCTCTCTGCATTTACTGAAAACTGCACTGCAGTAACCCATCTGAATACTCCTTTTAATAGTTGATAAACTTCAAAAATGTGCTGCATTAAGTATTATTCGTCACTCTAATATATCAGAGCACAATAGGGCATTCTACAATATCAATGGCATTGAAAACTCAACTCTCATAAACATATAGTTTCATTAACCTGTCATTTGAGTGTGCTTTTTAGTGTGCTTGAGAGGCTGTCCTTTCAAACTGTAGCATTGATATTTTTAATTAAGTAACATTGATATTTTAAACTTTTTGTATGCACAGTCATATTTTGTATTTTTTTATATCCGTTTAATTTGGAGGATAACATTTTGTAGATTGTGGAATACCATTCTTTTTACACACACACAGAAATCATTGATCATTAACAAATAAAATTAAGTTAACTGAATATCAATATAATAATTGAATTCCTCTATTTTGTCTATTGTTCTATGTAATTCACAGGCACCCTGTAAACTCTCAAGCTGGTGCTTGCTCTTCATACAGAGAGTTTGCCAATTAGTGTCAGTGGTATGAACTGATGTCAACGAGCGTTCAAGCACAAGTGTTTTTATTGTGCAGTTGGGAAATAACCAAGTGGGTGGTGGATGTTACGCACACTGGAACGGTTCTAGTTTTAAGCATACTAGTGTGGGTGGGATTGAGGCCTTAATGTGGGTTATGACCAATCGTTTAAAACACTTGATTAGGACGAGTGTGAGTTCAAAGCAGTAGTAGTCATTAAGGGATGTTAACATGGACTTCTTTGGCACAAAGATGATTGTAGTAGTTTTGAAATGTAAGCACAGCAGCTAGTGTGTGTTGAAGATATCTGAGAGGACATCAAACAGCTTACTAAGGTATTCTCTCAGCACCCTGCCAGAGATTCCATCTGGGCCAATAGATTTTCATAGGTTGACTTTTTGCATTGTCTGCTGATCTCAGCCACAGACAGCACCTGATCATGATTTGGAGAAGTTGTATTCTTGGCTGCAGCGCTGTTGGCAAAGAAGTGGTTTTACATCAGGCTGGGAGAGCTCTGTCATGGTTGTGTGTAGGAAGATGCGATCCAAATAGGTTTTAATCATAAATAAACTCAAAGGCAGGCAACAGCACAACTTAGTATAACTGTGACCAGACAAAGAGTGAGGAACAGGGAGGAACTTAAGTAGCAAACTGAAACGAGATAATGAACTGAACACAGCTGAAATGAACATAACTAACGAGGGTAACTATGGTAACAAAGGACTGGCGGGAAAACTAACAAAGGAACATGTGACATGAAAAAACACAACAGAAACAGACTAAACATGTAACATTACGCCCCCTCCAAGTAGGCGCGTTCTCGTGCCGCAAAAGGAACAACTGAGGAGGGAGGGTGGGGGCTCTGGAGGAAGGTGTGGAAACAAAAGAAAAACACAGTCCAAAGCAAAGAAAAACAGTCCAAGGAGGAGTGGATGGAGGGAGGAGCCAGAGAGAAGCCAGGAGCCCAGCCAGGAGGAGGCCCCAGGGCAGAGTCGACGGAGGGAGGAACCATGGTGGAGGTAGGACTGATGACTCCAGGGGGCCGACTGACGGAGACGGAGCCAGTGGATTCCCTGGTGTAGCCACTGGGCCAATGCACCACGGCGACGCCGAAGATCCGGTGGGGCCTGGCGATGACCTGGGCTCAGGCGACAGCGGGGACACAGCAGGCCACTGTGGAGCAGGACCGACCGAGCCCCGAGATGGAGTAGGTGGGAGCGAGGAGCCCAACTGAGCCTGAGGGACGGAGGGACGAGGCGAAGCCAGAGGAGTGAAGTCCCGTGGCGAGGGCGGGTCGACGAGCGACCCAGGCGACATCGGAGGGGCGAGGGAGACCGGTGTAACTGGTGGACTGGTGGTCCATGGCGGAGCAGAGGGAGGTAAGAGCCAGGGCAGCGTCAAAGGCTCGACGGGCTGAGGTGGAGTCCTGGTTGTGGAGGTCGGAGGCGGAAACCATGGATCCACCAGCCCAGATGTAGCTGCGGGCTCTGGGCTGGGGCCGGAGCCCTCTCTGGGCTCTGGGCTGGGAACCAGGGAAGGGAAGCTGCTTTCAAAGCCGCCCTGACCGATGTCACCGCAGGATCCTTCACCTTTGCCCCCAGGTCCTGGCTGTTGGAGACATGTTTCCGGGCCCTTGGAAACACGGGTGGCCAGGAGGGGAGGTGACCCCTGGGGAGGCACGTGGAGGGCACTGGCTTGGGGTGAGCTGGAGTGATCACCTGCTTCCGGATAGGAACTGAACGATGATTTTCCTTAGCTACTTCAACAAGGAAATCAGAACCACATAAATTGAGGACATAGTTAATAAAGTCCACTACGGACTTATAACAGTCTCCAGGAGACAGGAATCGGAAAAGATTATCATCATCCAGTCCCATCCAGAAACAGGCATTAATCATTGTATCACCCCAGCTCACCAGATGGGAAACACGCAGGAACTCCTCCACATACTCCTCCAAAGGCCTACCACCCTGCTGAATGTTTAGGAGGTAGTCCTCTGCCCAGTTCTGAGTGTCTGCAGCAGTAGTTGAATTTGGTGGCACTGAGACCACTGTTCTTGGCAGTGCTGAAAAATTCATCCCGCTGTAGTTTGTTTTAGGTCTGGTCATCTGTCACGGTTGTGTGTAGGAACAGGCAGGAAACTCAGGAGATGCGATCCAAACAGGTTTTAATCATAAATAAACTCAACAAAGGCAGGCAACAGCACAACTTAGTATAACGGTGATCAGACAAAGAGTGAGGAACAGGGAGGAACTTAAGTAGCAAACTGAAACGAGATAATGAACTGAACACAGCTGAAACGAACATACAGTGGGGAGAACAGTATTTGATACACTGCCGATTTTGCAGGTTTGCCCACTTACAAAGTATGTAGAGGTCTGTAATTTTTATCATAGATACACTTCAACTGTGAGTGACGGAATCTAAAACAAAAATCCAGAAAATCACATTGTATGATTTTTAAGTAATTAATTTGCATTTTATTGCATGACATAAGTATTTGATACATCAGAAAAGCAGAACTTAATATTTGGTACAGAAACCTTTGTTTGCAATTACAGAGATCATACGTTTCCTGTAGTTCTTGACCAGGTTTGCCCACACTGCAGCAAGGATTTTGGCCCACTCCTCCATACAGACCTTCTCCAGATCCTTCAGGTTTCGGGGCTGTCACTGGGCAATACGGACTTTCAGCTCCCTCCAAAGATTTTCTATTGGGTTCAGGTCTGGAGACTGGCTAGGCCATTCCAGGACCTTGAGATGCTTCTTACGGAGCCACTCCTTAGTTGCCCTGGCTGTGTGTTTCGGGTCGTTGTCATGCTGGAAGACCCAGCCACGACCCATCTTCAATGCTCTTACTGAGGGAAGGAGGTTGTTGGCCAAGATCTCGTGATACATGGCCCCATCCATCCTCCCCTCAATACGGTGCAGTCGTCCTGTCCCCTTTGCAGAAAAGCATCCCCAGAGAATGATGTTTCCACCTCCATGCTTCACGGTTGGGATGGTGTTCTTGGGGTTGTACTCATCCTTCTTCCTCCAAACACGGCGAGTGGAGTTTAGACCAAAAAGCTCTATTTTTGTCTCATCAGACCACATGACCTTCTCCCATTCCTCCTCTGGATCATCCAAATGGTCACTGGCAAACTTCAGATGGGCCTGGACATGCGCTGGCTTGAGCAGGGGGACCTTGTGTGCGCTGCAGGATTTTAATCCATGACAGCGTAGTGTGTTACTAATGGTTTTCTTTGAGACTGTGGTCCCAGCTCTCTTCAGGTCATTGACCAGGTCCTGCCGTGTAGTTCTGGGCTGATCCCTCACCTTCCTCATGATCATTGATGCCCCACGAGGTGAGATCTTGCATGGTGCCCCAGACCGAGGGAGATTGACCGTCATCTTGAACTTCTTCCATTTTCTAATAATTGCGCCAACAGTTGTTGCCTTCTCACCAAGCTGCTTGCCTATTGTCCTGTAGCCCATCCCAGCCTTGTGCAGGTCTACAATTTTATCCCTGATGTCCTTACACAGCTCTCTGGTCTTGGCCATTGTGGAGAGGTTGGAGTCTGTTTGATTGAGTGTGTGGACAGGTGTCTTTTATGTAGGTAACGAGTTCAAACAGGTGCAGTTAATACAGGTAATGAGTGGAGAACAGGAGGGCTTCTTAAAGAAAAACTGACAGGTCTGTGAGAGCCGGAATTCTTAGTGGTTGGTAGGTGATCAAATACTTATGTCATGCAATAAAATGCAAATTAATTATTTAAAAATCATACAATGTATCTCTCACAGTTGAAGTGTACCTATGATAAAAATTACAGACCTATACATGCTTTGTAAGTGGGCAAACCTGCAAAATCGGCAGTGTATCAAATACTTGTTCTCCCCACTGTAACTAACGAGGGTAACTATGGTAACAAAGGACTGGCGGGAAAACTAACAAAGGAACATGTGACATGCAAAAACACAACAGAAACAGACTAAACATGTAACAAGCTCCAGGTTTGTGCATAATTCAGAATTGAAGATGTGGCTTTCTTTCAGTTTGAGAGTTGAACTTTAAATTGGCCACACCCCATAGGAAGTTGAATTGGTGGATTTTTTCACCCTGGGGCACGTTCAAGTGCGCAACGTTTTACTGCGGGGTTTGAGATACGTTTTCCCTTGTTTAGTGGGTGTGTCAAAAATGTCAGCCCAATCAGCAGCAACATGTATATAAACCACGCGGTATTAAAGAGACAGCTCGCACAATGGGTCCAAGTAAAGTCGTTTCCAAATGTGTCCGCTGCAGCTCGGTATACGCAACAATTGAAGATATTAGTTTGTCTTTTCATCCTGAAATGCGATGCAAATGTTGGATCACAATAATTAGGAACCACAGTTTCCACAAATCCCTTCACTCGATTGGGATTTTCTCTTTTATTCTGGACGGCAAGGGAAGTGACTGAAACATTGAGCGTATTTTGCAGTATTAAACACGTATTTATACCGATTTCATCAGGCTCTGAAAATTCTTCAAAAAGAACACAAAGAATGGCCTTCTCAGCTGCCATAGTTGCAACTCTTGCGTCATCAGAACAGGGTGTTCAACGCACCACCGTTTCCGTTTAAAAAACGTTTCGCAATGTTTTGTCGGGGCTGAACGCAGCCCTGGTCCACAAAAGAAATACAATCAATCAATCAATCAATCAATCAACCAAGCAAGCAACCAAGCAACCAACCAAGCAACAAAGCAACCAAGAAACCAACCAAGAAACCAAGCAAGCAACAAAGCAACCAAGAAACCAACCAACCAACCAACCAACCAAGCAAGCCACCAACCAACCAAGCAAGCAACCAACCAATCAATCAATTAAAATGTAATTAAAATTAAAATAAGCATTCTTTATCAATTTCAGGAACTGAGCTGGAATTTATGGAAGTTATTCTAAATTCTAATTTCTGAATGGTAGACAACCCTGGAGGTTTAACAGCTGTCAGGAATTACTGAAAAGTGGAGTGAAGGACTCATTATATAGCTTGTCAGACTGGCTCATGAATATTAATTAGGTAACACTGCAAGTAATTTGGTGACAGCTATATTAAGATTATCACTTAGCGTTCGCATATTCGTTCAGTTGACCATTGGTGCGAGCTCTGTTTGAAAGCACACCTTTTAGTTGTCTCACTAATCTGACGTTACCCAATTCAAATCATGGAAGACTCAGCTAATGAGCTAATGTCTTAAATCTGGTGTTTTAGATAAGGGAGACATCCAAAATCTGCTTTGCTGGTGGGTCTAACGCCGCTTTCGCCTCTGCCATATGTACTGGCAGTCAGTAGGATTGGATCTATGTGTATGCAGCTTCTGATCTGAAAAGTTTCCTGATGGTCAGTTGTTGATATGTGTTCTGTGAAACTGAGCTGGTCATCAAATATAACCCCAAGATTCCTTGCTGACATGAGGTCTAACAAACAGTTCGTCAATAGATCTGTGTGGTGAATCATTCACATACTGTACACATATGTCAATAACACTACATCATTTTTGTACAGTGTTTTAACTATACACACAACCCAGACAAGGGGTGTTTTTTGTTGCTGATTTTAGCACTTTAAGGTGTGAAGGAGTTAAAAGAGAGCTCGGTCTAGAAAAGGACATGTTCATTTGGAGCAAGGTTACAAAGGTGACCAGTAAGCACACTTTCTCTCAAGCTTGGAAATAAAGTCTGTGCTCACTGATACAGATTCGTACACAAGGTCAGCAGCATCCAGCGATGACAAAGAGGCCTGGGAAATAAATATACACAGTCCAGCCATCACTATATCACATTACTGTAGCAGGACCCATTGTTCCTTACCTGAGTAAATGTCCTAGTCCAAATCTGAATTCCAACCAAGGCACTCGCTACTAGAATCCCTTACCAAAGAAGAGGGTTGTGCAAAATTTAGAATTGCAGTACTGGCTTCCTTTTAATTCAGTAGTTGGGATGTAAAGTGAATTGACTACACACCACTATGTATGTGTGTACAGCCTTCATCCATCCATCCATCCATCCATCCATCCAAATCCAATCCAGTCCAATCCAATCCAATCCAATCCCTTCATACATTAAACTTTTCAGATTATTTTAAGCTTTTAGAAAGCCAATATCAAATTTAGTTTGTTTTATTTGGATTTTTCCAATATAACTAGCCATCTATCTGTCACAATTTAGTCTACAAATGATGACGAAGAGCATTCGTATCTGTTCTGTTCAAATAGTAAAGTAACTTGAAACACAAAATTGAGTTTCGAAGCATGGGCATAAATTTCATCTAACAGTTGGGGGGGACAATAAACATAAAATTTCTTGAGGGCAATTTTTGAAGGGGACACAAATAATACAGCCAAAATTGTACTTGTAAGGATATGTGTGGTGTTTTGGTGCACTGGAAAATGATCTTATGTCTGTTTTTCTATTCTCTGTCATTTTATCTGGCCAACAACACAAAGCAATACTTGTTTAAATATGAGTTGTCATAGGTTCACCACGCGGTAATATAATTATTAAATTATCTTGCTTCTTCCACATATTACTGAGCAAAACCCAACAGAGCGGCAGATCTACAATATTAGCCTAATGTCAGTTTACACATAGGTTTATCACCATGTTAGTTGTACTACCAAACAACAATCGCTAACATATCGGACTCATGGAAAAATACATTGGTTATCATCTCTTTTTTTTTTTAAATAATCACTTCATCCGATGTTTAAAGTGAATCAAATAGCCTTAACAGCCCTTACTGAAGTTCCACAACTACTGAAGAACTTTGTTCTCTCCCATCGAACGTGTGTGTGTGTGTGTGTGTGTGTGTGTGTGTGTGTGTGTGTGTGTGTGTAGGTGGTGGATCAAACCACTGTGAGGCAAGAGAGAGGGGACTCAAAATGTTTCTAAACTTAAAATGCATTTTTTTGCCCCTTTTGCATTTGTATTGTTTTACTACTTAAAATAATTGTGTAAATATACATCATTATATAATTTACAATACACAATGTGGTTTTTAATGATATTTTATAACGGGGGACAACCCTCAGATGGGGTGGGTCCCGACCCCCCCGCGATTTACGCCTGTGTTTCAAAGTAACAGTGTGTACTCAAACACAAACAGCAAAACAGCACCAGACAAAGAGGACCTAAAACAGAAGGCATTATATACACATGATAATGAACTAAAAGCAAACAGGTGTAAGTACTTAATCAAAAACCATGGTAACAAATGAGGAGTGGGAACATCTGCAGAAAGAAACAGATGTTTTTTTTTTTTACTTTGAACACTTTCAAACAAGACTTATGCTGCGTCCCAATTCGCCTACTTATACTACGACCTAAAAGTATATACTCTTTTTGTGAAGAAAAAGTACATACTTTTGAGTGTGTAGCAGAAGAGTGTGCAAGCTTTGGGATGTACTACTTCGCCATCTCTGTTGCTTAGTTACGTGCATCCCGTCACCGTTTAAACTGCCCTGTCAATCATCGTCACAGTTAAAATCCTCGACATTTCATTTAATTTCCTACCGTATCGGAGAGAAATGTAGTAGCACGTTGATCTGCCATTTGTGGGTCTTTAATGCAGAGACTCTCCTCATGTGTTTGCAATTTAAATATAATGATGCATTTAAAAGTTAATGGCCAAACGTATCATTACAAAAGTTCACAATGCTATTGCAGGTGAAATATAATGTGGATAACATTGAATAAATATCTTTTCGTCAGGTTAGATACTGATAATTGATCACTCAAGCCCCTTTATCTAAACCTCTCTACTTAACCGTTGGACTCGAACATCCGCCATGTTTGTAGTTTTTTAACACTTTTTATCCGTGTTTGTAGTTCTAATCGAACCCTCGTCCAACTCGCAATGGGTTGTGGGTAATATCAGCCGTTAGAGTGTGCGTTGATCTGCACTTCGAATTCTGACCGGAAATAGTAGACCATCCGGGTATCTTCGGATTACTCTTTTCAACGTACTATGATTTGGGACGTACTAATTCTGTTTTCGAATACTATTTAGGACGGATAGTATGCGAATTGGGACGCACCGTTAGACTTAGTTAGGGGAGAGCAGGGGCGAAAGTTTTTTTTTCAGAAAAACTTAATTTTAAAAGATAATGTTTTAGACAGAGATATATTTCTGCTGTGGTCAATAACTCACAAGCGTGGTCTATCAATAGCAGGTGGTATTTTGTACAAATGTAGAATGACTACAGTATAATGTCACTTTGAACATAAGCTGCACATTGTTACTGTCGACCCCGTCAGTTGGGTCAAAAGTAACACAACAATTAACACAATTTTTGTGTTACTCTTGTTTTTATTAAACATACCTGACTATGACCTTGTTAATATGTAACTGCATATTTTGTCCTTTATCTTTGCAAAAAAATTATTCATTTTAAATTTTAAGTTTCATCAAATGTTTCAAATGTAACCCGACAGTACAAACTTGAATTGTTTAGAATATTTTTTTATTGGCAGTGTCAATCCATTTTATAATTTTTTTTTCCAACAGTATGAACAATATGAAAATTAAATTAAATTAGCATAATATGCATAATATATATAATAGCGGGACAAAAGTAACAAGTGTTACTTTCGTCCCGACAGGAAGTCCTGACGTTTAAACACGATTTACTTTTATACTGAAAAACTCTGACAAGACAAACCTTCAGGGTGTGTGACAGCACTAAATAACCTGCAGATTGATAATTACTGTGGCACATGAAATGTAACTTGTAATTAGAAAAAAAGTACCGCTTCAGTAATTTACTTGCCGTACTTGAAAACTGCATTTCGGACGTAACCGCGGGAAACGATGACGAAATCACATGATATTTGGCAGATCCGTCAAGGGTTGTGTGCTGAACGTGCTGTCATAGCTTGGAATGCAAATGTAGTCAGGGCTCTGAGAAAATCGCTTAGTTACTTTCATCCCGCGTTACTTTTGCCCCGGTTTTCCCCTACAGTATGAAAAAATTTATTTGAATTTGAATTCATTTGAATTCTATTTACATTCAAATTCAAACTGCATTTCTGCATTCTGTTTGCTATTTAAAAGTCAGTCTCAACTCAAAAGTCTTTCTGAGGTACTCATGGGATTCATGCTGTCTGTGTGTAGCACACGCCTCACCTCCGATTCTCAGAGCAGAATTAATGCATGTCTCACCCATGATGGAGTACCTTGGGATTATCCTATCAAACATGAATTTGTCATTTTTGCCAAATCCTCTTTGAGCAGAAGAGGGTTTTTTTATATAAAACACAAAGAGTACAAATGTGGTCTGCTGAGATGAAAGAACTATAAAAGCACCTTTCTGATGCTCAGCCATCACTAATCAGCAACACACTACAGAGATTCAAGGGACTGTGTGTCAGTGTGTCCGCAAACACATTCGTATAAACCCCGCTTCTTCTTATCTAGCCCAGTTTTCAGCTTTGCAATGAATCACATCTCTTCTTAAGCAAAACAAAACAACATCCTTCTCTCTCCAAAAAATAAGTAAATCAAAACTTCGAAGCTTACTTTGGTGAAGTGGGGATTTAATTTCTAAAGATTGGTTTAGCAGAAAACTCATAACATTAATATGGATCAAAGACCAAGGCTTTGTTTTTCAATTTGACTGAGATTAATGAAGGATGCGGATTTTCTCATTAATTATTTGCGGAAGAGTGATTTTACTTATTAAATATGTGTTACTGTCAAATTATGGTTTGGGAATTCAGCCATGTACTGTAGCTATTGCTGATATGACTGTAACTGTGTTTAGAAGCTGCAAATAAACCTTTTCTGGAGCGGATTCAACTATAGAGAAAGCGTCTTTTGAATCGCAGAGGATAAGGAACAAACAAAAGCTCAATAAAAGAAAAAAACACCATCATTTATGCTGTGTGTGTACTGTGTATAATTATTATTATGTATATATAAATACACACACATGCATGTATATATTTAAGAAAAATATGTTATATTTATATATAAAATATTTATAGTTATATATATATATATATATATAAGATACATTATATAAATATATATACAGTATATACATGCAAATATTTCTTAAATATATACATGAAGGAGTGTGTATTTATATATACACATCATAATTATACACAGTACACACACATATATTGATGCGATTAATCGTGATTGCCCAGCATTAATGTATATAAAATCGAATATATATATATATATATATATAAATGCTGGGCAATCAATTTTATATATTTATATTAATATATATATATATATATATATATAAAACTACCACCGTCACAGCCCTAAACACTATTTCTAACTAGGTTAAATGCTCATTGAAAACTCTTTTGCAGAAACTTTCCTTTAGCCTATAGTTCATCTCCATATACAGCAAGGCAGTTGAGCTTGCCATCAATATTTGAGAGAAACATAAAAAGCCCATCTTATTCTTATAAAGGAGTTCTTCTGTCTTCTACATCAAGCACAATTGTCAGAAGAAGATCTAGAGGACAAAGGCATTCAATAAATGATTAAATGAAGTATAATTTCTGGAGAAAACAGAGTGCCATTTCAGACACTGCTTACATGACCTTCAAACAGCTCTTCAAAACAAATGACATTTCCTGCTTTCCTTTTTAAATAGTCCGCATAGAAAAAAAAATAAATAAATAAATATATATATATATATATTTCATTTACATTACGACTTGAGTGGGTCATTAGTATCTCACAAAGAAAACGGCCATACAGACCTATTCAAAATCCCAAGACCCCCAAGCTCTTGGGTCCTTGAGCTGTAGTGGGGCGGACAGTGGCAGAGAGCTTGATGGATGGGGCAGGAGTACCCCGATCAATACTAACCTGAACTGCCCACACAGAAGAGAGAGAGAGAAGAATTGGGATGGGGTGGTAAATATGAGCTTAACAGATGGAAGCATCTGTGTTTGTTTGAATGAGCTTCTCGTGAGTCTTACAACATGATATGTGCCTGTGCCATAATGACACATTAACTCTGTGGTAAAACAATGTCTGCTGTCAGCGGGAGCATTTCCTCTTACGAGGCAAAAAGTAGATATTGTTACTCATTAAAATCCCATCAGCCAAAATCACAGTATTCAGTTTTCCAGAAATGCTGTTTGCTGCTAGTGTGCAGTGTATGGAGTCGTTATCTGAACTAATTAGTCATCTTTTTAAAGTTCATCACATGGATAAATCCTCACTGTAAAAAATGTACCGTAGAATTTACAGGCAAAAAAGTTGCCAATAAAATCCTGTAAAAACTGTAAAATTGATTACAGCATAATACTGCAAATCAATTTACAGTTAATTGTTGTATGTGAAATACAGTAATTTGTAGTTTTTTTTTTTTACAGTAACATTGAATTAAACTTCACTTTAATAATTTCACTAAAGTACAGTATTTACCTGGCAACTAAAGTTGCTAATAAAATCCTGTAAATACCCCCATAATACAAGATGATGTTGTAATAGTTTAACATTAAAAATGCTGAAAATAATAATTTTAACAGTAAACTGTAATATTCTGATTTAAATGCAGAATGAACACTATCTGAAATCATTTACAAATGAATAAAAACCAATTCAAGGGTGTTGCAAGTAAATATTTATTAAAACTAGCAGCAAGGCAACATTTTCAGTCTTTCAACTGTTAAAATCTTATCATAAAAATTACATAGTATTACAAAATAACCACAAATAACTTTTTAAAAAAAACATTTTAAGACATAGAACATTAACTTTCAATACAAATGACAGTCAATACAAAAAGTCAAACAGAATTTGTGGCATTTTGGCTCCTATTGAAACTTTAGCATTAAAATAAAATGCTAAAATCAACATTATTCCACAAATTCTGTTGTTTGAGCTCATCTTCTATTAAACTAAGAATATTTCATCTAAAGACAACTTAATAAATACACACTTCATTAAACTTCTGAGATGAGCAAACACATGAGGGTTGACTTGTTCCTCTTCTCTGAGACCTTTCCACGTGTTTTGCCTCTGTGCTTGTTGTCTTGGCTCCAGTGAGTGCTGTGCTTCCAACAAAACATCTGCACAAAAATATAAGCAGAAACTTTTGAATAATGTTCAAAATTGAATGAAACTAGCTCAATAAAATAAAAGTAAAAATATCAATACAATCAGCATTTGTTGCACTACTAATGTATGAAGTATTGTTAAATGGTTAGTTCACCCAAAAAATTCTGTCATCATTTACTCACTCTCATGTCTTTCCAAACCCGCCTTTCGTTCATCTTCAGAACACAAATGAAGATCTTTTTGATGAAATCTGAGAGCTTTCTGCCCCTCCATTGACAGTCTACACAACTACCACTTTCAAGGCCCAGAAAGTTAAAGACATCATTAAAGTAATCCATGACTCCAGTGGTTTAGCCTCAGTTTTATTAAGCGAATCGAGTGCTTTGTTTGCGCAAAAAAAAAATTGTACCACTTTCCTTACAAAATATTAATCTGCACGTTCACAAGAGCACCACGACACATGCATGTTGTGCTGACACGAGAGCGGACGTTGTTACATGATTTTAAAGTGGTAAATTATGTTTTTTGTTTTTTTTTGCGCAAACAAAGCACTTGCATTGCTTCATAAAATTGAGGTTAAACCACTGGAGTCATGGATTACTTTAATGAGGTCTTTACTACCTTTCTGAGGTTTGAAAGTGGTAGTTGCGTAGACTGTCAATGGAGGGACAGAAAGATCTCAGATTTCATCAGAAATATCTTCATTTGTGTTCTGAAGATGAACGAAAGTCTTACAGGTTTGGAGCGACATGAGGGAGAGGAATTAATGACACAATCTTCATTTTTGGGTGATCTAACCGTTTAACATACAGTACACACATTTAAATGTACCAGTAATTAAACCAAGTAACCTTTTTCAGAAATGAGTAAAGCATGTTACCTTTGAAAAAGATTCAAGTGTGCAAAAGATGCCTGCTCCCGGGACACCAGACTGAAGTTGAAATAAGACTGCAAATCCAGCCACAAAGTTGAGGTATGAAGTCACAACCACCTGAATACATTAAATGAAATAAATATAAAAGAGTATACGTACTTCTAAAGAACTTATCAGGTATTATGAATAATGCCTCTGATCTTCAATCATTCTGGCGCAGCTGGATTTCAAATTTGAACGAAGCCCGCGCAATCCCATAATGCCACACCACAGTAATAGGGATGGGCGATACCACTTATTTTGTTTTCGATACGATACCGATACGTTCAAGGCCAGTATCACCGATATCGTTACCGATTACCTGAACTTTTAAATTATTATATTTATTAAATCATTAAAATTACTAAGAGTAAAATGGGTAAAGATACACAGTTAACATTATATTTGAAAGGCATTTTAACATTCAATACGCCTTAATTGCAAATTATTAGATCATATTTTTGTTTACACATGTAGTGGTAACCATGGGAATCTACAAATACTACCTGAACTACGGTCACTGTAGTAAAAAATAAACCGTGGTTCATATTCACAAGACACTGCCAGTGACAGGACGTTGCACCCATAAAATGCAACCTTTTTATTCTGACATGATTTATATTAACATTAGTTACAGAATAGAACATGATCAATATCAACTTTTAACATAAGTGTAATTGCGCAAACTATGTAGGCTACAATTTCTATTTGTTTATTGTGAAATAACTCAAACATATGTTTTTCTGTCTTCTGATGAGCATTGTTCTGGGCTGTATTTCCAAAAGCATCAATGGTTTCTAATGATAGTTTTGGGAAACGCAGCTCTGTTTGAATACAGTGTCATCAGTGAGCGAACGCTCGCTCTGTGATTGATTGGTTCTGTCTTGCAGCATTTGTGTGCGTTCAGATCATGGTTCAGATGAGCAGGAAACTAATCCTATACTACACAACTATTCAGTAACATAGGTTATTCGTATTGTATGCATTAAATAATCTTTTTAAATAAGCAAAATTACCGGTAAAAAAAACACCTTAGTATCGATATTTTTATTTGAGTATCGATACTTTTCGATGCTCACATCAGTATCGATATATTGATACTTCATATCGACACGCCTATCCCTACACAGTAAGTTATTGTGAAAACGCATAAGCTACAGTAACAACACCTACTTCTTGTAAATGAATTACAGTTGACATGGAAATATACTGTTAACAACTGTAAAACGCCATAATGCATTGCGAACTACAGCTACATCTTGTAAAATGCCTAAACAGTAATATTCTGTAAAATTTTGCTGTAAAAACTACAGCAATTTGTTACAGTGTGGCTTTGAAAATAAACTGAGGCCTTGAAATTAAGGTAAAAGTCTTAGTTATAATGAACAGCTCAAACAGTCTAGAATGTGTACAGTATTTTATTAATTCCTTGGTGTGAAGGTTGTTATATTAAGACATTTATATTAAACATATTTAAGTAATATTGTCACAGTAAAGTTTTCCCAAGGACTGTATTTTAGTAACTGTAAGGTTTTGAGTCAAAACTAATTTGAGTTTTGTCTAGCAGTGCTTTTTATTTTTAGTTTGGTTGCATTTTTATTTGGGCAAGTTGTCACATGTATTTTAAATGTTATATATATATGTATACAGTGGTGGCCAAAATTTATTCAACATTTTCTCACATTATCACAGTTTATTCGCTATAGTTTAGAAAATGGTAATAAAATATGACAAGAACTCTGTGTGAGAATAAACTCATCTTGATAATGTCAGATAACTTTGATAGAAAGGTGTGTAATGGATTCAATCAACCAATCAGCTGTTAGATTTAAGAACACAATTAGATGATACCAATTTAGCTCAACCAATGACCAAGCAATGCTTCATTTAGTTCAGTCTGTGGTGTCAAAGGTCACATTAGCAATTAAAGGGATCAAATCTGGGATTTGTTGTGTTGTGTCGCGTCGTATCCAGTGCAGACAACATCAATGATTATAATGGGCTATATTGTCTTTTGTCGCGTCGCGCCGCTCGCGTCCGGTGTAGACACGGTGTTACAGTATGTCTATAAATTGACTTACCCTGATAAATATTCACTTGAGTAAAAAGTAAAAAAAAATGTGACAACTATCCCTGATCTCCCTTTATATTTTTTGTCAGTTGCTGATATAACCTCACAAACACTTAACTGACAGTATATCTGCACGTTCAGTGCATGACACACCGGCAAGGGCGATGATGGTATGGAAATATCGGGAGGGATAAGTCCTGCAGTTTTATGTCATTCCATTTGCACCTAAATCCTGCATTCAAAGGTCACATCAATAAGTCTTTCTTTCAACCACATGCACCATTAATCATTCACACTCACGTCTGTCATCACAGAGGACTAATGTTCTGTCTATAGATCTGTTCTGCCTTTAGGGTCACCCTTCACTTTAAAAAGTGTCATTGATTCGTCTGCTTTCACACCAACGCTCTGTCAATGTCACATCCTGTCTCCGTCCGCATTTATCTATTTTAAAAATCAAGGCAACACATTTTTTTAAACACAGTGTGTAATAAAATGATTTGTGATTAAGCGGAAACAATAACAGACAATTATCTGAGAAATATAAGCAATATCACATGGATATCTGCAGGTAATCACAGAAAAACAGCACGGACGCTGACGAGTGTGATATTGTCGATCAAGTTTAATAAACAACTTTAACCCATCAAGCTGGTGCGAGTGAGTGGAGGCGGGGCTAATTTGCATATTCAGGGTACCGCGTATTTAAAATGAGGCAAGGGTGTAGAGTTACATTCAAGCTATTTTAAGCCAAAGAAAAAACTTTTAAATATGTCATTTTGGTGATCAAAGATGGGATACAATTATTGACTACAGGGGGACTTTAAAAGAAACACTTTTTTTCTTAGTGTGAAAAACATTTTAATAATCTAAAGAACACTTTTCTTTTTGTGCAATGGAAATGTTAGAGGTCCTTCATGGAACCACTGATGCCAATAAAGAACCTTTAAACAGTCGGTGAAAACTCTCCACCACGAATGGATTGCCCAAGCTATCAATAAAACAGTATCTAATAACATCTTTGTCTGTATGAAAAATTAATTATTCATACAGTCAGTTATTCAAATTACAATCTTGGGCTAATGAGTAGATTACATAGGCCATGGAGTGATTTATTGTAATAAACATTTCCTATAAATCATCAGCGTCATATTCATATGGCAGTTGCTAAGGTTCTCCTGAGTTGTAGACCATCACCAAACAAACTAATGGGGCCGCATAACTCTACTGTACATAATGGTGCACAGATCGTTGTTTTTATGTCTTTTGTAATGCTTTAACTGTATTTTTGCTGTAATGCATGGTGTTTACCAAAAATATATTCTGTAGTAAAGAGAAGCCTTTTTGAGCAAATATTAAATGAAGGATGGTTTTGCATTCTGGTTATGAAATTAAAGACATTGCTTACTAGGTACAAACCAACCTCAAAAGAAACATTTATAAGGGGAACAATAATACTGCATAATTATATGTTCTTCAGCAAACGTCTAACTATGAAAGCCTTTCCTAAGACTGCAAGCACAGGAGGGATTTGCGTTAGATGTAACGCCTTTCTATTCTATTCATTTCTGTTTTTAACATTCCCACATTTACATAACCAAGTGTTGTTATGCTTTTATGACCCTTTTAACCAAAGGACCAGCCTCTTCAAAGCAAACGACATAGAGCATCAAATGGTGGTTCGGGGGCGTCTGGCAGAGCTTAATGATTATCTTCAACCATTCAGATATTTGTGTTACAGTGCAGTTCTCGCTGCGCTTGTTATGAATTATGAAAGTGACTTAATTATTATGTAACGCACTTTTAAAAGGTTGAGTTTCAACCTTTGAGAATTTGAGAAAAGTCATTACATTGGATGGCTTGATGAAAATAATTATGACGCTTTTTTTCCTTCTTATTTCAGAAGACCACTGGGGACTTCACAGAGCATCAGAGGGTAAGTGTGAAGAGAACAATATTCAATGTTTTTTTAATTAATGCAAAATTAAATCCATTTATCCAATTTGATATATGATTTGCCTATAAAAATAGCTCATTTAAAAGTACAAAACCAGAACAGAACACCTTACAGTTTTTTTTTTTTTTACTTTTTCTTACTGAATATATAAAGAAAGAATTGATACAAATCAAAAGGAAAAGAATTTGAGGGTTCAATGCAGTAGGAGGCACTTTCTTGTCAGTCTAACAAAAGCATCACATTGCGTTGTGTTGAAAGGTCAGCGAGGAGAATCTTTATCATTATCAAACTTTCATTGCAAAGTAGAGTTTTTGTTTAGTCCTTCAACAAAAACAATTTTGATGCAAATGGCAGCATACAGTGTAACAAAACAGCATCTCAATCTATTTAATTGCTGATTT
This sequence comes from Coreius guichenoti, assembly GCA_039654105.1. Taxonomy (NCBI): domain Eukaryota; kingdom Metazoa; phylum Chordata; class Actinopteri; order Cypriniformes; family Gobionidae; genus Coreius; species Coreius guichenoti. The sequence continues at coordinate 42,994,410 of CM077175.1, forward strand.
TGCTTCCCAGAGAACTCGTGGTCTCTAAGTAGCTGTCCAGGGTGCTAAATCAATGTAAAGACATCGCTCAATACTGAAGCTCACCTCCCCTTCTTCCTAACAATCATTTGAGATGCCTCTGTATATGAGAGATGTACATAAAGGCAATCGGGGGGAAATACGTCTGGAGTCTGGCCACTCCCCATGCCAGTCACTCTTAAAGCAGGGTTCCCACTCGTCCTGGAAAACCTTTTGATGACAAATTTCCCAGTCCTGAAAAACACATGGAAAATTAGAGAAAATGTCTAATGTCCTGGAAAATCTTGTTGTTATCCTGGAAAATAATTTTGTGTGATGTTCAGGATGAGTTTTGACACGTGAGAGGAGTGTTTCAATGATGATGTTTAGTCTTGTGTTGCCACTCGCAGCAGTTTTAGCTAATGTTAATAACTGCTCAGATGTGTGCAGTGACTTGCTAACTAATAATTTTGATCCGCTTCATTGATTATAACAGGAGTTTTCCCAGCAGTGCAGAACTCACTGAGCTTGTGCTGAAGTGATTGACAGCTGACGGGATTATAACGGGACGCTCTTTGTTTGCTGTCTGTAAATAACCCATTCGCAATCTGAAACAAGTTTTATTTTTCATGCTTCTAAGTATACACACTGTGAACTTATTTAAATGCATACATAATTAATTGTGATATAATGTGTTATAAAGTCAGAATTGCGAGATATAAAATCTGAATTTCACGATATAAACTCGCAATTCTGACTTTTTCTCGCAATTGCAATTCTTACTACTTTTCTCAGAATTGTGAGATATAAACTCGCAATTACGAGTTATAAAGTCCAATTCTGAGGTAAAAAAGACTGACTTTTTTCTCACAATTCTGACTTAATAACTGGCAATTGCTGTGAGTTTATATCACATATATATATTTTATATCACAATTATGTAAACTTGCAATTGCGAGAAAAAGTCAGAATGGCGGGATAAAAAGTCACAATTACCTTTTATATTTTTTATTCTGTGGCAGAAAACAAGCTTCCATAGTCATAATGTATGATTATGAGCTCATATTAAAACAGTTTTTATAAGTGCAGTCATTCTATCATTCTATATCAGTGCTGCTATCGTTAATTAAATCTAAAACTGTTAAAAATGTAGTTTTCGGTAATTGAAATAAAGTAAAATATAAATATTAGATGAAAAACTTAACACAAATTAGAAATGTTTCTTTGGCAACTAACTGAAATAAATAAGTTAAGTACTAAAAATGTAATAAAAATAAAGCTAAAAACTAATACAAATGACTAAAGCGCGTAATAAAATGACTAAAACTTTAAATGAAAATGTAAAAATAAAAGCTAATTCAAAATATTAATAAATACTGCAATACTGTTCGCTGAGAAAATCATGAAAAGACATTGGATTACTGAATCAGTATTTTTGAGTGAATAATTCAATGACTCACTCCTTAAAACAGTCACTTGTCTCATTTCTGAATGAATCAATATGTCTGTTCAACTTGAAGTCGCGCACTGAACGATCAGTGTATGTATGACATTAAAGGTGCTGTATGTAAGATTGACAGCTAGTGGTGGAAGTTGATATTGCAGTCCAAATTCAAAATATAGTTTGCCCCGCCCCCTCCTCCTCAGACTCGACGCTCACGCAGGTTGCCAGTTTAAGGACACGCAACAGGACCGAGCTAGTAATGGGAAGTTCGGACTGAATCTCGTTCATCAAATTCATCAAAATGAACAAATCTTTTTTCGAGTCATTTCGTTCATTTCAGCAGAATATAATTCAAATGTTACATGTTAATAGCCAAATTCCCCAACACATTAAAATGTTACATATAATGGCCAAATCCCCCAACACATCAACTTACGTGGCGTTGATCACATTTAGAATAAGAAAACCATGCAATGCAAGGACAAGCCAAATTATGAGAAACAGAAACGATTAATTCATTGCTTATCTGCATCTTCATTCAGGCTATGTCAGTTTACCTCACCTCCCGATCTGAGTCGTTCGTTCATCCCGTGACATCCCCATAAACTGAGCTATAATACAGTCTGTAGTTTCGGATACAGAAATGATTAGTACATCTCTCTCTTTCCCAGCAGTGCAGAACTCACTGAGCTTGTGCTGAAGTGATTGACAGCTGACGGGATTATAACGGGACGCTCTTTGTTTGCTGTCTGTAAATAACCCATTCGCAATCTGAAACAAGTTTTATTTTTCATGCTTCTAAGTATACACACTGTGAACTTATTTAAATGCATACATAATTAATTGTGATATAATGTGTTATAAAGTCAGAATTGCGAGATATAAAATCTGAATTTCACGATATAAACTCGCAATTCTGACTTTTTCTCGCAATTGCAATTCTTACTACTTTTCTCAGAATTGTGAGATATAAACTCGCAATTACGAGTTATAAAGTCCAATTCTGAGGTAAAAAAGACTGACTTTTTTCTCACAATTCTGACTTAATAACTGGCAATTGCTGTGAGTTTATATCACATATATATATTTTATATCACAATTATGTAAACTTGCAATTGCGAGAAAAAGTCAGAATGGCGGGATAAAAAGTCACAATTACCTTTTATATTTTTTATTCTGTGGCAGAAAACAAGCTTCCATAGTCATAATGTATGATTATGAGCTCATATTAAAACAGTTTTTATAAGTGGCCCACGTTAGAGAAAACAATTGCAGCCTGTGTCTGATACAAATAGAGAGGAAGTGTAAATACACTGCACTGTGCATGAAATCAATGGAGTCCACTGCTTTTTCTAAGTCCTGCTAATGCACTCGTACTCGTAAAGGATCTTTATTAGACCCAGACTGGGTCAGGTCATGATAATGTCTCAGAGACACCGATGACCGCAGATGAAGAGTCAAATGGAAAAATTAGTGGCTGTCCCCAAAAGCAAATTATAGAAGCTGGATATTTCACTTCACACAAAGTACATACTGTTCAAAAGTTTTTTTTTTGTTTTTTTTATGTAAAGTAGCTTATTCTGACCCAGGCTGTATTTGTTTGAACAGAAGCAGTAATATTAAAAAAAATTATTCAAATTTAAAATAAGTGTTTTATTATTTTAAAGGTGCAGTGTGTGAATTTTAGTGGCATCTAGCGTTGAGGTTGTGAATTGCACCCGTCCACCGCTCACCCCTCCCTTCTGAAGCACATAGAGAAGCTACGGTGGCCGACACAGGACAAAGATGTGGTCGTCTGAGACAGCAGAGAGTAGCTAGCGCTCTGTAGAGAAGTTTGTCCCTTTAGGGCTACTGTAGAAACATGGCGGCGCAAAATGGCGACTTCACTGTAAGGGGACCCGCGGTGTGTGTAGATAGAAACGGCTCATTCTAAGGTAATAAACACATAACAGTTCATTACGTAAGGTCTTTATACACCACTGAAAACATAGTTATGTATATTATAGGCTTGCTGCGATATTAGTGCGATATATAAAGTGCCTATTTAAGTGAGTTTGAGTTTGTTTTGTTGTTGTGTTTTTCATTAAGAATAATAGGCTAATGAACCCACCATTCAAGCAACCCACCCCCGAATTGGCGCTAATTCTAAACCGAAAGTAAAATGCGCACAGCCGCACTGTCATTTGTTCATGGCAGCACAGTGCGCATGCATTTACAGCCGAACTGTCATTCACGGTGCGTGTCCACTGCTGCATTTTACTTTCGGTTTAGAATGAATGATTTAAAAGCCCCCGTCTGTGATACTGGTATTACCAGTGTTGTCACATGTCGATTAACCGGTGAGAAAATTTCCTCACCGTCACATTCCTAGTATATTATATTGCATTTCTGTCAATAGATCCTCATAAATATTACACACTGCACTTTTAATGTAACGTAGGCCAGTAAGAGCTGTGCATGTAAACCTCACTGCCCTGGCCACAAAGAGGTGCGCTAGTGACTGATACTAGCAGCTGCTGCCTGTAGCGTCCTTTTTTGGACGTCTGCCTCTGACACCGGAGACCACGGTTTGAATCCCACTCGGAGCGGGTCAAGTCGTGACCCGGATTGGAGTGGTGAGTGTAACGTAGGCCAGTAAGAGCTGTGCATGTAAACCTCACTCCCCTGGCCTCAAAGAGGCACGCTAACGACTGACGCTAGAGGCTGCGGTCTTAGCGTCCTTGTTAGCATGCCCGTCTCCCACGCCGGAGACCCTGAATCCCGCTTGGAGTAGGTCGAGTAGGACCGGTTACATTAATATATTTGAAAATGTAGTTTATTTTCAACATTTTCAACAGCCAGCATTCATTATCACATGATCCTTCAGAAATTATTCTAATATGCTGATTTAGTAATATTTCTTATTATTATCAATGTTAAAAACAGTTGTGCTGTTTGATATTTTTGTAGAAACCATGATTTTTCTACATATTTTTTTACAATTCTTTGATTAATAGAAAAATCAAAAGGACAGCATTTATTTGAAATAGAAATCTTTTGTAACGTTATAAATGTCGATTACGTATTTATTTCTTTAAAAAAAAATCGTATTGCCCCAAACTTTTGAACGGTAGTGTGTTTATATGCAAATGAGTTTTCAGTCAGATGAAACAATAATTTTAATTAAAATAATCTACTTAAGACGTCATTTAAACACTTTTTAATAAAGTGTGTGTAAACTGTGTTTAGCACTAAGGACAGACTGTATTCTGCTTCTGTGTGAACGTGGCCACACACACAACTAGGCCTTCTCAGTCCATGATGAAAATGGATGGATTCAGGGTCCTGAGTTCAATCCACAGAAAGGCTTTTGTAGTTAAAAGGCCAGACCATTATAGTACGGCATGGCTTTTTTCAAAAGCATTTGGCAGAAAGTGGATTAAGTTATTGATTTGTGGAAAATGTCACAGCATAAATATTTGCGTTTTAATGCAGTACAGTGCAATCAGTGTTGACTTTTCTCAATGAGTTTTTTATTTCAGCACTACAGCTGGAGCGAGCGGAAACCGTTGCCACAGTTCATGCGCTTCTCAATAAGGGCTTATGTATTTAGCATAGCTGAATGATTAGCATGCAAAACTAAATGAATTGCTTTCATTGATTGAGTTTCACACTGTCATTAACAGCAATGAAGACAGACAAGAGGCCATGGATGACTTGGCTCATTGTGGCGGAAAGCCTTGGCGTTAAAACATATATCTCGTGGGATCTCACTTAACCTTTTTGTTTCGCAGTTTAAACGTGATGAATGACTGCATTAAATGAAAGTGAAACATTTTATTATCCTTGACAGTTGTGGAGTACCTTGGGTTTCAGGCGTGTGGTGGAATTTGACTGTTAAACGACAATTGTTCACTGTCATTTACTGGTATTATGTTGTACAATTTTTTTAATTTATTAATTAATAGCATTAATCTCTGAAACTTCCTTTGGCTTAAACTTTTAAACTAGGTCATTTTTTGGAGAATGCATGAGGTAGTCCCTTTGTTTTTATATATATATATATATATATATATATTTTTTTTTTTTTTTTCTTAGGGTCAGTCCTCAGAGATCCTTCGTAGAAAGTTTGGAGGCCATTATGTCACCAGGACAAAAGGGGAAAGATGCCATTTTAATTAAAGTTGGCAGATTTACCATCCACATAGGGTTTAAAACAGCACCCGTCTGTGCAGATCGAGGCCGAAGTACCAGCGATAAAAATGATTTATGCTAGCCAGGGCAGCGGAGAGATTTCTCTAAGGGATTGGTGGAGGAATTAGCACAGGCATTGGAAGGCTGTACTGTAATGAGGAGGAATGACATTAGATTCAAACCCTTAAAAACGAATGGTGCAGCCGGGCCAAACAATCTGTTACTGCCTCAACATGGGCCCAACCCCTGCCTTGAGACTTATGTTTAACCTGGCATTAGAAGACAAAAGGATTCCAGATTTTCATTAGGCTGTTTAATTAGTTTCAGATTCAAATTAATTGCATATATCAATGCTGCTATCGTTAATTAAATCTAAAACTGTTAAAAATGTAGTTTTCGGTAATTGAAATAAAGTAAAATATAAATATTAGATGAAAAACTTAACACAAATTAGAAATGTTTCTTTGGCAACTAACTGAAATAAATAAGTTAAGTACTAAAAATGTAATAAAAATAAAGCTAAAAACTAATACAAATGACTAAAGCGCGTAATAAAATGACTAAAACTTTAAATGAAAATGTAAAAATAAAAGCTAATTCAAAATATTAATAAATATTGCAATACTGTTTGCTGAGAAAATCATGAAAAGACATTGGATTACTGAATCAGTATTTTTGAGTGAATAATTCAATGACTCACTCCTTAAAACAGTCACTTGTCTCATTTCTGAATGAATCAATATGTCTGTTCAACTTGAAGTCGCGCACTGAACGATCAGTGTATGTATGACATTAAAGGTGCTGTATGTAAGATTGACAGCTAGTGGTGGAAGTTGATATTGCAGTCCAAATTCAAAATATAGTTTGCCCCGCCCCCTCCTCCTCAGACTCGACGCTCACGCAGGTTGCCAGTTTAAGGACACGCAACAGGACCGAGCTAGTAATGGGAAGTTCGGACTGAATCTCGTTCATCAAATTCATCAAAATGAACAAATCTTTTTTCGAGTCATTTCGTTCATTTCAGCAGAATATAATTCAAATGTTACATGTTAATAGCCAAATTCCCCAACACATTAAAATGTTACATATAATGGCCAAATCCCCCAACACATCAACTTACGTGGCGTTGATCACATTTAGAATAAGAAAACCATGCAATGCAAGGACAAGCCAAATTATGAGAAACAGAAACGATTCATTCATTGCTTATCTGCGTCTTCATTCAGGCTATGTCAGTTTACCTCACCTCCCGATCTGAGTCGTTCGTTCATCCCGTGACATCCCCATAAACTGAGCTATAATACAGTCTGTAGTTTCGGATACAGAAATGATTAGTACATCTCTCGAGTCTCGGGTTCGACTCGTTCGTTCATCACGTGACAGCCACATAAGCTATAAGACTAAACATCTCTAATCATTTCTCATCCGGGATGTCACTGGATGAACGAATGACTCGGACCCGAACACCGAACACCGAAGACCTGAGACATGAACTAATCAATTCTGTTTCCTGTACAGAAACTATGGGATGTTGCGCATGCGCGGTCAACACAAAATTAACGTATCACTCTCTGAAAGAGTCAGAGTCATATTAAAGATTCGTTCAAAATGACCAACCCATCACTAGAAAGAGCGCAATTGACAATGGAAGGCGAGGAGACTCACACACTGTAAGTTGATGAGTTGATTTTTCCGCGTTTTGCTTCCGTTCATAGAGATTTTAAATGGATTCTGAGGCTTTTTACGTCGGTAGAATCTGCGATCTCTGAGCCACTTTGTTCGCTGGCTTCCATGGCAGCAATACGCTGTGTTTTCCACCAACTGGCAACATGGGGTGTCGAAATACTATTTGGTAAATTGGCAACGTGCGTTATCACACAGACCAAAACAAAAACTGACATTCTGACACGGAACGCACATTTCAAAGCAGAATAACTGGCTGTAGCATTGTTTCTCGGAGAAACGAGTATGTGAACTCTGCATGTTTCCTAAATATCTGCAAACATTGATGGTATTTGTATGCTTTACTACAGTCAAAAACTTACATACAGCACCTTTAAAGCACCGGTGCTTTGATGTCAACACACATTGTTTTCGAGCAAACTGGTTGAATGAAAGATTCAATGACTCAATTGAATGAATCAATGTTTTTGAATCAATCGAATGAATGACTGAATCAAACAACTCTCTCATAAAGACTGTCACTTGGCGCCAACTACTGGCATAACGATGTAACCAGCAGAAAACGTCCCCTCAAAAAGCCCTACAACTAAAAAGCATATTATATATTTCTTTGTTTTATTGCGGACTAAAAAGTCTGCAAAGAAAGAAAGAAAGATAAAAAGGACAAGTATATAAAAATACAAACAATAACATAGAGAAAGAAACAGCAAAATATATAGATGTATACATATAATATTGTATACAGGTACAGTAATAAGTTTAAACAATAGGTTAATCTAGTGTGATTTGTTATTAATTACATCACTATTTGATTTTATTTTCAACGAGTCAATTAATATTTTAGATAAACTGGTGGTGCACAGTACACTGTAAAATATGTTCACTGCTAAATAAAATTATAATTGCAGTTCCAAGATATATAATTTTTTCAATGAAACATTTATAACTGTTCATCTAGTAAAAATCATTATCTTTGTGTCTGTAGGATCTGCAGCTCTCGGTTATAATAGAGGCAGCCTAAATCCCATAATTATAATCCTGATCTTCCTTAGTATGCTTTCAGCTAGCTGGGAAAAGAAACAAAATATATTTTCTGTAAACGAAGAATCCAATACACTTGGACTGGTTCCCTTAAGGATACATCTTCACATGTTTACAGAGAATGTGCACCAAGGAAAATGAGAGCGTGCTTTGTTGATATTACCACTTTGACCTCAGTACAGTTATACTGTCAATAGCGCTCAGCTGTTGGTAACGGTCTCAGTTTCTATGCTTAGCTGGTTTTGAGGAAGAAAGGCAAATGTTTGAAGCATTTATGTGTGCAAAGGCTATGCAAAGACTCCAGGCACCAGATGCTGGAGACATGAAAGCAGGACCTTCAAAAACATTACACTCCCTTTGTTTCTCCACCTCAAACAGCTCATTCTGCTGAGAGTCCTTCTGTCCCAAGAAACTGAGCTGAATTTGTTCTCTGAAAAGATAATCATATTGTTCCTCTCCCCCATGGAGAGACAAGGCGATTGCATCTCTGGCGTGGTGTTGTCTGTCAGCACTGGAATTTTTAATTAGCACCTGGAAGCTCATATTTTATGCCTCCCCACGGCACGTTTGAGAGGAGGCCAGTCGAGAACTGTTCATGTAACTATTAGGAGCGTCAATACTGTCTCCACACTTGTTAGTTTCTGAAGCAAGCAAAGGGAGAGTTAGAAAAAATGCTCTGTTTGTAAATAGAGGTGGGCAATGGGTTACTGGGTCAGCAATGGTGAGCACTTCACATTTATATATTCAGCCTTAGTATTGTATGAATATGCAGTTGAGGATCTGGACTCTGTTTTCTATAACATTATGTATTTATTGGTATATGGTTTTCAACTGGTGGGAAGTTTTAACAGAAGACATTGGGTCTCATTCAGTAAGAATGTGTATGCATGTATGTGTGTGCAAAACCTGTGACACAATTTTTTTTTAATCTAAATTTAGGATACACTTTACAATCAACTGAAACCATAAATAATAATTACAGACTGAGTGGCCTTGAAAATATAATTTATTAAGCCTGTATATAAACTATACCTTTCAAAATGTATGGTCAAGGTTAGTAAGATTTGTTTTAAAGGAAATTAATACTTTTATTCAGCAAGGACGCATTAAACTGATCAAAAGTGACAGTAAAAAGATAATAATAAGAAATGCACACACACACACACACACACACACACACAGGATAACTCACGATTCACTATACGTTGGTATTGTTCACATTATATGCACTTACGAGCCGATTGCCAACAAAACACACACATTTGATGCAGTTTCACTCACCGCCTGGGGTTCCCACTCATGACCGGGAACAAACACACACACTTGCAGAACTCCGGAAACACAAACTGCATCCACTGTTCCCTTAACGCTGGGTTATTTGGGAAGCTGAACAAGGTGATCTTTCCCTCACACCAGAAACACACTTCTTTAGTGACATTGTTGATCTCGTGTCTGAAAACACAACGCCAGCGCCGCCGACGACTCCCGTAACCCAAACGAAGCTCGATGATGGACGGCTCTTGCTCTCGCTCTGGGTGATGTGTGTGTGTGTGTGTGTGTGTGTGTGTGTGTGTGTGTGTGTGTGTGTGTGTGTGTGTGTGTGTGTGTGTGTGTGTGTATGTGTGTGTGCTCATCTGGGAGAAGTGCCCATACAAGGAATTTCGTCCTTTATGACATCATACAGGGTCATACTCGAAAAAAAACTTTCTGAAACTTGTTTGAATCCTGAAGGAGTGTATTTAGCACAGAAATACTGTCACACGTCCAACTCGTTTTTTGAAATTGTGGCCATGTTTATCATGAGAATCAACTCTTTAACAGTGTAAATAAGGCAGAATGCATGAATTAGCATTAGACCCACCCTTTAAAATATATTAGAATAGAAGACACTTATTTTAAATTGTAATAATACTATTTCACAATATTATTGATTTGACATATTCAAATAAATGCAGCCTTGGCGAGCATAAGAGACTTAATAAAATTAATTACATGAATAAATCTTACCAACCCCAAAATATTTATATATACTGATATATATATATATATATATATATATATATATATATATATATATATATCATTATTATTATTATTTATTTTTATTTTATTTTTTTTTTGAAAACAATGCCATTATTGTCTCTATGTAAACTACAAAAACGCAAATTTGTGAAAATGGTCATGCGCTCATTTTGACAACGTTGTCGTACACGAAAGCCACAAAGGAAAAACTTTTCCGTTTTTAGTACATTGTTGTTGTGTAATTGTGCCCTTAGTTGCCAGGATTTTTACGAAACGCAAAACAATACCAATAAAACATGAAGTCAAATCAATAACCAAACGTGACAAAAACCCTTGAGAAATGTGGGCTGCTCTGATGTATTCACACATCTTTCAGCCTTAGTCAACAGACTCCAGCTTGCATGTGTATTAGTGCTCAGGCATGCACAGCAGCGGATGTTGAAGTTATTCACCCCGAGAGTGATGGGAGCTTCCGCCTCTCCGCGCAGCGTGGACAGCTAGGGTCAGTTTAATTGCGAATGGGTCAAACAATAATGAAAGCCTTTCCCCCTGCGTACAACCACAGGGCAGCGGCAAAGACAGGTCCACACAAAATACTGCATAACGTTTGTCTGTCTCAATCAGTATTGGTTATTTTTCAGCCGTCAAGGAAGTGCACTGATATTAACGACAAATAGGTCTTGCAAAGTGCTATCTAAACAACTCCGTGATTCAAGCGTGCTTGTGAGTCTCTTTTGTTAATTACTAATTGCCAGGATTAGATCTGAGATCCATTGCCTCATGCATTTTAAATGAGGTGAGTCTCAATGATTTCTTATTAGTGCCTCTGCACAAGCGCTGCGTTCAAGAGTCATCGAGCTGTACACAACAAAAATAGCAGAATGCTCTTATTAAGGTTTTTTAATGGATAAAATACAGTATATTCTTTCCTATATTGCTGCACTCTAATGAGTCACCTTGATTGTGAGGCTAAAACACATCGATTCACTTCTTTGTTCTAGCACGTTCCCATAAGAAATGAATACAATATTGGGGCTTTGTTGGCCTCATTTACAGATTCTAATTTTTTTATTCAAGCAGAGGAGTGACCTTGTAAAAGAGCAGGCATGGATATGCATCCTCACACTTACCAAACGCTGAATACGACCTGGTTGAATGTAATGCATTCTGTTCAACGCTGTCAAACAGACATTGGGTGGACCTAAATATTTAAACAGAAGGAGGTCAAAGGATACAGTGAAAGCATCCGTTTGTTTAAAAAGTTTTGGGGCAGTTGGAGGGAGAGGAGAGCACAGATGTGCTGATTGTATCATCACAAAATGGAAAAGTCTTAGCTTTTGAATAATAATTAAGTTACGCACTAACAATTTAAAATAATATTTTGATAAATTGTCTATATGTGACCCTGTACCACATCATAAGTCATAAGTATATTTGTGGCAATAGCCAACAATACATTGTATGGGTCAAAATTATCCATTTTTCTTTTATGCCAAAAATCATTAGGATATTAAGATCATGTTCCATGAAGATATTTTGTAAATTTCCTACCGTAAATATATAAAAAATGTATTACTAGTAGTAATATGCATTGCTAAGGACTTCATTTGGACAACTTTAAAGGAGATTTTCTCAATATTTAGATTTTTTTGCACCCTCAGATTCCAGATTTTCAAATATTGTCCTATCCTAACAAACCATACATCAATGGAAAGATTATTTATATCTATAAATCTCAATTCAAAAAAAAAATTGACCCTTATGACTGTTTTTATGGTCCAGGGTCACAAATGATGAATTGACCCAGGTCTGTAGCACAGTATTTGCTTATTTCCAAGTCTAAAAATGTCCAAATCAATAGCAAATTGAGTTGCTATTTTTCAAATACAAAAAAAGTTTCTCTGGCATTTGAGGCGGGAATAATTTTTCTTGCTGATCAAATCAAATATTCATTCATCTGCCACTGTTGGTCCGGGGATTTTGTAGCACGTACAGCGGATAAATAGATCAGTCTGAATGTTAAGTAGCATTTTTTTATTTGAGTACACAGGGTTTCAAATGTGCCCTGATCTGACTATTTATTTTAATAAATCAAAATTGCAGTTGTACAGCATCATGAGTGGGGTACATTTCTTTGCATTTTATTTTGTGGTATCATTAGAATGGATTGTGAGGTGCAGAAATTCAATAGTATGCGCTTAACTATTTGATTAGAAAAAAAGACAATTAGACCAACCTTACCAGAAACCGCAAAATTTCCCCCCAAAAATTGTCACTCCTCATTGATACGTCTGATATCATAGACTGACGTGTTTCTTTTAATCACATGTATTACAGGTATATGTAGCTCTGGTCCCATGCTAATGGAGTGCAGGTCTGTTTTCTGTCTTCATTACAGTACTAAAAGCTTCTACCATTCCAGCTTGCTTTAGCCCCTTTGAAGATAAATGAAGAAGAAATGTTAACACATTCCTCTTCAGTAAAGAACCCTCACATCCTCCACATTATATTCCCACCCACCTGGAAATTAATTGGTAGTCTCTGAGATGGAAAGGGAGTGAAATTCAGGCTCCATCTGCTTGTTCCTGCTGCCATACGTGCACATTAATTCTACACACCTCTTGCTGTGCTAAAATAATATCCTGATTCTCTCTTTTCTAAATAAGCACAGACGAAAAGCATTCTGGCTAATCTGAAGCTGGTAACTCATCGCTGACAGTGCAGAGAGTGGAGAATTAGGGATTTTGCTTTGAAATTGTAGGTCTCAAACCATGCACTCAAAAAGGGTTGGGAATCATCAGTATTTTTTCTTTTCTAAATACCGAAACCGAATGATGCTCGGATGCTGTGTTCTTCTGCCGATGTGAAAGAAATATAAAAACATACTCTGATAGAGATTACTGCAATGCTTTTCAATTGCAGCACAATTACTAAATCCACAACACGAAACAGGCAGTGCATTAAAGGATTAGCTCACTTCAAAATGAACATTTCCTGATAATTTACTCACCCCCATCGCATCCAAGATGTTCATGTCTTGCTTTCTTCAATCGAAAAGACATTAAGTTTTTTGAGGAAAACATTCCAGGATTTTTCTCCACATAATGGACTTCAATGGCAACCAACGGTTGAAGGTCCAAATCAATGCAGTTTCAGAGGAAGGGCTTCAGAGGCTCTGCACGATCCCAGCCGAGGAATAGGGTCTTATCTAGACAAACCATCGGACATTTTCAAGAAAAAATTAAAAATATATGTACTTTTTAACCTAAATTGCTCATCTTGCGCTGCTCTGCGGCACGCCGCGGATTGCGTAATCACGTTGGAAAGGTCACACTAGACGTAGGCGGAAGTACCGCCCCAAGCAAACGTGCAAAGACTAATACAAACGCCCTTTACCAAAAAAAAACTACATCTCCAACTTCAAAATCGTCTGACATTGTTGTTTTACCTTTTTTTGCTAAAGGATGTTTGTATTAGTCTTGAAACTGCATTGATTTGGACCTTCAACCGTTGGTTGCAATTGAAGTCCATTATGTGGAGACATTTTCATTTTGAAGTGAACTAATCCTTTAAGTGTAGTCCTTTTCTCGAACGAATGACTCTTGAGCCTTTTCTTTTCATTGAATCAAAAATAGACAGTTCGAACAGTGTAGTCCAATTACAGAACGAGTCGGTTCCATTTATTTAATTAAAACATTACCCATGCACAGTGTAGTCTGATTAGCAAATGATTGACACATATGAGTTGGTTCTTTTTAGTGAATCAGAAACGTACTGTGCAACAAGTGTAGTCCGTTTCCCAATCGAATGAGTCTGCAAAAGAGAAAAAAAGCTGCAGCCAACCACGTAAAACGACAACTTTTGCAAAAGCCTTTGCCAACTGGTTGCATCTGCAGTAGACTTAGGGCCAGATTTACTAAACAGGGCAAATTAGCATGAGAGCGCAATTCCATAAAAGCGCTAATGGCAGTGGAAAAGTTCTGCATGTGATCTACAGACAAACACGCACATTAATGAACACAGACGCAGCCGGATCATTCCCATAATGACCAGCGCAATCTACCCGTTAGCGTCTGGTTTAAGACGTGCTTTTTTGGGGCGGTAAATAATGGCGCAAACACCAGTAAACTGACGAGCGCAAACCTCAGTAAATCACCTTGCTTGATTCATTTAAATACTCTCCTCACATAAATACTGCGTCTGAAAGGGAAACTCCTACAAATACATATGCAATAAGATTAGCCGCAAAAATAACTCTGTCCACGCCTTTTCAGCGCTAATTTATCACTGTGTGTCTTTATTAAATCCTGACAGTAGTTTTTAATGCCAAAAGAGGGTTTGCACTGGAGCTGTTAGTGAATCTGGCCCTTAAAGGGATAGTTCACCCAAAAATGAAAATTATCCCATGATTTACTCACCCTCAAGCCATGAAGAGCAATGATATTTTTTAATATAACTCCGATTGTGTTCTTCTGAAAGAAAATAGTCATATATAGGTATATATGACTATATTCTTTCAGAAGAACACAGTCGGAGTTATATTAAAAATTATCATTGCTCTTCCAAGCTTTATAATGGCAGTGAATAGCGGTCCTGATTTTGAAGTCCAAAAAAAGTGCATCCATCCATCATAAAAGTAATCCATACGACTCCAGGGGCTTAATAAAGGCCTGGTGATGGGTTTTTGTAAGAAAAATATCCATATTTAAAACTAAAATAACTAGCCTCCGGCAGACGGCCATACGCAAGTCGACTTATGCCAAAAGAATAACCTGTGACGCAGGATGTAGGAGTAGTGTAAACTTTTGACGCCTCTCGCGGTTCAAACAAAGAGTGCTGGGCAACAAACTCAAGCTCCTCTTCTCTTATATAAAAATTATTATTAAAAATTCTCGTTTTAGACTATTCATGACCGGTGTTTTGTTTTGCTCTATCCTCTGCGCTTCTGTGTTTGTCAATACGTCATGCGTCAGGTCAGGGGTTACTCTTTCACCGTAAATCAATGCGTATGGCCATCTGTCGGAAGCTAGTTATTTTAGTTTTAAATGTGGATATTTTTCTTACACAAACACATGGCTTCACTTCAGAAGGCCTTTATTAACCCCCTGGAGTCATATGGATTACTTTTATGATGGATGGATACACTTTTATGATGGATGGATGCACCTTTTTGGGCTTCAAAATCTCAACCCCCATTCACTGCCATTATAAAGCTTGGAAGAGCCAGGACATTATTTAATATCTGAAAGAAGAAAGTCATATACACCTAGGATGGCTTGAGGGTGAGTAAATATTAATTTTGGGTGAACTATCCCTTTAATGGACATGTAAGCGGTAACCTTAATATGACTAGCCCACTTAATCACCTTTCAGCAAGTCATATAGGACTTACCTAATTAATATTTCAGATCGTTCTTACATCTTGGGTAGAAAGCATATCGAAAACATGGGTTGGCCTTTGATAAGAAAGAGCCAGTCTGTGCATAGAAATCCACTAATGACCTTTTTCCTTGTGCTACAATACTAAAATATATACATTTATGAAGCACGCAGCACAATCGCATTGATGCGGAAATCCTATTTCCACCCACAAGAAAATTAAGTTTCACCTATCTAGGTTCATTGCACATTCCTTTTATTTTAGATTCACTACCACACTAGATGGATATGATGCATCCAATATGTTTAACAGAACCTTCATTTATTACATAACCATGCATTTATATACCACATTACCCCAGGGATGACTTTAAAGAAGAATTGGCTGTTCCTTACAGATGGTATATTGGGCTAGCACTGCATGTTGTGTCAGAAAAAGAAGCAGAGCTTGGGTGCAGGGTACATTACATCAATCATGCTAATCCTCCTGTTGGGAATCAGAGAGCCAGCTAAGCCAGAGGGAAGCAGTTGAAGTTCTAGAATCGCTCTTTGGAAGACAAGCCTGTAATTTGATAAAAAGTGCAGGAAGGGTGAAAAGGGATCTGAGAATGAGCTGTGCGCCGTATCATTTCTGTGATGAAAATTGTGATGTTAACGCCGCCTGTAAATAACGTCTGTGCACAGAGGTTGTGGCACAATTTTCAGTGGTATGAAGTGAATACTGATTTTAAAAGGTGAATTAGTGCTGGCGGAATATGACTGGACTTCAGAACAAATGAAAATGAATTTATTCTCAGAACTGGGCCATTGGCTATACCTGTCCTTACATAAAAATATTATTTCATCTCTATAGAACAGCAGCACAAACTATTAAAGGGTTCATAACACACACACAGTTTCTGCCAGTCTCATGTTAATCTTGAGTATCTATAGAGTAGTGTTGATCCTTCATATCTCCCAAGAGTCTTTAGTTTATCATATTTATAAAAGACAGATACACTGTACCGATTCTTTCTGAAAACAGCCGAGCTCGTGGAGGCGTGCAGTGGGTGGAGCTAAAGAGACACGAGCACACACACACACACACACACACACACACACACACACATCATGGCATTATCCCTGGATAACTCTCGATTCACTATACGTTGGTGTTGTTCACATTATATGCACTTACGCACCGATTGCCAACAAAACACACACATTTGATGCAGTTTCACTCACCGCCTGCGGTTTCCACTCATGACCGGGAACAAACACACACACTTGCAGAACTCCGGAAACACAAACTGCATCCACTGTTCCCTTAACGCTGGGTTATTTGGGAAGGTGAACAAGGTGATCTTTCCCTCACACCAGAAACACACTTCTTTAGTGACATTGTTGATCTCGTGTCTAAAAACACAACGCCAGCACCGCCGACGGCTCCTGTAACCCGAACGAAGCTCGTTGATGGACGCGCTCTTGCTCTCGCTCTGGGTGATATATATGTATGTGTGTGTGTGTGTGTGTGTGTGTGTGTGTGTGTGTGTGTGTGTGTGTGTGTGTGTGTGTGTGTGTGTGTGTGTGTGTGTGTGTGTGTGTGTGTGTGTGTGCGCTCATCCGGGAGAAGTGCACATACAAGCAATTCCGCCCTTTATGACGTCATACAGGGCCATACTCGAAAAAAAACTTTCCCAGACTTGTTTGAATCCTGAAGGAGTGTATTTGGCACAGAAATACTCTGTCATACGTCCAACTCATTTGTTTTTAATTTTGTCCATGTTTATCATGAGAATCAACTCTTTAACAGTGTAAATAAGGCAGACTGCATGAAATAGCATTAGACCCCCCTTTAATGAAACCACCTAATGTGTATTCTGAACTAAGAGAAATACCACAATAAGTACAAGGCAAGATTTCTTTATTGCTATATTGTTCTCAAAACAAGAATGATAATTAAAAACAAAATGTTTAAATGTGTACAGCATTGCAGTGCATTTCCCTCACTAGTTTATTAGATTGTCAGTACACATTTTCTGAATCATTCTTCAGTGAGACTTAACCGGAGTTGAAAAATAAGAAACCTTTAAGGAACCGTTAGTATTAACATATTCCCCTTTAAATCACCAAGACATTATTACATGGCCAAGGCACTAAACCATAGGTAAATGTGCTTGGCAGAACTAAGTTTGGCTTTCTAATTACTCCTAATAGGAGGCTCCTATCGATTCTGTGAGCATGCATTGATTGGTTGGATTTTAAAAAGGCATGTGTCTAGAGCCCTCCTCCGAATGCCTCAGAGGCTGAAGCGAACACCGCCTGCTGCGACAGGGAGTCATCGATTTGCCAGGAAAACAGTGTGCGTACGTGCACATCCAGTTGGCAGCCAATATTGGCTAAGTGTTTGTTTTTATCTGGTGCAATCAAAGGGACTGCCTCTTCACAGCAGAGAGAGGTGACTAAAGACCAGTAGGTAGAGTTGGAAGTGTGACGCTTCAAAATCCTTTTTTTTCTCAATCATTTTTAAAAACAAATTAGTAGAATAATTAGTAGTTATTATAAGTCGCTTTGGATAAAAGCGTCTGCTAAATTAAATGTAAAAAAAATCCATAACACACACAGTTTCTGCCAGTCTCATGTTAATCTTGAGTATCTATAGAGTAGTGTTGATCCTTCATATCTCCCAAGAGTCTTCAGTTTTATCATATTTATAAAAGACAGATACACTGTACCGATTCTTTCTGAAAACAGCCGAGCTCGTGGAGGCGTGCAGTGGGAGGAGCTAAAGAGTCACGAGCACACACACACTCACGATAACTTTCGATTCACTATACGTTGGTGTTGTTCACATTATATGCACTTACGCGCCACAGAAATACTCCGTCATACGTCCAACTCATTATTTGTTTAGCAGTGTAAATAAGTCAGAATGCATGAAATAGCATTAGACCCCCCTTTAATGTCAAATTTTCATGAGTTGGGGGCATGATTAATCGCAGTTTTTTATTTATTTATTTTTTATTGTGTTATTTGCTTTACATTTAATTGCACTAAATGAATGCATCAAAAGGACAGCTCTATTTTGTCCTGAATTGAACTTTACTACCACTGTACTTTGAGCTGACTCTACAGGCAGAACGAGTACAATGTCAATCTACTGCTATTAATGCAATAAGTATTCACTGCCAGTTCTAGCACTTATTGCCTGGGGAGAAGGAGGTGATGTGCAAAGCGAGGAAGGCATGATGTAATACAGGATCAGTCCCATTGCAGTCGAGGTGGATTCAAACCATGGCAAACAGAAAGGCTGAGGGGCACTACACTGAGTCACTGAGTATCAATGGACTGAAAGAACAAAAAAGAGGGAGAGATGGAGACAGAATGATAGAGGGGAAATCAATATACGGTTCTGAATACCTGGCTGAGATGTTCTACAAATCTAGCAAGCAGACTCATTATTTTGAGATTCAGTTTCAGCCTTAAAAATGTCTTAAATTGGATCAGAAAGTCTTAAATTCAATATCATGGCATTAAATTAGGGCCCTATGATTTCTGTGATGCAGAAAACGTTAACAGAATAGCAGAATCCATTCATAAAAATGTAATTTACTGTATAATGCAGAATGTCAGGGAATTTGTCAGATTTTGGATGAATAAATCAAAAGTAGGTCCGAACACTTAAAGGGCCAGTTCACCCATTAATGAGAATCCTGTGATCATTTCCTCGCCCTAATGTCGTTCCACACCCGTCAGACTTTCGTTCATTATATAAAGCCATCGAGTCTCTTGGCATAATCCGCTTGATCCGTATGGATCAGTTTTATGATCTCTTTATGAACTTTCTGAAGCGTCAGTGGAAGTTGCTTAGACTGTCAATGGAGGACAGAAATCTTTCCCATTTCATTAAAAATATCTTCATTTGTGTTCTGAAGATGAACGAGAGTCAGTCACATTTAATCTGACCATTAAAGAAAAGTCCAGAAAAATCAAAACAGAATAAACAAATAAAACAGATTTCATAAAGCCCTAAATTAAATATGCGCTGCATAAATGATGTTCTTCCTCAGGATTTCTGTTTTCCAGCACAAATATCAAAACATCCTTAAATCAGAGACATTTAATGACATGCAAAATGAAGAAATGAAGTCTTGTTTTCTGAGAAACTGAACAAAATTAAGTGAGTTTATGCTTAAAACAAGAACAAATATCTGTCATTGGGTATGAAAATTACTTGCTTTTGAATTAAGTTGATTTTTATGAACACATTGGCAGATATTTGCTCTTGTTTTAATCACAAAATCACTTTCTCAAGATTTCTTATCTCAAACTTTAAGCTATTAATTAATGAAAAAGTTATGGAGATCTGTTGGAAATTGTATTGTCAAACTTTGAAGTGTCACTAATACACTCATTGTGTGCTTAGACATTTACATTTAGAGAACATATTGACGTGTTGTTCCCTTCAGTTTATTCCTTTAATTGGTCTTAAAAAGGTCTTAAATTTACCTTCATAAAACCTGCAGAAACCCTGTTTATTTCTATAGCTTCCTTTCCAGGGATAGTTAACCCCAAAAATTTGAATATTTTATCATCATTTACTTACATGTTGTCTGTATGACTTGCTTTCTTTTGAAGCATGTTCATGGTATGCTGCTCTCGTCTATACACTGAAAGTGGATGGTGACCAGGGGATGTCAAGCAACAAAAATGACAATAAAAGCGCCATAGTAATCCATATGACTTGTGCACTATAATCCAAATCGTCTGAAACCATATGATAGCTTTGTGTGAGGAACGGATTAAAATTCTTGCTTGACAGTGGTTGTCATTTACTTTCATTATATGGAAAAGAGCAGCTTGGACAGCTTGGAAATCCTTGTGTTCTTTGGGAGAACGAAAGTCATACAGGTTTCAAAAAACAGGTGAGTAATTTTCATTTTTGGGTGAATTTACAAACCGTATATTGACTTGGGGGGAGAAATTACGGCAATTAATTACATCCATGCAGAAATTATATGCACGTTAAAGAAGCCTTTCCTTTTTATGCACAAAAACACTACCACAGTTACCATCATGGCAGTACATGACCAAATCTCACTTTGATGTGCTTAAAATGTCAAATGCCTGCTTTACATTCAGATCCATCCAATTTCAGGCAGTGACAAGCATTAG
This sequence comes from Coreius guichenoti, assembly GCA_039654105.1. NCBI lineage: Eukaryota > Metazoa > Chordata > Actinopteri > Cypriniformes > Gobionidae > Coreius > Coreius guichenoti. The sequence goes on from CM077175.1 coordinate 43,015,303, forward strand.
ACACAAGATGGATAAGTAGGAGGAATGAAAGAAAAATCATTCGCTCCACTAATGAGACATGAAGCCATTTGGCTCTTTTCACTGGAGTCGGATGTATGTGATGCTTTGGTGCATTGCGTACCTGCATCCTACTTGATTGCATTTTTTTTTTTTTAGGATATTGAGACTGTGGGACGAACCTTTTTCTTATGTGACAGAGGAGAATCTCTCATGGATATTCCTTTGTCAGGGTTCCCACTCGTCCTGGAAAACCTTGGAAACCTTGGAAATTGATGACAAATTTTCCAGTCCTGGAAAACACATGGAAAATTAGAGAAAATGTAAAATGTCCTGGAAAATCTTGTCGTTGTCCTGGAATATTATTTTTTTATAAAGTTCTTCGGTTTTTCTTTAGCCGAGAACAGAGTTCATCTCTGGCCCTAGACAATTACCACTAGTTGCAGAAAGTGCAAAGTTCAGGAATGCTGAGTTTTGTCTGTAAAAAATCCATTCGCAATTTGAAAAAAGTTTTATTTTTCATGCTTCTAAGTATGCAAAGTTTTGGGAATGACTAACTTGTTTAACCCTCCTATTATTTTTGGAGTCAATTTGACCCCATTCAATGTTTAACGTCTGTAAAAACACGATTTACATTTTTTTTGCTTCAGATTGAATGACTTTTCTTAATTTAATGGGGATAACTCTGTAAACATAAAACTAACATGATGATATTTTTCCAATGTCCTGTACACATTTTGTAGCATCGGTGCTCTTTGGGGTCAATTTGACCCCAGGCTCTTTTAGCTGTATAAAACATAAGAAATATCAAAATTTTACACACATTTGTTTTGGTTGTTTTATTGAGGTCACTATAACATGCTATAATTTTATAATGTTTACTATAATGTTATATATTCAATATAATATTCAAACAACTTCCCTCTGTTTTAGGGCTCTAACCTAACATAACCACACCTGTAGTATTGCGAGAACCACTAGTAGTTCACGTTATTATGGTCCCGCTCAACACTTGAACGACAGGGTAGACATAGTGCTGCTAATGTCAAAATGGTTCCAGGGCCCACCAGATATGCTGTCAGCCATAAATGACCGGAGACATAAACCTTTGTGAAAAAATCTTATTCTGGAGGTTTAAATTGCTGTAATAATTGTATTGATTGACATGGTGATAACCAGCACAGGACAAAAAATTGCTGATGTCAAAATAAAAGTGTAAATGCAGACTAATAGACCTGCCACATGTTATGGGTTTCTTTGTTGTTCATCAGCTTTGTCTTTGACTAATATGTTTATTTATAAAAACATTAAAATTGTTCCAATATGTTTTTCTATGATATTGACACTGGTAACGAGAACATTTGTCACAGTGTATGATTTAAGAGCTCATATTAAAAACTGATTGTATAGTTAAGTCATGGCAAAAAACTATGGAAGCTTGTTTCTGTCACTGAATAAAAAATAAAAGGTAATTGCAACTTTTTATCTCACAATTCTACAATTTTTTTTTTGCAACTGTGAGTTTACATAATTGTGATATAATGTGTTATAAAGTAAAAATTGCAAGATATGATTGTTATAAAGTCAGAATTGCGAGATATAAACTCGCAATTGTAAGTTATCAAGTTCAATTCTGAGGTAAAAAAGGTTTTTTTTTTTTTTTTTCAGAAAAAGTTTTTATCTCACAATTCTGACTTTATAACTGGCAATTGCTCTGAGTTTATATCACAATTATGTAAACTATTGTGCAATTGTGAGAAAAAGTCAGAATAGCGAGATAAAAAGTCACAATTACCTTTTTTATTTTTTATTCTGTGGCAGAAAACAAGCTTCCATAGTCATAATGTATGATTATGAGCTCATATTAAAAACTGATTTTATAGTTAAGTCATGGCAATAAACTGTACGCCTTTTAAAAACTTAGAGAGCAATATTTAGCGTGATCCTTTTCTTTTATTCCCGTCGCAGTAAAATTGAAAATGTCCTGGAAATGATCGCTAAAAAAGAGCGGGAACCCTGTTTGTCCTTATGGACATCAGTACCATGCAGCATGCAAATAATAAACATATTATTCATAATGAAGAGATGATCTAAGAATGAAGATTTGAGCTCTGTCTCTTCTTCCATCCCGCCACAGGTGCCCGAACAGTCCAAGCTTTCTGAGTGTATGACGTGAGACCATTATTCAGCTAAAAATTCAGACAACAAAGTTGACCGGTGCTGTAAATTAGATGTCACAGAAAGGTCTTGGAGCTTGTTCTGGCGTGATGATCATAAAAGGATTATAAAATTCAGTGATGGATAAAATAGAAATATGGTTCGTGGTTGGGGATTGAGCAGATTGACAGATCCTAAAACCCCAGCATGCTCAGATTTGAGAGTAAAATCTCTCAAATAGAAGTTATGTCTGGTGCACTAATTGAAAATTTGTGAAAAGTTCATATTTACTCAACAGGTGTGCAACGAAATGATTTTGGCATCTAATATGGCATTTGTTTATAACCGCACCATCTTGAAATGTGAATTGAATTGAATTCTCGTGATGGCAAAACTGAATTTTCAGCATCATTACTCTAGTCTTCAGTCTAGTCAAGTTTTATTTATAGAGAACAAGTTTAACATAGTTGATCCAAAATGCTTTACAATACAATACAAATTAATCAATAAAAATAAGATAAAGAGAAAAGGAGTAGGAAAAAAAAAACAGAAGTATCAAAATCAATCAAAATGTATATACATACAAGGAACACCAGCTAATATAAAGTACATACACAGCATCACTAAGAATAAGTAAAAATAAGTCTTTAAACCGGATTTAAAAGCATCCGGTGATGGAGAGAGAGACCCTGATGTTCAAAGGTAGACTGTTCCAGAGCTTTGGGGCGACTACAGAGAAAGCTCGACCACCTTTTGAATTACAACGAGAACGAGGGACAGATAAAAGTAACTGATCACAATCTAGTGACCTAGAGGCTGTGTCATAAGATCACAAATATAATCCGGGGCCGAATTGTGCAATGCCCTGTATGTGAAAAGAAGGATCTTAAAATCGACTCTAAATTGTATTGGTAGCCAGTGCATGATCTCATGAGAATACGTGTGTATTTTTACGTAAAGTGTGGTTCTACCACACATACATTTACTTATGTTTTCATACATACGTACAATATTGACGTACTGACAGTAGGGATACCGATACTTTCAAGGCCAGTATCACCGATATCGATACCGATACAATACTTCTAATCTGAACTTTTAAATGATTAAATTTATTAAAGTATTAAAATTACTAAGAGTAAAATGGGTAAAGATACACAGTTAACATTATATTTTAAAGGCATTTTAACATTCAATCCGCCTTAATTGCAACTTATTAAATCATATCTTTGTTTACACATGGTTAAAATATGTTTACTTGTAGTGGTAACCATGGAAATACTAGTTGAACTAGTAAAAATAAATGGTTCATTTTCACAAGGGACTGCCAGTGACAGGACGTTGCACCAATGCAACCTTTTTATTCTGATAGTGTATGATTTATATTAACATGAACATGATCAATATCAACTTTTAACATTAAATTTAAAGAGTGTAATTGCACTATGTAGGCTACAATTTCTATTTGTTTATTGTGAAATAACTCAAACATATGTTTTTCTGTCTTCTGATGAGCATTGTTCAAAAGCATCAATGGTTTCTTATTATATTTTTTGGAAACACAGCTCTGTTTGAATACTACGGAGCCCCGCACATGACATGCAAGAAAAAAAAAGTAAATTGTGCGTACGATTTAGCAAATCGAGGGAACGAATTAATAAATCATGCGCACGAGCCTACTAGTTTTTTCCTGCATGTCATGTGCGGGGCTCCGTAGAATACAGTGTCAGCCACTGATCATTTATATAGATCATTTATATAGATCAGTGGTGTCATCAGTGAGCGAACGCTCGCTCTGTGATTGATTGGTTCTGTCTTGCAGCATTTGCGTGCGTTCAGATCATGGTTCAGATGAGCAGGAAACTAATCCTATACTACACAACTATTCAGTAACATAGGTTATTCGTATTGTATGCATTAAAATTACTGGTGAAAAAAAAACAAAACACCTTATTATCGATATTTTTATTTGAGTATGCTCACATCAGTATCAATATATTAATACTTCATATCGATATGCCCATCCCTAAATGACAGCACTAAAACGTAAATTATTTACGTATCCGTGTGAATGTGTAGCAGTTCTCATGTATGAATATTAAAATCGTGGCATTAATGTTTTGATCCTATTGTATTTATTTGTCATATCAATTACATGTTTCAGTCGCATTTATTAATGCAGTTTACTCGTCTACTTACTGTAATATTTCTCCTATGCAGCGACTGACAATACACTCATAAAATACACCAAAACACAACATAAAAAAAAAAAAGACATCAATTTTATTTGTTTGGTATAATCCAAATCTTTAGAATCCATATGTTTGCGAGGAACAGATCCAAATTTAGCCCTTTATCCAGCGATCTCCATTCTAAGCAGCGACTGTAAACGTCAGATCCCGCGCTTGACTTGTTATGAATTCAAAATTTAAAAAATCGCCCACTCAAGAAGCATTACGACATGTTTTACGGCAGTGGTGTCGAACGCTCATTGGCTCTCGCCTGCTTCGTCACAGATTGTGACATGTCGTGTTTCAGTCGAGTCGATGTGTATTTGAAATGGGGAAACGCGAGTGAAGCCGGATTCATATTTTCATTGATTAATAATTTAAATTCTGCTCTGTACCTCATACAAAACTATTGTATACCACCAGAGAGGACTGCGACTGCAACACGCAATAAAATAAATGATTGTGATTACACTTGTCTGTCCGTTATGCTTTGATTTATAACAGTACATAGTTTTGAGAAATGGTTATGGGTAGGTGTAGGATTAGCGGCTCAAGATATCGTTGTAATGCTATATTGTTACTAAAATTGATATTTTCCTACACATTTCTGATTACGTTTTATTCTTTTAATATTCTGTATAAAATGGGTAGGTTAGGGTCAGGGGATCTTACATTTATCTGTAAAATGGTAAAAGGGAAATTATACAGATGTCTTTATGAAATGAAAGAATCATAAATATTTTACGTTTTAACGTAATAATGCTACGTTTAAATGTCGCCAATACGTCCATATTTTACGTTTCAGCACCTATCCAAACATACAAAAACGCACGTTTTGTGTCTTTGAAAGTTACGTATTAATACCTACGTATTAACGATGAGACCAGGCTGGCCAATGCAAAGAGGCAAGGATGGGAGATATGATCCCTTTTCTTAGTTCCTGTTAACAATCTGGCTGCTGAATTTTGGACCATCTGTAACCGAGACAGCGTAGACTGAGGTAGGCCAGCGTACAGAGAGTTACAGTAATCCAACTGAGAGGAAATTAGTGCATGAATCACAATTTCAAGGTCTTTACTAGAAAAAAAGTGTTTCACTTTTGCTATAGATCTGAGTTGAAAAAAGCTACTCTTTACAACTGCATTTACATGCTTGTCAAACAGAAGAAGATCAAAGTAATCGCCAGTCTTCAGTGTCACATGATCCTTCAGAAATCATTCTAATATGATGATTTACTGCTCAAGAAACATTTCTTTTTATTATCAATGTTGAAAACAGTTGTGGTGCTTAATATTTTTGTGAAAAAAAAAAAAATAATTGTGGTACATTTTTGTTCAGGATTATTTATTGAATAGGAAGTTAAAAAACAGCATTTATTTCAGATTTATTTTTTGTAACAAAAGTATTTACTGTCATTTTTGATCAATTTAATGCATCCTTAACATGTCTCTAAATAAAATGTATTTCTTTAAAAAATCTTTAATCTTTGAAAACACATTTAATAACACTATGAATCTCAAAATTAACATATTTTTTATGTTCTACATTATAATGTCCTGATGCCCAAATTCAGTTAGCATTTTTGTCATATTGTAGTTTTATTATTATTTAGACTTTTATAACAGAATTTTAATAGTGGCCATTTATTCATAATAAATAGCATGGAAATATTCATCTTATTTTATAGCTTGTCAGACAGAATTTAAATCCCAGTGTGATTTGAATTTTCACATTTTTATCAGTGTCTAAATCATGTCAAGAATAGAACATAATAAGACGTCTGTGAAAGCTGTCATCCATTATTAATACGAGCACCGCCACCAACTCAGTTTTATGATTATTTAATATATTCATCTTATAACGTGATAGAGACTAACTTTATAAACACTGGCAATCTTCATTCTGTGATTTAAAAAATAATCTCTCTAGACTGCTGATTTTCCATGAAGACAAGAAAGTTATTCCAAAGCTCTGATAAGAAGGCCCACCTCATCAGGTGCAATTTCACAGAAACTGTCACAGTATTTAATTCCCCATTTCCAGTGGCTGCTTCCGACCAGAACTCACTGGTTTAAGACAGAGCAGAATAGGCCAATAGCGTTTAATTGCCTGGTTTTATGGCAACTGCAGAGAAGTAATAGCTAGTCAGCAATTCTGTCCAGATGATAGATTCTGCTGATGGTCGTGGGCTCTACAGCAGTGTAAGGAGGCGTTGGGACGGTAATGCTGGGTTAAGGAAGAGCAGGCCAATCCACATATTCTCATCATCGTCTTCATCAACTGCACTTCCCATGTCACACTAAGGCCCTGTCCCAAATGTCTTCATATGCACTTTCGGTCTTGTGGACTTACAATGGCTGCCGCGTGTCCGTTAAGTCCACGAGACCGTAGGGTGTCCCATTTGTCATTTTAGGTCTCAGAAGGGTGCTCGTGAGCGCCCCCCTTTGTGGTCGATATGCACCCTCGATGCGCATTTTTGCCGAGCCCGCACTGATGCGAGCTCCGAAGCGGACTTCTTCCCAACAGGGCGTCGGAAGCCAAAAAAATGTGGGTAGGTTCTCCCCAAGAATTTTTTTTTACTGGGGTAGATGCCATTTACATTAAGTGCAAATAGGCCGCCTTGTTTACGTCTGGTTCGGCCACAAAATTGACCTATCGGTAAGCTCCGCCCCCCTTAGTTACTGTTGCTAACTCGGACAAACAAACGGAGTTGCTAACTGTCTTACAATGACAGCTGCCAGTGTGAAAACCTTATCCCAAGTTGATTTTGGACACAGAATGTAGCGTACCCCGTCCGATTGATGGCCAAACTTTACTGATGGTTTATGAAGTTTACTGCGTCCTTTTTCACTCTAAAATATCACTGTAAGAGCTGAACAAACAAAGCATAAAAAGTGCGCATTAACGTCTCATTCACAAACTCTCTCTCTACGTTGCATTATCATTAACATACACAGAAAATTACACAAAAACACTCATACAAACTAACAGTTAACAAACATACAGACCTTATGCCTTTTCAGGGGTGCTAATAAACTTCAGATTTTTCAATGTTTCTCTATGGCGCTGAAACCTAAAGATGTCCGAGTTCCGGTCCCTGTGCAACTGATACTCAACTGCCATTGGCTCATCTGCGTTTGAGGGGAGGGGCTTACCGATAGGTCAATTATGGAAGATGCTAAGTTAATTACAGTAGCAATAGTGTCAGGGTAAGACACATGGCAGAAAGTTTTGACGCAAATCGACCCGAGGTTCGAATCCGCCTTTTGCCAAACTCGCTCTACTCCCTTTTCCCATCACATATTAGATCGGAAAGGCATTTATTTTCAATAAAAAATTAAGAAAATATTCGAAAAGTGCAAATAAAGCGTCTAACGTGTGTTTAATAATAAAGTGTTTATTAGGTCGGTGAACAGATATGTGCCGAATTATAGACGGTAAAAGTGAGTGGGTCCAATATCATTGGTCTTAAAAAGTGGGTGGGTCTTGTCCCGCACACATACAATGGTTCCGACGCCCATGCCGTCACGTCACGAAAGTGCAGACTCGTAGGAAGACCGCGAGTGTTTAGGGAGCCATTTGGGACAGGGCCTAACTTGCTTTGATATTATGGATGTGCCAGGATGAGGCAGGCCTGTTGGGATAGAACGATGCGGGAAAATTAAACACTGCTGTAATGTTTTTGTAAAGGGATGGTTCACCCCAAAATGAATTATGTGTGATTTTCTTTCTTTCGTTGAAAGCAAAAAGGAGAATATTTTTTTTTTGTTTTTGTTTTTGAAAGTAATCTCTTTTGCTTATTAAGGGCTGCATTTATTTGATAATATAGTAAGAACAGTACTATTGTGGAATATTATTACAATATAAAAAACTGTTTTATAGTTTAATATATTTTAAAAGTTAGTGATCATGTTAGTCAGCATCATGATCCTTCAGAAATCATTCTAATATGTTGATTTGCTGCTTAAGAAACATTTATGATTATTATCAATGTTGAAAACAGTGGTTATGGTTACATTTTTATTTATTTTTTGTTTGTGGAAAGTGTGATAAGTTTTTTTTTCAGAATTCATTGATGAATAGAAAGTTCAAAAGAACAGCTTTTTAAAAATATATATAAATCTTTTGTTACATTATAAACATCATTACTGTAATTTTTGGTAACACTTTATTTTAGAGTTCAATTCTCACTATTAACTAGTTGCTTATTAGCATGCATATTACTAGGATTTTGGCTGTTTATTAGTGCTTATAAAGCACATAATAATGCCTTATTCTGCATGACCATATTCTACATCCCTTAATCAAAAAAACTACCTTACTAACTACTAATATGGAGCAAATTAAGAGTTTATTGAGGCTAAAGTTGTAGTTAATAGTGAATATGTGTTCCTCATTTTTTTTTAACCATTTAATGCCTCTTTGCTGAATAAAAGTATTACTTTCTTTAACATGACTGTATGTACTGCTTTTGTGATCCTTTTGTCAGTTTGAAACTATAAAAGAGCAGTGTGGAAATTCTGTCTAATATATCTTTTGATGTTGCATGAAAAAAGAAAAGAAGAAAATCATACAACATGAGTGAGTAAATGATGACAGAACTTATTGGGTAAACCATCTCTTTAATTCTCTAAATTGGTCCGCAAACACGCACAAAAAGCACTTTTTGCATTATAGACAAATTACAAATGGGATTGGATTGATCGACTTTCTGTCAGATGGCACACAAATATCCATAATGAAAAATGACTGCATGCATATATCTTACCGGAGATACAGCTGAAAAGCATCGTTCAGAAGGATGTGGGAGGGGTGCAAGCTGTCTGAATAAACCGTCTCCTTTACTATTGACCTGAGTGCCAAAGCACAACAGCAAACACAAGGTATCTATTATTGTCATTGCAGTGTTTGCCAGCAACAGAGAAGTGCTGATACATGTAAACTAGAAAAGTGCTATCAGTTCAAAAAGAACTCAATCTCACTGACACAGCACCAGGAGTCACAGCATTCCCACTTGGACCGAATCAACACTGTATTTTGAGGCGGACAACATTTTCTTTGTTTGTTCTCCTCCTTTTGTTGATGTATTACGTTTGCCAGTACATTCTGTGAGCTCTGTGATGGAAAGAGTTGAAAAGTATTAGTGGATTAGTTACACCAGTCAGGCATAACATTATGACCACCTCCATAATATTGTGTTGGTCCCCCTTTTGCTGCCAACATCCCTGACCCGTCGAGGCTCCACTAGACCCCTGAAGGTGTGCTGTGGTATCTGGCACCAAGATGTTAGCAGCAGATCCTTTAAGTCCTGTAAGTTGCGAGGTGGGGCCTCCATGGATCGGACTTGTTTGTTCAGCACATCCCACAGATGCTCAATTGGATTGAGATCTGGGGAATTTGGATGCCAAGTCAACACCTCAAACTCGTTGTTGTGCTCCTCAAACCATTCCTGAACCATTTTTTGCTTTGTGGCAGGCACATTATCCTGCTGAAAGAGCCACAGCCACCAGGGAATACCGTTTCCATGAAAGGGTGCACATGGTCTGAACAATGCTTAGGTAGGTGGTACGTGTCAAAGTAACATCCACATGGATGGCAGGACCCAAGGTTTCCCAGCAGAACATTGCCCAAAGCATCACACTGCCTCCGCCGGCTTGCCTTCTTCCCATAGTGCATCCTGGTGCCATGTATTCCCCAGGTAAGCCACACACACGCACCCGGCCATCCACGTGATGTAAAAGAAAACGTGATTCATCAGACCAGGCCACCTTCTTTCATTGCTCCGTGGTCCAGTTCTGATGCTCACGTGCCACTGTTGGCGCTTTCGGTGGTGGACAGGGGTCAGCATGGGCACCCTGACTGATCTGCGGCTATGCAGCCCCATACACAACAAACTGATGCACTGTGTGTTCTGACACCTTTCTATCAGAACCAGCATTAACTTCTTGAGCAATTTGAGCTACAGTAGCTTGTCTGTTTGATCGGACCAACAGGCCAGCCTTCGCTCCCCACGTGCATCAATGAGCCTTGGCCGCCCATGACCCTGTCGTCGGTTCACCACTGTTCCTTCCTTGGAGCACTTTTGATAGATACTGACCACTGCAGACCGGGAACACCCCACAAGAGCTGCAGTTTTGGAGATGCTCTGACCCAGTTGTCTAGCCATCACAATTTGGCCCTTGTCAAACTCGCTCAAATCCTTACGCTTGCCCATTTTTCCTGCTTCTAACACATCAACTTTGAGGACAAAGTGTTCACTTGCTGCCTAATATATCCCACACACTAACAGGTGCCGTGATGAAGAGATAATCAGTGTAATTCACTTCATCGGTCATAATGTTATGCCTGATCGGTGTATATTTCATTAATGTGTAAAGTAAAGCCCCCCATAGCAAAGGGCCTGTGGCTATAAAAAGAAAATTTAAAAAATATAGATGTAAATTTGGAAAAAAAGAATCATTTAAATGTATTGTGCAAAATAATATTTAACAACAGAGAAAAGAAACAATAAAAGAAACAAATAAACAAAAAAATAAAGCTATTTTTCTTAAAAATGAGTATTCTGGAAAATGGGCCAAAGTTTTGGAATAGCATTAGGTGAATATGAATATTTTATGACAAAACAATCTCTGGCCAGCCACTGGGGCATTTGCTGCTCCCTATTAGCAAAGTCATTAAAACTCACAAAAGGCATAAAAACAATATTAACTCTTATCATTGTCCTTCTGGTGCACGTCCTAAAAAAAACATGAATTTTGAACCAGTCCTTTCATCACTAACTTCATTAATAATGAACACATTTAGAATTATAAAAATACTGCAGTTGCTCAGCCTTCATTTTCAATTGTTTTGATGCATTTTCTACCTAAGGAATATTTGCGGTAATAACATTGTTGAAATAGAAAATCATCAATCCCAGCACTTAGTGCTTAAAAAAGCCCATCATGATAATGCCACTTAAATGTCTTTTAATAAGCTAATACAAAAACAAACAACATACCAAAATACAGTGGGGAGAACAAGTATTTGATACACTGCCGATTTTGCAGGTTTGCCCACTTACAAAGCATGTAGAAGTCTGTAATTTTTATCATAGGTACACTTCAACTGTGAGTGACGGAATCTAAAACAAAAATCCAAAAAATCACATTGTATGATTTTTAAATAATTAATTTGCATTTTATTGCATGACATAAGTATTTGATACATCAGAAAAGCAGAACTTAATATTTGGTACAGAAACCTTTGTTTGTCCTGTAGTTCTTGACCAGGTTTGCACACACTGCAGCAGGGATTTTGGCCCACTCCTCCATACAGACCTTCTCCAGATCCTTCAGGTTTCGGGGCTGTCACTGGGCAACACGGACTTTCAGCTCCCTCCAAAGATTTTCTACTGGGTTCAGGTCTGGAGACTGGCTAGGCCACTCCAGGACCTTGAGATGCTTCTTACGGAGCCACTCCTTAGTTGCCCTGGCTGTGTGTTTCGGATCGTTGTCATGCTGGAAGACCCAGCCACGACCCATCTTCAATGCTCTTACTGAGGGAAGGAGGTTGTTGGCCAAGATCTCGCGATACATGGCCCCATCCATCCACCCTCAATACGGTGCAGTCGTCCTGTCCCCTTTGCAGAAAAGCATCCCCAAAGAATGATGTTTCCACCTCCATGCTTCATGGTTGGGATGGTGTTCTTGGGGTTGTACTCATCCTTCTTCTTCCTCCAAACACGGCGAGTGGAGTTTAGACCAAAAAGCTTTATTTTTGTCTCCTCAGACCACATGACCTTCTCCCATTCCTCCTCTGGATCATCCAGATGGTCATTGGCAAACTTCAGACGGGCCTGGACATGCGCTGGCTTGAGCAGGGGGACCTTGCGTGCGCTGCAGGATTTTAATCCATGACGGCGTAGTGTGTTACTAATGGTTTTCTTTGAGACTGTGGTCCCAGCTCTCTTCAGGTCATTGACCAGGTCCTGCCGTGTAGTTCTGGGCTGATCCCTCACCTTCCTCATGATCATTGATGCCCCACGAGGTGAGATCTTGCATGGTGCCCCAGACCGAGGGAGATTGACCGTCATCTTGAACTTCTTCCATTTTCTAATAATTGCGCCAACAGTTGTTGCCTTCTCACCAAGCTGCTTGCCTATTGTCCTGTAGCCCATCCCAGCCTTGTGCAGGTCTACAATTTTATCCCTGATGTCCTTACACAGCTCTCTGGTCTTGGCCATTGTGGAGAGGTTGGAGTCTGTTTGATTGAGCGTGTGGACAGGTGTCTTTTATACAGGTAATGAGTTCAAACAGGTGCAGTTAATACAGGTAATGAGTGGAGAACAGGAGGGCTTCTTAAAGAAAAACTAACAGGTCTGTGAGAGCCGGAATTCTTACTGGTTGGTAGGTGATCAAATACTTATGTCATGCAATAAAATGCAAATTAATTATTTAAAAATCATACAATGTGATTTTCTGGATTTTTGTTTTAGATTCTGTCACTCACAGTTGAAGAGTATCTATGATAAAAATTACAGACCTCTACATGCTTTGTAAGTAGGAAAACCTGCAAAATCGGCAGTGTATCAAATACTTGTTCTCCCCACTGTAACCTGTACTCCTCTTTGACACTGAACTGCCAGTGTACAAATAGCCAATCTTCATGGCAAGGCCAATTTCTCACTCCTATAACACTTAGTGTGAATGTCATCTACTCTCTTTTAGAGAAAATAGCTGCTGCCTATAATAAATATGACTAATTTGTTGTGGCCCAACAACAGTTTTGTCTTTTTGCATATCAGCTTTTAATATAGCAAATGGGATAATATCTTAAAAGTTGGCTCAGTAATCATAAATTTAATAATGGCTTTACATGAAAGATATTAAACCTGGCTGGAAACCGAGAGGTCCACAGTAATACACCATCAGTCTCAGTTGGCTTGTTACTATGCATTGAGAAAGTGCAACTTTTCAGCAGTTCAATCTTACGAATGGCTTCCCAATGTCACAAGTAATGGACCTTTACAGCTGAGCATGCTTACATATTTGTCTCAGGTCTGCCAAGTAGTCTTATGATAACAGATTGAACAGCTACCTGCTTTTAGCGTTCAGTGGTGCATTTTGTGCCGCAAGGCACTGACTTATATCCATGTCCTTGATAGAGCTTGATAGGCATTGACAGGTGAGTGTAAACCCAGCGCTGCCCTGCCTACCTGTGACTGATGTTGAGCATTTAATGTGCATCAGCGCTTTCAGATCTTATTATGAAGCCTAAGCTGGTATGTGCCTCGGCCTGTTCGGGAAAAGCCTTGAGTCTGCTCACACTTCCTCCACTTTTTCCTCATAATCTCATTGAGATCTGTCAACTAAATGGCCATTATGTTTTCCAGCCCTCAGTGAGCATGATGCATAGGCGCCGGTGGAAAATCTGACTCGGGTTCACTTTAAATCGAGTTGAGCTAACGCCCTTAGTGTAGATGGGAAAAGGGCTTATTCTTGAGAGCTTTTATGCAATGGTATTTTGTGGGGATGTTTATAAAGCATCAGCGGTAAGCGGCGATATGCATCATCTCTTTGCTTCTGGTCGTTCAGTTACGGTGAAAATTGACAATTTGTGTTTCTCTTGAGTCATTTTATTTGGTTTAACACGTGAGCTCAACCAAGGAGAAAGGGTGAAATTTTCCCAATACATGGTCCTCTGCCAATTTCAGAAATGCATGGGTATCTGATTATCTATTTTGTACGGTAGATTTTGGCTCTCGCATGGCAAAGCTTGCTATTACACCATGGTGGCATTGACACGTTTTGTAATATCTGAACTGTTACTCTCACCAAGAAATGACTGACTGCCAGGAAATGTCTTTTATTCCCCATTTCCTTAACTACACTATTAATCAGCTAAAGGAAAATTAAACATTCGGAAGTCAGTTGTTGGCACCATATTTAAGCATTCAACAGAATGAGAGTGAGAAAGTGCTTAAAATGGGGAGTAAATGTCTTTGAATATTTAGAGGCCAAGATCCGTATAGGCCCCTATTGTATTAGTTAGTTTTTCCTATTATTTTATGAGAGGTTGTTTACTAGAAGCACAAAAATCGTCTTAAATGTGCATCTTGGGCTGGGGAATATATTCCAAACAGATTTGGTTTCTAAGCACAAGCACAAGGGTAATATAGATAAGAATTTCTGCTTATTTGCCTTTCCTTTGTCCAGTGTGAATGTCATGTTTGGATGCTTGAAAATCACTGTTGCTGAGAAGGCCAATGACCAAGCCATTATGGTACAATTACATTGGAAAGGACTCAATCACATTGTGCTAAAATGGTCACCAATATTTTTTAACAACAGACCGGCAGAAAAGGAACAGGACAAACTCAAAATGTCCTCACAAAATAATCGAAATTCACTGCAGGGGAAACTAGGAAGAAAAGTTTTCTTTTTCTGCCAGGCTTCCCATCTTAAAGAAAAAGATTCTGAATAATGAAAAGTGTTTCTGTGACTAATAAGGGATTTATGGCATTATAATAGCAGACAGCCATTGTTAAGGCTTTCTCTCATAATTTAGACTCCTACTGCAACTCTCAACCTTTCAAGTGTATTTATGGCAGGTAATACGATTATTGAAACATGTTTTAAGATCAGTTGCTAGAAGATCTTTATTTGCATATTTTATTGCCATGATATTAGTATATTTTGTAAGTTTGGTGGGTGGTGTTTTCATGTGGATTTGGGTGAGTGGCCAACCCTCTGATATCACACATGGAAAACAGCCCCCAGGAAAAATGACTTTCGATTACTTTTGACCTTAGCTCCAAATGACTTCCAGCTGGAGTAATCCATTGCTTTAAACATCAACTGTGCCCACATATTTAGTTGGGCATGACAAAGTATCCTCCTCATTTAAATTTCTAAAAATAGATTAATGTGCTCCTCAAACTTTCATGCCAAACCAAGCATGATGGATGACATACCAAAGTAGCAAAACGTGATAGTAGCATTCACTGTGTGCAATGCACACACAAACGCAGGGGTCTTTTATTTTGGGTTTTTTTAGGGACTGCCTTTGTTGCTGCTACTAAGCTGTTGCACCCTCTTGTTCTGGCGGGAACAAAGGAGCTGACGAGAATTAATGTGGAGATGCAAATAAAGTCTCATCAGCAGTTTGACATTATTCAGTCTTTAATGAAGAGCTGATGGGAGAGGAGAGCATATTTATGTGACCTGCCCCTGTAGGAATACAGACAGCGTTATCTCACTGAGCTACTCTCCAGTGTTTCAATATCAGACGGTGGCCTGGCAATTAAAAACGCCCCTAAGAAATTACTGCATGCAGAGATAAGTGACCTTGCACATTTCCTGATGCTTTCTAAAAGATAGTGTAGGTGGAAACAAACAAACAAAAAAAAGATCAGATATTTGGACTCGTGATCTGTTCAGGGACTGATGTTAGAGTTATCTCTCACTGAGATGATTGATATTCTTGCTAGTGGGTTGAGACAAAAGAGCTTGCAGGTTAGTTATGATATGTGAATAGCAAGCAAATAACAATGCTGAATGCAAGTAATAAAATGCAGCTAAAGACATAATTGTTAATAAACGTTTTACCCACTTTAAAAAGGAAACGCTTTCCATATCTTTTTTATGCTGACATCAAAAGCCATGCATCCAATTAATTGTCTTTTTATAGAAGTCATTGATTTAGGTCGCCAGTTGATGTCCATCCTAAATTTGGTGTAAACATAACCTCTTGGTGTTAATCAACTAGTGTTGTCACGATACCAAAATTATGACTTCGATACGATACCAGACTAAAATACTTCGATACCGAAACTGAATCGATGCCACGGCAAAAAAAAAGTAAAAGTGATTGAATAATATGACAGAACTTGCTATTCGTTGTTTTGTTTTTTTTTACTAAAAACTCACTTGGCCAGCATGTTCCTGTCCTGCTTTTTGACCATTCCCTCCTCTTATTGCAATAATAATCACATGCCAGTGTGAACATCCTTACAGAGATGTTTGCAAAAAATCACATTATCAATCATGTTAACATTCACTAACCTTTCATTCTGAACAGGTTGGGATGACCAAAATCTTATTTCATGATGTGGGTAATTTAATATTTTTTTAAAATATAGATATTTAATTTTAATTTTATCTTTGTTTTTAAAAATAAGCAAAAAATGTGACAAAAACAGTGCTTTCTTTTCAGCAGTAGGTCTATTTATCTATTTAACAGTAGCATTCAAGAAAGTAATTAAATAATCAAATATAAAAAAAAAAAACTGCATAGTCTTCACTCTATAAATTAACTATACACTGATTCTTAATAAATATATTAAAGTTATTTAGTCAAGCATAGGGGTGATTTTCTATTTTCTTTTGTTGTTTGATTAACATTAATCACACAGAATATTAGGTCCGGCCCTTTAAGAGCTGCACGGATCCAATACATTGTAACACATCCAATTTCTCACTCAACTCTGTATACGGTCACTAAAGACACACCCAACTGTGTTTACCTGACTACTCACCAGGACGTGCATTTTTACATATTTTTGACCATTCAAAGCCAATAATCCACGAAATTGACGTCGCGATCGTATGCTGTCTGAGTGAAAGGCGTGTGCATGCTTCAGGTCAGAGTCCGGCAGCACGAGCACGTCCCGCACCGCACTTTATTTTCTCATGCATGCGTTTCTGTTGCTTTCTTTGTCATATTTGACTGTTCTGCTTCCATTGATTAGTGAACGGTGAAACCAGAGCTCTGCACACACGTCCTGACTCTGCTGTCACACATCGACGCAAATTAACAAATACTGCTCTTGTGCTGTCGTTCTTAAAGTACCGGTACTAATACAATTTCATATTGTACCGTTTTTAATAGCAGGGTATCACGATACTTTTCTAGTACTGGTATATCGTGCAACACTATAATGAACTGCTTTAAAATTGTCAGAGAATAATACAATAATACGAGTTACTTCATGTATTTTGCCTCGTCGACGAAAATATTTCCAAATGGAATCAAAGCAGAATCAGTGGCCTCTGGCTCATAAACACAGTCGCTTGTTTCGTTCCTAAATGAATCGATGTGTTTGAAGGAATCGATTGAATTACAGTTTTTTGCAATCGCTAACAAAGGACCAATTTCTGCTTAGGTCACTTTTTCAAAACTCTTCACACAGTGAGCACAAAAGCAGTCTATATGGGCTAAACTGTGGATCATTTATCATTGCTCTGGCACAAAATACGTTCAATGACTGCTTCTTTCAAATCGCATGAATTCTTTTCTCACTCAGACACGAGCACAGCCAAAACTCTGTACCTACAGGCCAATTTGCACATGATTACATACCCTTTTCAAAACTGGTAAACTTCAGTTTAAAACCTAACACAATACACAACTGAATAGGACAGCAATTTGCTACATTTCTACAGTAATACCATACTGAAATATATTCAGAATCTAAAAATTGAAATACTATCAAAACAATTAGATGTAGCTTAACAACTACAAAAGGTGTTAGTCTTTCAATTTCATTACAATCTAGGCAAATTCTGGGAGAATATGTTGTACTGTAATGTAAACATGGATAATGTAACATAAACTGCAGTGAATTACAAACAGTTGAGAGTCATTCTTGGTTTGTAAAGAAATTTTACAAAAGAAATTGTTGTGTAGTGCTGGTGCTTTTTAGGTCATTGTTTTATGAGTGACGGAGTCTGTTTGTTGGTTGACAACTGTTATGAAAGAAAGAGTTATTTGACACCTGTATGAAATGTTTTGGTAGTTTTAGTGCATTTTTAATGTGAATTAAACTTTTGTGCTGAGCTGAAAATTGGTAAGCAGAACTGTGTGAAGAGTAGGGTTGGGTATCGTTTCGGTTTTTTACGATACCGGTGCCAAACCGATACTTTTAAAACGGTACCTGTGCCTAAACCGATACTTGAACCAATACTTTAAAAAAGAAAAAGAGCCACAAAATGACAGTGGATGACATTTAAAGAATGGCTTTTTATTGAAAAAATATAATAAAAAATTCTTTAAATTGAGCAATTTATTAAAAGTTTAAAGTATACTTAAAAATATAGATAAATACAAAACACAACAAATTTACTTAACAAATTCACAATAAATCCTAAGCCACCTAACCCAACTACAACAGGCCTAATTTACCAGTAAATAACAGTTACAGCACTAATAACAATCGGTATTCTTGGTCTGCTACAAACCAGCTTCAAGTTTCAGCAACTCTTTTCCAGAAATATGACCATATTCTCTGGCTAAATATTTACATCGCCTTATTATTTCCATGGCGACGCGTCATGCTTCTCACGTGACACGTCGCTTTTATTTCGTTTTTCTTTTTTATTCAAAATACTCACAAACTTGTTGGCTATGTCATGAACTATCTGATATTCTGATTTCCAGATATGTGTAAGTGAATGTGTTTCGTCATTTAAACACCTTTATAATGATCATTTTAGTTTATCTATAATGCGCGATGGGTATGGTAAGCCGTTTTGACTTTTATTCATTCCCAGGATATGAATTCTTGATATAAGAAAGCCATTTTAGATCTGAAATTATATTGATATCAGGAATACATTTTCAGATATCAAAAATTAAAATGTTTACTAGTAGCAATTCAATTGTTGATATAAAGAATAGACTTTTTAGAATTATAGAATAGAATTCTTGATATCACAAATTCATATACTGCGAATGATTAAAAGTCAAAATAGCTTGCCTATTGCCATTCACAGGATATAAATATTGATATCATGAATAATATTTTTTACTAGTTGAAATTTAATTCCTGATATCAAGAATTGCGAGTGATGACGTCATTGTGGATATCAAAAATTAGCATTTTAACTAGTGAAAATTGAATTGTTGATATCAGGAATTCATATCCTGGTAATGAATAAAAGTCAAAACGGCTTGCCATACGATGGGTGCCGCCATGTTAGTTTGCGCCGCAATTCAGTGAATCGGATCTGTCGGATCACGTAAATTCATCCACGTCTCACGAAATACATTTCATGAGTTTGTGTGCTCATATAATCTTAGTGAAAGTGGTAAACAGATTTGGCTTGCTGTCTGCTATAGAGGGGCTCGGAGAGGATATTTTACCCGAGCTCCGATTGCCCCCCTATAACAGGCAAAATTGTACAAAAACGAGGAGCAGGGGAGGAGGAGGGATGCTGCAAAAACTAACAACGGGAAGAGGTAAGCTGCTGGTTTTATACCTTGGTAGTAATTGAAAGATTAGATGGGCGTACTCCTCCCGAAATTACGTTTAATAACTTCACGAACGTAAGTGACCGGTGAACTGAGAAGAACAGAGTAAACTACAGTAGTAGTTGAGAACAAGTATTTGATACACTGCTGATTTTGCAGGTTTGCCCACTTACAAAGCATGTAGAAGTCTGTAATTTTCATCATAGGTACACTTCAACTGTGAGTGACGGAATCTAAAACAAAAATCCAGAAAATCACATTGTATGATTTTTAAGTAATTCATTTGCATTTTATTGCATGACATAAGTATTTGATACATCAGAAAAGCAGAACTTAATATTTGGTACAGAAAGCTTTGTTTGCAATTACAGAGATCATACGTTTCCAGTAGTTCTTGACCAGATTTGCACACACTGCAGCAGGGATTTTGGCCCACTCCTCCATACAGACCTTCTCCAGATCCTTCAGGTTTCGTGGCTGTCGCTGGGCAATACGGACTTTCAGCTCCCTCCAAAGATTTTCTATTGGGTTCAGGTCTGGAGACTGGCTAGGCCACTCCAGGACCTTGAGATGTTTCTTACGGAGCCACTCCTTAGTTGCCCTGGCTGTGTGTTTCGGGTCGTTGTCATGCTGGAAGACCCAGCCACGACCCATCTTCAATGCTCTTACTGAGGGAAGGAGGTTGTTGGCCAAGATCTCGCGATACATGGCCCCATCCATCCTTCCCTCAATACGGTGCAGTCGTCCTATCCCCTTTGCAGAAAAGCATCACCAAAGAATGATGTTTCCACCTCCATGCTTCACGGTTGGGATGGTGTTCTTGGGGTTGTACTAATCCTTCTTCTTTCTCCAAACACGGCGAGTGGAGTTTAGACCAAAAAGCTTTATTTTTGTCTCCTCAGACCACATGACCTTCTCCCATTCCTCCTCTGGATCATCCAGATGGTCATTGGCAAACTTCAGACGGGCCTGGACATGCGCTGGCTTGAGCAGGGGGACCTTGAGTGCACTGCAGGATTTTAATCCATGACGGCGTAGTGTGTTACTAATGGTTTTCTTTGAGACTGTGGTCCCAGCTCTCTTCAGGTCATTGACCAGGTCCTGCCGTGTAGTTCTGGGCTGATCCCTCACCTTCCTCATGATCATTGATGCCCAACGAGGTGAGATCTTGCATGGTGCCCCAGACCGAGGGAGATTGACCGTCATCTTGAACTTCTTCCATTTTCTAATAATTGCGCCAACAGTTGTTGCCTTCTCACCAAGCTGCTTGCCTATTGTCCTGTAGCCCATCCCAGCCTTGTGCAGGTCTACAATTTTATCCCTGATGTCCTTACACAGCTCTCTGGTCTTGGCCATTGTGGAGAGGTTGGAGTCTGTTTGATTGAGTGTGTGGACAGGTGTCTTTTATACAGGTAACGAGTTCAAACAGGTGCAGTTAATACAGGTAATGAGTGGAGAACAGGAGGGCTTCTTTCTGGATTTTTGTTTTAGATTCCGTCTCTCACAGTTGAAGAGTACCTATGATAAAAATTACAGACTTCTACATGCTTTGTAAGTAGGAAAACCTGCAAAATCGGCAGTGTATCAAATACTTGTTCTCCCCACTGTATATAGTTAACTATATAATGTGTATCTGATATAAATAAAACACGTAGTCAAATTCTAACTGAAAGGATTGTTATTGCCGCTTCAGACATCAGTGTGTATTTTTGCTAGTACGTATGTGCATTTAAATGTCTGAAACCTAAAATAAACATTATGTGGTTAAAAACACTGAATAGTTGTGATATGAATATAAAGCACGTTTAATTTAAGTGACACCGAAATGAGGCACTGATTCGGTCCGGTTACATACCGGTTATATAGGCGCTACCCAACCCTAAGTATAAATGTGTCCTAGCTCCTAGCGAATGTAAACCTCTAATGATTCAGTGATTCACACATAAAGACAGTCACTTGTCGCCACCTACTGGCGTAACTGCGTAAAAAAAACTCCACTAATGCATAGCCAGTCAAATTCGAGTACTGGAACTGACTGTTACATAATTATAATACAACATGTGTGGCTTATGCACATATATGAGTTTGTACTGTCACTGGGAGGCAGTCCATGTGGAGAGAAGGGAGAGATACTGGTCTCTATGCAGTTAAACTGTGCAGCTTCCTCTGATGATCAACCTCTTATGATCCACTTTCCAGCACAAAAATGGGCCGATAGATCCCTCATCACAGACCAGACTGTGAATGTCCTGAGGCCAGCGGGACTGTGCCTGTCAAACCAGCCCAACTCCCTGCTGACCAGCTGAAATCAAGTGAAATATTCAGAACTGGCTTCATAAACTATATGCTGGTCTATGATGGACACTTCAAACCAGGATGTCCTTTTGATGATTTTCTTATCTTGGATGAGATGGTAATTGGTGTGATTGACTCAGCCTTGCTTGAGCTATATTTGTTCATCCCGCATATGGCAATATCTATAATTTATCAAAGAGGACAACAGCAAATGGAGGAGTTCATAACATTATTAATCACCTTATACAACATGCATTTTTGTGTGATGGAGTATTTAATATAGGCACTGTTCCATGCACTCTCACTCTAAGAAGAACAGAAAGATGTGCACTGCAAATGACCGTGATCCAGGGCTGTTTTGGGGGGTTGAATTTTGTCTGTCAGTTTGACTTTGATTCTGTGTAAAAATCAATTGAGCCATGCCTATCTCTCTGTCTTTCTCCAAGGAGACAACCTTGTATAAGTACTAAGTCCGAGGACAGCTTGTGACAGTTGTGACAGTTTTTCAAGCCCATTGAGTAACTAGCTTTTGTGTGTGTGTGTGTGTGTGTGTGTGTGTGTGTGTGTGTGTGTGTGTGTGTGTGTGTGTGTGTGTGTGTGTGTGTGTGTGTGTGTGTGTGTGTGTGTGTGTGTGTGTGTGTGTGTGTGCGCGCACTTGTGAAAGTGATGACTGCTGTCAGAAAATTGAATTCGTATTAGGTTTCTCAGAGGTGATAGACAGCTACTACTGCAACTGCATGCTAAAAAAGCATGAATTAGTTAACACAGGTCTCACATTCACACATTTGCCACCATTGCCACTATTTCAACATTTGGAAATGTAAAAAATGACATAATTTTACCATAAATCCATCAGCTGTACTGACTGACTGGCCTCTGCCATTTACTTAAATTGCAATCAAGCAACTCTTTTGAAAAAGTGGTTAGTTGCACTAAAAGTTACTAACAAATGAAGCTGACTAGATTTTTAAATAAATAACGATTCAAAAGATTCTAATTTCCCAAAGCTGCATATGTACGAAAGTGCCATATAGTGTAAAGTGATTCACAAGAACAAATTATAAAGAATCATTTAGTGTGAAGTGATTCACAAGAACAAATTATAAAGAATGATTTAGTGTGAAATGATTCACAAGAACAAATCATAAAGAATCATTTAGTGTGAAGTGATTCACAAGACCAAATTATAAAGAATCATTTAGTGTGAATTGATTCACAAGAACAAATCATAAAGAATCATTTAGTGTGAAGTGATTCACAAGAACAAATCATAAAGAATCATTTAGTGTGAATTGATTCACAAGAACAAATCATAAAGAATCATTTAGTGTGAAGTGATTCTCACAGCACATATGAGAGAATAAAAAGAACCAATTAGGGCGTACCAATTCATCAGATTCTTTTAGACTGAACTGATTCATAAGAAGGAATCAGAAAGAACAGTTTGCAGAGAACTGATTCATTTGAAGCAATCAGATCCAATGCTAAATTTGAGAGGAGGAATCATTTAGAACAAACTGATTCACTAGAATTCAAATTAATTAAAGTTTATTTGTGTAGTGCTTTTCATGACATATTGTTTCAGAGCAGCTTCACAGAAAATGCATTTTTCAATGTTACAGTCAGGAAGTATTCTGTTATTCAGAGATGAGTGTGTCAAAGTAAACATGGCAGCAATATACACCTAAGATAATATAACACACAAGTTATGTGGCTAGTAAACATCACGTATTTAGTTAGAGCAGACATAATGATCATGTTAGGCACTGAATCAATCGGAGGATAAGTTAGGACATTTTGTTAGGATTTCACAGGACTTTTTTCTGATTTTTGCGGCCTAAAATGACTGATTTTGCGGCGGCTTTTCTCAAATTTTGCGGCAATATTTGCGGCATTTCTTGTCGTTTTTCAGTGAGAATTTAACATTTTTATTACTTTTCTGACCTCAAGAACCATTGGGCTCTGTAATTTCTAAAAGGAGAACACTGATAATAACTTAAACATATAATTTCAATATTTTATTTCAAATGTAACAAACAAAATCAGTAAAATGTTATATTGCAGAGCTTCCCACAGGATTTTATGAAGCTATGGGGGCATATGCTCCGCCTTCTGAGGAGTGTTTATTGTAAAGGTATCAATCAGTTTTGTATATATTATGTATCAGACACAACAGGATTTTGAGGAGTGTTTATTTGTTCATCTCTCAATCATCATTAGGCCTATAGCATTGAGTTGTGTTTTTCCACCCCACAATAATAATCATAGAGCTTTCATCATAAAACAAAGTATTTAAATATCATCTTACCAAGTCATATTATTATGATATTTATATGAATTTATTTAAGTAGTCTGCTATACTGTCAAAAAATAAAAAAAAATTCTCACCATATCATACTATATGGGCCATAAAAGCCTGATGTAACAAATATATGACAAAACATAAAACACATACAAACTTTTTCTTTTATATTTTGTCTAAAAGTTACAACAACAAAAAAACTTACATTAAAAAAAAAATATTTTCTGAGTATTTAATTATTTCAGGCTTTACAGGGTTGATAACAAGTTAGTATTTTTATAATATAACAAAAAGAACCTTAAACATACTTTTGAAGAATACACAAACAATGTATAAAGTAAACAAATGTTTCAAACAGATTAAAGTGCAAAAGAACATGACTATAAAGTTCAAAAGTAAAGAATCTGTAGGCCTACACAAGCAGTGTCAGAAATGTAGTAGCCTGCTGTGTTTACAGGGGTAACCGCTATATTACTGAGTTTACATTTTCCTTCAGCGTCTCCTTCACTCGTTCCATCTTGCCCAAAATATGCGGCAATTTAGAAAAATTGCAAGCTCCTCCGAATTGTGCGGAGTTAGCTTGATTTTGCGTTAAATTCTGTGATCGCGGAATCCTGGAGGGACTGAATAACAGTACATTTGAATGCTTTACTGTACTACCAGAAAAAGTAGCTTGTCACTACAGTACACTCTTTTGAAAAAAAACTACTGTCACAGTACTGACAAATGTAAAGCTACGGCATCATGACCTTTAGTTAGTAACTCATAGCACTTGAGAGAGTTCTCAATTTGAGCTTGTCCTACTCTTAGAAGAGAAGTTGGTCACTTTTCTCCTAATGTATGAGCCTTTGAAGTGAGGTTCTGGCATCAGTTCCACAGTCCCCTGCGGTTCCACTGTCCAACCAAAAAACACTGCTATACCTCATTTGCCAGGCTCTTATAAGGCCCAGCTCCAAAATCTGTTGTCATGGAGTCAGACTCCACAGAGCTCTGGGGAGTTGCTTTCCAAAGGCTCCATCACACAACTCTATAAAAAACGCTTTGCACAACCAGAAACCTAAGGCGAGGGAGACTGAAAAGAAAGCAGTGAAAGGCAGCAAGAAAAAAGGAAAGGTGGTGGAGAAGCGAGCAATAGGGCAGAAGAGAAAGGAGAAAAGGAAAGATGGAGAGAGGACCGTTTGCTGTGTCAGTACAAATATGGCATCCCATTTCTTCTCTACACACTTTACAGCAGCACAGAGCAGTTCAATTGATTGTTTCATAGTTTTTAATTATCATTCACCAAAGTGCCCGGTGGTCCTGAGGCCATGAGTCCAATGCTCTGAGGCAGGGCAGGACTTGCAATTTGCGCAACTATCTGAACACTACATGGTAAACAAGATTATTGTGCTTGCTTTTCCTCTTTGCTGCTCACATTGATAGCATCTGTGTGCATCGATGGTTTCCTCAGGCCATTTTTACAGCAAATGTTGCTCTGTTTTTCTAAAACAGCCTGTCTATATTAATGAGCAGAATATATGCAGAAGAACCGTTCAAAATGCACCTGATTCCCAGCTCTTTTTCAGCATAAAATAAATCTGTCTTCCATTACAGTAGCCAAAAGAAAACTGGTCCTATTTAAACTGTCCTTTCTGATCCCGTATTGTAAAACTGAAGATATAGTTCACCTCTCTAAAGACTATCCAAATGCAATAACGGCTCAATAGAGATTCACTGAAGATTATAGATTTTGGTTTTCTCACGATTTCTCTTGCTGACCTGATGGAAATCTGTGTCTTTGCTCACCTATTCGTTTCTCTGAAAGTGTAGTGATCTTACTAACTCTGAGTAGCTCTGCTTGCATATTCTCTTAGTCAAATGTTCAGGTCAAGCATCACTTTTTGAGCAAACTCACATTTCTTTGAGTGCAAACTTAAGTAATGTGTGATTGACAGTGCCATGTTTTGATTAATAATAATATCAATATTTCTGTAGTTAAGGTAAATCATTCTGCTGCAAGGCCGTCGACTGGCCCTTCTTCAGATCTGTGAAATGACCTATAAAAACGCATGTAGTGTGATTCAAGCATATATTTTGGAATTTAATATTAAAACTTCTCACATTTGTCTAGAAGAGCTTGGAACTCCTCAGATTGGTTACATTATCAATGTTATGTTCAAAATCGAGATTTTAATCAACAATGTCATAAGGAGGCCACTCTTAAAGCTTTAATTCATGAAACACACCATCTAGATGTTTACTTTACTGACCTGAATGCCAACTGAATATTATTTTGCCTTTTTGACAGTTTATAAACTTTTCTTCTAAGTATAAATTGTAGTGCACAGACAGATTGAGAACAACCAACACATATTCTATCACAATTCCCATTTAAGTTTGTACAAATGTTCTTTGAATAAATGCAAACTGTTTGGAATTTGTTAGTGCTACTGTATGTATTATGTATACATGTCTTGATGTATGTGTGAGTGTACTGTATGTATATACACTGAACAAAATTATAAACGCAACACTTTTGTTTTTGCCCCCATTTTTCATGAGCTGAACTCAAAGATCTAAGACTTTTTCTATGTACACAAAAGGCCTATTTCTCTCAAATATTGTTCACAAATCTGTCTAAATCTGTGTTAGTGAGCACTTCTCCTTTGCCGAGATAATCCATCCACCTCACAGGTGTGGCATATCAAGATGCTGATTAGACAGCATTATTATTGCACAGGTGTGCCTTAGGCTGGCCACAATAAAAGACCACTCTAAAATGTGCAGTTTTACTGTATTGGGGGATCCGGGGGGGGGGGGGGGGTCTGAAAACCAGTCAGTATCTGGTGTGACCACCATTTGCCTCACGCAGTGCAACACATCTCCTTCGCATAGAGTTGGTCAGGTTGTTGATTGTGGCCTGTGGAATGTTGGTCCACTCCTCTTCAATGGCTGTGCGAAGTTGCTGGATATTGGCAGGAACTGGAACACACTGTCGTATACGCCGATCCAGAGCATCCCAAACATGCTCAATGGGTGACATGTCCGGTGAGTATGTTGGCCATGCAAGAACTGGGATGTTTTCAGCTTCCAGGAATTGTGTACAGATCCTTGCAACATGGGGCCGTGCATTATCATGCTGCAACATGAGGTGATGGTCGTGGATGAATGGCACAACAATGGGCCTCAGGATCTCGTCACGGTATCTCTGTACATTCAAAATGCACCTGTGTTCGTTGTCCATAACATACGCCTGCCCATACCATAACCCCACCGCCACCATGGGCCACTCGATCCACAACGTTGACATCAGCAAACCGCTCACCCACACAACACCATACATGCTGTCTGCCATCTGCCCTGTACAGTGAAAACCGGGATTCATCCGTGAAGAGAACACCTCTCCAAAGTGCCAGACGCCATCGAATGTGAGCATTTGCCCACTCAAATCGGTTATGACGACGAACTGCAGTCAGGTCGAGACCCCGATGAGGACGACGAGCATGCAGATGAGCTTCCCTGAGATGGTTTGTGACAGTTTGTGTAGAAATTCTTTGGTTATATAAACCGATTGTTGCAGCAGCTGACCGGGTGGCTGGTCTCAGACGATCTTGGAGGTGAAGATGCTGGATGTGGAGGTCTGGGCTGGTGTGGTTACACGTGGTCTGCGGTTGTGAGGCCGGTTGGATGTACTGCCAAATTCTCTGAAACGCCTTTGGAGACGGCTTATGGTAGAGAAATGAACATTCAATCAAACAATTCAATCACGGGCAACAGCTCTGGTGGACATTCCTGCAGTCAGCAGGCCAATTGCACACTCCCTCAAAACTCGCGACATCTGTGGCATTGTGCTGTGTGATAAAACTGCACATTTTAGAGTGGCCTTTTATTGTGGCCAGGCTAAAGGCACACCTGTGCAATAATAATGCTGTCTTATCAGCATCTTGATATGCCACACATGTGAGGTGGATGGATTATCTCGGCAAAGGAGAAGTGCTCACTAACACAGATTTAGACAGATTTGTGAACAATATTTGAGAGAAATAGGCCTTTTGTGTACATAGAAAAAGTCTTAGATCTTTGAGTTCAGCTCATGAAAAATGGGGGCAAAAACAAAAGTGTTGCGTTTATAACTTTGTTCAGTGTATATACAGTATATATACACTCACCTAAAGGATTATTAGGAACACCTGTTCAATTTCTCATTAATGCAATTATCTAATCAACCAAACACATGGCAGTTGCTTCAATGCATTTAGGGGTGTGGTCCTGGTCAAGACAATCTCCTGAACTCCAAACTGAATGTCAGAATGGGAAAGAAAGGTGATTTAAGCAATTTTGAGCGTGGCATGGTTGTTGGTGCCAGACGGGCCGGTCTGAGTATTTCACAATCTGCTCAGTTACTGGGATTTTCACGCACAACCATTTCTAGAGTTTACAAAGAATGGTGTGAAAAGGGAAAAACATCCAGTATGCGGCAGTCCTGTGGGCGAAAATGCCTTGTTGATGCTAGAGGTCAGAGGAGAATGGGCCGACTGATTCAAGCTGATAGAAGAGCAACTTTGACTGAAATAACCACTCGTTACAACCGAGGTATGCAGCAAAGCATTTGTGAAGCCACAACACGCACAACCTTGAGACGGATGGGCTACAACAGCAGAAGACCCCACCGGGTACCACTCATCTCCACTACAAATAGGAAAAAGAGGCTACAATTTGCACGAGCTCACCAAAATTGGACAGTTGAAGACTGGAAAAATGTTGCCTGGTCTGATGAGTCTCGATTTCTGTTTAGACATTAAGATGGTAGAGTCAGAATTTGGCGTAAACAGAATGAGAACATGGATCCATCATGCCTTGTTACCACTGTGCAGGCTGGTGGTGGTGGTGTAATGGTGTGGGGGATGTTTTCTTGGCACACTTTAGGCCCCTTAGTGCCAATTGGGCATTGTTTAAATGCCACGGCCTACCTGAGCATTGTTTCTGACCATGTCCATCCCTTTATGACCACCATGTACCCATCCTCTGATGGCTACTTCCAGCAGGATAATGCACCATGTCACAAAACTCGAATCATTTCAAATTGGTTTCTTGAACATGACAATGAGTTCACTGTACTAAAATGGCCCCCACAGTCACCAGATCTCAACCCAATAGAGCATCTTTGGGATGTGGTGGAACGGGAGCTTCGTGCCCTGGATGTGCATCCCACAAATCTCCATCAACTGCAAGATGCTATCCTATCAATATGGGCCAACATTTCTAAAGAATGCTTTCAGCACCTTGTTGAATCAATGCCACGTAGAATTAAGGCAGTTCTGAAGGCGAAAGGGGGTCAAACACAGTATTAGTATGGTGTTCCTAATAATCCTTTAGGTGAGTGTATATTTTTTATGTATATATACATTTTACACACATACATCAACATAGTTTGTATTTTGTATTTTAAATACATTTAAATGTATTATTTTTTGTATTTTCAAAGAACATAAAATACTTTGTGTCAGTCAACCTCTTTATTAGGCTGCTGATTTCCTGTATCAACTAGTTCAGACCCCGCAAACCCAACTTTCATGCGCCTGAGCTGCAGCTGTATGAGTCCATCTAATATTGCGTAAGCTGATTTTCTGCATTCCTGCAAGGAATAAGGATTAAGATAAGGTGAGGATGTCATGGTGAATCAATTGAACGTTTTCTATATCATTTATATCTTGTGCTATGCAAATATATCTGTGGAGCGGGCGGGAGTTAACATGTAGGAATGACTCATAAAGAGTGGGACGTGCTTGATATTCAAAAGAGTTATTAAAAATTAAATATGCCATGAAACTCAGATTCAGTACTCACACGCTGACAGACAGATTTTAGTTTGTTTTGGTCAAATACACACACAAAAATATTTCTCAATCTTGAGTATTCATGTAAACACAGTCAGTTTATGTCCTAAGGGTAAGGTAAATAGTTGGGAAAATTGGATGTGTATCAGTATATCGGGTTTGTGCATTAGGTCTTAAAGTAACGGCAGCCTAATATACTGCTGCTGTCTGTGTCATTAATATTAATCACACAACAGGAGAAAAAGTAAAACTTTTCACTGCTCTTGACTGAATAACTTTTGTACCTTTAATAAGTATCAGTGTATTTAATTAATACAATGAAGATTATACAGTGTTATTTTACATTTATAAAATAAAAAATTATAGGGTTTAATATGGGGTTGGCCCACCCTTTGCAGTTATAACAGCTTCAACTCTTCTGGGAAGGCTTTCCACAAGGTTTAGGAGTGTGTTTATGGGAATTTTTGACCATTCTTCTAGAAGCGCATTTGTGAGGTCAGGCACTGAGGTTGGACGAGAAGGCCTGGCTCGCAGTCTCCACTCTAATTCATCCCAAAGGTGTTCTATCGGGTTGAGGTCAGGACTCTGTGCAGGCCAGTCAAGTTCCTCCACACCAAACTCGCTCATCCATGTCTTTATGGACCTTGCTTTGTGCACTGGTGCGCAGTCATGTTGGAACAGGAAGGGGCCATCCCCAAACTGTTCCCACTAAGTTGGGAGAATGAAATTGTCCAAAATGTCTTGGTATGCTGAAGCATTAAGAGTTCCTTTCACTGGAACTAAGGGGCCAAGCCCAACCCCTGGAAAACAACCCCACCCCATAATCCCCCCTCCACCAAACTTTACACTTGGCACAGTGCAGTCAGGCAAGTCCCGTTCTCCTGGCAACCGCCAAACCCAAACTCGTCCATGGGATTGCCAGACAGAGAAGCGTGATTGGTCACTCCAGAGAACATGTGTCCACTGCTCTAGAGTCCAGTGGCGGCGTGCTTTACACCACTGCATCCCGCTTTGCATTGCACTTGGTGATGTAAGGCTTGGATGAACTGCTCGGCCATGGAAACCCATTCCATGAAGCTCTCTACACACTGTTCTTGAGCTCATCTGAAGGCCACACGAAGTTTGGAGGTCTGTAGCTATTGACTCTGCAGAAAGTTGGTGACTTCTGCGCACTGTGACCCTCAGCATGCGCTGACCCCGCTCTGTGATTTTACGTGGCCTACCACTTCGTGGCTGAGTTTCTGTTGTTCCCAATTGCTTCCACTTTGTTATAATCCCACTAACAGTTGAGAGTGGAATATTTAGTAGTGAGGAAATTTCAGGAATGGATTTATTGCACAGGTGGCAACCTATCACGGTACCACGCTTGAGTTCACTGAGCTCCTGAGAGCGACCCATTCTTTCACAAATGTTTGTAGAAGCGTCTGCATGCCTAGTGCTTGATTTATACACCTGTGGCCATGGAAGTGATTGGACATCTGAATTCAGTGATTTAGAGGGGTGTCCCAATACTTTTGACAATATAGTGTATATATATATATATATATATATATATATATATAATTTTGTATTGTGAAAATACACGAAATACATGTGAAATTGGACTTTTAGCCAATAGTGTCACTATAGCGAAAATAACCTAAGTGCTCGTTTTGTTTCTAGGCTAAAACAAACCTATTTTGTACTGTATATTTATATATAAAATAGATTAGTTTTAGCCTAGAAACAAGAGCACTTTGCAGGTCATTTTCACTACATTTGATAACTAAGATGCAAGATGTGCAAGTTGCTTTAGTATAAAACGAGTCCTTACTGTAACACAAGCAATATTCGCAGGAAGAGAGGTCTGATATACAGCTTTGCAATGAACGACAGCACATATCAGAATCAAGTATACCAGAAAGCCATACAGTATAATAAAATTGTATATAGATCAGAAATACAACATGTCTATACAGTGGGGAGAACAAGTATTTGATACACTGCCGATTTTGCAGGTTTTCCTACTTACAAAGCATGTAGAGGTCTGTAATTTTTATCATAGGTACTCTAGGAATCTAAAACAAAAATCCAGAAAATCACATTGTATGATTTTTAAATAATTAATTTGCATTTTATTGCATGACATAAGTATTTGATCACCTACCAACCAGTAAGAATTCCGACTCTCACAGACCTGTTAGTTTTTCTTTAAGAAGCCCTCCTGTTCTCCACTCATTACCTATATTAACTGCACCTGTTTGAACTCGTTACCTGTATAAAAGACACCTGTCCACACACTCAATCAAACAGACTCCAACCTCTCCACAATGGCCAAGACCAGAGAGCTGTGTAAGGACATCAGGGATAAAATTGTAGACCTGCACAAGGCTGGGATGGGCTACAGGACAATAAGCAAGCAGCTTGGTGAGAAGGCAACAACTGTTGGCGCAATTATTAGAAAATGGAAGAAGTTCAAGATGACGGTCAATCTCCCTCGGTCTGGGGCACCATGCAAGATCTCACCTCGTGGGGCATCAATGATCATGAGGAAGGTGAGGGATCAGCCCAGAACTACACGGCAGGACCTGGTCAATGACCTGAAGAGAGCTGGGACCACAGTCTCAAAGAAAGCCATTAGTAACACACTACGCCGTCATGGATTAAAATCCTGCAGCGCACGCAAGGTCCCCCTGCTCAAGCCAGCGCATGTCCAGGCCCGTCTGAAGTTTGCCAGTGACCATCTGGATGATCCAGAGGAGGAATGGGAGAAGGTCATGTGGTCTGATGAGACAAAAATAGAGCTTTTTGGTCTAAACTCCACTCGCCGTGTTTGGAGGAAGAAGGAGGATGAGTACAACCCCAAGAACACCATCCCAACCGTGAAGCATGGAGGTGGAAACATCATTCTTAGGGGACAGGACGACTGTACCGTATTGAGGGGAGGATGGATGGGGCCATGTATCGCGAGATCTTGGCCAACAACCTCCTTCCCTCAGTAAGAGCATTGAAGATGGGTCGTGGCTGGGTCTTCCAGCATGACAACGACCTGAAACACACAGCCAGGGCAACTAAGGAGTGGCTCCGTAAGAAGCATCTCAAGGTCCTGGAGTGGCCTAGCCAGTCTCCAGACCTGAACCCAATAGAAAATCTTTGGAGGGAGCTGAAAGTCCGTATTGCCCAGCGACAGCCCCGAAACCTGAAGGATCTGGAGAAGGTCTGTATGGAGGAGTGGGCCAAAATCCCTGCTGCAGTGTGTGCAAACCTGGTCAAGAACTACAGGAAACGTATGATCTCTGTAATTGCAAACAAAGGTTTCTGTACCAAATATTAAGTTCTGCTTTTCTGATGTATCAAATACTTATGTCATGCAATAAAATGCAAATTAATTATTTAAAAATCATACAATGTGATTTTCTGGATTTTTGTTTTAGACTCCGTCTCTCTCAGTTGAAGAGTACCTATGATAAAAATTACAGACTTCTACATGCTTTGTAAGTGGGCAAACCTGCAAAATCGGCAGTGTATCAAATACTTGTTCTCCCCACTGTATATATATATATATATATATATATGTGAGTAGTCTAAATTTACAGAGTTGTGTCACGCATTTTATGTAGAAGTGGTCTAGGTTATTAATTGTCTGCATAATAACAAATCCTGAGTGCCTGATATACTCTAGTTAAACATTATTATGTTCATTAGCATAAGGGAATGAATATCAGATTTGGTGTGTGCTGAGTTCTGAGAGATTATACCGCACTTGTGGTTTTCTGTATTCAGATTCTGTGATGCGTGATGGAAGAGGGTTTCTGACCTCTTTAGGCAAATAAAGCTGATGCTGGTTTAGCCACGAGGCATAAAAGTTCTTTTAATAAGATACTGCAAACCCCCTGCACATTATTTTCAGACTCCCAGGATCTTTTATACTCTTTTGATAGAAGCTTCTCCAATGAATGCAATGGAAGAACAGAATACGCACGAGGATTACTCTGTTCTTATGTGTTACACTGAATAGTGCACTCTCATCAGAATGCAAAGAGCGTTCTGGTCAAATCATTTTCTTTCTACTTTTCAGGTTTTATGTTTAAAAATCATTTTGGCTTTCTTAGATGTCATAGCTTCACCAGGTGAAGGCTGACACTTTACCTAGTAAAGGGTGCTATTTTTACTCAACCTCACAATTCAGAAAAAAATTTAAAAAGATAAAAGCACTCAGGAAAGATCCTGAGGCCTTAGCAAAAAAGTAAAATGCAGTCCACCATCTTAGGATGAAAGCTCTTTTCAACCTTGTCTGCCTTTTCTTCCAGGCTAAACATTGCAAGTAAAATGTTATTGCAAATGTGCATTTAGTATGTGCATATTTAGACATCACATACAGACTGTCTTGACTTCATCAAACTAAAAGATTTATGTTTTTTTTGTTTGTTTTTTTTTTAATATAAACAGTAATGTAGAAATTTGATTAGGTGGCATGTGGAAATGTCAGCCAGCCAATTCTTTCTCATTCAATATGCAACCCCATTTTAACAAGGAATTGCCCATTAATGAGAAAGGAAAATCCTGTGATTCTCTGTGTTGTACTAAAGAGTGTGTGAGAGAATGAGGGAGATGAATATTACCCACTGTCTTACCACTGGAAACATATTCCTTATTCACAGTCTGTAACTGGTGAAAGAAATCCATTATCGCAAGTGTCGATCATAAAAACCCAAGCCATGAAACTAATATTAATTAAAATTTGACAGGTTTTATATCAAAGCTCTGAGGTGTGGCCATGGTTGCAGGCAGAACGCTGATACCGGCATTTTTGCAGGAGACCTTTCTAAAGGGGAGGGCGTGGCGATAGATTAGATTATTCAGATCCTCGAATGCAACAAAAGACATTGTTCGACCTGTTGAATTTCTGCTCTGATCATTCAATTTCATTCTCATAACTTCATTATTATTTAATCATCTATATGCAGCCACAGAGGACACATCCATTAATCATTTCTAACCATTAGACACACTGACCAATCAAAGTGTGTTTGCTCTCCAAACATAGTAATGCACAATTAAATGACATGGCATTTAGAAAAGAACCCTGGCACAACTTTACTAAAAGATGACTTACATTTAAACACAAAAGGATTCATAAATCATTGAGCAACGAGGTGCTGAGATTTCACCCTTTTTATCAGCACATTGAGCAAAACACCATTTTCACTTTAATTCCAAGACAAGCAATTCACAACAAGCATCACCATTCCATATTTCACTTATGAAAACACAAACAACATGTGTATTACCATAGTTTTACTGTGAAACATTGAAGCAATGTCGCACACACAAGAGTCAATACTCGATATTAATCGCTGTAAACCTAACAAACGTCAACACTTTTTAGCTAACTTTACCTAATGTCCACCAATTTGTTGAACTTAATTGCATAAAAACTTGATGCCCATAAAATTATGATAATATCTTGCAAGAGACCTTATTAGTTATTGTGTAGACATGCACAGATGTCAAGATTCAGCATGCAAAACGCAATGGTAGCCATCAAATTATTTTAGATAATACGAGAGCATTAGAAAACCAATTGCTAATTTTGACAACAAACAACAGCAATTAAAAAAACAAGTGAAACAAAGCAACTAATTTGTTCATGCCACAATGCATTCTGGGAGTCAGAATAGTACTTGAGAGTAAATAGAGAATAAGTAAAGAATACAGTAGCTACTTACTGAAATCTCTCAATTGTATGAACTAAGTTCAATTTGTCAAATACTCTGATACTCACATTTTCTGGTTACCAATAACTTTCCACACCACTTAAAATACTCTGACATGAGGACACTTGTGGTATTATTCATTTTATAACCTGTCAAAGAGTTCCCTACAAAAATAAGTATACTTCAAATTCACTTTGTAATGCAAAGCAAAGATTAAGTATATTTTTAAGTATACTTTATGTAGTAAGTATACTAATATCAATGTACTAGTGGTATACTTGTAAGTGTACTGTTTCAATACTACTTGGGACAAAATCGGCCCGCTTTTTAGTGTATACTTTTTTTGTTATAAAAAAACACAAAAGCAAACAAGCCCAGCCTAGGTGAGAAAAAGTAACGCAAAAGTAACGTAACACATTACTTTTCTTAAAAAGTAACTAAGTAACGCAATTATTTATAATGACTTTTTAAAGGAGTAACTCAATATACTTTTCAAAGTAACTTTCCCTAACACTGTTCCTATGTACACTACCAGTGGAGTAGCCTAAAATTCAGATACTCAGAATTAGGAACATATCTGTTTTCTTTATTAATTAATATTTTTTTTAAACAATGTAAGTTTATATTATGTGCTCATTATGCATGATCTGAACTTTCATGAAACTTTCATAAATATAGAAGCAAATTCTGAGTAATTTGCACATAAAATGGACCTTTATCACAAACGCTTCGTATACCACGGATTCGATAGTTAAACATGTGTATATTAATGAATTCCAAACATTCGTAAATAGGGCGCGCGTGCACGCTCATTCATAATTAGCATAATCCCTGCCCATGAGTTACAACTACCAAATTACATGTCCAGGAACGCCGTGGAATCGCCTGGACTTTCTTCTCAGGTTTGGCTCCAGTATATTGCATAAATGCTAAAGAGACCAGTTGGCCATATGCCTAGATAAATATTCAATTATCGTGTGTCCACCAAAGCATTTTTAGTCAACTAAAAATGCCTGGTGCTCTTATCCATGGCAGTAATGTGTTACTAGTATCTCATTTTGAAGAATATTACTGAATAAAAATGCAGTAACCAGTAACTCCTCCATTGTTGTTCAGTCATTGTACAAGTAGGATGATTGGTCGGTGTAGTATTTGTCCCGCCCCTTCTGCACTGTGATTGGACGGCTGGGTAAAAAGTGACAGTGACGAGTGCCTCCTATTACCCAAAGTTGAACAGTTAAAAAAAAAAAAAGACAGGGCAAACTTGTGAAATATTATTATGGTACATTGTACATTATTATGGAACGGCTTTACGAACGATTTACACAAAAATCAATTCTGCTCGTGTTCCATGAATGAGGCCCAATGTGTTGCAAAGAACAGAAAATATACAACATTGTCTACATTTTTTCTGACATGCATAAACGTACACAGTGTATTCATATTGTTTGTACTTTTTGATACCTGTCAGAGTTTATGACTAACCTTTATACAGGAAAAAAAAAAAAATTCTCAAAGCAGATTTTTTTCCCTGCAGAAAGATAAAAAAAAGTGTGACAACAGTTTCCAGTGACAGGTGATAAATGGTTACGGTATGGGAATCTATCTGCTGCATCAACACATCGGAAATGGGATCTCCGAAAGATAACAAATGACAGAGAACTGGTGCCATGGTGATCCCTCTCTCTGATGCTTCACTGACACACTGTAACTGCCAGCACAGGCACTGGATGTGATGGATGTGGATGTTTCGGGCATGCTCTATTTTATTCATGTATTCATTTTGTGGATCCATTTTGTTGTGCTTACACAGCACTTGTTCGGACAGCCTCCTGCATCCTCTGCTCTCTGGGAAATTATTTACATTTTAGAAGTTTACTTACTTTCTCTTCCCGAAATGCCTCAGTAGTTTTGCCTACCTCTGAGGGAAGAAACACAGCATTATTTTTTCATTATTTAATTTTTATATATATATATATATGTTACACAAATCCTGACTGTTGTTTGCTTTTTTGGACTAAATATTCAAAGCAATTCAGACATGGTTTGTGCCCTTAGGGAAAATGTGCTCTGTGGTTTACTCATTCAGAAAGCGCCGATCAATATCCATATGCATATTGGCAGAATCGTCTTATAGGAAGTATGCACTTAATTTACATCCCTCCAGAAAAGTGTTAAGCCTCAGTCTACCCTAAAGCCATCCCTGTAATGACATCATGCTACGGTCACAAAGAAAATTAAATACTATAATCTTTCACATTTGTTCAACCTCAATGCTGACAAGCAAAGCCAGAAATAAATTGGCTTTATTATGGGGAACAACATCTCTCCCTGAGGAAGAAATACTAAGATTGTGGCCACACTGATGAGAAAATGACTTCTGATACAAACAGTAAAAATGCTGCGAGCCTATACAACCAAAGGCGTAGAATTTAGTAAGGATGCCAGGGACATGTCCCTACCAATATCCTAGAAAAAATTTGGATCAAACAATTAAAATATATTTATATGCAACCTCTGTTGTTGTAATTTTGGCTGCATCTTAAATGGTTCATACCATTGACATTACCTGAAAAGTCAAAGTAAATAAATATGTTAGAAAACTGTTCTTTTTTAAGGACATGCATTTAATGCATGAACAGAGAACATAAAGTAAGTGTTTAAACATACATTATGTAGACCTATGCACTCTGATGTACTCTAACTCAGTTAAACTGCCTCCTTGACATCATTACTTACCATTAACTTATAACATTACAAAACCGATTAACTGTAGTCAATTTAAGCTAAAAACCTTAATGTCAATCCCTGAATAACACTCGGTAGATATTTTATCATAAAGCATAGAGAAAGCTAAATTGTAATGCTGTTGGTGTGGGTCTATTATACTGTTACACATGCGTTTTCTTTCTCAACTGTTTGCGTTCACTTAAAACAGAACTGACTGTGTTTACGTGAAAACTCGCCATTTTGACATTATTTTGTGTGTATTTGACTGTTTAAGGGCAATAAGCAGCGAAAATAACTCAGTTTAGTGCTGAGAGGAGGGTTTATGTGCGCGCACTTTGGGTGTGAGCACAAAATCTGTGGAAATTTGTAAAAATTATGCGTAAAGCCCGGGACACACCAAGCCGACGATTGTTTTTTTGTTGGCTCTAGTCGGATGGCGTTGGTTTTTTTTGGGCCGATTCAACATGTAGAATCGGCGTCAAGCCATCGGTGAGAGAGAGAACTCTGATTGGCTGTTTAGCTCAGATAGAAGGCTGTTCTAATTTTACATCATCTTAATGAGTGTTCCTGGGCGAATATTTTAATATTAACATCAGCTGAGTGGAATAAAGAAAGTGATCAGCAGAATTGATATTCAAAACGGTAAGCATGCGCTGCTTTGTTTCCTGCAGTGTCGGTTTCACTTTTTGAATGATGAATATAGACGAATATATCTGCAGAAACAGACCGTTGTCTCATTTACACGCAGGCGCAGAACTCGTGTGATAGCTGACAGTCGGCTGTAGTTCTGTCGGTGTGTGTTCAAGTGCACATTTTTTCCCCGACGCGAGGCAACAACACAGTCGGCTTTCATCAGTGCTAGTTCTTTGCCGTCAGTTTGGTGTGTCCCTACCTTAATACGCGCAATCCCACGCCGAAATTCAAGCCCTGTAACACCAACAATATTCATCCGGAGCGAATGAAACGAGTGAGGGGAGGCGGGTTTGTGTGTCAACTCACTGACGGAGAGAGTGAGAGAGCGCAGCTGGTATTCTGCAGAAAATTAGTATTGGAAGCGTTTCAGATTAAAATCGATATTTTTGACAACACTAAATTATTTCAGATGCCTTTTTAAAAGACAACAATTGAAAAATGTATATATTATATATTAAATTCAACCCGCCAAAGTGGCTAGTAGGAGTGACTGCGTTACACGCCACGGCTGAAATCCACCCGCATTTGGCAGGTTGGCGGGTGTTAATGTCAAGCCCTGATGGTAACCCATACTCGGAATGTGCCCTCTGCATTTAACACATCCAAGTTAGTGCACACACATTAGGAGCAGTGAGTAATCAGGATTATGCATGTTATGTATGGCTCAACTCATTGATGAACTTCCTCTTTCTTCCAGGCGCAGGTTATCCTTCTGTGTGGAGAGACAGGAAGAGCATAAGCACTGGCACTTAAGGTAAGATAAGACTCTGTTTGAGAGAGCAATTGTAATATATCTCTTCCAGCTGTATTTCTCAGTATACATAGTTGTGTGTGTATGATAATATGCATTCACTGATTTATGAATAAGGTAAGGTCTTTTGACATGCCAATTTAAACACAACTTCCTATAATGTCCTCCTCTCTCTCTTCTTATCTGTATCAAAGATGTATTTTTAAAAATGTTCTTTGACAGTTTTCACTTACATGTCAAGGTATGCCCTGTGAATTTGCACTCCTTACTTAAAGCCTGCTGAACCCACTCTGTTTGACTAGAGTCTACGTGCTAAAAAAGAGAAAAAAGAGAAAGTTTGTTGCTAATTAAAGGGATAGTAAATTTACTCATCCTCATGTCGTTCCAAACCTGTATTAGTTTGTTTCTTGTGTTGAACACAAAAGAAGATATATTTTAAATAATGCTGGGCAATCGATTAATCGTGATTAATCGCATCCAAAAAGTTTGTGTTTACATAATATATGTGTGTGTGTACTGTGTATAATTATTATGTATATATAAATACACACACACACACATGCATGTATATATTTAAGAAAAATATGTCATATTTATATATAAGATAAAGTATATAAATGTATGCCATGGTCTGTCTGAATACTCAATTCTGATTGGCTGGAAGGTGTGCAATAAAACCGTTTAATGCACAGGTATTTCCAAGTCAGTTGAATCATCGTTCTATATTAATGCGCTGTTTTCATTGAAGCGCACACACACATAGGCCTATGTCACTCGCATACAGAGGGAGATCGTGCTGCGCACACACACAAGCATTCAGGAGCACAGAAACTTATCAACGCCGCCCCGTGACTTTTAGCAATAAAATAGCTTTGCTACTGGATCACTATATTATATTTCTCAGCAACGATGGGGTTACATCGCTGTTTTAAAAATAATAAATGCACATCTTCGTTGTTAAGAGAGACGCTTAACAGACACAGGTGCAAATCTCTCTCTCTCTCTCTCTCTCTCTCTCTCTCTTTCTCGATCAATAATTAATTCAAATAAATGCTGTAATTCATTCATTCAAATAAATGTAATCTTACGCACTACTTTATCTCTATGTCTGATTCAGAGCGAGCAGAATGCTAGATCTAACCAGCCGTATAACTGACGAAAATAACCGTCAATTTTACCCTTCCGGTCAAATATTGCGCTGCAAACATCAAAAACAGCTTTAAGTTGTCAATGTTGGCAAATGACCATGGCATAAGCGGGATAATCCACGGCTAGCTTTGCGTCGGGCGGTTCTTTGCCTTAAAATCCTTTAATGCACAGCTAGCCGTGGATTATCCCTTACATATATTCAG
Organism: Coreius guichenoti; assembly: GCA_039654105.1. Taxonomy (NCBI): domain Eukaryota; kingdom Metazoa; phylum Chordata; class Actinopteri; order Cypriniformes; family Gobionidae; genus Coreius; species Coreius guichenoti. The sequence goes on from CM077175.1 coordinate 43,056,554, forward strand.
TATATACATGCAAATATTGCTTAAATATATACATGCATGTGTGTGTATTCAGATATACATACTAATTATACACAGTACACACACATATATTATGTAAACACAAACTTTTATTTTGGATGCGATTAATCGTGATTAATCGATTGCCCAGCACTAATTTTAAAGAATGTTGGTAACCAGACAGTTGACGGTAGCCATTGACCATAGTATTTTTTATCATTACCGTTACCATAGTCAACTGTTTTATTATCAACATTCTTTAAAATATCTTCTTTTGTGTTCAACTTAAGAAATAAACTCGGGTTTGGGACAACTTGAGGGTGAGTAAGTGATGGCAAAATTTTCATTTTTGGGTGAACTATCCCTTTAAATGTACTTCTTTTTTTTTTTTTTTTTATCCCTGGTGGACCATGAGCTCATTATCACACATTGCATACGCAGTAGAGTCCAGGACTCAGCACTTGCTTTTGTGAGTTGCAGGCACATGTGAGGCTTCCAACTGATTGAAATGTTCAGGGAGATGCCACGGTTTGTTTCTCACAATAGTAAATGAGGATTTCGGTATGTGTCTCAGTGACTGGGTCCCCTGGGGGGGAGGCGACTTGGTATTTTTAACATCTTAATGAAACGCTGAGAGGGCTCCTAATTGCGGCGCAAGTGGGTAGGGAAGAATAGAGGTGAAGTGACAGTGCTGGAAGCCTTTGATCGGAGCACTCTAATCAATGGGGATTAGTGTGCTTTAGCTCTGTGCGGCGTGATGTCTTTGACAGCCCCATGACTCTCATATTAATGAGCCATTAGCATGGCTTGAATTAAGGGAGATACCAGTTCACAGATCTCTGTGGATAAGAGTGCACTTTAGGGTGACACTGATAACTCGTGGTTGCCTGCGGTGGCCTGCAGTTGTCGATCTGTTAGTCAGTCTGAGAAGAATAGTGTCTTTAATCTATAGAGTCCTAAATGAAGCATGTTTATTTTATTACGCTGATCGAAAATAAAAAAGATATATAATCAAGTCCTGTCGCACCTCTCAAATGATACCCTCAACCCTTGTAACCATCGCTCGGAGACAACACTTCAGTGACGTAATGGATGTAATGTTCGTCACATGGTAAATGTGTGTGTATGTCAATGTTAATTTCGTTGACGAATAATTTTCGTCATAATTTTCGACTTTTTTTCACTGACAAAAATGAGACGAACCAGTTTTGGATGACAAAAACTATGAGGAAAATCTACTGTCATTTTCGTCAACGAATAAAAACGAGACGATAACGTCAGGTAGGGTCAATTAGGGAAGAGATCCCGTCAGAACTGATGTCCTGTGTAACAGATGAGCTCATGTGAATTGTAACGTGCGGATCTAACGGCGGGAAAACACGGAGCTGTTGAGCTTCTACAGGCTCACGCGACAGCGCTTCAGAACGGCTCAATCAATGAATAACACACATTTATGAGAGGTGATGTTTATGAACTAATGCTGAGGAATAATGACAATGTTTACTTTACGATGTTTATATGGTAATATGGTTTAGACGGTTGTAACAATGCATGTTTTATCTCCTTCATCTGAACTTGAATGAGCAATAGTAAGGCATTTCAAAATAAGAGTCCCGGTGTATTTCGAGCTTGTTTATAATTAAAAGTCACGCATTATATATACGTTTTTGGTTACACAATAAACTGTATTTAATTTCATTCCCATTTAATTCATAGTCAGGAGGAAAGACTAAGAACAGTATTTGACACATTATTCAATAAAATATCAGGATTATAATAGTTATAAATATTTAAAACCATTAAAAATCTTCATTACTTGAATTTACATAAATTTTAACTGAAATAAAAAATAAATAAACAAAGTTATTTGAAGCTTTAGCTTAACCTGATATACTAACTAAAACAGAAATACAACATTATAAAAACTATATAGAGGTTTAGTTGAGTTAAGTGAATTGAGCTCTTTCGTGTATTTTTGCGCTTGAACGGTCAAAAACACAATTATGTCAAAATATCAGTTTTGATGTATTCAAGTAACAGTCGGTTATGTAATGCTTAGATGCTCAATTAATGCATTACAATTGAACTAAACTCATTAGAATTTAGTCGACTAAAACTAAAACAATTCAGGTGACTAAAATATGACAAACTAAATGGCATTTTAGTCAAAAGACAAACTAAATCAAAATTTGCTGTCAAAATTAACACTGGTGTGTATGTGTGCAAAAGCTTTGTTAACGTTATAAGTAAACCTTAAGGAATGCATTAAAATAATAAAACAATCTATGTCATGACCCCTCTAAGTAAGCATTTATTTAGCAACAACTTGTACCCTGTCTTTATGAGTGAAACATTGAGTCAAGTAACTCGCTGAATTCTGAACCGCATCGTACCATGGGCTTATTACTCTTACTAGCCTATAAACCTTTTTATGGCAGAAATATTAAGAGTATTTTGCATGTTCTGAATTCAGCAACTGTCTTTCTGAGTGGATTCATAGTGAAATAACCCTTTTTTCCAGCAAAAAGTATGAAAAATTGCATTTTTTTTCAGTCAGATTTTCGAGGGGCTCATAAAAAGACAAGTGAGCTGAATTCCCCTAAATTAGAATATAGCAAGACCAATGCTGAAGTGTTTACAGTGTCTCCTCATGGATTATGTAAACGTGATATAATCTATCAGTTTTCATATTGATGGCTGAGAAAGAGAGAACTGACAGTGCAGGCTCAAGAGCTTTGTAATGTTATTCAGACAGGTGTGTTTCGAGTTCAGGGAAGGATCGAAATCTAGCGTCCTGAGAAAGAGAGCAGCGAGAGATCACTGATCAATCTGAGCCCAGGCTACTTAATAATGAATGTGTGGGAGTCATATAAGATGAAATGCATGTCTGATTTTACCCTCTAATCCATCAGCCTCTCGATATCTGTCAGCATCAGGTGCACCATCCGGGATAGTCCTGTCTTTTTCCCTTTTCTTCCATGTTATATCTGCACTCTTATCTCTTCTGACAGCTTACACAACCACAGCTACACATACAAAGAGTGTTTATATATTTAGAGCAACCACTTAACTTTGTTTGACAGTGCTGAAAACAAAAGGTGTGAGCCATTGGATTTTTAGAAGGATATGTATATCCCAAATGTGCTTCTCTGGAGTCCACATGCTCAATTTATTAACCAGTGCGTCTAATGTATGTAAGCCATGCTTACCAAGTCATGCTCACCAAGGCCATACATTTAATAAAAATAGTAATATTGTGAAATTATAGTGTGTTTCTATCTTAATAACAATATATTTTAAAAATGTATTTGCATTATTCTTAAGAAATCATTCTAATATAATGATTTGGTGCTCAAGAAACTTATTATTATCATCAATTTTGAAAATGGTTGAAAACTTAATATATCTGTGGAAACCATGATACACTTATTATTCAGAATTCTTTCATTAATATAAACTTCAAAAGGACAGCATTTATTTAAAATAACAATCTTTTACAACATTATAAATGTCTTTATGTTTGATCAAATTTTTTTTTTTTTTATCTTTTCAACTCTATATATATTTATATTTTAACGATCTGAGCGCATGGTCTGGGGCTTAGGGTGCTCAGTGTGTGTGTGCTGCTGCGCATCCCTGTGTGTGTAATAAGCAGAGTGTACGAGCGTTGTGCACCACCTATAGGCTCATATTACAAACACACCATTTAAATAACACAAAAAATTCTGCGCTATTGACTTTAGAGCAGGTGTGTGTTGGTCAATGGCGCAGTCGTTTTCAGTTCCTCACAATAGCAACGCGCCAACAATGCTCCAGAACACACACCTGGTTTAGACCAGACGCCCATGTGTGAACAGATGCACCAGTGCATTTGATATTTAAACTACGTGGAGCTGGACGTGAACATGAGAACTGCGTCGGGCTGAAACTAGCAGAACACACTTGAGTCGCACCTGGCGTCGCATTGCGCCGGGTGTATGATAAGGCCCTATATACATAAGACAGATAAATGTACTTTACTATAACTGTCATATTCGGAAAAAATATGTATTTTAATAAAATAACTTCTTTGAGTCTCACTTTTGAGTTATTTCTTTCTTTAAAATGTGAACTTCCTTCCTGTAAAATATGGATATCTCGATCCACTACACTACTTTAAAAAAAATATATACTGTATGGCATATATATCAGAAATCATAAACTTGGCTGGATATGGTTTCCTCCTCTGGAATTATATAAAGATCATCCTATCAGATCTTATGTACAGTAGCAGGGTTGTAAATACTGTATGCCATATTGGTTGAAATCTGATATTAAGCGCAAAAAAGAAGGAAAAAAATCACCCCTTACAAGTACACACAATATCGCTGAACTTCAAATAATATAAATATGACAAAGCAGTGCTACATGCACATATAAGATATGCTTAGTATTAGATGTGATTGGATGCAATGTCAGTGTTCAAGTTTATTTTGACCTCTAGGTAACTTTACTCTGTTTCTGATACTCTATATGATATGATATTCTATTTTCGAACAGAGACATTTCTGTCTTTTATGAAAACCCAACAATAACTGTCATGGAGTAAAAGAAATAGAGGGTTGTGAGAGAAAAAGATGAAAGGTACATATCCCTCAGAGCGGGATGGCAGAGAATAGCTCTTTCAGAGAGGGATGCACTTAAAGGGAAATGGGTATTATGCTTTCTGTCAAACACAGCCCCTGATAAATTATTTGATTCACTGACATATAGGAGAGAAAAAACATTGTGTTATATGGAGAGCACAAGCAATGATATCACCCTAAACACTCTGCCCGTGAGGTAGGAGAAGCTTCTGATTTATCACAAAAGTTATTAAAGATCTATTCATTCATATCTTGCCAAACTCGCTCAGCACAAAACTACACATAGCAGGACTTAATTGTAATCAGTATTTAAGTGATGCACTGAAAATAAGGTCTAACCCAGACTAAAGCAATCATCAGATGTTTAGCAGTCATAATGGGTTGTGCTATTGTGCCAGGACTGCCGAAAATCATAATGATGAGTTTGACTCTAACCCAACTTTTGGCATGAAAATTAACCAAAAAAAAAAAAAAGTGCAGCATTTTCAAGACAATCAGAATGAGACAAACAAGCTTAAAATGTCAACAGCAGGATTATGTGCCATTCAGTATTAAATTAACATTGTCTTTAAATTCTTGAATTTGAATTGAGTACGGTGCAGAAGCATAATTCAAATTTGAAATTAAGAACTATAGTAAACGTAAATTGTCAAGAGTATTTTTAGATAAGTCATTTTTCAGTATGAATTACACATAAATATGTTACCATTCTGAAATATAATTTTTATAATCAATGTATTTCATTATATTTATTTTTCATTTTGTAGAGCAAAACTTAATTAACACATAATTCCTAAAGTGTACTTGTTTATTTTTATGAAGTCATCTGAATGTAATAGACAGTTTGTAGTGCTGTATGGTGAAATAACACTTGTTTTGATGGTTGTTCATTTTTTTGACATTGAACGTATTCGTTTAATTAGTTAAGGGAAATTTACATATCAGGGCATGATTACATAGGCATAATTAGTCAAAATTCATGAATATTTTAGGTTCATTGTTTTTGGAATGATTATGTTGAATTTCTTTTAATTGTTTTCTGTAAATTCCTCTTCCAATCCAGTTTTAACTGGATATAATGAAAGCGAGCCAGTTCTTGCATTTTGAATTTTGTCTGACTCTGAATGGCCGTTTTCTTGAACTATAGCAAAATAATGGAGCAGTTTATGAACAATTTTTCTGAGACCTGAGTGCAGGGGCGCCGCTAGCAATTTTGGGCCCTATGAAAGAATATGAGGTTGGGACCCCTACCGTACCAAACATACAGGCCAACCTAGCAATTCAAAATTGTTTTCAGCAATTTAATTATATGTATATCTGTGTTAAATAGCACAATACCTGCTTCTCATCTCCATCACCTTCTCATTCCTGACCTGCATATTCCCCTTCCCAAAGCTGAGCTTTGGTTGATACAGTCTTTGCAAACTGATTGTTTTACACAGCTGTTTAGTTTAGCTACACATCTTATCTTGCACTTCATGACCGTTAACTGAAGCATCGCGCTGGAATTCGCGCTCAGCAGCTGTAAACATAGCTGTGAAGCCCGCAGAACTTTGTATATGTTCGGTTGACCGTATTTTATTTTGATAATGAACAGGCTGCGATGTTAAATTGGCAGTGCTAGAACTGACATATTATGCGTTTAAAATCCAAATATCATTTTTCCCTCAGCAGTGGAAACAAATACTCATTTATTTGTGTAAAATGACTACAAAATGTCAAGCCTTTGAAAACTAAAGAAAACAACAGGATGCGTTTTTCTGTCTCCGTCTCCTTGAACATCTTTCCGGCTCACGTGCACAAAAATGAACCAAAACACTGCGAATACTTGCCGCTCAGACTGACATGAGAAATATAAATAGAAACCTTTAAGTGCCTTCTTCTTCTTCTTTTTTTTCTTTTTTTTTTAGATTATTTGATATTAAATGCATTATATAAGTCACATTTACAAAAGCCAAAATTACATTCTTTTCATTTTCAGTGGTGAAAAACGTAACCTATTGAATAGACTATCAGGTAGTGGTTGGCAATGCAACTAGCGCTAACATGACAGCAAAGAAAGCTCTGCGAATAAACATTTACCCTTTCTTTTTGAAGAACTGGGTGAGTAATTTTCGGGCCGTTTTCTCTCTCTCTGCCCTCTGTAGCCTCGGTTTTGATGACCGGACTTATACTTCCTTGTCGAACGCGAAGACATCTCTAATTTGACAGTTTACCATCTGATCTCACTCAGTGATTCAAGGCTACGTAGGATAGGACGGCCCTTAGAATCGTCCTAACTTTCCCCCTCTTAGCGGCGCCCATGCCTGAGTGGATTGAGGAACTGGATGGACACTTTTGTGCAGGGAGCTTCCTGAATGTAAATGAAGTCTTTGAACATCTCTCTTTCTCCCTTTACTTAGAGGTTTTGGTCTGATGACATGCATTTTTACCTCCCGGTTTCTCATAAGAGTGGCTGAAAATACTTCCTAGTCTTTCCTTTTAAATTCAGAATAGTACCAGCATGACAGTACAAATCTTTTGAATATTTTTTTTTTTCTATTATAAATGACTGTAGTCTAAACCCATGCAAGGTCTAAACTCATCACTTTCCCCTTTTTCCTGAAATGAAAATGAAAACTCAAGCATAAAATTAAGTCAAAAACATTTCTCTGTTCACAATTCACTCATGCAAGAAATTGGCAGGTGCAAACAGAGCAAGGACAAATGGACAGCTAAAAAAAAATAAACAAGAAACACAACTGCCACGAACAAAAGACTATTCAGTAAACCACAGCAGTTTCTTCAAAAATGTTTTGGTATAGAACAATGGACCCCTCCGCCCTCCCAAGTTGGCCCACCCTTTGCAGCTATAACAGCTTCAACTCTTCTGGGAAGGCTTTCCACAAGGTTTAGGAGTGTGTTTATGGGAATTTTTGACCATTCTTCTAGAAGCGCATTTGTGAGGTCAGGCACTGATGTTGGACGAGAAGGCCTGGCTCGCAGTCTCCGCTCTAATTCATCCCAAAGGTGTTCTATCGGGTTGAGGTCAGGACTCTGTGCAGGCCAGTCAAGTTCCTCCACACCAAACTCGCTCATCCATGTCTTTATGGACCTTGCTTTGTGCACTGGTGCGCAGTCATGTTGGGACAGGAAGGAGCCGTCCACAAACTGTTCCCACAAAGTTGGGAGCATGAAATTGTCCAAAATGTCTTGGTATGCTGAAGCATTGAGAGTTCCTTTCACTGGAACTAAGGGGCCAAGCCCAACCCCTGAAAAACAACCCCACACCATAATCCCCCCTCCACCAAACTTTACACTTGGCACAATGCAGTCCGGCAAGTCCCGTTCTCCTGGCAACCGCCAAACCCAGACTCGTCCATGGGATTGCCAGACAGAGAAGCGTGATTGGTCACTCCAGAGAACACGTGTCCACTGCTCTAGAGTCCAGTGGCGGCGTGCTTTACCCCACTGCATCCCACGCTTTGCATTGCACTTGGTGATTTAAGGCTTGGATGAGCTGCTCGGCCATGGAAACCCATTCCATGAAGCTCTCTACACACTGTTCTTGAGCTCATCTGAAGGCCACACAAAGTTTGGAGGTCTGTAGCTATTGACTCTGCAGAAAGTTGGCGACTTTAGTATTGAATTTCATGAATGGACTTATTGCACAGGTGTCAACCTATCACGGTACCACGCTTGAGTTCACTGAGCTCCTGAGAGCGACCCATTCTTTCACAAATGTCTGTAGAAGCGTCTGCATGCCTAGTGCTTGATTTATACACCTGTGGCCATGAAGTGATTGAACACCTGAATTCAGTGATTTGGAGGGGTGTCCCAATACTTTTGGCAATATAGTGTATATGTTCTTCAATAAAACAGTAGTTATTGAGGGGAAAAATAAATGTGATTTCTGTTTACATTTTGATTTATGTTTAAATTAAGCCAATTAAGATCTTATTAAGATAACAAATCTTCAAAAGCCTTTTGTAACCATTAAATGACCACAGGTTTGACCTTAACCATAATTCTGTATGACTGTACTCTTTATTTATTTATGTATTTATTTACATAAATTCAACATTGCTTAGGAAAGAACTTCTGGTATATTTACTATTATTTCTGGCAATGGACAGAAAAAATGTAAAAAATGTTATAGATATATACATAATCTTTTTTGAAAATTAATAATTATAATTTTAAGTTAAAAAAGAAACATTTCTTTCTTTCAAGTTTTAATAATTCATGCATCAGAAGGTTTAGTAATTACAAATGTCATGATGTCAGAGCCAAATGGGATAACAAATGCTTATTTCTTAGATAAAAAATAGTGGCAACTGTTTATACACTAACTATGCAACTATGTTATAACTAACAAAGGAGTGTGACCTTCACATTGTGCTTTTCTAAAACACGGTTTTCTTGTGTCCCAACATGCTTAAATCCATGTTGCCTTGGGAACTCTGGAAGTGCGAATGTGAAGGAGGCTGAGAAGTAAAACCCGCTGGGTCGCAGGTGCTGGAAATGAACAGTGCCCAATGATCCTGAAAGACAAGGCAATTTGGCAGGCACCATCGGAATAATGAGAATAGAATGGTAATGTTGCGGGGCTGAGCTCTCTTACAGGGCTGTTTGTGTGCCGGGCCGAGGCCAGCTTGCATGCACATCGAGGTGTTTGCACATTAACCTGCACAAATAGGGGTTGCAGAACCCCCAAACATCCACCTAGATGACTGTGTCTGACTGAGGGTAACGCTCCTTACACAGGCAAAACAGACATCTGTTCATGTCAATCTAACCAGTGCAAGCAGAAGATACCACAGGAAGCAATATGAGGAAAACATGTCGAAGTAAGAGAGATTGAGAAAGACAGAGCGAGAGAAAGAGGACTCTCTAGAGAGGGATAAAGAGATGGATTAGGCGTAACTGTCTCTTAGGGGAACTGCTCCTCATGTTCGCTCAGACGTGACATATAGTGATACTAGATTAGACGAACTTGAAATAAAGGAAGAACTCTACTAACCTGCTGCCAGATGCACCACAGCCAGCTGGAAACATCCTGTAAAACGAGGGAAAGAGAGAGACTTAAAACCAAGGGCCGGTTGCACCAGCTGTAGTTTTGACGTAAATGGGCACTAAGTGACAACTTACGCACTACTAAACATTTTTGTGCTGCACCATTAAACTTAGTTGAAGCGTAATTCTACGTATAAACTAGATATTTATGGAAGCCTCCGATCAGGAGTAATGGTTAGAATAAAATAGCAGACTGACTGAACTGCATCAATAAGCTTGTTTTACCTGACAGACTTCAATTCTTTAGATATATATAATAATGCTGACATTTACAATAGCTTACATTTTGAGATATAGAACATTATGCGAATAGATTACTTTGTTAGCGGCTCTTCTACATGAACCCACCCTAAACAGCGCTCTGCTGTGTGCAATGATCCGTGTTGTGCATTAAATAAAATCAGTCAGTCATAAATAAATATCATTTCATATGTTTTTGTATCAGTATTTATTTATTGATCCTTATTAATTTCAAATACAGGTTCTGAATGTTATTTACATATAATAATACCTGCAATGTTCTTCATGATTAAGTATTTTGACTCAGGTGTTTGAAGGCTGCTATGTGATTGAGTCTAAACGTCATATGCGACTACGCAGTACTTTACGAAGAGCTTATGGCTTATTAGTTACGTTCGACTTTACGTTCCAATTTATGTAAGAACTTACAAATGGCTGGTGCAACCCTACCCAGGAAACCGCATTGAAATGCTAGCTTGTCAAGGTAGATGTTGTTCATGATTTAAGGAAGTCCAACTACTGTTAACGTACTCTTATGAAGTAGTTAGCTATGCTACAAAGACCAGAAGTGTGATACTGCATATAATATAAGGCTGCATTTATTTGATCAAAAATACAGTACAAACATTAAAATTGTAATAATTAGGTTAGCTATGTACTGTACCTATGTTTATTATAAAATAAACTGTCAAATAAAAGTAAGATTTAAATAACTACAATAATACTTTTTTGTTCAAAATAAACAAAATTCAAATAATGAGTCAATGCATCAATATTTCTTAAAAAAACGTGTGTTTTTTTCTTACTCTGATTTACTATGGTAAGCCTATTATAGGTCTTTATATTTTATACCTAGCGGGATGTTTTTTGCGGAAAATTGCGTACACGCGTCACTCACCCGTGCTTGTCTCGTCATATCCTTAAATAGAGAAAAGTTGCTCTGGCTACGTTGACGCGTGTATGGTGTGGGAGTGGCAGAGGTTAGTTGTCACAACAAGCGGTAAAGGTTGACATGGAGTAGCTAAATCTCAAACCTCCGGGATATCACCCATTTTAAGAAAACGCAGAGCAGAGAAGAGTCTGCTGGCAAAAAGAGAACACGACAGAGCTCGTAATAAAACAAGAATCAACATTGGTTGGCTTTTCGGAAATGGCGTGAACTGAGTTTTTTAAAACATGCAGTTTTTAAATTTTTTTAACCACTAGAGGGCCAAAAGTTAAATAGTATACCTTTAAATAATACAATAAAATTAAGCTTTAACTTAAAAATAATAAAAAAATACATTGACATTGATTCGCTGATTGGAATAGCAGAGTGACTGATGCTAATGTGTTCAAAAGGTTCAAATCTTAGAGGTACGTACATTTTAATAAACCAAATAAAATTGCAGCTGTTTAAAATGTATTAGTGAATGGCACATTGTATTTAACTAACTTGACCCATACTTCGCTTTAGAAGGCCTTTATTAACCCCCTGCAGCCGTGTGGATTACTTTTATAATGGATAGATGTACTTTTATAATGGATGGATGCACTTTTATGGACTTCAAAACGGAAACAGCCATTCACTGCCATTATAATGCTTGGAAGAGCCAGGACATTTTTTAATATAACTCAGACTGTGTTCGTCTGAAAGAAGAAAGTCATAATACACCTAGGATGACTTGAGGGTGAATAAATCATGGGATAATTTTCATTTTTGGGTGAACTATCCCTTTAAGCAGTGAGTGGAAATGAAAGAAACTTGATGAGTGATAGAGAAGTGAATGTTGATCTGAGAACTGTGTCAGAATCCGCCACTGAATAAGCTTAAAATGAATGATACAACACAGACTAGTTCTTTGATGTAGAGACAATTGTGTTTAGGTCGTGAAAACTTGTTCTCATTTTAATGTGAGCTAGAAAACAGACTTGGAAGTTTTGAAAAGCAGAAAAACAAGGAAAGAAAAAAGGCAAAGTGGTCTCATTGAAGCCTTGTGTCTGTTATTTTGCTCAGAAAACCAGCAAGCAGTGTTCACTCTCGACTAAAACTGCGTCAGGCAGACATTGTCGCTGTTTCAAAGTTATCTTATCTAGTTTCATCTATAATGGCGTTTTCACTCTTTAAGACCAGTTAGAGACCGTTTACATCACGTTGGCACTGTTGCTCTTAAAGCAATTGTGCGCGGTTATGTTCCTTGCTATCTTTCCATTATCAACAAGACTTTTCCAAATGCAGTGCAAAGCCAACAAACATTCCCATCTGTTATCTTGGTGAGAGGTTAATGCTTTTGTTGACCTCCTGATGCCCTAACATCATGTGGGCTACATGTCTTTATCACAACTCTGCTGTGCAAGCTCTGTTTTTTTAAAGTCCCCTGCTTTTCTCTCTAAACAAATCATGGCTTAAGAACACAACAAACATTTACTGAACCATTGGAGAATTGTCCAGCAGGACACAGGAAAATAACCAGCAATGCTTGAAGACATGCGGGCATCCGTCAGGTTACTGCTTGAAAATTACGAATACGCTACATCACAGGCTTGAAGATGAGTCATATCACCTGAACATCTGGAAGAGCCATAATTATCTGACATCGTGAAATACAGTCATTTATGCTTTCAGCCCTGACATTTCAATCAGTGGTGTGTTTGTGTTCTCCGAAGAATGGATGATGTGTCTTACAGGTGAAAATAAGCTCATCACAAGGTTTCAATAGATTCAAGCATGCACACTGCTGGAAAATCAAGCTTAAGCTGGTATTTGTTTTTTTTTAAACTTGTCCGAGCTGGTCATTGGTTGGCTGACCAGTCAGCATGTTTGAAAAACCAGCCTGACCACCTGAAGCTAGTTAGACCACCTGGTGCCTAGGCCGTTTCTCAATACCAAGTACTCGAACTTCGGACTTGAGTCCTTGGTAGTTCTGACTCGCCAAGTCCGACTCAGGAGAACGAACTCCCGAGGACGGGAGGACACAAGTCCGGTAATTCTGCAAATGGAACAGCAGCGTTCTTGATAGCGTCACTCAGCTCGCTCCGGCTATCTCTGTATGGATATTTTAGGCTACAATAAAACAAATTATGTCATAAAACACCACTCTGCCTTTTAAAAAATATCTTAACCCTCCTGTTACCCTCAAATCTGGTAACAATTTTTCCAGCAATTTAAACCTCCAGAATAAGATTTTTTCACAAAGGTTTATGTCTCCGGTCATTTATGGCTGACAGCGTATCTGGTGGGCCCTGGAACCATTTTGACATTAGCAGCACTATGTCTACCCTGTCGTTCAAGTGTTGAGCGGGACCATAATAACGTGAACTACTAGTGGTTCTCGCAATACTACAGGTGTGGTTATGTTAGGTTAGAGCCCTAAAACAGAGGGAAGTTGTTTGAATATTATATTGAATATATAACATTATAGTAAACATTATAAAATTATAGCATGTTATAGTGACCTCAATAAAACAATCAAAACAAATGTGTGTAAAATTTTGATATTTCTTATGTTTTATACAGCTAAAAGAGCCTGGGGTCAAATTGACCCCAAAGAGCACCGATGCTACAAAATGTGTACAGGACATTGGAAAAATATCATCATGTTAGTTTTATGTTTACAGAGTTATCCCCATTAAATTAGGAAAAGTCATTCAATCTGAAGCAAAAAAAAAAATGATGTCAATCGTGTTTTTACAGACGTTAAACATTGAATGGGGTCAAATTGACCCCAAAGATAATAGGAGGGTTAAACATATTAATAGCCACACACATGTGGTTCAGGCAATGTGTATCTTCACTGCATGTATATTTATAACAAAACGAAATATAAAACACAACCCTATCTCTTTTTGTTAAATGTCAGTTTATGTGTGATCAATAATAGCCATTATAAAAGTATAAGTAAAAGGTATAAGAAGCTATACAAGAAATAAAGCAAACAATTCAGTCAAACATACAAAGTCAGTGCTAGTAGTCTACAACAGTAAACGTTAAATAGCCTAAAAATATAATGTTATGAAACTTCACTTTGCCCTCAGCCAAAACGATTTGCCAGGGAACAAATTATAGATTCATGAGACCAAAATATCGCCCGTTAAATCTAAGACAAATTATATCTCATGTTTAACCACTACAGAGACATCAGAGCCAGCGGCAAACGCCAGAAGGACTAGCCGAGGAAAGGCTGCTCTCGGCGGGTTAATGAGCGCCTGGTGATCGCCTGGATCTCACCACTCCGAAAACGCTAGATACAATTTTCAAATAGGCACTCTCTTTATAAATAAACCACAAATTTGAGCTTTAAACAAGTACATTCTTGACTGAAAAAATCTTAAAACTACATTTCGTGACACAATAACAGTAGTATTATTAAATTATGCAGGTTTTCTCCTCTGCTATTGATGCTTGCTGGTTGGTGCGAGATGCATTCTGGGATACCTGGCTGTCTCAAGTCCACACAAGTCACCTCTCGATGCATCCTCAATAAAAGGGGTGGATCAAGGACACATCCGGGGATCTGAACTGTACTTGGCTAGATGTGAACTTTGAATTGGAACAGCGACTGATGACGATTCACAAGAACACAAGTACAGACAAGAACACATATTGAGAAACGGCCCTAGTTTGATGCTTGCTCATTAGCTGGTAAAACATCTTACACCAGCTACTACATTCCAAAACGCTACCAACTTAAACTGGATTTTACATGTTTGAGTAAAATAACTTTACTATTTAGTTTTGTTTTGGAGTGCACTGGAAAGAAAAACTAAAACATCTAAAAAGTAGTTTTTTTGCCTTTATTTCTTGAACATCTTGAGTCAGCGGTAACTCTCGATGAAGAGAAAGACAGAGATTTGAAATACTGAAATTATGTTGTCGTTATCTCAATTGTGGTGCAGCTGGTGTTATTTAGAAAAACAAGAATATGTCATCTCACTAAAAGAAGGTGAAGCTGTTTTCAGCAATGAGAAAATATTGCTTTTTAAGAATGATTCTTAATATCGTTCTTAAACTTTGTCGGTTTCGTGTCTTTTCAAATACTTATAATTACAGTATTATACTTGCCATTATACTTAGCACCTACAACTCTTTAACTTTATTTAGTTCTAAAGGAGGTCACAGTTTATCAGCAGCAACAACAGCCATAGAACAGATAATGCTGTTTAAATACCATGATGTTACATCAGCTCTTCCAACATAAAATGCAGGCAATAATGATGCCATAATTCTGCAATAATTCTTCTTTTCTTAGATATAAAACACCATGTATTCTTCCATTACAGATCTGCAGCATCACATATTCATTTGAAACAGAACATGTGCAGACCAGTATTTGAAAAAATCTTTAATTTATTTGCTTGGCTGTGTAATATTACATTATTAGTTTCCAGGGAAAAGGTAAACACTAGGGCTGTCGATCAATTTCAGAGTTATTTTAGAATTAATTACAGTACTTACTTTTTTTATATTTTCAGTTTTCATTTTAAGTTATATCAGCAAATGGAAAGGTTGCAGCTGTTTAAACATTAATGTAATTAATTGTGTTAATGAGCACATTTGCAGCCCAAATTTTAGCACATTAATATGGCACAGTTAAAATAGATCTTCATTTCAAGAAATTGGCATCATTCTTTTTTCTTTTGCCAATGACTACGTTTACATGTGCACCAATAATGCAATTTTTTTTCTTCTATTATTCTGATTATTTGCTAATAAGTTATACCACACTCAGATAGGCATACAGTATGCATGTTACCGGCCATTTTTTTAATATACATCAAATTCAAAATGCATTTTTATGGATGTATTGCATATTATTTGGTGCTGTGATGAGGTTGAAGTTCATGAAGTGTGTATGTCCACGCACATGTGCACTTTGGTCAGAGCGGTAATAATGTGATTAAGGTGTTTACATGTCTGTTTATTGGGAGTAAAATCAACGTACGCCACATAGTTTAATGCGATTATGGTTACTATGATTATGAGCTTAAAGGTGCAGTGTGTAGTATTTATGAGGATCTATTGACAGAAATGCAATATAATATACATAACTATGTTTTCAGTGGTGTATAAAGACCTTACATAATGAGCCGTTATGTGTTTATTACCTTAGAATGAGCCGTTTCTATCTACACACACCGCGGGTCCCCTTACAGTGAAGTCGCCATTTTGCGCCGCCATGTTTCTACAGTAGCCCTAAAGGGACAAACTTCTCTACAGAGCGCTAGCTACTCTCTGCTGTCTCAGACGACCACATCTTTGTCCTGTGTGGGCCACCGTAGCTTCTCTATGTGCTTCAGAAGGGAGGGGTGAGCAGTGGACGGGTGCAGTTCACAACCTCAACGCTAGATGCCGCTAAAATTCACACACTGCACCTTTAATCGCATTAGTTTGATCGAAGTATTGTGTATACGTGAGGTAAAGTTCAATCGCAATATTGCCGAAATCCCATTATAATCGCATTATGAGGGTGCATGTAAACGCACTCACTGACTCCTTTCACAAATCTACCAATCAAAAGTTTGTGGTCAATACATTTTTTTAAAAAGAGAGCTCTTATGTTGACCAAGTTTGCATTTATTTGATCAAAACATCAAATGTTACAATTTAAAATAACTGTTTTCTATTTTCATATATTATCAAATTTAATTTATCCCTGTAACGGCAAAGCTTCATTTCCAGCATTATTACTCCAGTCTTCAGTGTCACATGATCCTTCAGAAATCAATATGCTATGATTTGGTGCTCAAGAAACATTATTATTATTATTATTATTATTATTATTATTATCAGTTTTGAAAACATTTCACTCCTTTCACACACACAGACACTCCCGCTGTCAGTTCTGATTACAGTTCTACCATGTGGACATCCTTTGTTCAAAAGTAAATTAGGATATTGGGAAAAACGCACAGTCAAGGGCCCTGTGGTCTTCTCTCCCATATTTATTTAAGAGCTCTACTAATTAAGTCTCTTCGTCATTCAGTCTGATGGCACTCCATTCTCTTCAAAGGCAACAGGCTGCTTGGCATTGCCAAGATCTCCAGTCAAAGAAAAGTTTCCCATCAGCCCATTATAACAAGAGAAACGCAGAGTTGTCTGCATGACCCGTTCTAACTTCTCTTTTGAAGGCGGCATGGGTAAAAAACACAGCAATTTATGAGAGAGAGAGAGAGAGAGAGAGAGTGTGACAGTCTGTAGTTTCTGTATGGTTCTCTCTCTAATACTAGAAAATACTAGACCATAGGAAAGACATTTTTCAAATCTCAAGTTTTTTTGACAGTTAAATGCTTTATGATTTTTAAAACCACATTTTTTGGCTAAAATTTGTGAAGCAGACTGTGTACTACTATGCAAATTTAGAAGGTGTGAAATTGGTTGTGTAATGTCAGACCACTTGTGTGTGAATGAGCAACATGTTCTCACTCCCAACTCGTCACACATTGACGCTTGGTCAGGAACCTTCGGCGTCACTTTTTAACGCACAGTGTACTCCTTTAGCGTCATTTTCCGATGTGCAGGGTACTCCATTGATTTCAGTTGTTTGCCCAATGCGTCAGATCAAGACGCATTTAATTGCATTTGTAAAAGTAGATATGAATATTTATAGGCTACTTTTATATTTTGGAGCAACTAATCCCACTCCTACCCCAAACCTACCCACTTCTCAACAATATAAAACACACAACAGGCAAATAAAAGTACAGTCACAGGTATTTATTGTAAAAACTGATCAAAAACAGTATAAAAGTGTTAACTCGTGTTGTCTTCTGAAGTCATAAGATATCTTTATGTGAAGAACAGAGTTGATCTTAATGTCTTAATCGCTGAAATGATGATCCCGCCGCTCCGTGAACACACGCAGTCATATCTCATTCAAAAGATACACACGACTCTTTAGCATAACGCAAGTGCCATTTCACTATCAAAGCTGACGTAATGACGCAATCGGTCACGAGACACACAAGAGTCAATGACATTTCACAATCAAAGCTGACATAATGACACAATCGGTCACGAGACACGCGAGAGCCAATGACATTTCACAATCAAAGCTGTCGTAATGTTTCTTCGGGCAGCAATTTTTGAATGTGTGCATGATCTTCTGCGGATGGAGACGCTGATCGCTTTTGGGGATTTTCTTCACACAAATCAATCATTTGGCCTCGGAACACTTGGAATATTTGTACTTTTGAATAAATTGTGCCTGCAGTCGAATCTGCCTGTTATATCCTGTGTTTTATATCATATACCACACAAATGGGTAGGTTTAGGGATGGGATGGGGTTGGGTTATGTGTTCAAACGTGTCTAAATAGCGTAAATAAAAAAATAAATAAATGTAAATAAAATTATGCTGGCTGATTAAATTGAGAATCACACTCCAACATGTCATAATGGCAAAATCATAACCCAATATATAATTTCATCATGATGATAACATTCCCATGCCCAACGCGTCTGTGTATGACGCCAAATGTTTCTCATTGAAATCAATGGAGCACCCTGCGCGTAGGAAAATGACGCTAATGGGGTGCCCTGTGCGTTAAAAAGTGACGCCGAAGGGTCCTGACCAAGCGTCAATGTGTGACGAGTTGGGAGTGAGAACGTGTTGGAATGAGAAGTGAAGTTTGCCACTCAGTCATGTAAGAGGCAGGCTGGAGGTGGAATTAACAAGCCACCTGCTCCAGGGTCCTGTGCCACAAATAAAACGCTTAAACACACCCCCAGGCTCCGACAGATAGAAATGTGACAGGAATATATGACTGTACAACCCTACAGTAACGTGTTCATTCTTTTGCGACAAATTTTCAATAGATGTAGGTCATTAATATGAAAGTACATTCGGATTGTTAGTTTAAAGAGGCCATATTATGCCCTTTTACAAAGTTTTGATTTTGTTTTTAGAGTCTACTAGAATAGGTTTACATGCTTGAATGTTCAAAAAAAACATTTTTCACATATTCTCCATTGTTGCAGCACCTCCCTTCCCAGTCTGATCGTTAGCCAACTATGGTCGCAAGTTCCGTCGTTATCAACATAGTTCAACGAGTCGGTGTTTCCCGAAACCATCGTTCCAACGAACATTCGCAAACAGCATCACAGACTTGTGTGGTCTGAACGACAGCTCTCGACCTGTGGTTGGAAGCAGAGTTTCTTGTTTGCATGACATGTGGACTCAATAAATCCTTATCTTGAGCAAAATAAGCAAGCTGACATTCAGTACAATCTTTTATTTCGAAAACATACAAATGTCATTTACGTCTTTTAGTTTGTCAAAAGATTTTAAGCACCGTTTTTGAAGAGTGCGCATGTGCGTACGTGCTCTAGTACGTAAGAATGAGCCTATGACTGAATCTGGAAATAAAGCAAAATAACTGAGAAAAATGAGAATTACTCCTCAGATGCCATGTCTGTAATTTAGCAAAAAATCTAGCATGAATTCGATCTCAAACTAATTCAATAAAAGAAGTTAATACTCATTATTTAACCAACGCGGTTGAACGACAAATTTGCGACAATACGGTTTCGGGAAACAGTCGTGACTAGCTAGTTGATTTCTTCAACGGTGCATCGTACTATGGTAGTTAAGCAGTGAGTTACGCCGTTGTACAGGAAACGCACCCCTGTTTAGTTCCCGTCTCTATGAAGCCCCTCCTTTTGAAAAGCGCAGTGTCAAGACGCAGTGGTCAAGAGCTTCCAGTCTGTTTTGGAAATGTCACGCCCCTTACCATAACCTAGGGCTGTGCAATTATTCCTATTTCAAATTCGATTTTGGCTTTCAACGATTATGAAAACAAGATAATCGAGGTATTGTGGTTATTGTGCCGCTGTCGCATCCCGTCTAGCGCACCTTCATTTCCTTCACAGCGGCGCGCTTTCGTTCCAGCCTAAGCCAAACTTAACATCCAAATCAGCCGAATAAGTGAGTGATTTAAAACGCAGTCTACTGTTGTTAAACTGCGGGACTTGCTTGATATTAAACAGTGTTATTAAAAGCACATTAAGCTGCGAAAGAGACGCTGTTCCCTAGACGGCCGCCTGTGTGCTCGCTCCGAGACGGAGCAGAACGTGCATAAGCGAAGTATACTGTGGGCTTCAGATACGCGCCTACACTAAAATATGTTGAAATGCCGTTTTGCTAAGTATCCTTGTAAACACAGTCGGTTATGTGTTAAGAGAATGTAAACGCTGAGAACTAGCGCGTGTGTAACAGTATATTGGGTCCGTGCATTTGCTCTTAAAGTGACAGTAGCCTAATAAACCTGCAGTCATTAATGTTGATCAAACAAGAAAAGACAAAATCACTCATTGCTCTTGAATGAATAACTGTAGTTTTAATAAGGATTAGTCTATATTTAATGTATACAGTAGTGTTATTTTACATTTGATTACTTTATTCAGTTTCTGTTGTAGGCTATTACTGATCTTCCTGAAAAAGCTAAAGCACTGTTTATTTCATTTGTATTTTTGTTCTGTTGTAATTTTTTGTCGGTTTCGGTTTGTTTTGTTAGTTTCTTTGTTCTTATTTTATTCCTGACTGTTTACTTGTCTTCTGTAACTGTTTTAAGGCCTTTTACTTGCATTAAAGCCACAATATGTAATATTTCGCAACTAGATGTCGCTTATTCAAAACAAAGGTATAGCTTGATGACGCCTTAATTTCACGGAGCTTTTATTCTGTCAGACGAGCGCTTCTGCTTCTTCCGCTCATGTGTATGTGGGGGAACGCAGCGCTGTTTTATCATATTACACACATTTGAGTGTGTTAAAGTGATGTTATAATGCTACTCTGTGCGTTCGCTCGGTGCTACTATGAGACACTTGTTCACACTGCAGTGAGCGAGATCATATTAGGCATGGTAAAACATGGTACTCGCGGTAAATCAAGAACACCAGATTTAAACAATAAGACTAACTGTGTTGAGCTGGAGAACAATGATTAGTTTCTGTCCATGAATGATCCAAACAGTTGCTCACCTGTCTAATAAAACACATCATATATTAAAGCGGCTTTGGTGTTGCCATGGTTTCTACAAAATAAAACCGGAGGGGAACACGGGTATGATGTCATTGATAGGCGATGCACACACACGGTCCGTGTCCTGGTTAAAATCACTTATTTCTCTGGATTTAAACATTCTTGGAAACATTTGGGATAATGTACACAAGTCAACAAAATATATAACACTGTTCTAGTGGTTTTTGGATCGTACATATTGAAAAAATCGTACATATTGTGCCTTTAATTAACCTAGTATTCGTTTTTGCTGAAGTATCGATAATTTAAAGACATTTAAAATGACTCATATCATGAAATAATAAGACTTTGATCATATCACCCACCAATAATCGTGTTAAATAATAATGATTTCAGTACTGACCAAAATAATCGTGATTATGATTTTTGCCATAATCAAGCAGCCCTACCATAACCACGTTAGATCCGGGGTGGAAAAAACAATGTCGACAAACAAAGCGACGACACACTACAACACAACCACAACCAGGCCCCATCCGGTTGTGTATTTTTATTTTTATTTTTTTGTGTGCATTTTTTTTTGTGTATGCCTTAGATGGGAATTAATTAAATGAGAATATTGTGATGTGTACATTGCCAGAAGAAAACTCAAGACTACAATCGAGGCATTTCAGAGAGTTCAGAAACAGTGTTTACTGATAAATAGAATAACTCTCTTTGAGTGGCTTTGTGCTTTATAATTTTGCAGACCTTTTTCATGTTCAAACAGCAACATTACACACTGAAGAAAGCTGAAAATGTAAAAAAAGCATAATAGGTTCTGCGAAGTGAGTGATTGGGATTGATTTGGATGGATGGATGTTTTGTTCTCTACAAATGAGTTTCAAATGACTAACCCTTCCATGATGTAGCACTGAACATTTACTTTTAGGTTTCCAAGTGATTGAGCAGTGGCAAAAAGAGGGTCTTCGGTAGGGAGGAGGATGTCTGCCAGTCCAGGAAAAATAGAAAATGTCAGAGGAGATTATCAGTCTGACCATAGCACCCAAAGACCAGGTGTCAGTCTGACTCAGTGATTTATTTTACAGTTTGCTCTTGTCCTATATAAGGGATTAAGGAAGATTTAAAGAAAATTATATACTGAATCAATGAACTGTATCAACAAAATTCTCAATTGAAATACTCCAATATTTTCTTGTGCTGTAAGGAAAGCTTCTGGGTTAAATCTCTAGAATTTCAGCAAAAAAAATACAGAGTCAATATAAATTCTGCGTACCAGTTTGAGTCTTCGTGTTGACTATATTTCAGGGCTCAACGGTACAAATGGAACGGGGCCAGTGTGAGAGGGTTTGGATGAGCTGACTACAGCTGTCACTTCCCGTAAACATTTGGATTTCTCAACATTGTTCTTGCAAATCATTCTGATTTATATGTCATCAAACTGACATTGTCTACATTTGTTGAAATTGCAAGAATTACTTGTTATAGTCCTGGAAGCATAAGTTAGAATGAGCTGAACATTATAAACAAATCATAATATTTTGCAGCAGGGCTGTTTTCTCGGAGGGGGAAAGGAGACTGTACAAAACATATTTTGAAATAGTGTGTACCAGTGTTATTTATATACTATTGTATTATTCATTCATATTTTGAATTAGCTTTTTTTATTTTTCATTTTCGTTTAAGTCTTAATAGTTTTATGTTTTACTGGTGTGTAAAACACTCATTTTTCTAAAATAAGTATTGTTCTACACTGACAATAAACAATAAGTAAAATTTACTTTATTTTTCTTTCGCAAGTTTTTGCACACAGAATTTTTAAGTAAATTTCACACATATGAAATTAAGTAAATTCTACTTAACTAAGTTAAGTAAAATTAACAAAGAATATAACTATTTTAAAGTCATTTCTACTTAGCTAAAGTTTAAACACTTTTTACTCAAATAATATAACACTGAATTAAACCAGGCTTTTAAAGTGTATGCTTTACTTAGAAACATCTAAGATATTGTGACACCATATCTACATAATACACAGCATCTGATCACAGAGACCTCAATACTTGGTACACAATACACAGTGACAGTAATATTCATTTTTGAGTATGAATGTGTCATTTTGAGTAGAAAATGAACTCCAAATGTCACAGAATGTCATTTTACTAAACCTAACCGCAAAAGCAATGATAAAACAGTATAAATTCAGCTGGAAAACAGCGAAAATCTACCTTATTAATTATTCATGCCCCAGTGCATGATGGGATTACCAGTGCACAGAGGTCAGACAGTAAGGAGTGCTTTCATCGTGCCATGATTGGCTCAATGACCTGTCAATCAGATAAAGCCCTATAATTATAGATTGTATTGAAAATGACATCAGAGCAGGGCCATAACCACCATAGACATTGAGTCCCCCCGATGATTAAAATAATTTTTCCTAAATTTTACAAATACAATATTTATCATATGTGACCCTGGACCACAAAACCAGTCATAAGGGTCAATTTTTTGAAATTGAGATGTATAGGTCATCTGAAAGCTGAATAAATAAGCTTTCCATTGATGTATGGTTTGTTACACTGTAAAAAGTGATTAGTTGACTTTACTTAAAGAAATTGAGGAAACCCGTTGAATTAATTAAATTAAGTAAGCATAACTTAATTGCATAAGTTGTTCTTACTTAAACCGTTTAAGTTTTGTCAACGTAATTCTATCTGTGATCTGAGGAAGTGTATTCCCAGAGTGCATTGCGGCATGAATAAATTAATTGCTTTGTTTTACTATTTTTGGCTTTATTTTACCATTTTATTTGCTGTCTTTTGTCAGTATAACCCCAATAACGACAGCAAATAAAATTGTCAATGGTCTTATTAATAAAAAATAAAATAAAATAAAATAAATAAATAAATAAATAAAACCTTGTTACCATTGTTGTGTTTTGATGCTGAATGTTGAAGTCTGTGTGTGACTCAAGCATGATCAATTGCAAGATATTGTCACAAATATAGAGGGATTACATGAACCCAATTAAAAGTGTATAGCATAAGTGTTAGCAATAAAATGTTAAAAGATCATTATTTTACATGAAATATAGTTGTTATATATCATTAATTCACAAATATTATTTATATATATATATATATATATATATATATATATATATATATATATATATATATATATATTTATACATGTATAATATTTATTACTTCCCTTCCTTTGAAATCAAATAACTGTGATTTCTTGTTGCATAGCTGCATCAATGAAGATAATTACAATAATATGAATGAAGTTCCAAAGGGAACACTGATCACCATAATGGTGAGTCTATTAAATATTGCCCTGCCTCTATTTGCCCCTATTGCCCCTATTTGTTTTTTTGCTTTGGCAAAATGGTACTCAAACCAGTCAAGTAATATTTACTTGGGTTTTCTAAGTAACGAAGGCATAGCATGCAAACAGTACAGATTACTAAATTGTTTTAAGTAAATTCAACAAATTATTGGACATTAAGTACAGTTAACTAAAAAGTATTAGTAAGAACTTGGCCGAGATACAACTATTTGAAAATCTGGAATCTGAGGGTGCAAAAAAAATCTAAATATTGAGAAAATCTCCTTTAAAGTTGTCCAAATGAAGTCCTTAGCAATGCATATTACTACTAATAATACATTTTTGATATATTTACGGTAGGAAATTTGCAAAATATCTTCATGGAACATGATCTTAATATCCTAATGATTTTTGGCATAAAAGAAAAATGGATAATTTTGACCCATACAATGTATTGTTGGCTATTGCCACAAATATACCCGTGAGACGCATGACTGGTTTTGTGCTCCAGGGGCACATCTGTGTTGAAGCCAGTGAAAGTATTAGGAGGGCAAGTGAAAATATTGCAATTGTTGAGCCCTGCTGTTTTCTTTCCTTTTCTCTAGAGCTAAAATGGTCTCTTCTTGTCCACAGGTCTATTTGCGGAGTTGATGATCTCGCCCTAGTGCCTGAGTTGTGATGCCGGGGTGCACCATGGCAATAAAAGGTTCAATAGTGAGCCTGGCTCTACTGTTCTTTGGGATTCAAGCTTTTCCTAACCCCAACAGCAAACTAGTGAGGACCACAAGGGTGAGGCGACAGGTTCCAGAAGGTGGGGGTCCCGCTAGCAACCAGACCCAGCCCATGATCTTCAACCATGTATACAACATCAATGTACCTCTAGAGTCACTCTGTTCAGTGGACCTAGACATGGTACCAGGCCCAGAGATAAACAAAGATACAACTAGGAGTGACAAGATGCCGACAGAGTACACAGAAGAGACGGTAGACTCGGACAGCCAGGTGACCTTCACCCATCGCATCAATATCCCGAAGCTGGCCTGTGCTTGTCCTGCGGCTGCCTCAATGGAACAGCTGGCTAACCGCATAGAGATGCTGGAGAGGGAGGTGTCCCTGCTTCGAGCTCAGTGTAGCTCCAGCTGCTGCGGAGAGAGCTCTGTTATGGGTAAGTGTACGATTCGCAGGTGGATACACATTGCTTGCACATCCTGCAGATTATAAAATGTTGTTTCTGGGTTCTGAATTGAATTGAAAGCGTTTATTGTCATTGTATTTGCATACAACGAAATTAGGAGCGCTGCTCCTGAATGATGTTTGAAAGACATACATGTAACCATATAACCACAACAAGAAATAAACTCTAGACTATACAGTACAGTTACAGACTTAGTATTCACAGTGGGTCTCATTCACTAATAATTGCGTGGATTCTTTTGTATTTTTACGCACAGGAGAACTTCTCACTAAAAATCTCCGCCTGATTTCACAAAACGTTCGTTCGCACATTAATGTGCTCTTAACCTCATTCTGATGTTAGTGAATGTGGAGTATTCTAAATGAGCTGCACAAGGTTAGTTATTTGCATAAAACACACCCAAACCATATCCATATAAGAGCTTTCCACCCAACCGATCTCCATATAAGGGCTTTCCACCCAAACCATCTCCATATAAGGGTTTTCCACCCAAACCATCTCCATACAAGGGCTTTCCACCCAACCAATCTCCACATAAGAGCTTTCCACCCAAACCATCTCTATATAAGGACTTTCAGCCCAACCCATCTCCATATAAGGGTTTTCCACCCAAACCATATCAATATAAGGGCTTTCCACCCAACTCATCTCCATATAAAGGCTTTCCACCCAAACCATCTCCATATAAGGGCTTTCCACCCAAACCATCTCCATGTAAGGGCTTTCCGCCCAACCCATCTCCATATAAGGGCTTTCCACCCAACCCATCTCCATATAAGGGCTTTCCGCCCAACCCATCTCCATATAAGGGCTTTCAGCTCAACCCATTTCCATATAAGGGCTTTCAGCCCAACCCATCTCCATATAAGGGCTTTCCACCCAACCCGTCTCTATATAAGGGCTTTCTGCCCAACCCATCTCCATATAAGGGCTTTCAAACCATCTCCATATAAGGGCTTTCCACCCAAACCATCTCCATATAAGGGCTTTCCACCCAACCCATCTCCATATAAGGGCTTTCCGCACACTCTTTCCTTACAGCCTTTCGTCACTCTCGTCAAATGTGCCGCTGTTCACAGACGCGCTCTCACCCGGATCCTCGAGCAATGCCAAGTGTGCCATTCTCACCAGTTCTCACAATAAACACCTTTTATAAAGACCCTGATTAAAGACTCTCATTAGCCAGCTGTACATGCACGTATATCGTCTCGGTTACGTATGTAACCCTTGTTCCCTAAAGGAAGGGAACGGAGACGTTACGTCAGTTACTGACGAAATGGGGGTTTCGCTTAGAAGCCAATCGCCTTTGAGCTCTACAAAACGAGCCAATGGCATGAAGATGCCATGGGTCTGCGGAATTTGCATAATGCAACCCCGCCCCACCGCGTGGGTATAAAGGGCGTTGCGTGGCAATCTCGCATTATGTTACCTGCTGAAGAGCCGAGGCATGAGCGTCCGGCCGTTCCAGCGGTACAGCGGAAGTGGCATGGGGACATAACGTCTCCATTCCCTTCCTTCAGGGAACAAGGGTTACATACGTAACCGAGATGTTCCCTTTCAGTCAGTACACTACGAGTTACGTCAGTTACTGACGAAATGGGGGCCCAATACAATCTCGCCACGACGGCTGTCTTCCAACATTCTGCGCTGACCAGAGCTCCCTGCCGTGAGTCTTAGCACGAACGAGGGGCTAGGCTCAACGCCGATACCAAGGTACACTGGGAAGCATATCTCACGTGGAGAAATGCAACACAACGCCTGCCCGAAGGGAGGACTTAAGAATACACATATGACCCCTGTAGGGACTGCATATGGAGCACTCTGGGGTATCCAGCCGCAGGTGGAATATTTTTCAACCCCAGGTGTGGCAAGGGTGTCTTTCCAAGGAAAGACATGTGCTCAGAGAGACTTACCATGGAAATACACATGTGGGGGTTGCCCAACGGGGGAACCATGCACACGGAGGCACCTAGCCGAACACGAGGGCTGACCAAGCGGGCATGCACTCTGGTGTCGACATCAGCAGTGCTGGAGGAGCTCAGCGCTTACTGGGAAGCTCAACTGAGAGAAAATGCGCACGCATCCAGTCCGTGGAGTGGAATGGCGCAGCAAGCGAAGACACCTGAGCCTGTCCAGTTACTGGCCACTTGGGGTGAGTACACGAGTGGACACAGGCTCCACTCGGAGATTATAAAATCTTGCGAATGTGTTGGGTGTCGCCCAGCCTGCAGCTCTACAAATGTCTGTCAGCGAGGCACCATGCGCTAAAGCCCAAGAGGAAGCAACACTCCTAGTGGAGTGTGCTCTAACCCCAAGGGGGCATGGCATGCCCTGAACCTGATATGCAGGACAATGGCATCCCCTATCCAGTGAGACAACCTCTGCTTGGAGAGAGCCTTCCCTTTCTGCTGCCCTCCGTAACAGACAAAGAGCTGGTCTGAGGTCCTGAAACACTGCGTCCGGTCTACGTAAGCGCGAAGGGCGCGTACTGGACAGAGCAGTGCCAAGGCTGGGTCTGCCTCCTCCACAGGCAGCGCTTGCAGGTTCACCACCTGATCCCTGAAGGGAGTGGTGGGAACCTTGGGCACGTATCCAGGCCGGGGTCTCAGGATCACGTGAGAATTGGCCGGCCCGAATTCCAGGCACGGTTCGTCAACCGAAAATGCCTGCAGGTTCCCTACCATCTTGATGCAAGCCAGAGCAATCAAGAGCGCCACTTTCATTGAAAGGAACTTCAGCTCCACAGACTGCAGAGGCTCAATGGGAGCTTTCTGCAGGGCAGATAAAACCACTGCAAGATCCCAAGAGGGTATTTGAGGAGGGCGAGGAGGATTTAATCTCCTCACCCCTCTAAGGAACCTGCTGACCAGGTCGTGCTGACCTACCGTTTTTGAGTCCACAAGGTCATGGTGAGCCGAAATCGCGGCCACATAGACCTTCAGGGTGGAGGGAGACAGCCTTCGCTCCAACCCTTCTTGGAGAAAGGAAAACATTGACCCGATTGAGCATTTCGTGGGGTCTTCTCGGCGAGAAGAGCACCAGGTGATGAAGAGGTTCCATTTCAACGCATAGGCCTGTCTCGTGGACAAGGCCCTAGCGGAAGTGATGGTAGCCGCCACCTGAGGTGGCACGGTACTCAAACCTACCGCGTCCCGTCCAGGTCCCACACGTGTAGGTTCCAAAGGTCGGGACGTGGGTGCCATACGGTGCCCCGTCTCTGAGTAAGGAGGTCTTTCCTCAGAGGGATCGACCAGGGAGGGGCTGTCGCAAGGAGTACGAGTTCTGAGAACCAGGTCCGGCCGGGCCAATATGGGGCGACCAAAAGGACCTGCTCCCTGTCCTCCCTGATCTTGCACAGAACCTGTGCGAGAAGGCTCACTGGGGGAAACACATACTTGCGTGGGCCCCGCGGCCAGCTGTGCGCTAGTGCATCCGTGCCGAGGGTCCCCTCGGTCAGGGAGTAATACCAGCGGCAATTGTAAGAGTCGTGGGAGGCAAACAGATCTATCTGTGCGTCGCCGAACTGTTCCCAAATCAGCTGAACCGCCTGGGGATGGAGTCTCCATTCCCCCGGAAGCGGCTGAAACCATGACAGCTCGTCGGCTGCACAATTCAGTTCTCCCGGGATGTGAACAGCATGAAGCGACCTCAGATGCTTCTGACTCCATAGGAGGAGATGGCGGGCGAGTTGCGACATCCGGCGGGAGCGTAGACCACCTTGTCGGTTGATGTACGCTACTGTCGCCGTGCTGTCTGAACGGACCAGTACGTGCTTGTCCTTGAGCAGGGCATGGAAGCGGAAGTGGAGAAAAAACGCTCAGGCAGTAACACTCGGCTCTGAAGCAGAAACATAATGCAAGATTGCCACACAACGCCCTTTATACCTACGCGGTGGGGCGGGGTTGCGTTATGCAAATTCCGCAGACCCATGGCATCTTCATGCCATTGGCTTGTTTTGTAGAGCTCAAAGGCGATTGGCTTCTAAGCGAAACCCCCATTTCGTCAGTAACTGACGTAACTCGTAGTGTACTGACTGAAAGGGAACTGCGTTATTCAGAGAAACCTCGCAGCTAAAGCTGAAACGCAGCTTTTCTTACTCTTTAACTGTATATGATCAAATGTATTTAAGATGAAATTAAATTGTATTATTTAATAATTTCATTATATAATTTTATATATGGATTATATAATTCAATGCAATATACTTAAATGTAATTATAGTCTTGTTAGGATGAAATATAACTTCTTAACACGATTATAAAGCCATACAGAGTAAGTTATTTTTGCGTACGTGTGGTTTCAGTTGTTCCTGTATTTTTTCGTAAATTTAGAAAGAAAGAAAAAAACGAAATCTTTGGTGAATTGTGATTTGTTCTTAAAATCATTCAAACGCACATTTCATGCACACATTTGTGCGTACGCATGCTTAGTGAATGAGACCCATGAACCTCTTATTTAGTGCATTTGTTTAAGTCCTAATAATTAAAGTGTTCAAGTGGTGATATTGCACATTGACATACTGCATATTACATAAAACAGCAGTATAGACAGAAGAAGAGACTGGAATAAAAATAATAAACGTAGTTGAATAACGTGACTGGAATAGTATTCTAACCCTGGCCTGGATTTTAAAATCTGACTGGATTTGCTCATTTAAGCTTGCTTTCTGTTATGGTATTTTCTAACAGATAAAATGTTTATGAATGATCTAAGTAAAGATTAGTTTGAAATGTTCATGCAGTTTAAATCTGGGATTTCAAACTCCTTTTAGGTTGAGGCCTAGATCAGACATTTTGCCCCTTGTTTTCATAGAAAATGTATGCACAATACATGCTTTTCTAAATCTAATACAGTTCATAATCGTATTTTTGCTCCTTTAATACAATTTTAGGTAAAAGCTAAAGTTAAATCAGCCCAGGCTCATTGGAAAAACATGTCTGTGGCAACATTTTTGCAAAACGCAAAATGCGTTGTGTAGGGATAGGCGTGTCGATATGAAGTATCAGTATATCGATACTGATGTGAGCATCGAAAAGTATCGATACTCAAATAAAAATATCGATACTAAGGTGTTTTTTTTTACCGGTAATTTTGCTTATTTAAAAAGATTATTTAATGCATACAATACGAATAACCTATGTTACTGAATAGTTGTGTAGTATAGGATTAGTTTCCTGCTCATCTGAACCATGATCTGAACGCACGCAAATGCTGCAAGACAGAACCAATCAATCACAGAGCGAGCGTTCGCTCACTGATGACACTGTATTCAAACAGAGCTGTGTTTCCCAAAACTATCATTAGAAACCATTGATGCTTTTGGAAATACAGCCCAGAACAATGCTCATCAGAAGACAGAAAAACATATGTTTGAGTTATTTCACAATAAACAAATAGATATTGTATCCTACATAGTTTGCGCAATCACACTTATGTTAAAAGTTGATACTGATCATGTTCTATTCTGTAACTAATGTTAATATAAATCATGTCAGAATAAAAAGGTTGCATTTTATGGGTGCAACGTCCTGTCACTGGCAGTGTCTTGTGAATATGAACCACGTATAGAAGTATCGTATCGGTATCGATATTGGTGATACTGGCCTTTAAAGTATCGGTATCGTATCGGAAACAAAATAAGTGGTATCGCCCATCCCTAGCGTCGTGCACGTTTCGTGAGTGACGCTAAAAGCATGTTTAGTTTTTTTTTTCCGGAAAACGTTTTTATTACGTTGGCAACGTTTTATTACGTTGGTTTTTGTACGTATCACTGCAGTTAATGTCCGGTGAGTGACGCTAAAAGCTTAATGCTCCATCACGTTAAATAACATACACCTACACTAAACCCTAAACCGATAGTGTTACCAAAAGCAAATGTGACAAACATGCAATTGTAACCATGCCATTTTAGCTTGTGTTTTGAACTCTTGTCTTTGAGCTCTTTTATCGTGACTCGTCTTTCACAGGATTCTTACCCCAGCTCTCAGCATTGCAAATACAGTTCTGTACCAGCTGAGCTACCGAGCAAGCTTGGCATAGCAGAAAAGCCCAACATATGGAGCTATTTAAGTGATGCAAACTCCAAAATATATTCGTTTATGAATCATGCACTATGGTAAAAAATGTTTTTTAGGTCATAACACAATATTGTGCAAAGAGCCGCGTGAAAACAAGTCATTGATCCATCTGCCCCTGTAATCATAAGTGTGTATGAAAACGATAAACAGTGCCTCTAGTGGTAATTTCTGTAGGAAAATGCAGTGATATGTACGTATTGGCATGCATTTTGCGTTTTGCAAAAATGTTGCCAAAGGTACATTTTTCCAACGAGACCAGGTGCAGCAAATACAGTGGGGAGAACAAGTATTTGATACACTGCCGATTTTGCAGGTTTGCCCACTTACAAAGCATGTAAAAGTCTGTAATTTTTATCATAGGTACTCTTCAACTGTGAGAGACGGAATCTAAAACAACAATCCAGAAAATCACATTGTATGATTTTTAAATAATTAATTTGCATTTTATTGCATGACATAAGTATTTGATACATCAGAAAAGCAGACCTTAATATTTTGTACAGAAACCTTTGTTTGCAATTACAGAGATCATACGTTTCCTGTAGTTCTTGACCAGGTTTGCACACACTGCAGCAGGGATTTTGGCCCACTCCTCCATACAGACCTTCTCCAGATCCTTCAGGTTTCGGGGCTGTCGCTGAGCAATACGGACTTTCAGCTCCCTCCAAAGATTTTCTATTGGGTTCAGGTCTGGAGACTGGCTAGGCCACTCCAGGACCTTGAGATGTTTCTTACGGAGCCACTCCTTAGTTGCCCTGGCTGTGTGTTTCGGGTCGTTGCCATGCTGGAAGACCCAGCCACGACCCATCTTCAATGCTCTTACTGAGGGAAGGAGGTTGTTGGCCAAGATCCCGCGATACATGGCCCCATCCATCCTCCCCTCAATACGGTGCAGTCATCCTGTTACCATTGCAGAAAAGCATCCCCAAAGAATGATGTTTCCACCTCCATGCTTCACGGTTGGGATGGTGTTCTTGGGGTTGTACTCATCCTTCTTCTTCCTCCAAACACGGCGAGTGGAGTTTAGACCAAAAAGCTCTATTTTTGTCTCATCAGACCACATGACCTTCTCCCATTCCTCCTCTGGATCATCCAGATGGTCATTGGCAAACTTCAGACGGGCCTGGACATGCGCTGGCTTGAGCAGGGGGACCTTGTGTGCGCAGCAGGATTTTAATCCATGACGGCGTAGTGTGTTACTAATGGTTTTTTTTTGAGACTGTGGTCCCAGCTCTCTTCAGGTCATTAACCAGGTCCTGCCGTGTAGTTCTGGGCTGATCCCTCACCTTCCTCATGATCATTGATGCCCCACGAGGTGAGATCTTGCATGGAGCCCCAGACCGAGGGAGATTGACCGTCATCTTGAACTTCTTCCATTTTCTAATAATTGCGCCAACAGTTGTTGCCTTCTCACCAAGCTGCTTGCCTATTGTCCTGTAGCCCATCCCAGCCTTGTGCAGGTCTACAATTTTATCCCTGATGTCCTTACACAGCTCTCTGGTCTTGGCCATTGTGGAGAGGTTGGAGTCTGTTTGATTGAGTGTGTGGACAAGTGTCTTTTATACAGGTAACGAGTTCAAACAGGTGCAGTTAATACAGGTAATGAGTGGAGAACAGGAGGGCTTATTTAAGAAAAACTAACAGGTCTGTGAGAGCCGGAATTCTTACTGTTGGTAGGTGATCAAATACTTATGTCATGCAATAAAATGCAAATTAATTATTTAAAAATCATACAATGTGATTTTCTGGATTTTTGTTTTAGATTCTGTCTCTCACAGTTGAAGTGTACCTATGATAAAAATTACAGACCTCTACATGCTTTGTAAGAAGGAAAACCTGCAAAATCGGCAGTGTATTAAATACTTGTTCTCCCCACTGTATATACTACCAGTACCATTAAAGTTTGGGGACAGTTTATATATATATATATATATATAGAGGGTTTTTCTTGCATTGAAATTTTTTTGGCGGCCCCCAAAACGAATTTTTGTCCCGCCAAAGCCTTATTTGATCAGTTATTGTGATTTATGAGTGATGTAGATGACTGCTGCACATGTGATAGGGCGCATGTTAACTGAGTGACAGCGAGAACGAGCAGAGAGCTCCCCCCCCCTGTGTTGACAAATCTTTCGCGATGTTCTAGCAGACGGGATTCGCACACAACGCGTCTGCTAATGTCCGATTCCCAATGACTCCTTTGAACCGAATCATTTTAACGACTGGTTAAAACAACTGATCTGTCCAACACTGAACTCACGAATCAGTTTACTCATTTACTCAGAACACCTCTGAAATGAGAACACAAGTGTGCTTACCCCATTTAGCAAGAGTGGTTAGAATTAGTCTTAATAATCCACAGTATTTTCAGGTTATTTATATTGACAATGTGTAGTAAAATATATAAAATCATTTAGTTTAGACTGGAGTTAGGTGAAACCAGAACAAAGTTGTTGTTAGCTAGCTGATAATTTTATTAAATTGTATATGGTAGAAAATTAGGCTATTTGTTAATATTTTTTTATGCTACTTTTTAATATTGATATGATTATATACCAAAACAATTATCAGTAAATAGTGTAAAAAATGAGGAACAAAAGAAACAAACATCAAGGTAAGAGATCATACATAATATGAGATATCAAAATAAGATAAGCAAAAATTACAAACTGTTTCTTTGCATTTGTTTTAAATTTATTGTCAGCATTGCGTTCGCAGGTCACGTGGCAAGGGTACTTTTTACTGTGTGTGTGGATGACCATGTCTGTCAGCCACCACCAAAGACCATTTTTGACCCAGGAAAAACCCTGGTATATATCAAGGGCATATTAAATTGATCATTAAATTGCCAACAAGGCGCGTGGTGTAAATAGACACTCCAATATTATAAACAGACAGTGTCTTTAACACCCCTGGTTGTTTTATAGTGGATCATTCAAACTCAACTTCTTGAATCTTGAATCAATTTCAAGTGGCTTTGGCTCATTGGTGGACGAACACAAAAGCACATCCTGGTGCTTCTGTCGGTTATGATGTGACTGCAGTGCTAAGTGAAGTAGAGGCTGTACTGTGCATTGACCCATAGGGACGACAGAACTGTGGACAGTGGTAGTGTTGTGCTTGTTTAGCGTCTCAAAGGGGCACTCGAGTGGATTCACACCTGCAAACCTTGGCTGTGGAGCCCCTCCAGGGCACCTAAAAACAGCTGAAACACTGCAGTAGTAAAGGGAAAGTCATATTAAGCTATACAAATGAGGTTAGATTGTGAGCTAGATTAATTACAGCACTGCTGCTGGATAGGTCTTCCCCTCAAGCCCTTGATAAGTATTCTGTTTGCTGAATCAAACCAGGCTACGTGTGCTGGAGCAAATAAGATTGCAAGATATTGCCTCAGAATTATTATTCATTTTTACTGCTTCAGTTTAATTTTAGTCCAACCTGATGAAAATGAAAGGAATAGCTCTCCCAGTGTGAAT
Organism: Coreius guichenoti; assembly: GCA_039654105.1. NCBI lineage: Eukaryota > Metazoa > Chordata > Actinopteri > Cypriniformes > Gobionidae > Coreius > Coreius guichenoti. The sequence goes on from CM077175.1 coordinate 43,091,506, forward strand.
TCTGTCATTATTTACTCAAGCTCATTGTTCCAAACATCTTTGATTGGGTTTCTTTTGAGGAAAATGCATTCATTTTTGAAGGACATGTTTAAAAGAGTGTTCAGGATAACAGAAAGTGAGGCGAATGAGGATCCAAAGACAAAAAACAAAATTATCATAAAATGGTCTACTTTTTTTGGCACCCATAATGATAGATTTATGTGAGAAACGGGCTGTAATTGAAGTTGTTACACATTTAAAATCACAGAGTCTGATTAATCAGTTGACCCAGGTCACAAAACCAGTCTGAATGATTAATTCATGAACCAGACAGGTCCAGTTCTTTATTTAAATCACAAGTTTACTTATGCAGTCACATTGTTAATGTGCCCTTATTATGCTTTTTCGAATATTCCCTTTCATTCAGTGTATAATGAAGCTGTTTGTGAACGTTAAAGGTCTGCAAAGTTTTAAAGATCAAAATGCATGACAAATAAAGTCTCCTAAAAGAAAGAATCGATTCCGAACTGCTGAAATGAGTCGTCAGCAATTCCAGTCTCACTTCCTAATACATACTTACGTAACAATGTAACAATTTTGCATAATGCCAGCCTAAGGTCTTCATTGGCTGCCCGTGAACGACATCTACTTTGACCCGCCCTCGAACACAAAGCTGTAGTTGTAGTTAGTGCTGGGCGGTATGACCAAAAATTTATATCACGGTACTTTTCAAAATTATACCGGTTTCGCGGTATGTGACGGTATTTTTTTCCTCATGCATGACCGGGTGTTAACCACATTCTCTACTGACTGAGAGGAAATATTGCAGTAGATTGACTTAGAATGCCCTATTTTACTGTCATGACGAGTGAATATTGTAGAAAAATTCCACACTAGAATTAATACAGGTTTGCAAGGCCCCACAAAATGATGCTGTGGGGAGACAACAACCAATAAAACACAGACCTACAACACACTCATTACAGACACATGAATATTAAAATATGACAGAGAGTTGAGGGCACCTTGATGCATTTTAAAAAATGTAACCCTATATAACAACAAACTGCCAAAACGAGGGAGAAACGCAGAAGAACATTTAAAAGGTCTAATAATATTTTCAATATATTTAAGAGCACTACAGTCTCTGAACAAACGACACACGTCAGTTTAAAGGCTACTTTTTTGCCCATTCTTCTACATCATTGTCTTCTGTGTATCAGAATAACCCATCGTGTCATCGCGTTCATGATCAGATGTACGGCTGTATCATGTCCTTATTTGCACATATATTTCACCCGAAGAAGACGTGATTAAATATGTGCGCATACACAGTGCTGGTCCATGTTTAGAGCACTAGAGTATATGAAATATGTTGTGTGAACTGTTAACTTCAACATGATTGTTCACTCTTAGGTCGCTTGGACTACGTCCCTCAGTGTGGCCATGGCACCTTCAGCATGGACGTTTGTGGGTGTGTTTGTGAAGAAGGGTGGATTGGCAAGAACTGCACTGAACCCCGCTGCCCAGATGACTGCTCCGGCCAGGGCATTTGCATCGAAGGCGAGTGCGTATGCGACCGTAACTTTGTCGGTGAGAACTGCTCGGAGCCTCGATGTCCAGGTGATTGCTCTGACAGGGGGTTGTGCATTGATGGTGAGTGTGTTTGCGAGGAAGCCTATGCTGGGGAGGACTGCTCGCAGGGCAGATGTCTGAACGACTGCTCAGATCAAGGAGCCTGTGTGAACGGAACCTGCCAGTGCCGACCTGGCTTCCTGGGGGAAGACTGCTCTCTCATCTTCTGTGCTAATAACTGCAGCCAGAAAGGGGTGTGTAAGGATGGATTTTGTGCCTGTCAAGAGGGATATACAGGAGATGACTGCACTTCAGGTCAGTGTTCAACATGTATGGTTGAGTACAGTAAAAACTATAAAATGATTTATTGCATATTTCATTGCTTGATACATAATGTCTGAATACCCAGCCTGCCTTAAATCTTTAACTTCAAATACATTGATAATAACATGACACTAAAATTATGCTATAAACATGAACAAAACAAAACGAAAAAAAAGAAACGATGTAGCAACGCACACATCAGTGTACATAAGTGATAAGAAATAAGAAACTAATATATATATAAATAAGAAATAATTCTGCCAGTCTCATGTTAGTCTTGAGTATCTATAGAGTAGTGTTGATCCTTCATATCTCACAAGAGTCTTTAGTTTTATCATATTTATAAAAGACAGATACACTGTACCGATTCTTTCAGAAAACAGCCGAGTCCGTGGAGGCGTGCAGTGGGTGGAGCTAAAGCGTCTCACACACACACACACACACACACACACACACGCACGCACATTACATCATGGCATTATCCCTGGATAACTCTCGATTCACTATACGTTGGTGTTGTTCACATTATATGCACTTACGCACCGACTGCCAACAAAACACACACATTTGATGCAGTTTCACTCACCGCCTGCGGTTTCCACTCATGACTGGGAATAAACACACACACTTGCAGAACTCCGGAAACACAAACTGCATCCACTGTTCCCTTAACGCTGGGTTATTTGGGAAGCTGAACAAGGTGATCTTTCCCTCACACCAGAAACACACTTCTTTAGTGACATTGTTGATCTCGTGTCTAAAAACACAACGCCAGCGCCGCCGACGGCTCCCCTAACCCGAACGAAGCTTGTTGATGGACGCGCTCTTGCTCTCGCTCTCGATGATGTGTGTGTGTGTGTGTGTGTGTGTGTGCTTATCCGGTAGAAGTGCCCATACAAGCAATTCCGCCCTTTATGACGTCATACAGGGCCATACTCGAAAAAAAACTTTCCCAAACTTGTTTGAATCCTGAAGGAGTGTATTTGGCACAGAAATACTCCATCACACGTCCAACTCATTTTTTTAAATTTTGTCCATGTTTAGCATGAGAATCAACTCTTTAACAGTGTAAATAAGTCAGAATGCATGAAATAGCATTAGACCCCCCCTTTAAATTATAAGGCGACTATTCTTTCCTATTAGCCATAATTTTAACAATTTTATTCCTGCAAGGAAACAGTACCTCCGCTGTATTTTACTGTCATTTATATGGTAATTCATGCCTTAATTTGCAGCAATTACATGTGTTGTTCTGTTAAATTTAAGCATTTTGTTTATCATTTTAACATCACAAGCACTTACTATAGCTCGCTGTATTGACACAGTACAGGAGAGTAGTTAACCATTCCCCAGGAAAATTACTTTGTGCTGGATAATTCACACTTTCCGCTTTATATATTGCAAGTGAATATTTAATGTCTGACTCGCTTGGTGTTCTTTGAGCATTTAAAATTCATCAAAGAAGAAATCAAGCCATAACAAAAGCTTGTTCGAATATAATTTTCATCGTATATATTGTTTCTCTTTAAGCCAATCGCAGATAAACAAGCCACTTTATTAGGTGAAGTCTGGTATATTGTCTTTCCAATATCAATATAAAAATCCTCTCTAGGAAGAACAGTGACCGTTTCCCTAGTTACGGCACACACGACAGATGCTAAACCCCATGGTAGGCCCCCGCTCCTCCAGTCAGGGCTGTAAAATTGGTGACAACTCACAGCGTAACACCATTCATTTGTCAAAAGTCACATTCACTGGGGAAGATGTGTCATATTAACCTGGCCAAAGCAATTTCTCCATCACGCTTATTCAGATTCACAGCTAGTTCGTGGAAAGGGCTGTCGAAACCCCACATCACTGAAGACAGCTGTCATCTCACGAGTGGGAGAGGGAAGGGCAAATCACATTACCAAACCAGTTCTCTCCCTCTCATTTTCTGCAAGACTGAGTGGAGGCAAAATTGCTTATTTCATTGCAATTAGGAGAAAATAGTGGGGTGTTGTGCGTGAGAGGTGGTGGAATACTGCTCAATTATTACTCTCCACACAGCTTCTGAAGATCCTCTGCTCTCTTAGGTCTTCATATTATCAAGGGAATGAATTAGGATATGACTTTTCTCTCAGTTACTCTATCCAATTTTCTCGTTTCATTAGGCAGATGAAACCGTAAGCAAAAGTATTTTACAAACAGGTAGTGATGGGGGGAAAAGAAGTAATCAAGGAAATAGGATGTGATGAGAAGTTCCTTTTTTGAAAATTTCAAATAGCTCGAAATGAAATAATTTTTGAAAAATGTTTTCAACTCCTTTCTACTCAATGAATTAAATTGCAAACTTTAACATAGCACTACACCTGCTTTTAACATTTCTTTCAACTATAATTCAACCAAAAGTAATTTACACTCTGTACACTTTGCCAAATACAGTCTGAAAGTTATTCTGAAAGACTGTTATCTGAAATATTGTTGCTTCAGTACATGACAATCGATAATCTAGTCAAGCAGGCTGACGATGCTAATTCACATACCAAGCTGAGAATGAATTCATTTATAATGGATTGAGAAATAACTGCTTGAATTTGTGATGCTGTCGTTACTTTGTTGTCAAAATATTCTAATATACAGTATATGTGTATGTGTGTGTGTGTGTGTGTGTGTGTGTGTGTGTGTGTGTACTGTATACAGTATATATACAGTCAAACCAAAACTGATTCAGACACAGATATAATGTTTCTCTAGTGTGTGCAGGACACTATAGTTCATTTATGATGTGAGGAGAGCAAAATAAAGTCAACTGAGACATATTATACCCATAAACTCTTCATACAGTGACTACCAGTAAAACTGATAAAAATGTGGGATCAAAATGATTGAGACACTTTGAGCTGAGCATGTTTTGCTGAAGTGTTTGTTCTTTAATTGCTAATGTGACCTTTGACACCACAGACTGAACTAAAGGTCATTGGTTGGTCATTGGTTGAGCTAAATTGGTATCATCTAATTGTGTTCTTAAATCTAACAGCTGATTGGTTGATTGAATCCATTACACACCTTTCTATCAAAGTTATCTGACATTATCAAGATGAATTTATATATATATATATATATTATACAGTTTTCTAAAACTTTTTTGTATTTATATATTTCTGTATTTATGAAAAAACCCTAAAACAATAGATTAACAAATACATGCTGAATAAATTATTAGAAAATATATGCTGATTATGATATTTCTTGTCATAGTAAGATCAAAAAATCTTTTCAGATAAAAATTACAGTCAGATTTAAAATTTGTAGGTGCTGAGACTTCCAGTTGGACAGACCATTGCTCCCTTTTTTGTCTAAGACTGTATCTGCTTTATTTTTTGGGTTCTTGTTCCTCCTTAAAAATAAAATGGGTAGCTTGGCAGCTCGATATGGGTGAAAAGCACAGATGCTAGAGTGATAAATTTTGCTAAGTATGCACCCTGGGACTTTTTTCTTTGTTTTGAGGGGTCTGTTGTAGAGGGGGAACAGAAGGAACACCAGTCTGTCCTGTTCGTGTGGAAGAAGCTGAATTGCTTCTTCAAGTCCTTAGTAATTCCTTAGGGGCCACTTATAGCTACTCCTATGAGCCCAGTATCAGGAGGAAGTCTCGTGTGTTCTGGGGACCCGGGCTGCTTCATAGTCTCATGGGAAGCCCAAGTGGGATCCTCCAAACTCTTTTTATAAGTAGATACATTTTCTAACTTTTTCAAGTTCACTACATATCGGAACATCAATGTCAGATAATACTGGATGTGGCTTGGAGCAAACACGTAAATCAGCGGCCTTGCAACACCACTACATAACAATGCTAGATATACGCTATATTGCCAAAAGTATTGGGACACCCCTACAAATCATTGAATTCAGGTGTTCAATCACTTCCATGGCCACAGGTGTATAAATCAAGCACTAGGCATGCAGACGCTTCTACAAACATTTGTGAAAGAATGGGTCGCTCTCAGGAGCTCAGTGAACTCAAGCGTGGTACCGTGATAGGTTGCCACCTGTGCAATAAGTCCATTCATAAAAATTTCCTCACTACTAAATATTCCACGCTCAACTGTTAGTGGGATTATAACAAAGTGGAAGCAATTGGGAGCAACAGCAACTCAGCCACGAAGTGGTAGGCCACGTAAAATCACAGAGCGGGGTCAGCGCATGCTGAGGGTCACAGTGAGCAGAAGTCGCCAACTTTCTGCAGAGTCAATAGATACAGACCTCCAAACTTCTGTGGCCTTCAGATGAGCTCAAGAACAGTGTGTAGAGAGCTTCATGGAATGGGTTTCCATGGCCGAGCAGCTCATCCAAGCCTTACATCACCAAGTGCAATGCAAAGCGTGGGATGCAGTGGGGTAAAGCACGCCGCCACTGGACTCTAGAGCAGTGGACACATGTTCTCTGGAGTGACCAATCATGCTTCTCTGTCTTGCGATCCCATGGACGAGTCTGGGTTTGGCGGTTGCCAGGAGAACGGTACTTGCCGGACTGCATTGTGCCAAGTGTAAAGTTTGGTGGAGGGGGGATTATGGTATGGGGTTGTTTTTCAGGGGTTGGGCTTGGCCCCTTAGTTCCAGTGAAAGGAACTCTTAATGCTTCAGCATACCAAGACATTTTGGACAATTTCATGCTCCCAACTTTGTGGGAACAGTTTGTGGACGGCTCCTTCCTGTCCCAACATGACTGCGCACCAGTGCACAAAGCAAGGTCCATAAAGACATGGATGAGCGAGTTTGGTGTGGAGGAACTTGACTGGCCTGCACAGAGTCCTGACCTCAACCCGATAGAACACCTTTGGGATGAATTAGAGCGGAGACTGCGAGCCAGGCCTTCTCGTCCAACATCAGTGCCTGACCTCACAAATGCGCTTCTAGAATAAACACACTCCTAAACCTTGTGGAAAGCCTTCCCAGAAGAGTTGAAGCTGTTATAGCTGCAAAGGGTGGGCCAACACCATATTAAACCCTACGGATTAAGAATGGGATGTCATTAAAGTTCATGTGCATGTAAAGGCAGGCAACCCAAAACTTGTGACAATATAGTGTATATAGGTAAATGCTTCCAGTGTGATTTGCCTCAGATCACATTAAAGAAATTTCCATAACTGACTCCTAAGAATGATTGCTTTTTGATCAGAATGATTCATATTCATGTGATATCCTCACCCTTTTTTTACAGTGTCACCGCCTATGAATCTGCAAGTTCAGGAAGTGTCAGAGAACACCATTGATCTGCAGTGGGAGGGCCCTGTGTTCCTGACAGACTATCTCATCACTTACGCCCCCACAACCCCTGGTGGAGTCCAACTAGAGATCAGAGTCCCAGGAAACGTTACCAACACCACCATCAAAGGGTTGGAGCCGGGTCTGGAATACAACATCAACGTGTACGCAGTGATCGACAACATCATCAGTGCCCCTATGAACACCTTAGCCTCCACCTGTGAGTGCACTTCTCTCCTGAGAGCTCTTTTATTCAAATAACATCAGTGCTTTGGTCAGATAAGGCCTTTTCTTTTCCATGAATATGTCTGAGGTGTTTTGCATATATCTTGAATGTGACATTTTCATTGTAAGTGCATCATTGTTACCCAAGCATGACCCAGGTTTAATATACCTGGATGAGAGATTACACACTCCTTCACAGTCTTATTTGCACACACACATACCTCATGTTACTTCTTCAGAGGAACAACTGGCTGTCTTTGCCAACAGGATATGATTAGACACCCACCACCTGGTGAGTAGCAGTGCCAGATTGGCAAAATGCAAGAAGGCCTTTCGTATACAGTGACTGCTTGTCAGCCTTGAGCAAAATGGCTCAGCCTAGAATAGAACACATCATAACAAATATTCCAGTATTTGTGAAAAGTCAGTTGGGCGTTCTGCAGACAATCACAAAGCTCCACTGACTGGCCTTCTGTTTCACACATTTTCACTTGTAATTCAGAGATGATAATAAAGATAATCAGAACTTAATGAATTTGAAAGAAATTGCTATTTGCATGTGGCATCTGGCAGGCATCGTGATCTGGTTTATACTTCTGAAATATTCAACTAGTGGAGCCATCATTTCTGTGATCTAACAAAGATGAGACTTGTGTTGAACATTATTGCCCATTTTCTGCAACTGAATTATATGCTTGCAATAGCTAAAATCCTGTGTAATTATTAATAGGGAATCATTGCAAGAAAAGAATGAATAAGAGAAAAATGAAGGGTTGATACAATTTAAAATAACTAGTTTTGGTCCCACTTTATATTAGGCGGCCTTAACTACTATGTACTTACATCAAAAAATAAGTACAATGTACTTATTGTGTTCATATTGTATTGCAAAACACTTTTGCTGATACTGAGGTGGATACGGGTAAAGTTAGGGACAGGTGTGGTGGTATGGGTAAGTTTAAGGGTAGGGTTAGGGACAGGTGTGGTGGTATGAGTAGGTTTAAGGGTAAAGTTAGGGACAGGTGTGGTGGTATGAGTAGGTTTAAGGGTAAAGTTAGGGACAGGTGTGGTGGTATGAGTAGGTTTAAGGGTAAAGTTAGGGACAGGTGTGGTGGTATGGGTAAGTTTAAGGGTAAAGTTAGAGATAGGTGTGGTGGTATAGGTAAGTTTAAGGGTAAAGTTAGGGACAGGTGTGGTGGTGTGGGTAAGTTTAAGGGTAGAGTTAGGGACAGGTGTGGTGGTATGAGTAAGTTTAAGGGTAAAGTTAGAGATAGGTGTGGTGGTATGGGTAAGTTTAAGGGTAAAGTTAGGGACAGGTGTGGTGGTGTGGGTAAGTTTAAGGGTAGAGTTAGGGACAGGTGTGGTGGCGTGGGTAAGTTTAAGGGTAGGGTTAGGGACAGGTGTGGTGGTGTGGGTAAGTTTAAGGGTAGAGTTAGGGACAGGTGTGGTGGTGTGGGTAAGTTTAAGGGTAAAGTTAGGGACAGGTGTGGTGGTGTGGGTAAGTTTAAGGGTAAAGTTAGGGACAGGTGTGGTGGTGTGGGTAAGTTTAAGGGTAAAGTTAGGGACAGGTGTGGTGGTATGAGTAAGTTTAAGGGTAGGGTTAGGTGTAAACAGTGTAATTAGAAATTTAATTACAGAAATTAATTATAGATGTATAAACATGCTGGTATTTTTTAAAATGTAAGTACAATGTAAAAACATGTATGTACACAATAAGTGCATTGTATCAAATGATTAATTTAAATGTTATTATATAGTAGTTAAGGCCACCTAATATAAAGTGGGACTCTAGTTTAACTTTTCTAGTTGAATTATTTTTATAATTTATTCCAGTCTTTGGTGTCACATGATCCTTCAGAAATTACTCTAAAATGCTGCTTTGATGCTTAAGAAACATTTCTTATTATTTCAATGCTGAAAATGGTTTTGCTGGTTAATACACTGCCTGGCCAAAAAAAAAAAGTCGCTGTTTGGATTTAAATTGACAAATGCTTAAGAGTCAATGACTGGATCATTATTGCAGTGATTTTTATGTTTCTAGCATGTTATATGTTTGGCAACAGTTCTTCCAACCCTAATTGATGGAGTGTGTAGCTTTTCATTTCTTAAACCACCATGCAGGAAGACACATCATGGCCATATTCCAGGATGACAATGTCAAGATTCATCAGCTCAGACTGTGAGAGAATGGTTGGGAGGGAGCATGAAGGATCATTTTCACACATGAATCAGCACCTCTGAGTCCAGACCTTAAATTCATTGAGAGTCTTTGGGATGTGCTCGAGGAGACTTTACAGAGTGCTGGACTCTTGCATTTGCAATACAAGATCTGGACCAGAGTATGTGAGCGGAGTGGAGCGGCAGCAATTTCCCCTCCACGCTCTAAGCAATTTCCCCTACACGGGTTCACCATTTCCCACTCCCCGCTCCACTCCTCGCTCACTGATATCAGAAACACCGCTCCGTCTTCGCTCGGAGGAAATTTGCGGCTAAATGCTGAAATATTTAACTAAGCTCTGAAATATCACAAAAGTTCGCTTTATAACATACATTAAATGAAAAAACAAAACAAAATAAACAATAGGAGATAGTTTCAACGTGGTTTATTGGAACACTAGTGTGCAAAGATTTATTCCTATGACATGCCAAGCTTATTAGGCTTTATCAGCATTAAAAGTTAAATATCATTGCTGCTTATTGCAGTGCAAATTTTGTTTGGAAAGATGAAAATAGTACGTTTTCATCAGTTATTTTATCTATGGGCCACTACATTACAGATTTCTGCTCATTCAAAATCAGATACAGATAACTGTAAGCAGATAAGCACTGTAAGATTGCATTTGTTTGAATGCATTAGAGAGAACGATTGCGTGTGTGAATAAGTGCTACCTGTTTAAAATGTGCTTTCACCCGATCCTGTTCAGTATGTAGAAGGTACAAAAGAATTCCTTGAACTATAACATCCCGCTCATGTCCATCGCCGTCATCTTAACTTAAGCCGTCAAGCTAGTTAAATGTGTTTAACGTGTGAGTTCTGGCTAAAAATGCAGTTATATCATGGGCCGTTGGCATGAATTATGTTCGTGATGGAGCGGTAGTGGAGCGCTCTCGGAGCGAGTGAAAACCACAATGCTCCGACAAAATCCACTCCTCGCTCCATTCAAAATCACGCCGCTCCACTCCTCGCTCCACTCCCACTCCACTCCGCTCACATACTCTGATTTGGACCAAACATTGATGCACCTCTTGATGGAAATAACATCACAGCATTTATTTTCATCAATTCATGTGTGAAAATGATCCTTCATGCTCCCTCCCAACCATTCTCTCACAGTCTGAGCTGATGAATCTTGACATTGTCATCCTGGAATATGGCCATGATGTGTCTTCCTGCATGGTTGTTTAAGAAATGAAAAGCTACACACTCCATCAATTAGGGTTGGAAGAACTGTTGCCAAACATATAACATGCTAGAAACATAAAAATCACTGCAATAATGATCCAGTCATTGACTCTTAAGCATTTGCCAATTTAAATCCAAACAGCGACTTTTTTTTGGCCGGGCAGTGTATGTTGCGGACGCATTTTTTCCAGTATTCTTTGATGAATAGAAAGTTCAACAGCATATATTTGTAACAAATTTGACTTCTTTTGTAACATTTTAAATGTTTTAATGTCACTTTTAATCAATTAAATGCATTCTTGAATAACAGTATTCATTTCTTATTTAAAAAAGTAGTGTAGGTATGTCAGTGAGAAGGAGAGCGACCGAAACTACTGACTACTGTCAGAGTTTATTTAGCAATACTTATTGTATGAGAGTACATTATCACTTACTTACAAACCTTTGTATGTCATCATACACATAGATGGGATAAGCAGAACACTCTCAGCAGAGATAGTGTTTTATTACTGTTTCCATGAAATTATTTTCAAATCCTCTGGAGGCTTATTGACATTGAAAAGGCTGAATGTTCACTTTTGTGTACTGTGAAATGGCTGTAATACTATTTCCTGACTTCTATTCTTTGGGTTTCCCGACTCCATTTGAAGACACATTGCATATTGAAAATAACTGAGAAAAAAAGAAAAAAATCCTGAATATGTCTGCTAAGTGAACTGCTCTGTATCGCTGCTCTCTCTTTACAGAGCTAAAAGCTGAGAGTAAAGATCTGCCTTGGCTGAGAAAAATGTTGATTTATTGAACACACACAGGACTGAGGCCAATAATGCATCAATCTGTACCTTTTAGATCTCTCGAATCCAGACGGTTTACTCTTCAAATCCATCATGGAGACATCCGTGGAGGTTCAGTGGCAACCCTTAGACTACTTGTTTGATGGTTGGGAAATAAGCTTCATTCCCAAGGTAAGGCTTTCCTTAGAAGGTCACACTTCATTTGATTCTGCCCCTGCTGTAGCTCTTGGCGTAACAACACAGAGGTTCTGGAATCTTGTAGCATTTGTGGACTTTACCATCATTGTATTTCAACAACAGTAAACAAGGAAACTGCAATGTAAGGATTTGACAGACATCTGTGCACGGCTGATAAATTAATGCTTCTTTTTAAGCCAAAGATGATTGGGTCTCTGACAGGTGCCTCTCAGTGTGATAAATGTCAATCTGTCTGTGTTTGAAAGAGAATTATTTTGCATCATGGCAGAAACACAATACATCCAGGCAGAGATGTTCTCACTAATCCCTTTTCAAATGTTCCATCTGGAGAAAGGACAAAACATTTTCAGCATGTGTACCCTCACAGAAAGAAGAAAAACCTCCAGCTCCTGCATGCCAACAAAATATGTTGTGCTTGGTGCCTCAGTATGAAATAGCAGTGAGAGACATCGACGTATGCAAAACAGCAACATGCAACATATGCAACATACCTGTCATTTCACATTGGGGTGAAACATCTCTCCCTATGTATAATAACAAATATGCAACAGAGCCCCTGAGGTATTTTGTTTAGTTGTAGCGTTACTATTAAGATCAGCCGTTGAATCTGTAAACATCATGTTCCCCTCCAACAAAAAGATCTGACATATCAGAGGTGTGCTTGAGTGTAATGGAAACTGGAAAATTATGGTTTACTTAAATGGTTCACACAAAAGATTTTATTCAGATGATTTGGCAAATCTATCTGCAGACAGTTCTGAGAGCTCAGTCAAATAATAGACACAATTCTTAGGGCCCCTTGAAGAAGGCAGTTTTCTGTCCTGTGCTGGGAAATGTGGGTCTTATTCCACTGCAGGCAAAGATAGATAGATAGATAGATAGATAGATAGATAGATAGATAGATAGATAGATAGATAGATAGATAGATAGATAGATAGATAGATAGATAGATAGATAGATAGATAGATAGATAGATAGATAGATAGATAGATAGATAGATAGATAGATGAACAGTCATATCGGAATTCATGCGACTTTTACATCACTCTAGATCAACATGCGTCATAATTCTGTACTGACAGGAGTCACTTCAAAAAATGTTACATACCGGTAGTTTTTTTGGTCATTCAGTGAATATACAAAGACCGATCAGGCACAACATTATGGTGAATAACCCTGATTATCTCTTCATCACGGCACCTGTTAGTGGGTGGGATATATTAGGCAGCAAGTGAACATTTTGTCCTCAAAGTTGATGTGTTAGAAGCAGGAAAAATGGGCAAGCGTAAGGATTTGAGTGAGTTTGACAAGGGCCAAATTGTGATGGCTAGACGACTGGGTCAGAGCATCTCCAAAACTGCAGCTCTTGTGGGGTGTTCCCGGTCTGCAGTGGTCAGTATCTATCAAAAGTGCTCCAAGGAAGGAACAGTGGTGAACCGGAGACAGGGTCACGGGCGGCCAAGGCTCATTGATGCACGTGGGGAGCGAAGGCTGGCCCGTGTGGTCCGATCAAACAGACGAGCTACTGTAGCTCAAATTGCTCCAGAAGTTAATGCTGGTTCTGATAGAAAGGTGTCAGAATACACAGTGCATTGCAGTTTGTTGTGTATGGGGCGGCATAGCCGCAGACCAGTCAGGGTGCCCATGCTGACCCCTGTCCACCGCCGAAAGCACCAACAGTGGCATGTGAGCATCAGAACTGGACCACGGAGCAATGGAAGAAGGTGGCCTGGTCTGATGAATCACGTTTTCTTTTACATCACGTGGATGGCCGGGTGCCTGTGCGTGGCTTACCTGGGGAACACATGGCACCAGGATGCACTATGGGAAGAAGGCAAGCCGGCGGAGGCAGTGTGATGCTTTGGGCAATGTTCTGCTGGGAAACCTTGGGTCCTGCCATCCATGTGGATGTTACTTTGACACGTACCACCTACCTAAGCATTGTTGCAGACCATGTACACCCTTTCATGGAAACGGTATTCCCTGGTGGCTGTGGCTCTTTCAGCAGGATAATGCGCCTGCCACAAAGCAAAAATGGTTCAGGAATGGTTTGAGGAGCACAACAACGAGTTTGAGGTGTTGACTTGGCCTCCAAATTCCCCAGATCTCAATCCAATCGAGCATCTGTGGGATGTGCTGAACAAACAAGTCCGATCCATGGAGGCCCCACCTTGCAACTTACAGGACTTAAAGGATCTGCTGCTAACATCTTGGTGCCAGATACCACAGCACGCCTTCAGGGGTCTAGTGGAGTCCATGCCTCGACGGGTCAGGGCTGTTTTAACAGCAAAAGGGGGACCAACACAATATTAATGTTATGCCTGATCGGTGTATAAGACAGCAACAATGTTAATCACTGGAGGGACAGTGAGCTGCTATACTTATAAGAATTATGATGACAGCTCTATAAAAGCAAAACTTTATGAGAAAACTTTGCTCTCTTTCTCCTCATCCTCATATCCGTCCTCGTTATCGCTTGTGCACAAATTCCCTGGCATGTGTGGCACATCACCTTATAAATATATGTGTAAATGCCGGCTTCAGTGGCCTCCATGTTTATTTCCGTATGATGGTGTGCTGTCTTTGTTATTGTTCTTTTGTGCACGAGGGTCAGGTGACCAGTTCACACTTGAATTCACACTGAGGTATTTGCCTCATTTTAACAGCCACACAAAGAAATTGGATCTGAGCAATAAATCAGAATTGAGCACTAAGACTTTGCAGTGCGAATGTAGCCTTAGCGTTCAGCTAAATCCATAGCCTTCACAAGTCTTATAAATCCTTCATTTTTGGAATGAAAGAAGAAAATACCTTGGAAACAAAGTCAAAAGCCTCTTTAGGGAGAATAGGAAGTGAATACAAAGAAGCCAATGTTTGGGGGCGGGTGATCATGGTGCACTTCAATCTTTCATCGGTGAGAGGGTTTGCTATGAGTACTGTGCCAACTCCGGCACACCACTAGGGAAATCACATTAGAAGTGGAAGTCCTATCCTCTGTGGATTTAATCCTACAAAGCGTAAGAGCCATTCTGATTTTCCACAATATCGTAATGGATGCGAGGGCAGAGACAAGTGTGCACTCACAGGGTCAGTGGCAAAGAACATACATTTTAGAACAGTATCTTCTAAAACCCTCGAGCACTTTGATATTGCTTGATTTCCTAAGCGTTCCAGGGGAGGTTAGCTGATGGGGTGCGATGCTGAGCAAGTTGGGGGAAAAAAACAAGACTTGATTCAATACATCAAACATCTGGCGAAACGCATCTGCACTGAAATTCCAGCAGGTTCTCTTTTTACACAGCCGACTGCCTTCTGAAAACAATCTCTGTTGATTGCGGTGTACTGTTTGTTCCTGCATGCCTGCACTCTGATGCCAGAATTGTGAAATGTGATATTTCTGTTTGTGTCTTTTGCACGTCAAAAGGACAATGATGGAGGGATGACAGCACAACTACCCAGTACCATCACGTCGTTCCACCAAACAGGGCTGAGGCCTGGGGAAGAATACACTGTCAACCTGGTGGCCTTGAAAGACCAAGGCAGGAGCCTGCCTGTTACTGCAGCCGTTATCACACGTACGCCTCTCACTCATTATACTACATTTATGCATTTGGCAGACTTTTATTCTAAGCGAATTACAGTGCATTCAAGTTATATGCTTAGTGGATGTGTGTTCCCTGGGAATCAAATCCATGACCTGTGCATTGTTAGCACCATGCTCTACCAGCCAATTTATAGAAACACCCACGCCTCACTGTTTCATTCTCCAATAACTCAAACTTTATTTTTCTTGATCTATTTGCATATATCTTAGATTTTTAATGACCTACCTAGAGTGTTTGGTGCATCCCGATATATGCATATTCTCTTTTCACCTATAATGTCATTATATTGAAGGTTTTATCAGTAAGTTCTGTGTAAGATTCCATAGTGTGACTTCAGCACTTTGTACAGTAATTGTTTCTGAGGAAGAACATTTGCACGGCTGCACAGTGATTAAACAAATGCATTGTTATGATATTTAATTATATAGAAATGAGAAATGTTCTACCATATTCCAACAAGACATTAAGGAATCAACACTGGACACTTCTTGTCCACTTGATAAAATTTTTGTTTGTTTGTTTGTATTTATGGAGTAGATATTAATAATACAAATTAATATAAATTACTACTATTTAATTAATAGAAATGTTTGCAAACAGAAACACCCAGTCTGACTGACAGGCATTTTATATTATATTATATTATATTATATTATATTATATTATATTATATTATATTATATTATATTATATTATATTATATACAACAGTTATTTCTGGTTCTCGAATCTGATTGGCTGAGAGCCTTTTCCAGCCGTGCGATATCCACACAGTATCGGCACTCAAACCCTTTCACCGTTTGTATCACTCCGCTTGTCATGGCGGTCGAGCAAATGCACCAGACGTTTTAAAAATACTACTGTTGTTGTGTCACGAAATGTAGTTTTAACAGTGTTTTAGGCGAGAAATGTAGTTATTTAGACCTAAATATGTGACTCATATATAAACATAGCACCTGTTTCACAATTTGTTCAGACGCTTTGGCAGATGCGAGCTCCAGGCCGTCAGCGGCCGTTCAGCGCTCATGTACCCGCAGAGAGTCGCTTTCATCTCGGCCAGTCCTTCGGGAATCTGCCGCTGGCTCTTACTGTATGTAGATAGTGGGTAAACATGAGATAATTAATTTGGGGTATATCAAACGGGCAATCTTTGGTTTTATTAATCTATTACTTGTTCCAGAGCAAACCGATTTGGGTTAAGGGGAAAATTAAGTGTGATAACTTATTTAACATTAGGCTGTTTATCTTAATTCCTGTAGGGCCTACTACAGCGCTGCTTTTGTATGTTTGACTGCATTGTTTGCATGTGTTTATTTCCTATTGTCTTTTATAATGGCTTTTTTGTTGATTTAAATATTATTGTTCAATAAATATTATTTTATATAAATAATATGCCGTATTTGGTATTGAGAAAGGGTCCGTTAGTGATTGTAATTTCAAATTCAGTGACAGTTACCACTAGATGGCGGCAAAGACGGTCTTTATGAATGACTGGTTGTAAACAAGGAAGTTGTTTTAGGAAGCGCTGTCTTTGGAGATCTTTTAAAAGGACAAAGATATCGCTTTCCTCAGCGGACATTCAAACTGTTTTTTTTATAATGGATAATATGGATATCGACCCGAAGAATGAATGCTATATCAGATGCAGGTAATACACTCGTTTAGTCGATCTCTCTCTCATAATACTCTACATAATACAATAATCTTCAATAAAGTGGCTCAGCGTTCCTTCGTTACTTGCTCTAAAGTGATGTTTCAGAATCAGTAATGGAGGCTCGGGCTCGACTGTCATCTTGAGATTTGAATCAGTGGCGGAAAGAAGTAGTTCCTCACAAAAGAGTGTTTTTAAAGACACTCTGTTGTTGTTTCTTGTTTATTTACTCCCTTGTGCCATCGAACTGTAGTATAAACGCAATATCACACTCATAGCCGTGCAATATGGATCTATATCAGTGATTGCCTACGGCCGAATCACAGCCGTGCTGATATAGAGCCATATCGCACTGCTACTCCTGTGATATTGCTCATATATTAATTATATTATTATAGATATAATATATAATTATTCAATATAATGCCTTATTTTTAGTATCGACTGATACTTTTGTCATCCCTAGTTTTTCTGAATTAAGAATGCTCATCAAAGCAAGCAAGTTTTGTGATAGACAGCATAGATGCTGTCAGTGTGGAATAGCAGAAGAGGATGCTTCGTCATTAATTGAGACATTAAAGTTTGCAAAGCAAACAAATGCTCCTCAGTTGGATGCACAGTGCAGATGGGTTTAGTTTACTGTTGCATTCTCTGCGCACAGAAGATGAAAGAGAACAACGTGAAGTGCTTTTCCCTTCAGGTTACTCAACCAGCTGAGTCACTAGTGTCTCTTTTGTAGCTGGAGTTGACAAGTTGGAAGTGGCTTGAGCAGTGATTTCCTCCACCCATCTGCCATGTCCTGTTGTTTTTCCCCTGTCCTTGGTGCTGGAATCGCTCTAGTGCAGCAAAGAGACTGAACAGAGGGCTCACCTTCAAACTATACCATGAATACAATCATTTTAGTGTTAGTCTGCTGACAGTGTGTTGTCAGAACGAAAAACTATTACAGAGATTTCTGACAAGACATGCAGAAAAACATACAGTCAGTGATATAGTGCACTCACAAAGGAAGGTGTGTCAGTAGACCATTCAAAAGGTGTGTGAGCGGGGCAAGACTGGGCTGGGAAGGCATAAACCGCAAGGAGGTGTCACATTGCTTCAGCTAATGGAAAATGTCACCGTGATGAATGGCTGAGTCTGCCAGCAATTATGCACTTAATGTAAACTTCACCCAAGAATTCTTATTCTGTCACTTACAGACAGGAGGATTAGATTCAATTGAACTTTTCATGGACAATTGAAATTACATGTCTGCTGTGAAAACGCCATTAATTTCTACAGGCCTCACCGTCGAGCATAATTAAAGAGACATTAATTATGCATGCGAGACCATTAATATTTCACGCGTCCACTGCGGATACCTTATTGGATAAAGAAAGACAAATTTGATGTCATTTAATTATTTATGTGTGCAAAGATTGATCTATCCCCGGAGAAAGCCCAGGAAGACGAGCTTTCGCTAAGCACACACTTCCTTGTGGGTTTGCAAGCTGCTTCACAGTAATTATGCTTAAGTGCTAAAATACAACATATTCAGGAAAAAAATAAACAGTAATCTATTGCCTGGTCTCTGGTGTGACTAGACTTAAAAATGAGACTATACTGGTGTGCCTTGAATAAAACCAAGAAATCACCCTTGTAGATTGAATAGGCTGTGCTTAAGGTAAATATTCCCATGAACCCAACGTGACATAATTTCCTTATTTGCTTGGGGTTCCTCCTGAACCCTAGTGTTTGATTAACGGGTCACATTTTGTAGTTGTAATATCCTTTAGAGAGTCGCAATGGCATCATGCGCAATATATGTTTTTGGCTCATCCTTTAAAAGGGAAATGTGGTATTCAGTGCAGTCTCACCTGGTCCAATTAGTAGCGTTTTACATATCACAGCAGAATGAGGGCGAGGTTAGATATGAGGTCAAAAGTAGCAGAGATATTCATCTTCCTTCACAATACCTGTTTCTGAAGCAGATGGTCATGTTGCCCTATATAAAGAAGCAGGTCAATTATTCACACAACCAGTTAACGTCTTACTAAAAGAGCCTGTTGGAGGCTCAGCATGGCCACTTGATTCAGTCACTTTCTCATTAACTGTACTTGAAAACATTGATAACTTAAAGGCGGGGTCTAATGCTATTTCATGCATTCTGCCTTATTTACACTGTTAAAGAGTTGATTCTCATGCTAAACATGGACAAAGTTTCAAAAAATGAGTTGGACGTATGACGGAGTATTTCTGTGCCAAATACACTCCTTCAGGATTCAAACAAGTTTCGGGAAGTTTTTTTCAAGTATGACCCTGTATGATGTAATAGAGGGCGGAAAATCCTTGTATGGGCACTTCTCCCAGAAAAGCGCGCACACACACACACACCAACCAGAGCAGGAGCGAGAGCACGCCCATCATTCGGGTAGCACAAGTCAAGAAGGATTTTTTAACAATGTCACTAAAGAAGTGTGTTTCTGGTTGAGAGGGAAAGATCACCTTGTTCAGCTTCCCAAATATCCCAGCGTTAAGGGAACAGTGGATGCAGTTTGTGTTTCAAGTGTGTTCCTGGCATTTTCGGTGACAAATGTTTTATAAGCGGGCCGTTGGATTTGCAGATCGTTGCAGGCGGTGAAACTGCATCAAATGTGTGTGTTTTGTTGGCAATCGGCACGTAAGTGCATATAATGTGAACAACACCAACGTATAGTGAATCGAGAGTTATCCAGGGATAATGCGTAACTTTGTTTTAAAAAGTGGGTGATTGGGGGAAGTCATGAGAAGTCATGTTTAATGTGATAGTTTCATCCTTAACATTACATCTCCTAACTATAGCATAATACAATATTGTCAGTCCTGAGTTTCTTCACATAGATTTGCGGTCCAGTGGTAGAGCGTTTGTCCGGCGAGCGTGTCTGAGGTTCGGTTCTGGGTTGAGTCCACCATCATATCGTTTTTTTTTCTCATTAAAACCAAAGGTGTTCATCAGTGATTTTGTATCAAGAGCAGGGACACGTTTGTGTACATTTTATTTTGTGATTTAACCGGAACGAATAGAAAGTCTATGATGCGATGACGTGTTTGTGTGTGTGTGTGCTCGTGTCTCTTTAGCTCCGCCCACTGCACGCCTCCACGAGCTCGGCTGTTTTCAGAAAGAATCGGTACAGTGTATCTGTCTTTTATAAATATGATAAAACTAAAGATACTCAAGATTAACATGAGACTGGCAGAAACAGTGTGTGTTACCCCCCCCCCCCCCCTCCTTAAAGGTGAAGTGTGTAATTCTCAATATTATAATACTTTTCCAGTTTAATATGACTTCATTGTATACACTGTGGCTCTCAGTTTTCAAATATTGTTTGGTTTGAGTGGTCCAACATGGAAACTTAACCAGTGGCGCAGGACATTGGACTGCCTATTTGTCCAAAGAGGTCAGCTTTGGGCTGCTTAGCATGATCTAGTTAGCTGTAATAATACCATAAATACCATCTTTCTCCATTGACAGCCATTCCATGTGTTCTGATGTTGCCATGTTTTCTGACAAAGTAGTATTTTTTTACTTCATCAACATTTCAATACATTACAGTAGCCTATAGTTTTGCTGAGCAACTGTTATAGAGGGGGAAGGGCAAAAGAAGGGAAAACCTGTTAAAAAATTTCATTTTGTACTTTTTGTGCCACATAAATTGCACCTTTAAAATCTCAGGAACAGTCACAGTTCAGTATATTTAAAGTTCAACCTTAACTTGCAAATTCAGTGTTATCAGGTTCTGCTCATTCCTACAACATCGTGCTTCCTCACTTTTAAATACGTTTTGCCACCACTTTTATGTTGCACCATTACTTTGGTAATATTCTTATGATGTGATAAAGAAATAAAGCAAACATTTTTTTGACTACATCCAATGAGCCATGTTAGGTCTATAGCTCAGGGATATGTTTTTGTGTGGAAAAATAAGCTTTAAGCAAATTCACATATTTGCTCATTTGTTTTTTATCTTCATTTGTGTTTATTGGTACAAAAAGGGATGCTTTTTTATGTCCATCATTCATCACAGCATTTAATTATCCAGACTGTCATGTTTTTACAGATATTAAAATCATCAAAAAACTCCCCTAGACTCAAATGCCAAAAAAAACCACTATTGCCACTGTTACAGTTCTTCTATATTATTGCACAAGGGCTTTAAACCTATACAGATTCAAGGATCTTTATCCTTTGCTAGATTTTTAAAAAGGGGTCATAACACACACAGTTTCTGCCAGTCTCATGTTAATCTTGAGTATCTATAGAGTAGTGTTGATCCTTCATATCTCCCAAGAGTCTTTAGTTTTATCATATTTATAAAAGACAGATACACTGTACCGATTCTTTCTGAAAACAGCCGAGTCCGTGGAGGCGTGCAGTGGGCGGAGCCAAAGAGTCACACACACACACACACACACAATACACCATGGCATTATCCCTGGATAACTTTTGATTCACTATACGTTGGTGTTGTTCACATTATATGCACTTACGTGCCGATTGCCAACAAAACACACACATTTGATGCAGTTTCACTCACCGCCTGGGGTTCCCACTCATGACCGGGAACAAACACACACACTTGCAGAACTCCGGAAACACAAACTGCATCCACTGTTCCCTTAACGCTGGGTTATTTGGGAAGCTGAACAAGGTGATCTTTCCCTCACACCAGAAACACACTTCTTTAGTGACATTGTTGATCTCGTGTGTAAACACACAACGCCAGCGCCGCCGACGGCTCCCGTAACCCGAACGAAGCTCGTTGATGGACGCGCTCTTGCTCTCGCTCTGGATGATGATGTGTGTGTGTGTGTGTGTGTGTGCTCATCCGGGAGAAGTGCCCATACAAGGAATTCCTCCCTTTATGACGTCATACAGGGCCATATTGAAAAAAACTTTACGAAACTTGTTTGAATCCTGAAGGAGTGTATTTGGCACAGAAATACTCCGTCATACGTCCAACTCATTTTTTGAAATTTTGGCCATGTTTAGCATGAGAATCAACTAACTGTATTTATATCTAGATCATAATGTATATCAGATTACTAGGTTATTTTAAAAATTAAAACTGTTTAAAAGCCAATTCAGTATGTTTTCTGTCTTCTCCATGCTTTTACAGACACCCGGTGTCTACTGACTCATGGTTGAAAACTCAAGCATATTGAGAAGCTCTGACCATACTTTTCTCATTTGATTGGTGTTGTCTTATGTTTTTTCTTCAGTAATTGATGGGCCAACACAGCTTATTGTACGAGACGTCTCAGACACGGTTGCCTTTGTGGAGTGGAGCCCACCCAAGGCTAAAGTGGAGCAGATTATATTGCGTTACGGGCTGGTGGGGGTGGACGGACCAAAGACCACCTTTCGCCTGCAGCCTACTCTGAGCCAATACTCCCTCCAAGTACTGAGGCCTGGATCCACGTATGAAGTATCAGTTTGTGGAGTCCGGAATGGCAGTGAGAGTGGAGCCATTTTCACAGAGTTCACGACAGGTGAAAGAAAGCAGTTCTGACTGAGTAAATCATAAAAAGTTAAAAGATTAAAGATCTTTAATTGAAGTAGGTCTGCTTCACAGAGGTAAACATTTGTGTTCGATTCCAAAAATGCAACATAACAATGCATGATATCCATTTCTAGTTCATCTGAGTGACCAGTTCATTATCGATTGTATCATTTTTCTCAGAAATCGATGCACCAAAGAACCTGAGAGTGCTGTCAAAAACTTCCACTAGCCTGGAGCTGGAATGGGACAACAGTGAGGCAGATGTAGAAGGCTACAGCGTGGTCTACAGCACACTGGCTGGCGATCAGTATGACAAAGTCATTGTCCCGCGCAACGATGGCACCACCAGCAAAACTACTCTCAATGGTAACTCAAACCTAATCTTTTCCTTTATTTCATAGTACTGGAATATAGTGTTGTAGTCAAGACCACCTAATCCGAGGCCAAGACCAATGTGTGTTGAGACCAAGACAAGACCAAGACCAAGACTTTGAGGGTTTGAGACCAAGACCAAGGCAGGGCGAGACCGAGTCAAGACCAAGACCAGACCAGCACTCCTTAAATTCATAAAGATCCACATTACTGCCTAAGAAATGACTTATTTTTAATCAATAAATATAATTAGAATAAGACACCATATAGAGCTGTTACCAATCAAATGAAATCATTAACAACATAATTCATCTTTCCACTGCAGTGGTACAGAAGATGCATCTGAATTGGTAAATTACAAATGCATAAAAAATTTTGAGAATAATGTTTTAAAAAAATTACTGAATGTTTATATAAAAGCATTATCATGTTTGCCGTCATGCTCAAATTTGTGAAAACAGCTCTCTTGCTCTTGTGATATTGCTTAATTAAATCACATGTTATAATATAAAAATCCAGATCTCATACAAGTACTTTTTTGCAACAATATCTTGAATTTTGTGAGCATTTGTATTCATTTTGGTGACATTTTTGACACAATCCCTCATTAATTTCTGAACCGGCACAATAAATAAATCAAATTAGAAATAAGTTATTGATTGCATCTGAAGCAGTAAGTTTTACATAAATAAATCAGACAATGCACTGGCAGTAGTAATATCCCAGCAGTTGTGGTCTTGACTGGTCTTGAAGCAAAATCCAGAGTCCGCTAACTCTGGGACCGAGACAAGACCGAGTACAAATGTGGTCGAGACCGAGACCTTAAAAAAATCGAGTACTACAACATTACTGGAATATATAGGATATGGGAAAACCATTTAAAATGGTTTTATTTTGCTTTAAAATTCTTTTATTTTAAATACAATTGGTTTGCTGAATGATGAATTTAGTTTATTATTGCTATGTTCTACAAAAACATGATTACAATCAGTGTAATTTTTTTTTGTGTTGTTAAATATTTGTGCACAAAGTACAGTTGTAGTTAACATTTGTTTACATTTGGATATGCATGGATACAGGCAATTTTAACTTTATGGAAAAATTTAAAGGGGTCCTATTATGCCCTTTTACAAAGTCTTGATTTTGTTTTTGGCGTGTACTAGAATATGACAAATAACAAACACAATATTTTTCACATATTTTACATTATTACAGCTCCTCTTTCCCTAGTCTGTCCCGAACATGCCGTTTAGTTCCAGTTTCAATGAAGCCCCTCCTTCCGAATGATTAAATGTGCTGTGATTGGTTAGCTGGCCTAGTGTGTTGTGATTGGCACCGCTTAGCGTGTGTTCGGGAAACGTCACGCCCCTTACCATAACCAGCTCTACTCAGATGTAAATATTAAGGATAGCGTCAATTTCAAACCAATTCAAGCCTGATTCAGGCTTGCAAGTTGTGATCCACAAATAACAGATTGTCCCGACAAAGTGGGAACGGCTTCATTTCAGGAGAAGCTTTAGTGCGTAGCCTGCATTGTGCTGGTTCTGGAAGCTGTTCTCCGTAAAATGTACAGCAAACAGATAAACGTTGGGATTATAACGTTCAGGAGCAGTGTTTAAAATAAATTTAAACCACTCTAAGTTCGTCAGGTCAAACTAATGAGTTTCAAAACAGCGTCTCTTTGATATAGCGATAACACTGTCTTCTCTAACGCAGCCTCGCACCCGTTTTTGCGTATTCCATGGGCGGAGAATATTTAAAGGTGCTGTATGTAAGTTTTTCACTTTACTAAAGCATAAAAGTACCATAATATGCTTGCAGATATTTAGGAAACATGCTAAATTCACATACTTGTTTCTCAGAAAAACAATGCAGTTATTCTACTTTGAAATGTGCGTTCCGTGTCGGAATGTCAGTCTTTGTTTTGGTCTGTGTGTTAACACACGTTGCCAGTTTACCCAATAGTATTTCGACACCACAGGTTGCCATTTGGTGGAAAACACAGTGATTCTACCCGACCTAAAAAGCCTCGGCATCCATATAAAAATCTCTATGAACGAGAGCATATTAAAACACAGATAAATCAACTTATTAATTTACAACGTGGCTTTCATTGTCAATTGCGCTCGCTCCTGTTGCGTGTCCTCAAACTG
The DNA here is from genome assembly GCA_039654105.1 of Coreius guichenoti. NCBI lineage: Eukaryota > Metazoa > Chordata > Actinopteri > Cypriniformes > Gobionidae > Coreius > Coreius guichenoti. The sequence goes on from CM077175.1 coordinate 43,116,546, forward strand.
GCAACCCGCGGGAGCGTCGAGTCTGAGGAGGCGGCGAAACAACGCTCTCCAATATTGTGAATTTGGACTGCAGTACTTATTTCGACCACTAGCTGTCAATCCTACATACCGCACCTTTAAAGGTGCAGTGTGTGAATTTTAGCGGCATCTAGTGGTGAGGTTGTGAATTGCACCCGCCCACCGCTCACCCCTCCTTTCTGAAGCACATAGAGAAGCTACGGTGGCCGACACAGGACAAAGATGCCATCGTCTGAGACAGCAGAGAGTAGCTAGCGCTCTGTAGAGAAGTTTGTCCCTTTAGGGCTACTGTAGAAACATGGCGGAGCAAAATGGCGACTTCACTGTAAGGGGACCCGTGGTGTGTGTAGATAGAAACGGCTCATTCTAAGGTAATAAAAACATGACAGTTCATTATGTAAGGTCTTTATACACCACTGAAAACATAGTTATGTATATTATATTGCGTTTCTGTCAATGGATCATTATAAATACTACACACTGCACCTTTAAACGAGTAACATTGTGACTTCACAAAGCCCGGGAAAAACGTGTTGTATTCCAAACGAGTCGTTTGTTGTAGTTCTTGGAAAATATCTCCCTTTGGAGAGTACTTTGAGCTTTGTAACGTTGCAGATCTTTTTAATGCTCAAACAGCAACATTACATACTGACTAAAGTTGAAGTGAAAAAGCATAATAAGACCCCTTTAAAGTGAATCCTCGTTTAAATTTGCTGCCATACTGTTTTTTTTTCTTTCTCTTTAACAGCTATGTTTGTTCAAGTAAGCAACATTACTGACAATAAGTGTTGAAAAGAAATTATTAGTTTATGAGTCACATCAAGGTGTTAAGTTGCTCCTGATGTTTTCATCTTATTATGAGTTAATTGTGAGCGCCCACATTTTCATATATTTATGTAGTGACAACAAAATATATTGTTCATGTGCTAAATGTATTGATCTTTTTTTATCTCTGTCTTTCTTTTGCTCTTTCACTTTCTTTCCTCTTTAGATTTACTGCCTGGCACAGAGTATGGCATAGGGATTTCAGCTATTGTAGGTGCCAACCAAAGCACCCCAGCAACGATGAATGCCAGAACGGGTAAGCGGGAAGATTATTGGTGTGCTGTTGTCAGATCACAGTGAAATACATTTATTTTCAATAGTATGGAGTTTGTATTCCTGCTGCCGACCATGCAAATCTGTTTTTGCCAGTAGAACTGATATATGATGTTTGTGATGGCATAAAATTATGTTTAACACTAGAACCGCCACGTAAAATTTACCCATGGCTGTTTTTCAAATGTACATAACAGATTTTCCATAAAATATCCAAGTCTCCCAGTCAATGACTTTTACTAAAATTGTGTTATTTACAATCCCCTGTTGTTAAAAATTGTTTATATAAAACCACATTAAAAAACAGGGCATTTATACCTAAAACCGCCAGCAGGTCAAATTTACCCTTATATAATTCCTTTATTTTCACGCTGTGTTTGAGCAGTGTGTCGGCTTACTGTAGACAGTCACACAACGCACAATCAAATGAAGATGTGCCTACTCATAAATGTTCAAACTTTGGATTAATTATTAATTTTTGTTTTGCAATTTTTATCGTATATTGCTTGCAACTGTGTTGCTATTTATTCAAGTCTGCCCATTTCCTGAAAAAAAATAATTCTGATCTACACTCACCTAAAGGATTATTAGGAACACCTGTTCAATTTCTCATTAATGCAATTATCTAATCAACCAATCACATGGCAGTTGCTTCAATGCATTTAGGGGTGTGGTCCTGGTCAAGACAATCTCCTGAACTCCAAACTGAATGTCAGAATGGGAAAGAAAGGTGATTTAAGCAATTTTGAGCGTGGCATGGTTGTTGGTGCCAGACGGGCCGGTCTGAGTATTTCACAATCTGCTCAGTTACTGGGATTTTCACGCACAACCATTTCTAGAGTTTACAAAGAATGGTGTGAAAAGGGAAAAACATCCAGTATGCGGCAGTCCTGTGGGCGAAAATGCCTTGTTGATGCTAGAGGTCAGAGGAGAATGGGCCGACTGATTCAAGCTGATAGAAGAGCAACTTTGACTGAAATAACCACTCGTTACAACCGAGGTATGCAGCAAAGCATTTGTGAAGCCACAACACGCACAACCTTGAGGCGGATGGGCTACAACAGCAGAAGACCCCACCGGGTACCACTCATCTCCACTACAAATAGGAAAAAGAGGCTACAATTTGCACGAGCTCACCAAAATTGGACAGTTGAAGACTGGAAAAATGTTGCCTGGTCTGATGAGTCTCGATTTCTGTTGAGACATTCAGATGGTAGAGTCAGAATTTGGCGTAAACAGAATGAGAACATGGATCCATCATCCCTTGTTACCACTGTGCAGGCTGGTGGTGGTGGTGTAATGGTGTGGGGGATGTTTTCTTGGCACACTTTAGGCCCCTTAGTGCCAATTGGGCATCGTTTAAATGCCACGGCCTACCTGAGCATTGTTTCTGACCATGTCCATCCCTTTATGACCACCATGTACCCATCCTCTGATGGCTACTTCCAGCAGGATAATGCACCATGTCACAAAGCTCGAATCATTTCAAATTGGTTTCTTGAACATGACAATGAGTTCACTGTACTAAAATGGCCCCCACAGTCACCAGATCTCAACCCCATAGAGCATCTTTGGGATGTGGTGGAACGGGAGCTTCGTGCCCTGGATGTGCATCCCACAAATCTCCATCAACTGCAAGATGCTATCCTATCAATATGGGCCAACATTTCTAAAGAATGCTTTCAGCACCTTGTTGAATCAATGCCACGTAGAATTAAGGCAGTTCTGAAGGCGAAAGGGGGTCAAACACAGTATTAGTATGGTGTTCATAATAATCCTTTAGGTGAGTGTATAATGTAATTAATAAAAACATTTTTTATGATTACCCCAAGTTTATCGGTGTTGTTCTCTTATTCAAATTATAAATGATACAACTAAACAAATTAACTAATTAATTACAGTGGGGAGAACAAGTATTTGATACACTGCCGATTTTGCAGGTTTGCCCACTTACAAAGCATGTGTGTTTCGGAAGACCCAGCCACGACCCATCTTCAATGCTCTTACTGAGGGAAGGAGGTTGTTGGCCAAGATCTCACGATACATGGCCCCATCCATCCTCCCTTCAATATGGTACAGTCGTCCTGTCCCCTTTGCAGAAAAGCATCCCCAAAGAATGATGTTTCCACCTCCATGCTTCACGGTTGGGATGGTGTTCTTGGGGTTGTACTCATCCTTCTTCTTCCTCCAAACACGGCGAGTGGAGTTTAGACCAAAAAGCTCTATTTTTGTCTCATCAGACCACATGACCTTCTCCCATTCCTCCTCTGGATCATCCAGATGGTCATTGGCAAACTTCAGACGGGCCTGAACATGCGCTGGCTTGAGCAGGGGGACCTTGCGTGCGCTGCAGGATTTTAATCCATGACAGCGTAGTGTGTTACTAATGGTTTTCTTTGAGACTGTGGTCCCAGCTCTCTTCAGGTCATTGACCAGGTCCTGCCGTGTAGTTCTGGGCTGATCCCTCACCTTCCTCATGATTATTGATGCCCCACGAGGTGAGATCTTGCATGGTGCCCCAGACCGAGGGAGATTGACCGTCATCTTGAACTTCTTCCATTTTCTAATAATTGCGCCAACAGTTGTTGCCTTCTCACCAAGCTGCTTGCCTATTGTCCTGTAGCCCATCCCAGCCTTGTGCAGGTCTACAATTTTATCCCTGATGTCCTTACACAGCTCTCTGGTCTTGGCCATTGTGGAGAGGTTGGAGTCTGTTTGATTGAGTGTGTGGACAGGTGTCTTTTATACAGGTAACGAGTTCAAACAGGTGCAGTTAATACAGGTAATGAGTGGAGAACAGGAGGGCTTCTTAAAGAAAAACTAACAGGTCTGTGAGAGCCGGAGTTCTTACTGGTTGGTAGGTGATCAAATACTTATGTCATGCAATAAAATGCAAATAAATTATTTAAAAATCATACAATGTGATTTTCTGGATTTTTGTTTTAGATTCTGTCTCTCACAGTTGAAGAGTACCTATGATAAAAATTACAGACTTCTACATGCTTTGTAAGTGGGCAAACCTGCAAAATCGGCAGTGTATAAAACACTTGTTCTCCCCACTGTAGGTGAAACTGTGCGCTTGAATTTGTTGTTTAATCATACAGCCTATGCATTGCGGTGAATTATTATTGCTCTTTATTGTCTATTTAGGGTATTTTAGTCATTTAAATAACATGGGTTATCTTAATATGTGATTAATAACATTTTATTATAATATTGCACCACCCAAATATGTATTTATTTCCTTCTAATTCTCGTTGTCATTGCAGGCTGGTTTAGCCTATATTCACCAAAAAGTGATGAGTGTAGCTGCTTAAAATAGCATAAGGCAAAAACATAGTTGATGACTAAAAATAATAATTTCATGACTCTAGACATTACTTTGTGAAGACAGTGGCATAATACAGTGACATAATATGTTTTTTAGCCATATCAAAACAGTGATCATGTGCAT